>JAOCZM010000210.1:0-1200000 GCA_026122235.1 Vinca minor | reverse complement strand
TCCGTTCGTGACAACTGAAACCGTTTCAGACGATTTCCGCACTTCGAAAGGTATAATACTATCCCATAGTCTAAGGTTCTTACTCGTGAAAGATCCTATTAGAGGCGGGTCGTTTTATTTCCGCTGCATAACCTGTTTTAGACCCGGTTATTCCTCTAACACTTCCACCATTCAGATGCCCCAGCTCTAAGGAAAGGCTCAACCACACATGCCTTCATATTATCTGGTACCCTCATGATCTGAAAATGTTGTTCCACTTCTTCCAACCAATTCTCCGCCTGATTCGGACCCATCTCTTCATCAAAAGAACCCATGCGCATCTTCTTCTTACGCTCACAATAAACACCTGGATCTTCTTCAACCCGTTGACCTCTAGGAGTCCCGACACCCTGATTATGTTGTTGTTGTGGCTGTTGTTGCCGCTGAGCTTAGAACATGTGATCTAACATCAAAAAGGCAGCCCATACATCAGGTGTTACCCTGTGTTGGCTTGTGGGGCCGGTTGTTATACGTTATATTGTGGTGGTGCATTGTAGTATGGTGGAGGAGGGTTGTATTGTTGTGGTTGATAGTATTGAGATGGTGGTGGAGGATTCTTATTCTGAGGTGGTGGTGGCATATTTTGTTGTTGGACATTTGGTTAGGGGTACATTTTATGGTGGTGGAATGTTCTGTTGTTGTAGGATATTTTGTTGTTGTTGTGAAGGTGGTGGGTTATATGGTGGTGGTAGAGGTGGTGTCACAAACCCAACAATGGTTTACCGTTGTTGTGGCGGAATCTCGGTATGTTGCTGACTTATAGACCCAACAAACTGTCTTCTTTCCCTTCTCTGCCCCCAACGGGCATAAGTAGCAATCGGTAACTCGAAATCATCACCACCGTCTTGATTCGGATCCATCTTGACCCCCACAAGTAATATAGCAAAACATAAGTATATAAAGTGGTAACACATAACAATTAGTACATGTGAAGCATATACCAAGTAGAGCATGTGAAACAGGTAGCATAGTACAAGAATTATGTACATGTATAACATATAAAGTAACATAACACAAACAATATGATATAAAGCATTAAGTAAATACATCCTAGTCCATGGTCTCTACCCATCACACACCTTACATTATGTCTTATTGTTATCCTATGTTCATTACACATTTTAACCCTAAGGTTCGACCTGCTTTGATATCACTTATGTCATACCACTTCACCTGGAATGATGACATGGCCGTGTCTCATCTATGAGACACCAAAGCCCACGGAACAGAGTTACTATAAAGGAAATTCAATATGTAATTCAATCCAAAGTACACTAGCGGAATTAATATGGAAAAGGAAATGTTACTACTTATTACAATACCATTGTATTAAACTGATCAAAGGAAATTAATAGAAAGCAGTAAAGTGTTCAACATCTAGGTAGATTATCAGTCACTCATCAAATGATCCCTCCAAAGGCTTGTCCTCATAGTAAGGCTCCTCCTCATCATCACCTTACAAATAACCGAATAGATTGAGCTTTGGGGCTCAGTATGATCCACATAATCCCTGGACAATATAACAAGTAATGCAAACAAGGCACGAAATAGTTTTCCCATCCCCGACACCTCTTCAAGGAGAATACAAGTCACGACACGCTAAACAATGCAAAATACTAAAAATATACTCTAGATACACTGCACAGTATGCACGATACATGGTACACGAATCATGACACGAAAAGAAGTTAAAAACACATCAGCACGGGCCACGGACGAACCAATCATCAGCGGTATCGTCCGCAGAAAAGGTGCCAAAAGTCCGGATGATCCATTCATCCGCAACCGGTCGACCACAGCTACCCGCGGACGAAAGGTATCGTCTGCAGGTCCGTCCGCGGCTTCGTCCGCAAGAAGACAGAAGCCCCCAGTAGTTGTGCGGACGATCCTGCGGATGAAAGCGAGGACGAATGCTTCGTCCGCAGGCTGTAGAAACCTGTTTTTCATGTACAAAATTGTACATGAAATCCTCATTTCTGCACCAACGCTTCCCAAACCCAGAAAATGAATTTTCGACACTAAAACCATGTAAGAAATATGACCAAAGAAAGGATAAACACCTAAGAAACAAATTAGCCAATTAACCATGATCTTCACATCACACATGACACTCCGGAATGTGCTACGAGTACCATGCTCTACTCGTATGACACAACGGAAGTACACACTTTGTGACTTTACGAGAAATGGCTAATGCTAATATACGCACACACACTTCCCACATTAAGAGCTCAATACCTATTCTAGACTCTATGACAATGACTGTAACGACCCTAACATTGGCCAAGTTAGGATGGCCCAAGTATTTCAAGCACATGGATTCGGTATCACCCCCCGAATGAACGAGTCCAATCGTTAAGGATCCATTCTACATTGCATCATCGCCTATCACCATGGACTCCACAAAACCGTTACAGTTCTAATGATGGTCTCATCAAAATACGGCCCCAGTATTTTAACACGATTCACGAGATCTTACGGGATCTATTCAGTACACGTTTCATGTTTTAGTTCGAATTAATCCTGTCATCTAATCCATTCCAAGTACGAGCTGAAAAAGGGGCGACGACTCGGTCAACCAAAACCAATTAAGACGACACGACTCAACCAAGTAAGACGACACCAATTAACTCGATTATGCAAAGCAGTAACCATGAATCAAGTAAACAATTTTGTAGGCAAAATCCAAAGAGAAATAAGGCTGCCAGAAATCTAATTAACATCACCAATCCAATCACAATTCACAATTCACCAATTGCATGATTAAACTTCAATAATAGATACAATTGAGAATTTACAACGAAATGCGAACAGTTTATACTTATTAAATCATAATATAGGCAGAAAATATAATTCCCAACATCGAACTACAAAATAGGGCAGGAACCATACCTTAGGATAAGCAAAATAAGCAAAAATCACCAATTAAAGTGTGCAGAAAATCCCAGAAATAGCCCCCGTTCCCGGTGTGATATCTCCTCACTCCGAACTCCGATTGCGAATCCGTTACCCCTACACTTTAAGCTTATCTCACTGCGTTCGATTTTGAAATAAGGTGCGTCGAAATTCGACAAGGATTTCTCCCTCAAATTTTCAGCTTGTCCTTTTTTTTCTAATTTGTTAACTCCCATAATTGCCGGAGAATATATTAAAAGTCCTTAGAATTTATTAAAATTTTAAGTGAACCCATTAAATTTTAAAAATTGTAAATTAGTCCCAACATAAATTAAAACAAGCCACTCAAATTTAATCTTAGTGAATCTATGTGCTAAACTTAATTTTCTTAGTCTAGATATAATTTCTGCCAAAGCTACCTATTTAATTAGGGGTTTAATTAAACTACGAGTGAGACTATTTTACCATCAACTCTAATACGTCAAATTCTTACGGCTCCGGAATCAGGTATCCAGAGGTGGGGTGTTACATTCTCACCCCCTTAAAAATAAATCATTTTTAGCTTCAAGAGGAAGAAAAATTGAAACACATATAAAGATTCAAGATCCGGTACTCCCCCTGTCTCTTCTCTCTCCCCTTTCTTCCTCTTGAAGCGTCTTCAAGCCTTAGCTTCCATGGCTAGATCCAACCATTCTTGGTTGGATCTAGCCATTCTTCACCCTTTTTTGGTGTCCTCGCCCCTAATTTTGGCCACAAACATCGATGGACCTTCCCTAATGCATTTTTCATCAAAATTCAAGACTTGGGGGCAAGATCTTTTGTCAGATCGGCTAGTTGTGATACGGTACCAACCTTGGGGCTGCCCAACTCAAGGGAACGTGTATTAAGATACAAAGAGGACTCTAAATTACATCTAGGAATGTTGTACAAGTCAACCTCTTAGTATCACAAGTGTACAAGGAATGGACAGCTTTGCTACTGTTTGGTATAATGATCATAACTTTTGATATAGTTATCCAATGAAGCTGATTCCAGTTGCATATTAAAGATAAGAGGCAGATCTACAACTTCTATGAAGATCACAAGATCAGATTCTGCCTTCTTGATATCCGAAATAGTCGTACAAGTTGGCCCAACAAGCTGTCCAGAATTGGGACGAATTTAAAGGGCATTTTAGTCTTTTTGTGTACAATTAAAGTCTATTCTAGACTTTAATTATTTTCAGCATATTATTTACTATAATTTCGTGTATAGCAAGTAGTTGCTATAATAAAGGACATGTTGTCCATGTGTTAGTTAGTTGGTTATTAAGAGTCCTAATGCAACTAGGACTCTTCTTTGTTTTTAGTAGTTATTTTGATTCCATCTCACAAGATAATAGGCACATGTCCCTATTATCTTGTTTAGGTAGTTACTTGATAGAAAGTTGTTATTCAAGAGTCCCTAATTCTTCAAGGACTCTTATTTCCCTTTTCCTAGTTTGAGTTGGAACCGAATTACCTTCTACTTAAAGGGAATTTCGCCACCTCTTTATTTAGACTTGATATATTGATATTTTTGATTAAGGTTAATCCTTTGATACTTGTTTATGAACTTCCGGTTGAATTTCATATTCCTTTAAGTTACTTGTATCAACTAGTTGGTTTCTCTAGTTGTGGTGTTTCAACCTCCATTGATACTTAGCCTTTCCGGGATTGTGTTAAGTGTATTCCCATAGAAACTATTCGAGATAGAGAAAGATCTGTTTTTCAGCCGAATCTTGATATAACCCATCAAGGTTTCGCATCAAGTTGGTGGTAAGATATGGATACCCAGCAATGTTTCGGGCCCTTCCTTGAGTTTCCACCTCTTTTCTAAGCGATTCTTAAGATCGTTGATAAGCCCATGTTCTTCTGAATCGCTGTCTATGAAAGAGGATGAAACCAAGTGCTTGCCTCTGAGGTTCGAAAATGGCGATGAAGATGTTGCAGAGAAGACTATCGTCCTCGAAATTCATCGATATAAGCCTCGCAGGTTAGTGGTCTCTATCACATATTCCTCCGATTTTCAATTGCTTCTTCAATAATGTACTACTTTTTTTTGTTTTTTTTTCTCACAATGTACTATAATACCTTAAAATCATATACCCCAAAGATACCAGTTAAGCACTTTTCCTTGAAAAGTAAATGAGTTATCCTCTTATTCAGGTCTAGTGAAATCACCACCACTATGAGAAAACGTGTTGCGATTTCAATTCTCAAAAATTTAGATCAAGTCCAAAACAACGAACTGATTGACTTGTCTTACAAAGTCTATAAGGTCATATATCAACGATCCAAGACAAATTCTCTTATAATCTCCATGAACCCTCAAAGTACCATTATTAATTCTCATTCAATTAATAACTTTTTTATGATCGGTATTCACTTAGTTGAATGAATCTTTTATTGTGGCAGAGCCTTTACTAGTCTCACTAATTCCTTCATCTATCGATATCATGTAGGATCTTTACAAACCCAATTTTAGTTTCGTCATAGTTCGATGCAAAACTCAATCCCTCTATCAAGTATAAGTCTTCAAATTCCTTTTGATACATATCCATAATGTTGAGGAACCTTGATAACTTGTATCAAGATTCAACAACGAAATGTTGAAACTCGGATGTTTCTTTTCTTGAACTAGTTTCCAAGGGGAATATAATCAACACAACTATAAGAAGGTCAATTGTCAATGGGGATGAAACACCACAACAAGCGAAACTATCATTTTGATACAGTAACTCAAGAATGAATGAAAATCTAATAAGAAGTTCAATTCACAAGTATCTAAGGAATAACCTTACCAAATAGCATATATCTCACTTAATAATAAAGGTGACCAAATTCCCTCTTAAATAGAGTAGGACTTTCGGCTACAATGAACCCACAAAGAAAGAATCCTAATCTGGATAGAATTCTTCAATCCTAGAATAACAAACTAACTATAATAGTACCACTATCTAAACACATGGACAACATGTCCTTTATTCTAGCCTCACTAAGATAATGCGGCTAAATACTCTAAATAATAAATAACATAAAGCAAAAAAATTAATTAAAGTCTAGAATTGACTTTAATTTACAAAGTTTCCTAAAATGCCCTTTTAGCCACTTTGCTTGTTTGGGCCGATTTGAATACTTTAGAATGTTAAGAGGTTGACTTGAACATCATCTTCTAAGTATAGTTTAGCTTCCTCTTTGGATTTGACTTCTCGAATGAATGTAGAGATTCCTTCATGAGTCCTCCTTGTCTTTGAACTTGTCATAGGACCTTGAATGTTGACTAAGGGGTCCTTTGAGTAAGGCAGCCCCTTGGATGGTCCCTCATGATCCCCTCCCCCTTGAAAAGGATTCGTCCTCGAATCATCATCAACATAATCTGAATCAAAATCAAAAGGGGACAAATCATCAACATTAAAAGTAGAACTTCCACCATACTCACCTTTTAAGTCTATCTTGAATGCATTGTCATTGATCTTAGCAACAACTTGGAAAGGTCCATCTCCTCTTGGGTATAACTTAGACTTTTTTTCATTAGGAAATCTGTCTTTCCTAAGATGTAACCAAACCCAATCTCCAACTTCAAAGGAAATATGCTTGCGGCCCTTGTTTGCATACTTTGCATATTGTTCATTCTGTTTTGTAATTGTCTTTTGAATTTGTTGATGAATCCTTTGTATATAATCTGCCCTAGAATCACCTTCTACATTATAATACTCATCAATAGGTAAAGGAGTTAGATATAAATGGGTTAAGGGATTAAAGCCATAAACAACTTCAAAGGGCGAATTATTAGTAGTAGAATGCAAAGTCTTATTATAAGCAAATTCAGTAATAGGTAAACAATCTTCCCACCTTTTTAAGTTCTTTTTAATGAGTGCTCGAAGTAGAAGCCCTTAAGTTCTATTGGTTACCTCGGTTTGGCCATCCGTTTGTGGTGTAGAAAATAGCAATTTGGTTCCCAACTTACTCCATAAAGTCTTCCAAAAGTAACTTAGGAACTTAACATCTCTATCACTCACAATGGTCTTTGGAACTCCATGAAGCCGAATGATTTCCTTTAAGAACAAATCTGCTACATGATTTGCATCACTTGTTTTTCTGCAAGGAATAAAGTGAGCCATTTTAGAAAAACGATCTACAACAACCATTATACTATCCATCCCTCTTTGGGATCTCGGCAATCCAAGGATAAAATCCATAGATACATCAATCTATGGTGAAGATGGAATAGGTAAAGGCATGTATAATCCATGAGCTTTGCTTGTACTTTTAGCCTGTTTACATTTAAAACAAAAATCACAAATTTTCCTCACAAGATTAAAGATTCTCTTACCTGCTCCTTCTCAAGAAGTAAATCAACTTGCCTTTGAATTTCTCGAGTTTCATCCGGATTTTCCCTATAAGCCGCACGGTTTGGAAGAATCATTAAGATAACCAGACTAGCACAAGATTAAAGATTCTCTTACCTGCTCATTCTCAAGAAGTAAATCAAATTGCCTTTGAATTTCTCGAGTTTCATCCGAATTTTCCCTATAAGCCGCACGGTTTGGAAGACTGGATCCTGGGATGAAGTCGATTTGATGCTCAATCCCTCTAATTGGAGGTAATCCTCTCGACAACTCCTTGGGGAATACATCTTTAAATTCCTGCACGAGATAAAAAACAAGACTAGGCAAAGAAAAAGATGTTAGATCAAAAGTGTTAGTAGTTAGAAATCTTTTGGTTCCTTTTAATACTAGCAAAACAATGAGTTGTTTTGCTCAAATTACCCTATCTACCTTTCTCGGATGGATAAACAAACACTCTTTTCTCACCTTTTGAGCACTTGCCTTTTTTCTCACAATAGGATCGGCCTTTTCATTAATTTTTACTTCGGTTTTTACCTCAATGGTAGGATCACTCTTATTTTGCAACTCATCTCTCATTCTTTTCTCTCTATTCTCGGCCATTTGTTTATAAACCTCACTTGCGGCACTTGGTGTCAAAGGATGCAATGTAAACCGAATATTATCCATAATGACTTGGTGAAAATTCTTTCTTCCAATATGATCCGCACACCTATCATATTGCCATGGTCTCCCTAAAATAATGTGACTTGCGGTCATTGGAACCACATCACATACCACTTTATCCTTGAACCTTCCAATTCCGAATTCAATCTCAATATGTTTATCCACTTTGATTTCACCACTATTGTTCAACCAAGAAAGCTTATAAGGCATAGGATGAGCTTTCCATGGCAAATCAAGAGCGGTGACCATATTAAGAGAGCAAACGTTAGTACAACTTCCATTATCAATAATAAGTAAACAAAGATTTCCTTTAACGTTGCACTTTGTTTGGAAGAGATTGCTCCTTTGCTGATGTGCATCATCTAATGGTTGAGAATTAAAAAGCTTCATAGTCACCAAAAGTTGATTTCCATCTTCGGGTTGTTCTTCATATGTCTCAGTTTCTTCCTCCAAGACAGTCTCCTCGGCTTCCCCCACTCACCTAATTTCCATCATCTTGCATGATCATTACGCTTCGATTTGGGCAGTCCCTAGCAAAGTGACCCTTTCCTCTACATTTAAAACACTTTTTTGCAAGGTTAGGAGTAGTACTTGACCTCGAATTGATGAATTTGATGTAGAAGATGTCTTGGCTGCCCCACTTGATGCGGTGACTGATTCGGCAACAATAAAAGTCTCATTTTCTTTGGTTTGGCTTGTCAAAGATGTAGAATTATTTAGGGGCTGATTCGGCTTTTTCCAAGATTGGAAATTCATCGAATAAGTCCTTAAACTCTTCTTTTTTTTGTTGCCTTTCAATTTGCTCTGCATAATATACCATATAAATAAGATTACCAATGTTAGCACGTTCTACCTTTGATCGAATTTTGTCATTTAGACCAGTCAAGAACCGTGCCAATGTAGCCTCCTCATCTTCTTGAATATCCATTCTAATCATGGCAATCTTCATCTCTTTGTACTACCCATCCACCGACTTAGTACCTTGCTTCAATCTTTGCAAGCGATTGAAAAGTTGCCTAGTGTAATTTTAGGGAACAAATCTACGCTTCATTACCTCTTTCATCTCATCCCAAGTATCAATTTGTCGTTGGCCAACCCTTCTCCTTGTTTCGGCTTCTTTGTCCCACCAAATTGATGCGTAATCCGCAAACTCCATGGCTGCCAACTTAACATTTTTCTCCTCCGAATAATTATGCACTGCAAAAACATAGTTAACTTTACGAATCCAATCTAAAAACAATTCGGGATCGTTTGTACCTTGAAAATAGGGAATCTTGGTCTTGATTGCACCAATATTATTGTCAAACCTTTGATATTGATCACCCCTTCTTGGCTCAAATGCAAAATTGTCATCCATTCAAATTGGTTACCTAGCTTTCGACTGAGGTGGATTTAAATCCATCCTTGGCCGAATGGTACCCCGTATATGCTCATTGGATTCATGTGATTCTTCATCATCACTCTCGGCATAAATATCATGTGTCTCAACTTGTTTACCTCTTCTAGGTGCATATTGTTTCTTTGACACCTCAAGAAGTCTCAATTTCTTGGACATATCCTCCATTTGTTGCATCATCTTGTGCAAGAATTGTTGTGTTGATTCCTTCAAAAGTTTATCATCTCCAAAGATTTCGCCTTGCTTTGATGATTCTTCCTGTTGAGACATATTAATCTTAAAGAAAACACTCAAACTGTTAGATAGAGAAAAAAAGTCACTCTTTATTCCAACAATACTCATAAAAGAACTTCAACTCTAGATGAATTAAAGGTTTCCTAAATTTGTTGTGTTGAGACAAAGCTGAAAAATAATGGAAAAGAATCCATAGACTTACACGAATTAGCTTAAAGAAAGAATAATAGAATAATCTTGAAAATCCTAGACCTAATCAAGAAAAGATGATACTTTTAAAGGTATCATTTTGTGTTTAGGAAAAGGAATATCTCAATCTTTACGCTTCTTGATTCTTGTTCTTGAGTCTTTTCTTTTTTTTCTTTTTTTTTTTTTTTTTGACTTACCCTTCTTCTTGACCGGATTTATCAAGAATAGAGGCTCGAGCGCTATCGATTCTTGATTTATAGGATTGTAACTCACTGCTAAAAAATAAAGGGGTCAACGTTTGCCAATTCTTGGAATGAGGCTCCTACGCTATGAACCAAGAAGTTTTCCTTTTGGCTTTATAGTTCACAAAACTCTCGGCTATTTTTCCTATTTTTGGGCCGAATACTTTTTTTTTTATCCAAGCAAACAAGAAAATTTTCAAGAAAGCAGTAAAGGTACACCAAGAAAGAGATCAACCTTGTGCTCTGATACCAACTGATGAGGAACCTTGATAACTTGTATCAAGATTCAACAACGAAATGTAAAAACTCGGATCTTTCTCTTCTTGAACTAGTTTCTAAGGGGAATATAATCAACGCAACTCTAAAAAGGTTAATTGCCAATGGGGCTGAAACACCACAACAAGCGAAACTATATTGTTGATAAAGTAACTCAAGAATGAATGAAAATCTAATAACAAGTTCAATTCACAACTATCTAAGGAATAACCTTACCAAATAACATATACCTTAACCCACAAAGGAAGAATCCCAATCTAGATAGAATTCTTCAATCCTAGAATAACAAACTAACTATAATAGCACCACTATCTAAACACATGGACAACGTGTCCTTTATTCAAACCTCACTAAGATAATGCGGCTAAATACTCTAAATAATAAATAATATAAAGCTAAAAATCTAATTAAAGTCTAGAATAGACTTTAATTTACAAAGTTTCCTAAAATGACCTTTTAACCACTTTGCTTGTTTTGGCCGATTTGAATACTTTAGAAAGTTAAGAGGTTGACTTGAACATCATCTTCTAAGTATATAGTTTAGCTTCCTCTTTGGCTTTGAATCCTCAGATGAATGTAGAGATTCCTTCATAAGTCCTCTCTGTCCTTGATCTTGTTATAGGACCTTGAATGTTGACTAAAGGGTCCATTGAGTACGGCAACCCCTTGGATGGTCCCTCATCACATAAATTCTTAAACATTCTATGAGATTCCAACTTATAGTCCTTTTGAAGATTCCAACTTATCTCTTCATCATTTTCTTATATTACATAAGAATAATAACTTCTAGCTTCCATTTTAGTCATCAAAACTTTAGTTTCCATCATAGAAATCACAAAATCCAACATGTAGGTTTATTTTCTTTGAGGTTCAAAAATTGATTCTCCGGCTTGATCGAGCCTCACCAACTCACTTATGTAGTTATGTTGTCATAATCTACTCTAGTTGATCACAGCTTAAGTTAATACTGTATCCACACTAGGAGATCGGTGTCTCAAATCCTCGAGAAAACATAAACAAAGAGAAGTATGTAATATCGTCGAAAGGAACATATTTCACAAGTTCAAATGTGCTCGTGAAGGAGACATACCAATAGATATTATCTCCATATATGTGTGCGCTATTTTTTTTAATAAAGTTCTGCATCATGGACTAATATTGATGCAAACCTACTAAGCTTAAAACTGCAATCATGAAAAATCAAGAACGCAACCCAAGGACGCCAAGAACACTAAAAACTCGAGTTGTCGTTTGAACAAAGTACACCTTAAAATCAACTAATGAACAAGAATCCAGTGTTTAAGTTACCACAAGGATAATCAACCCTTTGATAAATCAAGGCAAGTCACAAAGGAATCAACATAGAGACACCATCATAGAGAAGGACTCTCACGATTGAAAAAAACTCAAAATTATTTTTATCTCGGAATTAGAATGAGTAACGAAAAACTTATGATGAGCCACTCAAATACTTGAAATTTGACCTCTAAAGATTTTGGAAATTGAATAGCGATAACCTAAACATATTCTTGGAATCCAAATCTATATGTCAACTCTTATGCCCCTTTTTCGGTATGAGAGGAACAAAAATGGATCTTTATTTCTTAAGGAAAGTTATAGAATGTTTCAATAGTTTTCTGGAACATCTTAAATTTCTTCAATTGAACATATAAATCTCAAGTTAGGATCGAATTACTAAATCATGTTCAAACTTTACTAGGAATCAACAAACTTATTTTCGAGCCTCACTTGTAAGGACCATTCAAACTCCCCTCGTAGCGAATTATATCATTATGAAAACCTCAAAAATTTCTATACAAACTTACAGAAGACCTCTTCTTTATCCTAGACATCCAGGAAGGTCAAAATTCCCTTGAACTAACTAACATCTAGACTGCCAAAAAATTCAAAATTATGTCTCGTCTCATTATCCTAAAAAACATTTCTCTTGCTCTTGATCTATCAATCGAATGAAAATAACCTGAGATATGGATCTAATCAAATACAAAATTTAAATGTGACTCGAAAGATCATCACTTATCTCGAAACAAAAATTCTCTTTATCGGCGAATGTTAAATCTACGAACGTTTATCGACTTGGTCATACGAAAACCATCAAAGAGACGTTACAATCTTTCTAACCTTAAATTGATCGATAAACAGTCCAACCACAATTGTCCACCTAATCAATGGTAGCCCGATATTCTTTTTCTCTACCAGTCAACGCCTTATAATTTCCTAAAAGGAAGTTATTAAGTTTAGAGGGATCTGAAATATATCCTCTAGTCATGTGGCTCGTCTCATCCATAAGCTTTTCTCTGTCATTACTTCCGGACCGAAACAGTCCAACCCCATATGTATAAGAGATACTTAGGCAAAAAAAAGGTAAAGCTATCAAAAAGTAAATATAACAACATCACAATCAGGTACAATCACATCTATTTTAGGCTCAAACTTTTAGAGGGAGCTCAATTTCATGCTCTAAAATGGACCAACATCTAAAACAAGAATCACATAGCTTCCAACTCTGATACATTTGGTATATGCACATGTCCTTAGGGAAACAAGGATCTTTATTCTTTTCTAATACATCATATAGTCCTCACGTTATTCATCGAATTCCTTAATAGACAATTGGTGTACTGCTCTATGCTTCGTGATTAGATAAGCACCACAAGATATGCCTACAATCTCGATGAAATCCTTAGCATTTTATAAAAACTGAAGCACTCTCCGAGATATCGAAGTTATGAAAATGACACACACAGACTATTAACCATTAGATTTATGAAATTTCGACTCAGAACAAGATTTCACGTATCATTAACTCTCCTGAAGATATAAAGACATGAATCCTAGAATCATTGCATGTCTGAGACATAGAACAAAGCCTTTTTACGAAGATTTAGGCCCACTATAACTCGGTTTTCTCATGTTCAAACTTATATTCGGTAGATTAATCCTAGTGGACCTTCCAACCATTTTAACCGTTTTAGGCTTTGATACCAACTGTGATACCTCCAACCCCTCCGCTAGGTATCACTGCGACTAAGTAGGGTGTCTGCGTGCCTCTCGGTACTCATATCGAGCAGCTCTTAGCGGCCGGTTTAAAATAAAGAATGGTAAATCATAATATAAATATAAACACAGCGGATATACATATAATGGATCAAACTTGAGCAGATGCACTGTTGGTTCAAGGCTATAATAAGAGAATTCTGGAGTACTTATTACAAAGTAGAACAAAAGACGTAGGTACTACTACCGAAAGAAAATACTAAATAGGAGTAAACGAGAGTCTCTAGACCGTCACTCAAGACTTTAGCTAGTCATCGAAACTAGGTAATCGGCGGGCGAAATAGTCGTCTTTTTCACTACCGTCAAGAAATCCTAGTACGAGCTAATCTTTAACTATAAAACACGTAGCAAGCTAGACTGCCAAAAAATTGGACAATCGAACAAGTGATCCAGATGATAACTGGAATCTGCTGAGCCTTCCTTCATTACTTTAACCTGAAAAAGAATATGAGAAAAAATAGAGTCGTGTGAGCTCGAAAGCTCAGTGAGTTACCCCCGTGTGTGCGGACATGTGAGAGCTTTATTTTATGATTAGTAAACCAAGTTCTGGAGGAAAAATGGAAGGAAGTTTTGGTGAATAATCTTATGAATGAGATTCCGCTTATGCAGGATAAATGTGCAAATGACATATTTAGTTTCAAGATAATTCAATAAAATAAAAGTAAAACAACTTTCATGATATTTATTTAAAACAAAACCAGATTGGTCAAGGGTACATCAGATGCCATCTGGAAACCCTGTCGAGTACGTCAGACTTTATCTGGAAAACCCTCAACCCAAAGTAAATGGTATGTCAGGCGGGAGCCTGGAAAACCTTTGGCATACCTGTCGTACGCTTGATCGCATGCTTTTCAACCTTATACACAGAATTCCAATGAGACATCCAAAGGACTGGGGGTACCAGCCCAACCTAGGGTCTCGGAACGGTCGCAATCGGTTGAACTCCCAACCCAGAACAACCATCCCTGGTCATTATAAAGAGCACTGTGGGCACTTGCGGTAAAATCTCGGTCAGCCCAAAGCTTTCCCTGTCTCGTAGTTACCACACATGCTCGAATTCGAATCCGTTAGAAGTTTAAGTCCTAACTCAAACGAGAAAGAAGCCCAAATACGGGTGACTAGCCACGTACCCATGCAAATCTCGAAGAGCGGACGACATCCCGAGGGACGCTCAGGGGTCGAACGGGGATGACTTGTTTAATGAGAATTTGAAAGAAAGGACGAAATACAAGTTTGTTCATGCTCAAAAGAACCCCTTCTTCCCAACAAATCCATAAAATATTTTCTTATCAAATTTTGTGTAAAAACACATGTATCTCAAGCAGGCCATGATTTTCAAAAGATCCACTGGAGTTCAAGAACCTTTTTATGAATAGAAAGTTTTTCGTGATGAGAAGTTAAAAAACAGTAAACTTCTCGTTTTGGAAGGGTTACTAGGAAAAACGATTAGAAGAACGAACACTTTGTTTAAATCAAAGATTTCGTCAGAAAGAATACTTTGTCAAGACAAACGTTTCCCGAATAGTAACCTCTTATTTTTAGGAGTTCCTAGAGTATGACTTTTCAAGAATATCAAGCTTCCGAATTAAGAGTACTTAAGAACGCAATGTTTACATGAACTTTTCAAAATATCACAAAAATATATTTTCCAAGTAGAAGTTTGTGGTTCCAAAATGACATAAGAAAATTAAACAATAAACATAAACTGCTAAAATTTAAGTGTTAAGCTAAATATATAATAACCAAGTAAAAGTACGAAAATTTACGTAATTTACCAAATATATCGAGTAGAATAAGTTGGGGGACTCAACTGGATTAGCAGAGGCGTAAACTCTCTATTATTATAAAGAACCAAACAATACACCATTGCCCAACACAAATTTTGAAACTTGTTTTTATCAAAACTCTTCCAGTAGTTGCGAACATTAATCGTCGGTCTAAAATTTGCAAATCATCTAATATCATCAAGTGAGCTACAAACAATATCCCAGTAGCTTCCTAGAATGAGTTGGGAGCTCCAAAAGATAACAATGAATTTCAGTCTTAATTATCAAGTATTTCACCAGTATTCACTCTCACTCACAATCACACTTGTGTACCCATACAAACTAATGAATCAAAGTAACTAGCTAATTGACTTGCAAAATTAGTCATGCGGATAGGAAAACAATTTATTTGAATGAAAATGAAACTAGTTATAAAGATTACACTTGGAATGAATTTAGTTCATGATAATCACCAACTTACCCCCAAAAAATAAAAATAAAGTAAAGGCTTCCAAATCTTTTTTTTTAGTTTCCAATAAGTGAATTGAGCAATTTGTTTCATAAATTTCTCAAGCTAAAGCCATATAATTATGACACATAAACACGAAAAGTGTACAAAGTTAAGCTCCAAATAGTTCCAACCAAACCCACATCGACTCGATATTATATCGGTAACTTAAATTTAATTTTGAAAACATGTAGAGATTGTAGAATTCCACTTTCTTTGTTAAGTACAAATAGCATATGAATAGAACATGAACTCCATGATTACATAGAAACATGGGCAAAGAAAATAATACCAAACTCCTTCCAATACTTAGAAGTAGTACACATATAACAATATCACATGATAAATTTAATCTACACTAGAAGTTACAGTCTAGAGCCAACCCACAAACTAGATCGAACCACATCAACCCAAAATCACTTTTGGGCAAATTTAAAGCTATGCAAGGTGAGTGTTTTTTTTTTTAAATTACAAGATGTAAAATTACTATTATACACGTGCCTCTTAATAAAAATTACCGGCTCAAAATGATATACGTAAAAATGCTAAATGGGCAAGGTGTTATAAACATCCTTTTCTCCGATAATAATTTGAAAAAGGAAAAAGAAACATTGTCACGCCCCGGACCCGGGTCTATAAGTCCGGATCCGAAAACCTGACATGACCGTATTCTCAAATCAAAATCCAAGAATACCAGGTCCTTACATTCAGAGAATCTATTTCCATAAAGTGATAATCACCCATTTAATTCAACTATCAAAATTCATCAATAAATTTTAATACATTAAAGTAGAGAAAAATACTCTTAATGGAATATCCTAAAGTTTTATTCCGTAAGTAATCCCAAAGTTGCTTCTACACTCAGTCCCCGTCGTACGGTCTATCGTTCCCTTATGACTCATCATCTGTAAAAACAACAACGCAAGGAGTGAGCTACAACTCAGTAAGTATAGAAACACCTACCGGGAAAAATCCAATTACATATATATAGTTTTCATAAAACAAACAGATTTTATAGAAGTATACTTTAAATAGAACATTTTGACACAAAAAGTATTTTTGAAACTTTGAAGTTCGAGACAATTTTCGGATAAGTTAACGATTGCGGGACTTTTAACGAAAATGCAGAATGTTCGAGTGATACTTTGACCCAGGGGATCATAGGTTTATCAAAAGCAGAAATGCAACCGATATATCGACCTCTAGACTTATACCCTCTAGGGAATGGGTCAGTACAGAGTCCTAGCTTCTACCCCTAGGTGGGTCAGTACAGACAGTATCCCAAGTCAACCCGCAAAGTATCAACAGTATCAGAAATATGAGATATTCAAAACAGAGATAACAAAATTCCAGTTTGTTTTCTAATATATAGTAAACAATACATCACTTGATACCATTATCAAAAGTTCCCATTTCCTTTTAAAACAGAACTTTAATAAACAAATATTGGATCCGCATAAATCATTTTCTATCTGTAAAATCGTTAAAAAGCGAATATCAGTACGTGTGGGTGAAGTTACTGTATACAGTTGAACAAGATATGGTACATCAACTTCTCGTAATAAATAATAAATAGGGCAGAAGAAGGATTCAATAAACTTGGCCCAGAATCAAGATCATGCATTACCAAAAAGAAACAAAATATTTTGACCAAAATGATGACATTGGTCGAGACGGAGAAGACCATGATGAAAAGAGAAGTATTTGAACATGAGTATAACAGAATTTCCAAACTTCTTGTTAGAGTTATACTGGTATGCCTCAAGTGGGTCAACCAGTTTGTAAATTTCAGTAGTATTCAACATACCACAAAGGAGAAAGAATTTAGTATATTTGCCAACATTTAATAAGAATGTAGGGAAAAAGAAATATGCCAAGCCAATTAATGATTCCCTGACATCGTACTGCAAAAGCCAATATTTTGCACGAAAGAAATTTTTTGGCATATATTATTGTGGTGCTGCCTCGGAAGGATGCTAAAGGAGTAACTCGGTACTCGATCAAGAATTCATTTAATTCAAGATGTCTGAAACAGAGAGTAAAACAGGTTATATTCCGATTTCGCAATCCAAAACTTAAAATCCATCCAAGACCTTTCATGTTGACGTGAAATCCAATATTCATAGTAAATACTCGTACCGAAATTAATCCGAAATTTTCCCATGTTTCATACAAAAATAGAATTTTATCAGAAAAATAGAGGGATTCTATACTTACTTTTGATTCGTTCTTAAACTGTCGGAGGCAAAACTCTTCATCAATAAAACCTTCGATCGATGGAACGAGTACCGGAGTTGTCTCATGTTCTGTCTCCGTAAGAGTGTCTGCAGCCGTAGGGAAAGAAAAGATCGTGTCGATTATAATTCTAGGTGTAGACTAAAAGATATTATATAGGAAATAAAATTGCAAGAGTAGTCCCCAACTAGTAACTAATATCATCTTATCCAAATGTTAAAGAATTTATACACTATAGTCCCAAAAGTCATCAACTTAATTAATTTAGTCCCTAAAGAAGGTCCGGGTTTCACAAACATGACCAAGAAAAATTATAAAACAAGACAATTCAGCTCTAAAAAATTTATCAAAGACGGAAGAATTTTGGCAAATAGAAGGCTTCAAGAATCTCAAATCTTGAAGTTAAGCACTTTTCCTTGAAAAGTAAATGAGTTATCCTCTTATTCAGGTCTAGTGAAGGTAGTAATCATACCTTGACCAAGAGAGAAATGAACATGGGCTTTAGTGTGTGTCTAAGGTGTAGTGTGTGTTTAGGAGTGGAGAGCAAGAAGAAAAAAAAAACAAATGAGGGTTGATTTGTATCCCAAATGCTCTATTTATACTGATTTTAGGATCTTAATTTGCTTAAAAGTCCTTAGAATTTACTAAAATTTTAAGTGAACCCATTAGATTCTCAAAATTGTAAATTAGTCCAAGAAAAATTAAAACAAGGCACTCAAATTCATCTTAGTGCATCTAGGTGCTAAACTTAATTCTCTTTGTCTAGATATAATTTATGTCAAAGCTACCTATTTAATTAGGGGTGTAATTGAACTACGAGTGAGACTATTTTACAATCAACTCTAATACGTCAAATTCTTACGGCCCCGAAATCAGGTATCCATAGGTGGGGTGTTACATTCTTACCCCCTTAAAAAGAATTTCGTACTCGAAATTCATCGATATAAGCCTCGTAGGTTAGGGGTATCTATCACATATTCCTCCGATTCTCAATTGCTTCTTAAATAATGTGCTACTTTTTTTTTTTTTTTTTCACAATGTACTATAATACCGTAAAATCATATACCCCAAAGATACCAGTTAAGCACTTTTCCTTGAAAAGTAAATGAGTTATCCTCTTATTCAGGTCTAGTGAAATCACCACCACTATGAGAAAACATGTTGCGATTTCAATTCTAAGAAATTTAGATCAAATCCAAAACATCGAACTGATTGACTTGTCTTACAAAGCCTATAAGGTCATAGATCAACGATCCAAGACAAATTCTCTTATAATCTCTCTGAACCCTCAAAGTACCATTATTAATTCTTATTCAATTAATAACTTCTTATGATCGGAATTCACTTAGTTGAATGAATCTTTTATTGTGGCAGAGCCTTTACTAGTTTCACTAATTCCTTCATCTATCGATATCATGTAGGATCTTTACAAACCCAATTTCAGTTTTGTCATAATTCAATACAAACTCAATCCTTCTATCAAGTATAAGTCTTCACATTCCTTTTGAAAACATATCCATAAATTCTTAAACATTCTATGAGATTCCAACTTATAGTCCTTTTGAAAATTCCAACTTATCTCTTCATAATTTTCTTATATTACTTAAGAATAATAACTTCTAGCTTCCATTTTAGTCATCAAAACTTTAGTTTCCATCATAGCAATCACAAAATCCAACATGTACGTTTTTTCTTTGAGGTTCAAAAATCGATTCTCCGGCTTGATCGAGCCTCATCAACTCACTTATGTAGTTATGTTGGCATAATGCACTCAAGTTGATCACTTCCTATGTTAATACTGTATCCACACTTGGAGATTGTCGTCTCAAATCCTCGAGTAAAAATAAACAAAGAGAAGCATGTAATATCTTCGAAAGGAACATATTACACAGGTTCAAATGTGCTCTTGAAGTGAAATACAAATAGATATTATCTCCATATATGTGTGCGCTAAATTTTTTTTTAAAGTTCTGCATCATGGACTAATATTGATGCAAACCTACTAAGCTTAAAAATGCAATCATGAAAAATTAAGAACACAACCCAAGGATGCCAAGAACGCTCAAAACTCGAGTTGTCTTTCGAACAAAGTACCTTAAAATCAACTAATGAGCAATAATCCAGTGTTTAAGTTACCACAAGGATGATCAACCTTTTGATAAATCAAGGCAGGTCACAAAGGAATCAACATAGAAACGACACCATCATAGAGACGACGGACTCTCACGATTGAAAAAAAAAATTAAAATTATTTTTATCTCGGAATTAGAATGAGTAATGAAAAACTTATTATGAGCCCTTCAAATACTAGGAAATTTTCCTCAAAATATTGTGGAAATTGAATAGAAATAACCTAAACATATTCTAGGAATCCAACAAAAACTTATCAAAAAACAATAAGGAATTTGACTCAAATCCCAATTAAACTAGGAAGAGATTTCCAAATCTATATCGCAACTCTGATGCCCCTTCTTCGGTATGAGAGGAACAAAAATGGATATTTATTTATTAAGGAAAGTTATAGCATATTTCAGGAGTTTTCTGAAACATATAAAATTACTTCAATTGAACGTCTAAATCTCATGCTAGGATAGAATTACTAAATCATTTCAAACTTTATCAAGAATCAACAAACTTATTTTAGAGCCTCACTTTGAAGGACCATTCAAACTCCCCTTGTAGTGAATTATATCATTATGAAAACCTCAACAATTACTCTACAAACTTAGAGAAGACCTCTTCTTTACCCTAGACATCCGGGAGGTTAAAATTCCCTTGAACTAACTAATATCTAGACTGCCAAAAATTTTAAAATTATGTCTCGTCTCATTATCCTAAAAAACATTCCTCTTGCTCTTGATATATCAATCGAATGAAAATAACCTATGATATGGATCTCATCAAATACAAAATCTAAATGTGACCCAAAAGATCATTACTTATCTCGAAACAAAAATTCTCTTTATCGGTGAATGTTAAATCTACGAACGTTTATCGACTTGGTCATATGAAAACAATCGAAGAGACGTTACAATCATACTAACCTTAAATTGATCGATAAACAGTCCAACCACAATTGTCCACCTAATCAATGGTAGCCCGATATTCTTTTTCTCTACCAGTCAGTGCCCTATATTTTCCTAAAAGGAAAGTTATTAAGTCTAGAGGGATCTCAAATATATCCTCTAATCATGTGTCTCGTCTCATCCATAAACTTCTCTATGTTATTACTTGCTGACCGAAACAGTCCAACACTATATCTATAAGAGATACTTAGGCAGAAAAAGGTAAAGCTCTCAAAAAGTAAATATAACAACATCACAATCAGGTACAATCACATCTATCTTAGGCTCAAACTTTTAGAGGGAGCTCAAATTCATGCTCTAAAGGGGACCAACATCTAAAACAAGAATCACATAGCTTCCAGCTCAGATACATTTGGTATATGCACATGTCCTTAGGGAATTGAGGATCTTTATTCTTTTCTAATACATCTATATCTTTTGATTAGTTGTTGTGAATTTGCTAGCATATATGTTATAAACTCTTTGAAGATCGAGAGAGCTCAATGTATACAAATTTCCAGGCAAAGCAACATCAAGATACAAACCCAATTCAAGTTTCAATCAGAAGAATCACAATACCAATTTCCAAAATCTAATTCACCAATACAACACTTATAATGTACTAACAATTAATCTATACCTTCTCTTACTACAAGAATCAAGAAGTGAAGGTAGTAATCATACCTTGACCAATAGAGAAATGAACATAGGCTTTAGTGTGTGTCTAAGGTGTAGTGTGTGTTTAAGAGTGGAGAGCAAGAAGAAAGAAAACAAACGAGGGATGATTTGTTTCCCAAATACACTATTTATAGAGATTTTAGGATTTTAATTTGCTTAAAAGTCCTTGGAGTTTATTAAAAATTTAAGTGAACCCATTAGATTCTCAAAATTGTAAATTAGTCTAACAAAAATTAAAACAAGCCACTCAAATTTCATCTTAGTGCATCTAGGTGCTAAACTTAAGTTTCTTAGTTTAGATATAATTTCTACCTATGCTACCTATTTAATAAGGGGTGTGATTGAACTACGAGTGAGACTATTTTACAATCAACTCTAATACGTCAAATTCTTACGGCTCCGGAATCAGGTATCCAGTGGTGGGGTGTTACAATGGGGCCCGTCAAGGAGAGTGATGCCATATTCCGGTTACTTTGTTAACGGTTATAGATTTCACACAAAAGCCCACAGTGATGGAAAAGGAACCACAAAAAGTGGGGTATGGGTTAAAGACGATTACTATGGTGAGTTGAAGCAAGTCATTCATGTTGAACTTGCTGGATTACCTATCCAAAAAATAATTCTTTTCAAATGTGACTGGTTGATTCAACCCCAAATAGAGGTTTGAGGGTGCATCCTCAATATAATATTGTAGAAATCAATAGGAAAAGAACGTACCAGGGTTACGATCCATTTGTATTTGCTTCCCAAACTCAACAAGGTTACTACACACCTTATCCAGGTAGTAAGACAACATCTAGAGTTAGAGCTGATTGGTGGGTTGTTTGTCGTTCCAAACCACATCTAGTTGACGTTCCTAATGTTCCGGTACCATATTAGGAGGAGATTCGCGAGGAGGAGACTAATCACGATGATCCAACTGTTACTAAAGTTGATCCACTTGCACACCGGTCAGGGGAAATCGAGGTTGTACTTGTGACCGGTACAGGCCGTCCTAATGGAGATGAATTTGTGTCGAGTGATGACAATTCTAAAGAAGATGATGAATTTATGTCGAAGGATAATTTAGAATGATTAGAAATAGAATTATTAATTTGGTTCTCCATTTGTTTTTGTGATTTATTTGTTTTTCATGCATGATATATATTTTGCTTTTTTGTCCTCAATTCCTTAATGCAAATTTTTATATGTCTCTTTCTTGCTTCACACTAAGAAACCACTTGAACGACACAATTTCTTATATTCTATATTCTACATTTCTTATATCAATTTTATAACATTTTCAAGTTTTACAAAATAAATGGCAAATAATTAGTTATTGAATTTCATGTTATCGGATTTAAAAAAATATTATATTAACAATAATATATATAACTAGAAAATATAGTAAATAAACGTATTAGTTTATAACTTATTCTATATTCGCATGGTGTTAAGATTAAAACTTGTATCTAGTTTTCATTTAATATTATTTCTACTTATTTTTTTGTTTTAAAAGAGTTTTATTTCTAATTGGTTGTTGTTAATATACATTACAAAGTATATATATATATATATATATATATATATATATATATATATATATATATATCATACTTAAAAGTAATTAAATAAAATTTAATGCAATGTTATATAAAGAAATTTGGTTAAAATTACAACAAAAGTCCTTGTGGTGCATTGATTAGAGTGTTAGTGTTTCCAACAAGAGGTTAAGTGTTCGAATCTCGCCAAAACGCAAATATTAAATTGTGAATAACGAGTGACTGTGGATAATGCATAAGAATATTCATTTGATTACTGTTTTTATTTTTAAATAAAATATTTTTTATTTAAAAATATTAAATTAATTTTGCGGCATTTACCAAAAAGTGACGCAAAATATGTCATATTTTCAATGTGTTTGTGACATTTAAAAAGTGCCACAAGTTGTGCCGCTAATTTATTTATGACACTTCATTAGTGCCACTTTAAAAAAGTGCCGCACCACTTTTGTGGCACTTAAACAACTTTTCGTGGCATTTATCCAATGCCATCAAAAGTCAAATTTGTCATAGTGGGATAAGCTATCTTTTTCCCGAAATTGCCCTTTCAAGAGAGGTTATTGGAGCCTTGTTATGTCGGCAAATAATCCTCCCGTCACATTCCGTCCCATCCCACTCGTCCCCAGTCCCAATCACAATCCACCCTCGTGTATATATAATTGGAAAAACTATTTATATAAGTAAATTTTGATTGGGATTTTGACGCGACGATGACGAATGTGACAGAGACGATTTTCACCCTGTTATGTCACGTCTTCGAAATGGATGATTTTTTCCTAATTATTTGACGAAAGAATAATTTTGGCTATCCGTAAAATTATTGAGATACAAAAAGTAAAAAATTGTTAAAAATGATGAGAGTGGATGGACGTAAATAAATTAATGAGCAAAGTGGCTAATTATTCTTTTCCTGAAGGACTGAAATGCATGTCTCCTCAATCGTATTGTTCTTCACACTCCGCACTGGTTTTCTGTCACACAGCCCCTTACACACCACACTGCCTCCCTTTCTTCTACATTTCCATGAAATCAATCTCAGCAGC
Source organism: Vinca minor (assembly GCA_026122235.1). NCBI lineage: Eukaryota > Viridiplantae > Streptophyta > Magnoliopsida > Gentianales > Apocynaceae > Vinca > Vinca minor. The sequence continues at coordinate 1,175,783 of JAOCZM010000210.1, read as the reverse complement.
ATTTGACCCATAATTAGCATCAGATGGTGAATATGAGAAAAGCTCCACAGTTGACCCATCATCTCTTCTTTATCTTCCTTCTAATCACCCCATTTGCCTTTTCTTGGAAAAAAGACGAGTTCAGAAACTGCAATCAAACCCCTTTCTGCAAACGCGCCCGATCCCGTAAATCTGCTTCTTCCAATCTGATCGCCACCCATGTTTCAATTTCAGATGCTGGAGACCTCATTGCCAAACTCATCTCAAAAACCTCAGAAACTGATTCTATTAGCAACCCTCTGCTTCTTACTATTTCGGCCTATCAGGATAGTACGCTGAGGCTTAAAATTGACGAGGACCCGTCTTTAGATCCACCTAAGAAGAGATTTGAGGTTCCCGATGCGATTGTCGATGATTTCTTGAACAAGAAGCTGTATCTAAAGAGGCTTAGTGAGGAAAAAATTGAAGGTGATTTGGGGGTTTCATCAGTTATTTATTTGGATAGTGATTATGAGGGGGTGCTTAGGCATGATCCTTTTGAGGTGTCTGTGAGGGAGAAAGAGAGTAAGAAGAGGGTTTTGTCCATTAATTCACATGGGTTGTTTGATTTTGAGCAGTTAAGGCAGAAAAGTGAAGGGGAAGATTGGGAAGAGAGGTTTAGGACGCATACTGATTCGAGGCCGTATGGGCCGCAATCCATAAGTTTTGATGTCTCATTTTATGGGGCTGATTTTGTTTATGGGATCCCCGAGCATGCCACTAGTTTGGCATTGAAGCCTACTAAAGGTCCTGGTGTGGAGGATGACTTTTCTGAACCATACAGACTGTTTAATCTTGATGTGTTTGAGTATCTTCATGATTCGCCTTTCGGGTTGTATGGTTCAATTCCCTTTATGATTTCTCATGGAAACTCTAGGGGGAGTTCGGGGTTTTTCTGGTTGAATGCTGCTGAGATGCAGATTGATGTTTTGGGAAAAGGATGGAATGCTGGTGAGGAAAAGATAATGATGACATTAGACGAGAAAAGGATCGACACATTGTGGATGAGTGAGGCTGGAGTGGTGGATGCATTCTTTTTCATAGGACCGGGTCCTAAAGATGTGGTTAGGCAGTATACTAGTGTTACCGGAAGGCCATCAATGCCCCAGTTGTTTTCCACGGCCTATCATCAATGTAGATGGAATTATAGGGATGAGGAGGATGTCTATAATGTTGATTCAAAATTTGATCAGCATGACATCCCATATGATGTGTTATGGCTTGATATCGAGCATACGAATGGGAGAAGGTATTTTACTTGGGACAAAATGCTGTTTCCTAACCCGGAAAAGATGCAGAACAAGTTGGCTGCTAAGGGTAGGCATATGGTAACAATTGTTGATCCTCATATTAAGAGGGATGAATCTTATTACATACATAAGGAGGCTTCAGAGAATGGCTATTATGTTAAGGATGCAACTGGTAAAGATTTTGATGGATGGTGTTGGTCTGGATCCTCATCCTATCCAGACATGGTGAACCCACAGATTAGATCCTGGTGGGGGGACAAATTTTCTTATGATAACTATGTTGGCTCCACTCCTTCCTTATATATATGGAACGACATGAATGAACCTTCGGTCTTCAATGGTCCTGAGGTAAGAGTTTTGACAGTAACATATCTTGTTTCGTCAGTCTCTCCTTGTTTTGTACTTTTTCTTGCTGCTTTGTGCATGACCATATAAAGCTTGATATCTGACGCTGTTAGCTTTGTGGGGGAAATCGTATTAATTGTATTTGAGTCATTAAATCAGATGGTTGATGTAGTTGTTTGAGTTTAGCAACTTTTTATCCATGAAAGAGATGCTCTGGTATGTTGCAGTTCCAGGGGAACTCATGTTTGCATTGTTGTAGCTGGTTTGTGTAGGCTTCTTATTCATTGCTATTTGCCAAACGTTAATTAAATTACATGCATAGTCACTGCCCACGATTGTCCATGCAATCTTCAATATCCTTGATTTTTCAATTAACTTTTATGCATCAGTAGGATGTGTAGCCGCTAGAGATGGTTTAGCTTCTGTTATGGATTTCGTGAGCTGTATGGAGAGTAGCTGAGTCTTGTAAGGCGGAAGAGGATATTTCTTGGCTGGAAAGTGGTTAAAACTCTAAAAAAGGGAGATATTCTATTTGCTTTGTGGATTAGAAGCAGATAAACTTCTTGAGATGTAAACAAGAGATACCAGGGATAATCGTGTGTTATAGACATAATTTACAATGAAAAACTTGAAGTTGAAAGCATTGTAGCTCAATATTCTAGAATTCATGAAAATAGAGTGATGCAAAATGGATTTTTACATGTTTTAAGGCCCAGAAGGATCGAGTTTATTGAGAGTTTGAGCAGTTGGAGTTGATATAAAATCGAATATTCAAGCAATACATCATCAACAACAACAACAACAATACAATAACATAACTTATTAAATCCGCAATAATTGTGGGTATGAGCGGGGAGAGATAGGACACAGACCTAACATTTAGCGATAAATGCACAAAGTGACTGCTCATAGAATATTCAAGTAATACTTGAAAAACAAAATCCTAGAATAAGAAAATAAATAAGGATGTCCATGACTCCATGTATATGGAATTTGGGACCCCCTCCTTTGATCAAAGGTGGGAAAAAGATGGTTTAAATACTGAAGCCAGAGAGAGTGTTGAAGGAGTAACATGGAAGAAAAATTTCAATGATGTCACTGAAAGCTAAAGGGAGCAAACAAACAATTGGAGAGAAAGAGAATAAAAGAAAAGAATTGGAAGTAGCCATATAAACTGTAATATTAGGAGAAATATCACTGGATAAACTAAATCCATAATGGAAGTTTAACAGGTTTCAATTATGCAAAAGGAGATATAAAAAAGGGGATACTTATGGTTTTGATGTTTCAGACATATAATACGTGAAGCAGGAAAAACTCACCAATGGCATCCCACAAGACTATACTAGATTCTACAAAGTGATTGAATTGCAGAAAAATCAGTCTGATAGAAAAAAACACAAACTGAAAAGAATTTTAATGTGTAATTTTAGCTTGTCTTTGTGGCTAAATCACAGTAATGGTTATAACCAAAAAGAAAAAAAAAGAAGAAGAAGAAAACTAAAGAGAATAAGATAGTGAACCATTAGCATCAAAAGAAGAGGCAGGGACAAGGAAACCTAAAAGCCACACCTGATTGCATCACAGAACAAGATCTACAAAGAACATTCTGTAGATTCTTTATTGATCGAAAACACAAAGGTATACATTATTCAATACAAAACTCTTTTTTCGGTCTCAAAGATCGACCCTTAAATTAACTTGGACTAGATTCCGAAATTAAAAGGACATAATAACCTAAAGGTCGACCAAATCAACATAGAGTTCCTAAAACAATGACTAGAGACTCTAAATTTGCTGCTGACACGAAACTAGTGAACTATCCTAAACCTATAAAGACATCGAAAACTTAATTAAACTAGAATCTGCAAGACTAAATCTCGATATAATATTTAGTGTTTGCAGTAACACTTTTGAATTCTTGGAACCTTTCATATCCTGCATTGTTCTCCCCCAGTTAGGGATGGCAATGAACCCGGTTAAATTGGAGATCCGGCCCGGCCCGGTCCGGTTAGGCTGGGGATTCCCCGATTTAAACTTGGGGTGGCGATTGGGATGGGGATGAATTTGGCCCCGCAGGCGGGTGAAATAATATCCCATCCCGCCTTGCCCGCATGATGTTTAGATATTTATGTTTGTATTTGTCTATCTTTAAATATATTGAAATTCGAATTTATATATTAGTGTTAGATCCACGATATAATATGAGTTTAGTCAATTATGTGTTTCCCAAAATATATAGTGAAGTTGTATCTTCTAAAGGATTGAGAAAGTTAAAAAGTCTTGCATTGGGGAAGAGGTCACATGTCTTGCAAAGTGATTTATATTATGTTGTTGAACAGCAAATGAGGTGTATCTACGAACTAATATAAATTAGTGAGCAAACTAGTATCAATTTAGATTATGGTATTTCATTTTTACAGACATTAAATATTTTATTTTTTCAAGGTTTTATATGAGGATTTTTGTTAAACATTCCCTAATTATTTCTAGTCGAGGTTGGGCCTCCATTGGGAAATTGGGGGGGGGGGAACATACCCGCCTTTCCCCAGTTGGAGCTGGGCCTCCACCTGAGGTGGGGATGGGATCCCAGTGATAGGGCTGAGTCGGGGATGAGGATGCGATGGAAGAGGCGGGACCGGGGACTGGAGATCATGGTGTCTGCCCCCACCCGGTCCCATTGTCATCCCTACCCCCAGTTGGAAAAAAATATTTGTCAAGTTAGGATGGACAGTAGGATAGAATTTGGGAACATTAACCATTGCATCTTCAACATGGGTTAGGGTTAAAATTTCTCTAATGGGAAACAAAGGAACTAAGAATGATAGAGTTGAATGCTCCCCGATGCTGTAGATTTCTGTGGTAAAGACTAAATCAGTTTCAGAAGGCTAGGTGGAATGTTGGATTCCTTCATCATGACGATCTTCCATTATCTTACACAAATATCTAAATTCAAAACAATTTTTTGCATACGAGGAAGGATAGAGTGAGAAATGAGACCATCTAGGAGAAGTTAGGGGTGACACCTATCGAGAACAAGATGAGAGAGAATCGTATGTGTTGATTTGAACATATAGAAAGAAGATGATGCTGCTGTTAGAAGACTTAACTGTGGATGAATAATGAGACGGTGAGAGGCAGAAAGAGACTGAGGAAGACTTGGAGATAAGTGATAAAAAGTGATATGGCTTTGCTAGATTTGGATGAGAGTACGACCATGGTTGGAAACAAATGGAGAGAATGTGTCATATCCCGTGTCCGAGTGATGACCCGGTAGTGCCTCATATGCCAATGAGGCACAGAACCCAAAGAAGAAATGGTTAAGTTCGTTAAACCATTATTAAAGGAGACTAACCGTTTACATATTATTTAAGCGTTACAAACCAGCAAAACAGTAAAAGTGAGTTATTTTACTTGTTAATACATACTTAAAGATTCGAAAGGGAATAACTAGTCCATATATTACATAAAATTATATTAGGATCACTTGACGAAGTCCCCGTCCTAGGCCTCCACATATTCATCATCATCAGTCACCTCATCATCTGCAAGTAATGAAAATAAAAACATGAGCTATGAAGCCCAGTAAGCACTAACACCCTTGGGATGAAGCATCAAATAAGACACAAATCCATTTTCCCGACTTCCCAAATACAGTACGAAAACATGTAAGTTTAGGTTCCTCCGTACCTCACAATATACACATTAAAATCCCACAAGATAACTGCTATAAAACACTAGAAGGAACCAAGGTAAAAGAAAGTAAAAAATTGGTCAATAGTGTGTGCGGACGAAACTGCAGACGAAGCATCATCCGCAGAGGGCCGCGGATCCGCAGGTCCTTCCGCAATAAAGCAATAGCTCCCAGTAGTTTAGCAGACGATGTGGCGGACGAAGGAGAGGACGATCCCTTTGTCCGCGACCTGTAGACACCTGTTTTCATGTACTAAATTACATGTAAAATGTCCATTTTTGCACTTTAACTTTCCCAACCCCGAAAGACACTTTTGAGACACAAATGCACATATACAACCATACCAAAACATGAACAAGTAAGCGATAAACTATACTCGCCGAAATCTAACATCTACACATCGGAATGAGACACAAACACCTTGTGTTGTTCATTAAACAAACGGACATACACAACGTTGGACTCTTCAAATATAATTCATACTATAACTCAACATTGACACGACTGAACATGGGTCCCAACTCTAAAGCAATTACTACAATGGTCCCAACTTTAAGCCTTGAAGGGAAAGACATCAGTATGCAGTACATGAGTCCATTATATCTCCTGAACGAAGAGCTCAGTGTTTAAGGATCCATTCGTATTGTGTCATTGCCCACCACCGATGACTCCACAACGATCATATGCTGTCCCTAATTTGTATCCCAGTTAGGAGAGGGCTTAATGACAGTGACAATGACACATATCGAGAACTCCCGAGTTCAAGGACAACACACTCACAATGCAAAAGAATGAATCCTTGCAATGGAATCGATTCTAGACAAGAGCTCAAACCGGTGATGACTCCAATTAACACATAGCATATATGACTCCAAAATCAGTAAATACCCAACACCAATGATGACAAGAAAGAAAATGCAAACAACATACGCAATTAAATTCAATGTTATCAACATACAAGAATGGACAATTCAACGTTTCATCCGATGCAGTAAATCATGCTATGATATCCTTCCTCAAAATAATTTCCAGAACTTTAAACACTACATTTCATGGATTTTAGTAACGAAAAGACAAGGGTGAAGATCCTTACACGAAATTACAATCAAGCAAGTATAAGTGCAGAAATTCCAGAAATGTTCAGCAACTTCAAATGTAAATTCCCGTCTACTGGAAACTCGAAATGCAGCCCCGTCACTTCTCATGCATAGCCCTTTTAGTTAGCTTCGAAACGCACAAAACAAAGCCCCAAACGAAGTTCGTTTACTATTTCAACTTGACTAACTTCCTTCAACACTACGTTTTTTTCTTTCTTATTTTCTCTCCTTTCCTCCTCTCTTCTTTTTCTTTTTCTTTTTTTTCTAACTCTCCTTTTTTTTTTTCCAGCAAAAAGCTCCCCCTAATAACCTCTCAACTCCCTAACAAAATAATCCCTCAACTTCCTAACATCCACACTCAAGTCCCCAAACCTCCAAAATGTCAACTACGCCCCTCAAACACTTATAAAACATGTAATTACAAATATATCACACAACATTAACTACAAGACATGCAAAACACGTAAGCAAAAAGTTCTGGGTATCAAATAATGGATTCAGGTTAACAACCACACTTAATCCTTTCTATGGTTCATGTAGCCGACTCCAATAACCATGTTCGTACTTTCATCCAAATCTAGCAAAGCCATGTCATACTTGATCCTTTCTATGATTCATGAAGCCGACTCCAATAATTTGGGACTAAGGCTTGGTTGTTGTTGTTGTCGTCGTCATCGTCCCTTACTGCATACAGGTCACAAAATCCTTTATCACAAGTCTTGGTGACTACAACACATTCTGCAACTTTGATCTTTAGTTCCTCTTCAAATAGAATGCTATTAGTCACTCACTTCAGTTCCTGGCTTTTACTTTAAGATTTCATGGAAGTGCATATTTAATAAATATACGTTACCTAGATCACAACTAGAAGCATGCACCTGGATCTCTTTAGTTGGTTTTGCATACTGATGCGAAATTTGCAAGTGCACAAATATCTACAAGTAATAAAGTAGTAAGTAAAGATCGTCCCAACGAGGATTGGTTATCTAACTGGAAAATTTTATCACTTATAACTCAACCTAAACCAAATAGAGATGATTAAATTAACTAAAAATAACTAAGAATGAATGACATTTAAAGTAAATTAAATATGGAATGAATGAACTAAGACACCTCTAATCCAGTCTACTCCTTTTATGGATTTTAATGAATGATCTCTTTAAATTAAGTCTCAACTTGGTTAATGGTAGAATTCCCGAAAACAAGCTAGACCCAATCTTTTGGCGAAAAGCTCCTAGTTTTAGAGAATAAATCAGTCGTGTCTCTACGTGATTTTAAGACCTAAAACCGCATAAAACTCTATGGTCTTCCCTAGCTTTTGTTTCCTACTCGCTAGAAACCACACAAGGAAATCGAATCTATCTCTAGTCAATTTTACGTTGTGTCGTTATTATCCTTGGTCCAATCTACTCTAGAACTTCTCAGCCTCTAGAATAAATTTAGGTTCATGCAATAATTGGCCAGAAAATTACAAGCATTAAGAACAAATAATAACAATTAACCAAATTAGAGAAAAGATGTAATCTTTATTAGAAATCAAACATTAACCATAAAAGTTTCGACCTTCATAAGAAGGTCTTAGATACAAAGAATTTAGCTTGACATGGACATGTTCAAAGCTATAAAATAAATTAATGTAAAATTAAATAAAAGCTAGAAAGAGCCTGTGATCGCCGGACGCCGGAATCGGAATGAAATCCTCTGCCTTGTCCAAGTGCTTCGCTACTGGTTGCCTTGTATGCTTGTAATATGCTTCATACAATATTGACGCCTCTCTGCCTTTGTCCTGTAGCCTAGAAGAATTATGAATGGTATGTATGATGGGTGCTGAATGGTGTAGGTTCCCTTCTGCCGTGCCTGGTACCCTTTATATAGTAGCCTGGTGCTCCAAATTGTGTCGACATATTAGGAAAGTAATTGCTACTTTTGTAAACTGAACTTTTGACTTCAATTTGGTATTAAGTAATTTCCAAATCCTTCCCATATATGATTTTTAGTACATAACAAATGGCACCGCCTGAACTTCCTAAATTCTTCTAACTTGGAATTATGGTAATTTCCAACTTCTTTTCCTTCCCTACAATGCCATGTAGAGAATTAGTGAATTATATTGTGTTCTATATAACAAAATATCGCATTTGAACTTATTGGCAACATAATTATAATTCACTAATAAAAAAATATATTTTTCGCTCAATTAAGCTCAATACAAGTTAGAAAACACTCCAAAATAATGTTGAAATATAGATTTATCACATACCAATATGTATTTATTGGATATTATTAGTATGTTAAGCGAAGTTCTGGTAAATAAGATATGCTGCTGTTTTATGCTAACAACCAAGATCTCTTGTGACTAACCTTTTGAAACTCTGTCAAATCCTGGGTAGTTACTTTTATGTTTCCTATTTAGTTTCGTTGTCCCTGCAATTCAGGGAATAACTGTATATGCATGTCAGTGCAAAAAAAAAAAGACGTACTGTTTTAGTGGTGGATTACATAAACAAAAGGACGAGACGGGAAATAAATAGCTTTGGCAGAAGCAGAAACTGAGTTTAAGGATTAGTTTCTTACATTCCACTTACAAGTCAACTGCTTCTTTATTGTTTCCTTTCTAGGATTCAAATATGTCTTGCATGCATAAAGCAGTCTTCGCACCCTATTCACCTGCCAATTAGCTAACTGATTAACAGAGTGACTTTCATCAGAAAGCAACTTTCTCATGAACTGTTTCCTGATCTTGTAGTTGACTGCTTTGTTGGACTTATGAGGATCTGATACCAGTTAGCTAGACACTATTGGTACATTTTGCATTCTTGGCTAGGAAATAAAAGAACTTAACATGTACAAGCAGAAATATGTGCATCATCTATGGCAAGGTGTCTGTGTATTTGTGCATGTTTATGCGGAACTCATAATATATAAATATATATTGTGATAGACTTCCAGCACCCAGTTGACCTACTTGATTTTTAATAAATCTCCCTCCATCCCATATTGAATGTCCACATTTGACTTTCACCACAATTAAGGAGAGTAGTTTGACAATAGATAAGTTACCATAATATCCTTACTAATTGAAGAGATTAGTTGTAGGACACATGAGTTAGTGGAGCTTGAATCCCTTAAATAGGAGGTTAGTTATGGGAGTTTTGAAGAGAAAATATATTCATTTTAGGACAAACTAAACTAAATGCGACATTCAATTTGGGAGAGAGGCAGTATATGATAATGGAAGATGATTTTTAATAAACTTTGGTGAATCAGTTGACAAAGTGACACATTCTGATAATGGAAGATGCTTTTAGAATAAATTGAAGGACGAAGAAATAAGCTACAGATTATTTCTATGCTATTAGCTAAGAACAAGTTTTTTACTAGGCTACTGGTATGCTATCAATCTTTTAGGTACATTTAACTGTGAATTTGTTTAACCAGATATCGATGCCTAGAGATGTTCTACATTATGGCGGGGTGGAACATAGAGAGTTACATAATGCCTATGGTTATTACTTTCACATGGCTACGTCTGATGGCCTTGTTAAGCGAGGAGATGGAAAAGACAGGCCATTTGTTTTATCTAGAGCCTTTTTTCCTGGAAGTCAAAGATATGGAGCGGTATGGACAGGGGATAATACAGCTGATTGGGATCACTTAAGGGTTTCAGTTCCAATGGTTTTAACCCTCGGTCTTACTGGAATGTCATTCTCGGGTCAGTACTCTTTCTAACCAAATCAGTTGCATGGTAATTATTATTTCCTTTAGATATTTTGTGATGCCGATGTGCTATGCAGGTGCTGATGTTGGTGGATTTTTTCGGCAACCCCGAGAACGAGCTGCTAGTCCGTTGGTATCAAGTTGGTGCTTACTACCCCTTCTTTAGAGCCCATGCACACCATGACTCCAAAAGAAGAGAGCCTTGGCTGTTTGGGTAAGTCTTTTCCTGCTCTGAATGGGTATTGAGAAGAAATATTTAACTGTCGGTATTTTCATGTTGATTTTATTTATTTCTGAACCTTTTTTCTGCAGAGATAAAAACAAAATGTCACCGTAAATACCACCAACAGCTGACTTGTATTTTAATTTTAAAACAGATGTATACAATACATTGTATAATGTTACAATTATTTCTGCAATAGAATCGAGTTACCGAACATGTTTGGCTCTACTCGGTAAGGGCTTAGCTCGAGTTTGATATTTTCAAACTCGAGCTTGGATTCAAGCATAATTTAGGTTCAAAATTTTAAACGAGTTTACTTCATTTATTTAAATGTTTGGCTCAAAAACTCAAGAACATGTTTGATTATATATTTAAACAAATAGAATATTATAATTTGTTATATTTTTCTATTTAATAATCTTTAAATGATTTGCACTATAATTTGATCATTTGTATAATTCCTTTCTGGAGCCGAGCTTGCGCCTTAAGCTTGAGTTTGAATTTGAACTTTAGAAGTTTTATACCGAATGGAGCTAGAGCTTTATTTAGTTTCACATTAAGCACAAACTCGAATTCGAGCCTTGTCTAAAACTCATTAAGTTTGCCTTGAATAGCTCAAGGTTCGGTTACGCTGGTTTGTGTTAGGAAATTAATCCCCTCCCAATTCTAGCCCACAAGCAAATCTAAAGAAGGTAAGCAATAAAGGGACACAATGATTTACGTGGTTCGGTCAACTGACCTACATCCACGGGTAAGGCAAGCTCATACTCTCATTATAATGGAGAAAACAAGAATACAAGGGAGATTCCTCCAATCCATTAGCTCTCCCCGCCTTACTACTCCAAACCATACAAGAGGCACATATATATAGGAGTAGTAAACCTTTTGCTAAATGGATTAGGAGTTCACATAATTAGTAATTCACCTAATCACTAATTCTTAACCTAATTAGTATCCAATTAGGAATCCACCTAATTAGTAATTTACCTAATTACCAATTCTTAACCTAATTGATATCTAATTAGTAATCCAGTGAATATGGGCCAAAACCCAACAATATCCACCCTGACACGTATTCACCCCATCTCCAACTAGTACGCTCTGCGTCCCAAATGCTCCACGTCTCATATGCCCCATGCTCTGCACTTGAACCTTCAAATCAGCACGTTGAATTAAGGGAATTTGACTAAGATGAGTTTAGTCAACTTTGATCAACGGTCAAACACGACAACACCAATAACGGAACAAACAGCTCAACGTTCAAAGTCCACCAAACCCACTCTGGTTTAGGACACTCGATGCACCTCTGGCTCCATGCACCCGAAACATACCAGATCAATCATCCACCCTTCCAATTCAACCGTCTAGATTTAATCCTTCTTATTTGTTTGACTTGTACACCAACCACACTAGATTTTTATCTCTTTCAACAACACATCTTCTCTGCCAAACCTCTATTGGCAAGTGTGCTCCACCCCCAATGGATCTCTCTTCCATCTCTGACGGGTTTCGACATACATAAAAATCTTTCCACCCGTGTTAACGGTTTCTGGTGACGATGGCTAGAATTGCACAGAACTCTGAGTTGACAATTGGTCGATCTTTAACTGGAGAGTAACGCCAAATTCTGGTGTAGCAGCGCTGCGTTTCCGCCTTAGCTTAACCAATCGAAAGAATCCGCTTTCGATTATATCCAACACTCTCCTCCAATCTTTGGAGAAACCGATGAACCAAAACAACTCCTCTTATGTTCTGAACCTCGCTCTGATACCAGTTGTTAGGAAATTAATCCCCTCCCAATTCTAGCCCACAAGCAATTCTAAAGAAGGTAAACAATAAAGGGACACAATGATTTACGTGGTTCGGTCAACTGACCTACATCCACGGGTAAGGCAAGCTCATACTCTCATTATAATGGAGAAAACAAGAATACAAGGGAGATTCCTCCAATCCATTAGCTCTCCCCGCTTTACTACTCCAAACCATACAAGAGGCACATATATATAGGAGTAGTAAACCTTTTGCTAAATGGATTAGGAGTTCACATAATTAGTAATTCACCTAATCACTAATTCTTAACCTAATTAGTATCCAATTAGGAATCCACCTAATTAGTAATTTACCTAATTACTAATTTTTATCCTAATTGATATCTAATTAGTAATCCAGTGAATATTGACCAAAACCCAACAGTTTGTTTGCACCCCTAGCCATCTAGGCAGTAATGCTATGCTTGATGTTTTTACATGTAACTTTTCTGTGTAGTGAAATCTTTTTAGGAAGATTAGGCACCTTGAGAAAGGGAAAAAAGGCTTTAGCGGTCTGATTGCAATTATTTCACCACATTTTCATTGTGACTTTATTTTCAGCGTTTGTAGGTTCCTGAAAGCTGATTGAATAAACTTACTTACCATCGGCATTCTTTTACTTGAACAATAAGAACCGAAAATACAAAAGAGGGGGGGTGAGTTCTTTTTAATTTTTTTTAGGGGAGTTTTAGTTATTGGATCTTAATACAAATTTTTTTTGGGTAATAGCTGATCAGAATGAGTAGTAACTAGTAAATTAATTTTATGCCATTTCAGGAGCTGCATAAAATAAGTGTCATAAGGTTTGTAGAATGAAGACATAAGAAAACTTGAGGTTATCTTCAAGAGATGATGGAAAAACAGCTTATCTGTAAAATAAAAAAGTTGTCTTTTTACTTGTATATTTAATTGAGCAGTGGGCAAAATGATTCTTGTACTTGGAGGAAGGCTCATCCGCTCAGGTTATTATCCTAGTAGCAGATGCGTGTGCTTGGCCATAATCAGTTTGTTCGCAGATCCTCTGGGGCCTAGTCAGCAGGCGCCTTAATATACGAGCATTTCGATTTTATTTTTGCATCTGATGATGTTATTTCGTTGCCCATGAGTGAAGTTTATGCAGAGAGATCTATTATTAAATATCAGTGTTGCAAAACTCGGCTAGTCGGCCGATTAGTCGGGGACTAGTCGGTAGTCGACCGGTGGTCGCCTAGAAATCCAAAAAATCGGGTCTTTGAAAAAATAGGTCAAAAGTACGATCTAGTCGGTCAAAATTCCGACTAGTCGGTCAAAATCCGATCTAGTCGATCAAAAATCGGGGAAAAGACAAAGAAAGAGAGAGAAATACACATACCTGAGATGCTTCAGCTTCATGATCTTGATATTTTATGCTTCAGCTTCATGTTTATACAGAGGTAAAATTATGTTTAAGGCGGTGACGATTATGAAGAACGGAGAGAGAGAGAATAAAGGAGAAGAAAAGAAATGAGAGGAAGAAGAAAACGCAGAAGAGAAGCGGCGGCGGTGGCGAAAATCGCCGAAGAAGAGGAGACGGGGGGGCGCCGCTGAGGAGGCAGAAGGAACAAAATGTTTTTAGGGTTTTCTTATACTAGGGTTTAGATAGGAGAGTATATATAAGTAGGACTAAACTGGCAATTAAAATATTATCACATAAGTTCTATAAAACAATTATGTTATAAACAAGTCCTAAATGACCTAAATTTAGAAATAAATTGTATTTAAAGTCCGAAATTACTTTTAAAAATTATATTTTAGACCTCAAACTTTATATTTTATATTACAAAGAAGTTCTAAATGACCTACTTTATATTTTTAATATTTAATTAAACCAAAAATATAAAAGAAAACATTTTCGAAAATGATTAAAATAAAATATATTTAATATTTAGGGTCGACGACTACTCCCCGACTAGGCCGACTAGTCGCTAGTCCCCTGTCTGCCGACCGACTAGCAACTAGCGACTTTTGCAACACTGTTAAATATATATTTTTTTGGTTTTGTTTTGTTGATAAGTATATGCAGATTGGTCTTTGTGTGAAATCAGTTTTGGTCCTGATTTCCTAAAGTAGTTACCATTGAAAAGCCAAATCTTTTAGTATCAATAAAATGCTAACGCTCCATGAATCTGTTCTTAAGTTTATGGAAAATTCTGATATGGACCGGGTCCATGTGGACCATGTGGTCCAGATTTGGCCACATCAATGCAGAATGAGGAGAGAGAAGGAAATGCAGTGATGTGGCCAAATCTAGACCGCATGGTCCAGTGGACCGGGTCCATATCAGAATTGTCCTAAGTTTATGGCCCAAAAATGTTGTGTCAAGAGTGGATTCTCTGGCTGAGATAAAACCTGTCATCTCTTCAAGGCATTTGCGCAGTTATTGCACATTTTCTCTCAGTGAGAACATTGCATAGGGACTTAGCTACACAACATATCGCTATAATTTCTTGATCTTGTTTTGTGTATATAACTGTTATTTGAGCCGAACGGTGACAATCGAAGCTGTGGGAGTTGGTTTGTTTAATAACAAGTAGAGCTCAAACAAAAAAATTTTAGCTCATATTAAATGAATAAATACGAGCTAATCATTGTTTGATGCAGTGTAGTCAATAGCAGCCGCTGCATAACTGGGCGCGGTTCACCATATCGGCAGTAGCGGCAAATAGCACCACTATTCTCATATGGGCTAAAAACCCATTTTTACCCATAATAATAGTTTAAATTTAAGGGTAAATTGGGTATTTTTACCCTTAAAAGCCCAAATTTTCAGACTGATATAAACACTAAAAAAAAACAGTTCGATACTCTGTCTATCTGGTCCGTCTTCTCTTCTATCCATCTCTGTCCAGCAGCCGGCGACCCCCAACCAGGACCAACGACCGGTGATCCTCTAACTATTGACTTGTTGTCTTGATTTTCCTTTTTTTTTCTTCCCTATTTTAGATTTAATGACATTGGTTATTCTTAATTATTTACAAAACTATTGTTTCTCTAATTATGAAATTATGAACGTGTCTTGAATTTTTGTTAATTATTTACATAAATTCAAAATAGCACCGCTCCAGATTCCTTCTAACACTGATTTGATTCCTTTTCATTAATAACACTGATTTGATTCCTTTTCATTAAGCGGTAAAGACGAGTCCTTTCTTTTTAATTTTTTTTTTTTTATCATTATCCTCTTGGAGATTCATGTAATGAGATGTGACTAAGTTTTACGCACGAAGCCTACCGCAACCCTCCTTTATCCGGGCTTTAGACCGACAGTAAGTATCACGAACTAAAGTTGAGAACACTCACTGGCGAAGTTAAAGATACATCTTGGCGAATCTAGAGGGAATGCACCATTAGGTAAGGATACATCTTGGTGGAACAGTGAGGTCGGAGAAGCTATAAAAAAGAAAAGAGTGTTTATAATCCCTTGGGAATTGTAGAAGTGATGAAAATGTTGTAAATTATAAGGACGCTAAGAGAGAAGCAATGATAGGCGTTAGAGAGGCAAGATCAAAAGTTTATAAGGATTTATATGGTAAATTGGACACTAAGGGCGGTGAGAAAGATATATATATATATACACACACACTTGCTCGTTTAAGAGAGAAAAGGGCAACATATGGTAAAGTGTATCAAGGATGATGGAAATAGAATTTTGGTTAAGGATGAAGATATCAAAGGAAGGTGGAGGTCCTATTTTGATGACTTATTTAATGGGAATCAAGTGCAAAACATTGCAAACCTTTCTATTCCAAATGAAGAAGTGAACTGTGAATTTATACGTAGGATTTAGTGAAAGAAAGTTTGAGAGACACTTAAAAGGATGAAACAAACAAGGCAATGAGACTTGATGACATATCGATTGAGGTTTAGAAGTGTTTAGGGATGTTGGTATTGAATAGTTGTTAAGCCTCTTCAACAAGATATTTATGACTAATAAGATGCCGTCAGATTGGAGGAAAAACACGTTGGTCCCGTTGTACAAGAATAAAGGGGATGTTTTATCGGGACATTAAACTTATGAGTCATACTATGAAGCTTTGTGAAAGAGTGATTGAACATAGGTTGAAAAAAATTGTGAGTATTTCAGATAACCAATTTGGTTTTATGTCTGGCCCTTCAACCATTGAGGCAATTCACCTACTAAAGTAAATAATCGAGCGTTATAGGGAGAGAAAGAAGGATTTGCACATGATGTTCATTGATTTGGAGAAAGCCTATGATAAGGACCTCAAGAAGTATTGTGGTGGGCGATGACAAAAAAAAGTATATCTCGTAAGTATATTGACCTTGTTAAGGATATGTATGAGGAGCCAGTACAGATGTTAGGATTGGTTCCGGGACGACATAAGAGTTTCTTATTACAATTGGTGTAAATCAAGGCTCAACACTTATCTGTTTCTCTTTGTGTTGGTTATGGATGAAGTGACTCATGATATACAAGATTCCGTACCATGGTGTATTTGTTTGCTGACGACATTGTTCTTATTGATGAGGTCAGAGTAGGTGTTAACGCTAAGTTGAAGCTATGGAAACAAGCCTTGGAATCTAAAGGCTTCGAAATTAGTAGAAGTAAAGATGAGTATTTGGAGTGCAAGTTTAGTGCCGACAGAGCAGAGATCATAGTGTAATTAGTTTGGATGACAGAGGCATCGTGACGAATGATTATGTTCGGTATCTGAGTTCTATCATTCAGAGAGATGGAGAGCTTAATGGGATGTGGCGCAGCGAGTTAAAGCTGGTTGGTTGAAATGGAAGGGTGCAAGGGGTGTCTTGTGCGACCGTAATATACAGTTTAGATGGAAGGGAAAGTTATATAGAACAACTATTAGTCCGACTTTGTTGTATTGTACAGAGTGTTGGGCCGTGAAAAAATATCATATTAGGAAAACGAGTGTAGCAGAGATGCGTATGTAACGATAGATGTGTGAGCATACTAGAAAGGATAGAGTGAGAAATGAGATCATTTGAGAGAAGATATGAGCGACACCTATTGAAGACAAGTTGAGAGAAAATCGCTTGTAGCGATTTGAACACATAGAAAGGTCGAGTGACGGTCCAGTTCGAAAACTTGAAGGATGGAGGCATGAGGTTGTAAGAGTTAGGGGAGATCGAGGAATGTTTGAACCGAAGTCATCAAGAATGATATAGATTTGCTAGACTTGGATTAGAGTATGGTATTTAATAGAATGAAATTAAGGGAATGTATTCATGCTAACGACCACGCAGAAATCTTATATTGATTCATGTAGCCGACCCCAATTACTTGGGATTAAGGTTTTGTTGTTGTATTACCCTCTCGGAGATACTATGAAGTCTTCATGTGGTACTTTTCTCGGTGCTTTCTTTAAGACTTTTAGTTGTCTCTTACAGATTCCTCAAATGTATTCTTTGGCTACAATTGTTTTACTTTTTTAACAAATCCATGACCTGGATAGGGTTCTTGATTTATGAATCTTGACAAGTTTCTGAAGTCACTTGGTATTCAATATCCTTTTCCCTACTTCATTTTTGTTTTGTTTTATTTATTTATTTATTTCTGGTGGGGGGTGGGGGTTTAAAGAGCTTTAACTTTACCATCTATTAATGAATTACCAAATTTTACAGGCACATTCTATATAAATAATCACCGACTTTACCATCTTAAAAAGTGATATTTTTTTATCTTATCTAATTTGTTATTCTTGTTATTTCCTAATTGGTTGCAGAGAACGGAACATGGAACTCATCAGTGATGCCATTCATACACGCTATATGTATCTTCCATATTTTTACACACTATTTAGAGAGGCAAACACGAGCGGTACTCCAGTTGCGCGTCCTCTTTGGATGGAGTTTCCTGATGATGAAGAAACCTACAGCAATGATGAGGCTTTAATGGTCGGGAGTAGTCTTTTGGTACAAGGAATTTATACTGCGGTAGGACCACATTTTCTCTTGAATCCCTCTTTTCTCCCTTTAAATATCACTACTGAATTATTTAAAATTTTTGTAACCAGGGAATTAAACAAGTGTCAGTTTATCTTCCTGGGGAACAATCTTGGTACGACATGAAAACTGGAAGTGCATATAAGGGAGGTAAGAGATACAAGCTTGAGGTTACAGATGATAGCATTCCTTCCTTTCAAAGGGCTGGAACCATTGTTCCAAGGAAAGATCGGTTCAGAAGAAGCTCCTCGCAGATGGAAAACGATCCCTATACTCTGGTACATTTTTAATCTTCTCCATTTCTTGTGAATGGTTTAGGAGAATGAGCTTCCATCAACGTTACTCTGCTTTCTCACTATTCTTGTACTCTTTAATAAAATTTGCCATTTTTAGTTAATAAATATTCAATAAAAGATATCACATTATAAACTAGTAACAGAAGAAGATTTCCCAATTATATAAAACTACGGTAGATTAAGGTTTACCAAGAGTATACGTTGAATGAAGCTTGCAGTGAAAGAAATATGCAGAGATTTGAAATCCAAGGCTTTGTGCATTAAATCAAGCCAAATGATAGGAATCAGGAAACATGCCTTTGAATTTATCTCAAATGATGATTTAATCTGCGCGTATGGATATTGTTTTGAAGAATACATTTGTTTGTTTGAGCAGGAATATCCTTATTTTACTTGGTTTGTGATTATTTTTACTGGTAAAGTTATTTTGCCTTTTTCTCATTTTTTCTTGAAGGTGTTCAGTGGTATTAACAAGATATCATATAAGGGGTCAATAACTAAGCATTGCTGTGAGATAGTTTCATTCTCATATCCATGATTCTTTCATCCTAGCCCTCTTCTACTTCTTTATTATCTTCTTGTTTTCTTTTCCCCATCTTTTTGGTCTTTTCTGGGTGGAAGGGAGAGGTGGCGTGTCAAGGAAGGTTAGCGTGGTTGGCTTACCACTTCCGATTCGGAACAGCAGGTCCAAGGAAAATTTAAAAACTAAAAAAAAGGGAAGAGGTGGGGGTAGGGAGAGGGGATTATTTCTTTCCGGAGCCATCTTCACTTTTTCTTCTATTGAAATAGATTATGTAAATCTGTTGTTTACTAGCGTGTTTTACTTGAAGCAGCTCAAGTTTGTGCTAATATGAGCATCTTTTGTTGCACAGGTTATTTCTCTTAATAGTACCCAGAAAGCTGAAGGCGAACTCTATATTGATGATGGGAAGAGCTTTGAATTTCTTAAAGGCGCCTACATTCATCGCCGTTTTACATTTTCTGCTGGAAAACTTACATCTACCACTGCATCTGCTACCAAAGGTGGAAATAAATATTCCACAGATTGCACGGTGGAAAGGATCGTATTATTAGGATTGTCTTCCGGACCAAAATCTGCTCTCATTGAACCATCAAATGAGAAGGTAGAAATTGAACTGGGGCCACTCAGACTTCGAGGGGCACAAAGCCCTTCTGTTTTAACCATCCGGAAGCCTAATGTGAGGATTTCCGATGACTGGAGTATCAAGATCTTATAGGAACTGGCAGTAAAATCATCTTTTCAAGTTTGGTTATGGCTGCTTATTTAACATAATCATAGAGAGATTTAGAGGAGCTTGTCACAATTATTGAACAGTGTAATGCATGTTATATGCAATTCGAATAGATTAGGCTGTTGGGAAAAAGTGTATTACCCTTTTGTTTTCCAATCATGTTTTGAAGTGTCAAATCTTGGAAGGTTACTAATTAGTATTTTTGTCTTAGTAGTAAAATGCTTTTCTGTTCTGGCTGTTTATTTCTCCTCTGGTATTACCCGGAAATAAAAGTTGAAGTATGGTTCACTTCATTTGATTTTTGGACCTGAAAGAGGGTGGTGAGGTAATATATACTGAGTTCTTTAGCTTTGCATTCTGAATTATTCAGATTAACATAGTGTTGGATTATTTTTATTTGAGGAATTAGCCTTTTTTTTTCTTGCACTATTTACGAATTTTCGATCTTGTCCAAATTCTATTTTGTGATCGCATTATACTCACGTTCTATATACGAGTGCCAAATCAGCCCAAAGGCGGATTTTTAAAATTATACGATGGTTATGAGGAGGGATAAAGTAGTCAAAACAAAGAAATTTATAGTTAATTCTGAATAAATCCCAAAACTACCTTGTCTCAATTGAATGGCTGAATTATTTTCCTTTTTTTTCAATTCACCCTTCTGTTTTCTCCATTTAGTCATCTTCTTCTTCACCTCCCTTCTTCCTCGAGCACCAACAACCACCACTCAAAAAATTCAAACCCATCAAAAATCCAAATCTACTTTCAAAAATTCAGACCCATAAAAAAAAGTGATTGCAATTCAATAAAACCAAAATTTTGATAAACCTAAGCTCAATAAGCCAAAAACTATACAAGTCATCTCCCACCAGAAGTCTTTTTCCACTCCTGTGATAGCTTTGTTGGATATTGTTGCAACTGCTACTGTCATGAATCCTGATATCCTCCCAGACGACTTTTGGATTCCATATTTCAATGTCTTCACAACAGCAAATGGTAATCAATTCATCATTGATAAAATCAGTAAACCCATAAATATCCAAATCTTCCCAAACCTAACCATTACTCATTAAGTCTTAGGATCAAAGCTCCCTCAAAAGGATCTTGTAATAGGATTTGACCTCCTAAACCAAATTCCCCATCTCTCTTTCACTCCACATGGAATTGTTTACAGAGGCCAACTTCTCCCTTGGACAAAAACTTCAAACTTTCGGTTTCCAGAGTCTTGTGGCCTCGGTCTTCTAGAGTCAGTCCAAACAGTACGATTACTCATTCATGTTCCCAGTCCCAGTCATATTCCGGCATGTCTTCAGAACCAGAGTCTAAGAAAATTCCTTGCATTGCCACACTTATACTTCTTGTCTTCCCCCTGAGATTGTTGAATTAATCCTTTGGATCTTACTCTCCCTCTCAGAAGCACTTTTAACTATAAATTGTTTCACAGACTCCTTCATCGAGACCATGGCCCTTCAGTATTTCAAGGAATTTCAAATCATCCAGACCGTCCTTTTGCTACCAAATTTCATATATGTGAACTGTGGGCACTACCAAAATTAGCACTATGTTATTTCTGGTATCTTCTTGAGTCACACAAAGTAGCGTTTGTATTCAACACTACAAAGCTATATTCTTATCTCTAGTGTTGTGACCGAGCTAATGACCTTCCTCCAGAAAAACTTGTCCTGTACAAAATTCTAAATTGGTTCCTCCCCGCATCCGGATGGTTTCGTGTTCTCAGTGGTCGATATCGGAATTATGTGGTCCTCTGTTTACACAGGTCAATAATGAATCTTCACATCCCAAATTCCCCGCCAAGACTCTACCACTTTCCAATAGAAGAAATTTTAGGATGGTACTATTACAATATTGCCACTCCCAGAATTCAAAATGAACACCCAGACGACCGTATGAATATTCTCCTCCAGATGGCAATTAAAAATGGAATACAGTTTAATAATTCAGAGTACATCCCTTGGATGAGACAGAATGGACTCCTAAATATCCCACTTACACCGGAATGATCATCTCACCCATATTATGCTGAAATATTGACACATGCCAATGCTCATACTTCCTCTACAAGAATTAAATTTTCAGTAGATACTTCAGCTTCGTCACAGGTTCCAGAAGAACCGCCTTGTTCAGATGATGACCTTTTCAATGAATCATGGATGCCTCATAACAACTCTGATTATGATTCTGAAGTAGAAGATCTTACAAATTCTTAAAATATTCATTAAGTCCTTAAAATATTAATTTACATCTTAATATTTCCTTTTGTATGATGTTATAAAATAATAAAAAAAAATCCGAAAAAGACGAAAAATCAAAAAACATGGACAAACTTCAAGTTTCAGATTTTCTTCATTTTCAACAACCTACTTTCTTAGTGTTTCCCTCTAAAATAGGTCTACTATTACTAGTTTGACTAAAGAAACTGAATTATTCTACTTTAGCTAGCTTTATGAAGTTTCGAGTCCGGATTTCAAATCCTCCATGTAATTATTGGTGTTTACTGTTATTAGTTTGTTTTCGAGTCCGGATTTCAAATCTGTGTTGTAATATTTTTCCTATAAAAAAGGCAGTGTAACTCCTCATTCCTCAGAAGTTGAGGAGCGGAGAAAGTGTTAGAAATAAAGAAGTTTGTTCCACAAAATTCTTGTCTTCTTTTCTTTTGTCAACATTTGTACATGTTCATCTTTGAAATATTTTCCAATTCTTATCTTTCTTCCCGTAGTGTTTCCAAAGCTTTCAATCATCTTGTTTATTAGTAGTATGTTTTAATTATCTATTAGTCTCCTAAGGAGTTCCAAAAATCTCTAAGGCTACCTTCTAGTCGAGCAACAAATCTTCTGAGGACATCTTTGATGGGGTGTTGTTGCATATCAGTAGTGAGCCAAGCGTAACGGAGGAATTTATGACTAGATAAAGTTATTATTATTTTAAGATTTTTGTTACACAGTACCAGTTTAATTCTTCTTCTGATTAGTAACACTGCTCAATAGTCTTTGATTAGTATGCTATGAATTAGATCACAGTTGCCTATTATTGGATCTTCTGTGAATACTTTCATCAGAAAAATAGAAACCACTTCAATCAGGAATAGAAACATATATAAACTTCAGAAATATGCTGCGGCAATTAGCGATTGCAATACGCGATTTTCCCGAGGTTTTTTTTGTCCTTTCATTTCTACTGATAAATAATGAATAAATTCACAAGTTAATGATAAAGGATCATACTAGTAGAAATTACACTTGAGGCTAATGTTCTAGACGATCGGGCAACGATGAATCTAGAGAAGAATTCCCACACTGGTCACAGCGGCGATGACGAGTCGACCACACGAAGAGCTTCAATTAGATCCTTAGCAGTAATGTTTTTGTTAGCCTAAGGGCAAAGTGATCAATCTTGTTTTGATGATTACAAGCCATTGATAGTTCTAATGTTTGTGTGAGCATTTTCTTAATAATAGGATCCTTAGCACTCACACATCATTGATGAAAATGGTAAGTTAGCTCCTTGTGTATATCAAAGGTATAATCATACACACAAGGAAGCTACACTTTGCAAGACTCCTTAGCACAACCATGAAGTCAATCCACATGCTTTGGAAGTACTTGCTAAGTCATGAAGAAGGAAGATCAACATGTCAAGAGCTACTCAATCCAACAAGAGTACAATCAAGTGGTAGACTCCTTGACAAGAAAAAGTGTGAAGTCAAATACTGATGAAGAACCTTGATAACTTGTATCAAGATCCAACAAGAAGGTTGAATTTCGGAGCTTTCTCTTATTGAAATTAGTTTACGGGGGAATATAATCAACGCAACACATAGTAGTTTGACTATCAATGGGCTGAAACACCACAATAAGCGAAACTAGACTTATTGATTAGTAGCTCAAGAATGAATGAAAATCTAAATAGAAGTTCAATACACAAGTATCTAAGGAATAGAGCACAATTTCCCTAGTCGGCTAGGGTTCCAAAAAATAGGTTTTCTTCCGCTAGGGTTTCGAAAAAGTGTGATTTTCTTCTTTTGCTTCCCTACTCTTCCTTGCTACTGTTATTGCTTCACTGTTTGAGTTGGGACAACACTATGGCTCAAGATCTGGCTTTGCAACTGGAATCAATATCTCTTACTGAGGAAGAGGTTGAGGTCTTTGACCTCGCAGAAACAGATTTGAACGTGGGGTTAGAGGAATGCAACAGGAGTTTGTTCGGCCTGTTATATGAGTATGGTGCTATCAACCACACGGGGTTCAAGTCAGCGATGGCTCACGCATGGCAATGCAGGGACTTCCATATCCAAGGCTTGAATAATGGCTTGTATCAATTTTATTTTGGTACTGAGGAGGCGGTGGAGTTCGTGCGTAATAATGGGCCATGGAGTTTTGACAATCATGTGGTAGTCCTTCGTCCATGGCAACCAGACTATATTCCGGACCCCAAAGATTTCAAGGCTGAGTACTATTGGATTTGTAAGCCCTAAGGGCGAACAAACTCAGTTTTTGATAATGGACAAACATTTGATGTTGTGTCTAATGATCTCAATCTTTGTGATAGAATATCGGAAGTCATAATGGAAGCTCTAAGTACTTCAATCAAGCCATGATCAAGATTCAAAGTTATACTTAAAGGCACATCTCGTCGAGATTGAAGATTGAAGACTTAGGTTTGGTTAGGATAGCTTTGTCTTTATAAGTCTTTATCTTATAAGCTCTAACCAATGCTCTTATGAACATAAACATACAACACTCTAGTCTTGCATGCTCATAAACACGTTTTCAAAAGGCTAAGTTTCAAAAGGATCCTTATATGTGTTCTTATCTCAAAAGCCTTTGATTTCAAAGTCTAAGTCCTTTAAAATGGTTTTCCAAATGTTCTTACTTGTTACCTTTTGGGAAAACCTTTTAGACTTCAAAAGATTTCAAAACTAGGAAAGTCGGATCATCCGAGCTTTCCTCGGATCGACCGAACCGAAACAGAGAGTTGAAGCTTTTGGAACTAGCTGATTTCGGTCGACCTATGGTTGGGTTCGGTCGACCGAGTATATGATAGGCTCATCCGAACTTGTTCTCGGATCATCCGAGGTCCTAGTTCGGTCAACCGAACTCCTGTGTTACTAGCCGTTATATGACCGTTGCAGAGTCGTTTTTTCAGCATATTTTGAAATGTATATAAGCTCTAAAGCTGAAGAATGACCAAGGCTTGCACATCAAATATACATTGATTTCTTATCAAGTCTAAAACACTCTCAAAGTAAATGCTCTTCATCTTTATGATCTAAATCATTCAAAAGTGATTTTTCTAAAGCAAGACAAAGAGTGTGCATCTAATGTTCTAAGAGCTGATTATTCTTGTACTTCAAAGGTATTTATCTTTCACTTAGAAGAGTGAACAACCTTTCTCTTAAACCATCTCGTTCCCTTTCTTAGTGATAGGGTTATTGTTATATTGAAAGTCCTACTTAGTGTGGGCAAGCTCTCTTCTTGAGTTGGTGTATTGTGGTTGTCTTGTAAAACTCTTAGTGAGTTATCCACAAGTGTAATATCCTTCTTAGTGAAGTTGTTGAAAATCCTTGGGTGCGGCTCAAGGTAGTGGATGTAGATTCTAAGTGAATCGAACCACTATAAATCCTTTGTCTTGTGATTGGCTTTTGTTTTGCTTTTACTCATCTTGCTCAAACTTACACTAGCCTTGCTTAGATTCAGAATAGTTTACAAGATTGTTTAAAAACCCAATTCACCCCCTCTTGTGTTTTACAGGATTCATGTGGGAATTGTAGATAGAATGCTCGCAACCTTGGAAGTAGCGGCTCGATTGGCTAAAGGGTTTAGCAATTGCACAGAAATTCAGGTATGTGTGGCTATTGGAGGGAAAGGTGAGAGCTTTTTACGCTTGAGGGTTTTAGTTGACCTAACTAAGCCTCTACGGCGCTATATGAAGCTACGTCTGCATGATGGCGCGGAACGGCTGCTTCGCATCCGTTATGACAGACTGCCAAAATTGTGTTTCTTTTGTGGGCTGTTGGGGCACCGCCACAAGACTTGCTCGCTAAGGCCGCCGGAAGTAACTAAGATAGGGTAGATGTCGTTCGGCGTTAACCTTGGTGGTGTTTCTGAAATTCCGTTTGATGTTGTGGTGAGTCACACGGATCCGAGTATGTATCTGAAATCGTTGGGAAATATTGGGACCGGCACACCAGTGGTCTCGGCAAATTCCGCTATGGCTGGTCAAGGGAAGCGAACGTTAGAGGAGGCTGCAAAGGACGCTTGCAATTCTAGGGTCGTGAAAAAGATGAAGCGGAGTGTAGCTCAGCTTGATGTTAATAATGTGGCGACTGACTTTTCTTCTGGACCAGCGGTGGGAGATGCGGAGCATCCTCGCCGACATCAATGAATACTTTAACGTGGAACTGTCGGGGATTGGGGAGTTCCCGGGCAGTTCGTTACCTGTGCAGTCTTGTTAGGGCTTAAACCCCAGTGTACTTTTTCTTTCTGAAACTTTACTTTTCAGTCGTGATATGGCTATTATTCGCACTAAATTAGGATTTTGTAATGGCTTTTTTGTTGATCGTGTAAACCGTAGTGGCGGTCTTGCGTTACTATGGAATTCTGATATTAATATTACACTTCTTAGCTACTCGCATGGTCATATTGATTCTTTGGTTACTGAAGATGATGGATATGTGTGGCGTTTAACGGGTTTTTATGGTAACCCTAAACATGAATTACGACATGAATCTTGGACTCTGTTAAAACGGTTATCGCAATTACAAAGTTTTCCTTGGCTTGCATTGGGGGATTTTAATGAGATTTTGTATAACCATGAGAAAACTGGCCTAGCTTAGAGACCACAGGGTCAGATTGATCGCTTTCGCGAGGTTATTTCGGACTCACGCCTACATGATTTGGGATATAGTGGTCCGAAATTTACGTGGAACAATGGACGGGACGGGGTCCATACAGTATATGAGAGGTTGGATCGGGGGTTAGTAAATGACATTTGGAGGGAAAAATTCGCCACTGCCCAACTATATGTTTTATCACATGAAGGCAGTGACCATCTTCCAATTTTTGTAACCTCTCAACGAATGATTCAAGGTTGTCTGTATCGTGGTAAGAAGCTGAAACGGTTTGAGCCCTTATGACTTCGCTATTCCGAGTGTGGGGAAATATGGGAGTGGAACTGGTCCTCCATGCGTACGGTGAACCAGCATCACATAATCCAACGGGTAGATGCTACCCGTGAAGAGCTACATGGTTGGGGAGCTGAGAGGTTTCGTGGGATGGACAGGCAGATTGCGGATACGGAGAGAAGATTGCTTTTGATACGTACGAATGGGCCGTTAATTTTTGAGGAGGAGCGGAGACTTATGGCTCAGTTAGAGTTGTTGCTTGCGGATCAAGAAGTTATTGGAAAGCCCGTTCACGGCGGGAATGGCTAAAGGAAGGGGATAGGAATACTAAGTTTTTCCATCACAAAGCAAACAGTCGTAGAGCACGGAACACCATCCAGAAGCTTCGTTTGGAAAATGGCGAATTCACATGTAATGAAAAGGAAATACAACGCCTTGCCTTGGTCTATTTTCAAAAGCTGTTTGCAACCAGTCGGGGGGCGAACCATCTGCCTCTGGACACCACCCTCTTCAGGAAGGTCCTTGAGCCGCGGGCAGTGAGCATCCTTCAAGATCCGTACACTTCGGTGGAAGTCTCCAAAGCACTCAAAGATATGCCAGGTATGAAATCCACGGGCCCCGATGGAATGCATGCATGTTTCCTTCAAAAAATGTGGCATTGTTGTGGTGATAGTGTTGGTACGATGGTGTTGGATATTTTGAATAATGGTTTTGATAGCGAACCTCTTAATTTCACATATATTGTACTTGTCCCTAAAGTGAAATACCCCGAGTGTATGGCTGATTATAGACCTATCAGTTTATGCAATGTGTTATATAAGCTTGTTTAAAAAACAATGGTGAATAGATTGAAGCGAGTAATGGGAAGAGTTATAGATGAGGCCCAGAGTGATTTCCTCAAGGGATGCCTCATAACTGATAATGCAATTGTAGCTTTCGAAGTATTTCATAATTTGCAGGTCAACACAAAGAAACGCTCGGAGTTTGCTTTCAAACTTGATATGAGTAAGGCCTTCGATGGAGTTGAATGGGATTATTTCGAGGAGGTCATGAAGATTCTTTGTTTTCCACATGCATTAATCCGCACCATCATGTCATGTATTAGAACAGTTAGCTTCTCAGTTCTTGTGAATGGCCAACCGACCGTGGCTTTTCGTCCCAGCCGCAGGATCCGACAGGGAGACCCTCTCTCCCCCTTTTTGTTCATCTTATGTTCGGAGGGATTTTCAGCTTTGATTCGTCGTGCTCAAGATGTGGGTTCCTTGGCCGGGATGCGAATTGGCAATTCAGGGCCCGAGGTATCACACTTACTTTTTGCTGATGACAGTATTCTTTTTGCTCAAAGTACGATGACGAATATTGACACTATTCAAGATATTTTGCATGAGTATGAGTATCAGTCGGGGCAGTTTATGAATCGAAATAAATCATCCATTTATTTTGGTAAGGGTACGGATTTATCTTTAAAGGAAACTATACTTATGCAACTTCGGGTGGTGGAAGATGATGGAACGAGTAAATATCTTGGAATGCCTTATGTGATAGGCCGGTCAAAAAATAAAGCTTTCGCTTTTGTGAAGGATATGATTTGGAAGAAGCTTAATGGGTGGAAAGAAAAATTCCTTTCACAAGCCGGTAAAGAGGTTTTACTTCGGTCGGTGATCCAGGCAATACCTACGTATATCATATCATGTTTCCTATTGCCAGAGGAGATTCGGAATTCTATTACTTCGATGATGCGTAATTTTTGGTAGGGTGACCAAGATAGAACGAGGAAAATCTGTTGGAATTCTTGGAAGGATATTTGCAAGCCTAAATTGGAGGGCGGTCTGCGTTTGCCTGACTTGGAAGCATTTAATCTTGCTCTATTAGCAAAACAATCCTGGCGCATCGTTCAAAATCCGCATAGTATGGTCAGCAGAGTGCTCAAGGCTAAGTATTACCCAAATACTAATTTCTTGAATGCCCAGGTTAGCTCGCCTTCATCGTATGTGTGGCGTAGCTGTTAGAGGAATAACCGGGTCACACATAAATGCGCAGCGGAATAAAACTTGACTCGCCTCTACCAGGATCTTCCACGAGTAAGAACCTACGACTATGGGATAGTGTTTTACCTTATATTGATGCTAGAATGGCTGAAACGCTTTCAGCGGTATGTTGTCACGAACGGAACACCACAATGCAGGCTCCGTCTCTCCCAGTATCCACTCGATCTTCCGGGGATGGTCTTCTACTGCTTGGTGCTAGCCAACGCCTTGTAGAAGCTTTGAAGACACTCTTCAATGGAGTATGTATTTCAGACCTTATCAGAAGAATAAGATACAGGATTTCTAACTTCTTTCCTATTAGCAAAAAGCTAGAAAACAAGTCTAGAAATCTATCTTTTCTTTTCTCTCTGAAAACTCACTTTTCTCTCTTCTCTCTAAGCTTCAAAAGCTGGAGAAAAACTGATTAATATGAATGGGAAAAATCAGTATTTTTCCCTTAGTCTATCAAGAGAGAGTGGGGAGAGATAAAGGGGAAAGTGGGAGATCATGGAGGAAACCACTCCTCCACTTTCTCCACTCCTTTAACCTCTAGATAAGAGACATATGAGCTGAAAATATGTGTCCAATTTTTCAGCCACAAGGTCGGTTCAAAATGGGTCGGTCGGCCCAACCCGATTAAGGGCCCAATCCAATCCCAGCCCGGCCCGGCCCGACCCAATCAAATTGGCGCACCTTAGATTAAATGTACTCCAACAAGCCCAATCCAGTTGATCTATGAGTGCGACCCAAGAGGTATCTATGACGTTGGCCGTGACATCATATGTCACAGGTAATGAGAGGTATCTAGCAACGCATCATTACCCCCCAATTCATAAATATCCGTGATTTATCATAATCACAACATTTGACATTTGTAGTTAAATCCTTTTGTCTTTGATATCTAGATTGAACACAAGTCATGGAAAAAGTCACACTTGTATTGTCCAATCTTTTAGTTTCTTGATTCACGAGTAGACTAATCAAATGACATCAATATCATATACTCGATTCACTTGTTCATGGCCATGAATTAGTCGACTCCATCAAGGGGCCCAAGATATCGCTCCCTGCTATATAGGAGGGACAAATCCTTTCTCGCATCCCACTCATCCCGAACAAGATTCGTGATATACCCAATAAATGCCTTTATTGCTCACCCGAGCTACTGGATAGTGTTTAACATTATCAAAGCATAACACTAGCCATGCAAGAACTCTTGTGAGACCTCAAGTCGAAGGATCTCATATACAACCCTAGCCAAAATTTTTGAGAAACACCGTTGACTATTATATAACAACCCATGGTGTGTTTCTCATGTCGGGTCTCGTCCCAAAGTATAATGATTCTCTAATCATATATACCTATGTGACGATCCGATATCTTATATCAATCATCGCACATACTAGTCTTACGACTATTATTGTCCTCGAAGATTCCAAAATAATGTTCGACTAGGGACGTTTCGTAATAGTATCTCATAACAATTATAAATACTATTCTAAGGACATATTATTTATTTATGTTGTTAAGAACGCTAGAAACATAATGAATAATACTGGAATTAATTGCCTTTTATTCATCAAAATGAAAATTACATTAAATACGGTACAATAATCTCCCCACTTGCACTAAAGACCCAAATTACAATAAATGGTCTTTAGTGGCATACTAATGACTGTCTCTAAAGATCGGCCCTCCGTATATCGGATACCCATGGAGCTAGTGTGACGATCATGTCAGCCGCTGCGACAGTAGCTTTCGTCGATGGATCGGCGACATTGTCTCGCCGAGTCTACTCTACATATATGCACATCACTCTCTCTATAATCTCGCGGATTAGGTGAAATCGCCGTAGTACATGTTTGGACCTCTTGTGAGATCTAGGTTCCTTAGATTGGGAAATAGCCCCATTGTTATCACAATAGAGGTCTATCGGGTTCGCAATACTAGGAACCACATCGAGGTTGGAAATAAATTTCCGATCCAAATCGCCTCCTTAGCCGCTTCACAAGTCGCTATGTACTCGGCCTCTGCCGTAGAATCTGCGATGGTTGATTGCTTTGAATCGCGCCACCACAAAGACCTCCATTCAAGTTAAACACATATCCGGATTGCGATCGGAAATCATCTCTCGCCGGTTTGGAAACTAGCATCGGTGTAACCACTTACAACGAGCTCATCCGCCTCTCCATAAATCAAGAATGTATCCTTAGTCCTTCGTAAGTACTTGAGAATATTCTTGATCGAGATCCAGTGGACGTTCACCGTAATTAGATCGGGTATCTCGCTCGTAATGCTTAAGGCAAACGAGACATCTCGGGCGAGTACATATCATGGCGTATATGATGGATCCTATGGCGTAAGCATAAGGAATCTCTTTCATGCGTTCTAATTCGGCAGCGTTTTAGAACACGGTTCCTTCGATGCAACAGCATTACCATGTGCCATAGGACAAAGTCCTTTCTTAGACTCTTGTATGCTAAACCGCTTTAGCACCTTGTCTATATATGTACTCGACTTAGGCCAATGAGTCTCCCTGGATCTATCTCTATAGATCTTGACTCCTAGAATATAGTCAGGCTCGCCTAAGTCTTTCATAGAGAAACACGTACTCAACCAAGCCTTTGCTGCACTTTAAGGTTGGTATGTCGTTTCCAATGAGTAGTATGTTATCTACATACAAAACCAGGAATACAATTGAGCTCCCACTAACCTTTTTGTAAACACAAGACTCATCCTCATTTCTAATGAAGCCAAACTCACTGACGGCATCATTAAAACGGATGTTCCAGCCTTTTCGAGAAGCTCGCTTGAGTCCATAAATGGATCTCTGAAGCTTACATACTTTTCCAAAGATTCTCTCGGAGTGACAAAACCTTTAGGCCGTGTCATATACACATCCTCATCAAGTTTTCCATTAAGGAAAGCGATTTTGACATCCATTTGCCGATTTCAGTAGTCATAGTAAGCCGCAATAGCAAGCAAAATTCGAATGGACTTGAACATAACTACAGGGGGAAAAGGTCTCATCATAGTCAATACCATGAATTTGTTTGAAACCTTTCGCGACTCAGCCGCCCCTTATGACGTTTGTACATTCCCTTCCATGTCGGTTTTAATCTTAAAAACCCATTTGCACCCCTATGGGAGTTACCCCTTCAGGGTGGATCAACCAAGATCCAGACTTGGTTTGTGTACATGGAGTCCATTTCGGATCTCATGGCCTCAAGCCATTTCTCGAAATCCGGGCTATTAATTGCTCGCTTTGTAGGTTGAAGGTTCATCGTGATCCACAAACATAACATCACCATGTTCTCGCTATGAAAAATCCAAATTTTTTCTCGGGAGGTGGACGCACTGAACTCTACCGCACTCTACGCAATTCTTGTGTTTCTTGAATCAGCGCTGGCCGCACAACTCGCTTTGTGGCACTCGCCGCATAACAACTTCGTGGAGTCTGCTCAATTTCCATCTCATCATTAGTGCTAGTTTGAGAGTCCGGAACTTCGAAAGTTCTACACTACTCCCACTTGTGTTTCTAGAAACAAATTCTTTTTCTAGAAAGACTCTCGTACGAGCAACAAACACTTTGTTCTCGTTAGGGATATAAAAGTAGTATCCTTTAGTTTCCTTAGGATAACCTACAAATATGCACTTTTTCGATTTTGGAGCCGACTTATCGAAGTCGAGCGCTTTTACAAACGCTTCACGACCCTCAAATCTTGAGGAAAGACAAACCGACGCTTCCCTACCCATAACTCGTATGGCGTCTTTTGCAACCGATTTAGATGGAACGCGGTTAAGTGTTAAAGATGTCTGTCTCTAGTGCGTGTCCCCAAAAAGGAATTGGGCAGTGCTCGTGTGACTCATCATAGAACGAACCATATCTAATAAGGTTCTGTTCCTCCTTTCGGATACACCATTCCATTGTGGAGTAGTCGGAGTAGAAAGTTGTGAAACGATTCCACAAGCTTTTAGATAGTCACGAAATTCTTGACTCAAGTATTCTCCTCCTCGATCAGATCGAAGAACCTTAATACTCTTGCCAAGTTGGTTTTCTACTTCTAGTTTAAACTCTTTAAACTTAGCAAATGCTTCGGATTTGTGTTTCATCAAGAACACATATCCATACCTACTGAAGTCATCAGTAAAGGTAATGAAGTAGAGGTAACCACCCCTTGCATGTATATTTTAAAAGGGCCACATACATTACTATGTATTAGTCCTAATAAAGCATCGGCTCTCTCACCTAGCTTAGTGAAAGGTGATGCTGTCATCTTACCCAACAAACAGGATTCGCATCGATCATAAGACTCGAAGTCAAATGATTCCAATAGCCCATCTTTATGGAGTTTGGATATGCGATCTTCGTTTATGTGGCCTAAGCGACAATGCCAGAGGTATGTAGGATTAGAATCATTAGTTTTAATCCTTTTGGTATTTATATTTAAGATTGGCATATCAAGATCTAAAACATATAGACCATTAATCAAAGAGGCGCTTGCATAAAACATATTATCCGTAAATAACGACAATCGTTGGTTTTTGATTGAAATCTCAAAACCTTTCTTGTCCAAACAAGAAACCGAAATAATATTCTTAATTAAACTAGGTACATAGAAACAGCTTTTCTAAACTCCAAAACAAGCCCCTCGAAGGCAAAGTAAAAGTACAAGTCCCTACAGA
Source organism: Vinca minor (assembly GCA_026122235.1). Lineage (NCBI taxonomy): Eukaryota > Viridiplantae > Streptophyta > Magnoliopsida > Gentianales > Apocynaceae > Vinca > Vinca minor. Next base: position 1,142,288 of record JAOCZM010000210.1, on the reverse strand, counting down.
CTAGGGTCGCAACACGTGCTCCGTTGCCTACTCGTAGTTCCACTTCACCCTTTGCCAACTCTCTACTCCTTTGAAGTCCCTGCACATTAGTACAAATGTGAGAACCACATCCGGTATCAAATACCCAAGAAGTAGTTGTATTTAAATTGATATCAATCATATTAACATCAATAACATAAATACCTGAGCCCGAAACAACAATTGCTTTCTCCTTTTACGACCTTTTTTGTTGCAAGATAGCTCTTGCAATTCCTTTTCCAGATGACCCTTCTCACCACGGTGATGACAGATAGAGTCTTTGGCTACACCACCCTTAGGTTTCGAGTGCATTGTTGAAAGTGGTTTGCTTGCCCTCGGGCTTACCATTCGGTTTGCCTTTGGATTTCACAAAACCTCTCGCCTTTTGCCCTTTTGCACCATCAGTATGGTGTTGGGCTTGGACTTGCCTATTTCCTTCTCGGCAGTCCTCAAAGCATGTTCAACAATTCAGCAATGGCTTGTCAATTTCATTCATATGATAATTTAGAATGAACCGATCGTATGACTCGTGCAACGATTGCAAAATCAAATCGATCGACAGACTCTTGTCCCAAAGGAAATCCCCAGCTTTTTCAAGGTTTTGAACATAACCTATCATCTTAAGAACGTGAGTTCCCTACTGGCATTCCTTCGGACATTTTATGCTGAAAAAGAGATTTCGACACATCGAATCTCTCCCCGGCGTGCTTCGCTCTCGATATAGTTGCTTCAAGTGAACCAAAGATATCATAAGCCCCCATGTCCTCATGTTGCTTATGAAGCTCGTAGTTCATGGTGACAAGCATGAGGCTAGACACATCTAAAGCATCACTAACATGCTTCGATAAGCACTTCTATCAGCCGTCAAGCGCGAGCCTCTGGTATAGCGAGAATAGGCTGCTCCAGGACATACGCTTTTCTTTTCATGCTTGAGAACGATTCTCAAGTTCTCGAACCAAATCGAGGAAGTTAACTCCTCTAATTTGTCCTTCTCAAGGACGTAACGCAGATGATAGTGTTTGGTTTGAATTTGCCATTTTTTCTACAACAAAATACATATAGAAAGTAAGTACCGATTAAAATCATTATTAGGTCTTTATCTTTTTTAATGATTTCTCCCACTATTTTCTTCGAGTGAATAACCCTCAATATCAACTCGGAAAGTTCGTTAACTTTCTAGCGGGCCAAGATCCATATTTCACCTCGTTCTGAGTCAGCTTTAGCTGATCGCCCAAAACTTAGTTATTTAGGTAGGCAACGCTTTGCCAATTACATCAAATTATGTAATTCTTGGTTAGTTGAGTGAATAACATTTATTCAAGCGTATCATTATACACTTTTCTCAACTCTTTTGCCTCTAGATCCTCAATCCATTTATTGAGATAATCTAGTTAATTAGGACCCTAAGTTTTAGCCGGCGGATATCACAACTTATCCTTCGCGCCTCTCCCTGGATAGACACGTATGCACGACTTTGGCATGTCCCATACTAATGTCGATCTAGGCCTTGACGAGGGCCAAACTTAGGAAGGCACTAATTAATATTTTAAATGAGGGATTTTGTTTTTAATAATCTCACCGTAAAAGCATAAATAAAACAGCTTTATGCTTATATACATATGCATCCAATACATAAAATAAAATGCAATAGTAATCGCTAAGATCCTATTCGGTTTTTCCAAGCCAATGGAAAAACCCGTGAAGTCAATCTAAGGGTGTAAAAAAGAAAAAAACATCTATTCTACACCGTCTTGACCTTCAGCTTGGTTGCCTCCAAATCTTCATCATCTCACTGTACCTTCTCCTAATCTAGAATTACAAAATTTCTAAGGAAACCTCGAGTTACATTCGAGGGGATTTAATGAGATTAAAATTACAACTTTTGAATGATAAATAGGCACGATACGCAGATCGTATTATAAAATAATACCAACAGGGGTAATGGCGACTACTATGCATCATGCTCAATTAACATAACAATTTATGAAAAAATAATGAGCAAAACAAGAAATGAACATTTCATATTCTCGCCCTGGGTTCGGTTGACCGCCATCAAGCTTTCTGGGTCGACCGAAATAGTACTCGAGAGTACCTCGGTCGACTAAACAGCACTTCGGTCGACCGAAAAAGTACTGAGAGTACCTCGGTCGACCAAACACCCTCTCGGTTGATCCGAATCCAAATCATTTAGCTTCTGTCTTGCCTCAGTCGACCGAAACTGAGTCCCGGTCGACCGAAGTGCTAGAAACTGAGAGTTTTTCCAGCTTTTGAATGACTTCAAAACTGGAAATTCTCAACAGATATACATACAAAAAGCTGGAAAAGCATGTCAAACATGATTTACAACATTTCTAGTATCCTAAGGCATGCATAACATAGATTCATAATCTATATTTAAACACTATAACACATAAAGTCTATAGGGTACTCGTGAGTGGCTCTGATACCAATGTTAGAGGAATAACCGAGTCACACATAAATGCGCAGCGGAATAAAACTTGACCCGCCTCTACCAGGATCTTCCACGAGTAAGAACCTACGACTATGGGATAGTGTTTTACCTTATATTGATGCTAGAATGGCTGAAACGCTACTGGTATGTTGTCACGAACGGAACACCACAATGCGAGCTCCGTCTCTCCCAGTATCCACTCGATCTTCCCGGGGATGGTCTTCTATCGCTTGGTGCTAGCCAACGCCTTGTAGAAGCTTTGAAGACACTCTTCAATGGAGTATGTATTTCAGACCTTATCAGAAGAATAAGATACAGGATTTCTAACTTCTTTCCTATTAGCAAAAAGCTAGAAAACAAGTCTAGAAATCTATCTTTTCTTTTCTCTCTGAAAACTCACTTTTCTCTCTTCTCTCTAAGCTTCAAAAGCTGGAGAAAAACTGATTAATATGAATGGGAAAAATCAGTATTTTTCCCTTAGTCTATCAAGAGAGAGTGGGGAGAGATAAAGGGGAAAGTGGGAGATCATGGAGGAAACCACTCCTCCACTCCTTTAACCTCTAGATAAGAGACATATGAGCTGAAAATATGTGTCCAATTTTCCAGCCATAAGGTCGGTCCAAAACGGGTCGGTCGGCCCAACCCGATTAAGGGCCCAATCCAATCCCGGCCCGACCCAATCAAATTGGCGCACCTTAGATTAAATGTACTCCAACAGTAGCATCATGGATGGTCATTATCTTCTTCACTTAGGGTTGAAATGGCGGATTGGAAATGGGTATGATGTCCGAGTATGGGGAGATAAATGGCTCTCGACCCCTCCAAATTTTCGGATCACTACGCCGAGGTCGGTTTCTCATGCAGATCTTCGGGTGGGGCAGTTGATAAATGCAGATCACGGTTGCTGGAATGAGAACTTGCTCAAGCAACTCTTTAATAGCTATGACCAACAAAACATCCAATCTATTCCTCTTTGTAGCTCGCTGCCAAGGGACAAGCTTACTTGGGCTTACCATAAATCGGGACGATACACTGTTAAGACGGGCTATAGGGCTCTAATGGATTATTTGCATAGCTCGGAGGTGGGTGAGGGATCTTCTTCTAATGCAGCGATGCATGCGTTTTGGCGCTCGGTTTGGCAGTTGCAAGTGCCACCAAAGCTCAAAAATTTCATTTGGCGATGTTGTCATGGAATTCTGCAAACAAACGTTAATATATCTCGGCGAATTGCGGATAAAGACCCTATATGCTCTCGGTGTCAATCTGGTCCAGAAACAGATCGGCACATTTTCTTCGAATGTCCGTTCTCATTATTGGTTTGGAATTGTATGGAAGGCTATGGAGGATGGAGAAATATCGGGGCTAGTAGCATGTTGGATTTCTTTGCAATTTTCTTTCAAAAGATGGAGGCCAGAGAGTGTAGTACCGTGGTCTATCTCTTCTGGTATATTTGGTTACGGCGTAATTCACATGTATTTGGAGAAGATAAGCTTTTTGTAGAATCAACACAACAATTCATGCGCAAGATGTTGAAACAAATGGAGGAGTTGACCGAAAGATTGCACAATCTTGAAGTTTCAAAGAAACCAATTGCGGCTAAAAGAGGTAAAAAAAAATGATGTTGATGATGAAGATGATGATCAAGAATCACAAGAATCCAATGAGTCATTGAAAGAAACCATTCAACAAAGGTTGGATTTAAATCCTACTTTGTCGAGAGCTAGGCAATAATTCGGATGGAGAACAATCTTGCATATGAACCGAGAAGGGGTGATCAATTCCAAAAGATTGACAAAAATCTTGGTGCAATCAAGACCAAGATTCCCTCTTTTCAAGGTACAAACCAAGATTCCCTCTTTTCAAGTAGAGCTTTGGAGACATGACAACACTACTTGATTGCAAAGGAATTTGTGATACATACAGACCATGAATCCATCAAGTACTTAAAAGGGCAAAGTAAGTTGAATAAAAGACATGCTAGATGGGTTTCCTTCATTGATACTTTTACGTACATCATCAAATACAAAAAAGGTAAAGAAAACATTGTAGCCGATGCTCTATCTAGAATGTATACTTTACTTTCGGTTATGCATACTACTACTTAGTGTGTTTTTATTGCCATTGTGATATGAACCTACATAGTCATACGCATAGACGAGTTAACGAGCTTTATGTCCAGATTCAATGAATCTAGAATATGTCTAGATTCATTGTATTTGACATTTACTTTTCTGAGAATAATAAAACGTTATTATTCGAATTAGAGATTAAAGAGGGGCATTTTCAGTATTTGGTTATAGCTAGAATTACGTGGGAGTTATTATGCGATAAAGACTCCCACTACCAGTAGAGGTTTATAGGATGTGGGAGTTAAAGACTCTCACTGCAAGAAGAGGTTGATAGCACGTGGGAGTTGGTTTTTGGAACAAACTCTCACACCCTATATAATCCTCTTTTGGCCGAAACCCTAATTTATCCTTGCTTGAGCAGCAAAATACCAAAAACATCTGAAATTAGATTTCTTGTTTTTCTGCCCTTCTCTATTCTCTAGATTCCCGAAATTCAGAAACGGAGAGCTAGCATTCACTGTTCATTTCGTTGCGTGGATACCGGTTGAGAGCAATTCCGCAAGGGAAGGCTATTGGTGGCAGCAACACATCATCAGAAATCAGAACCTTTAAACGAAAATTGTAAGTAATTTTCGCTTGTTTTTTTATTCCTATGGTATGAGCGGATCCTTCAGAGGAGGACTCATGGGTGTTTATGACGAGTTTCTGCCCATGAATCCCTTAAGACAAAGCATCGATCGACCGCAATAATGGTCAAATTGCCTCAGATAAAGACATGGTATCCGAGACTCCTGGTCCACCTAAGCTTAAGTCTCATCAGTGACAGGATAGTGTCACGGGTCGCTCGAATATAGCATCTCTCAGCGACCGTGATGATGCTCGGCGCACTAAGTCGTTGCATGAAGATAGCAAGTGGTGCACGGTGTTGGCTAACCTCGGTGCATGAAACACTGTAGCTGCGCCCCAACGGCCTGGCCGAGGCACTGTATCCACGCCCCAACCATGCTCTGCGTACACTGTAGCAGCGCCCCAACCATGTCCTGCGTGCACTGTAGCTGCGGCCCAACAGAGTGCTGCGTGCACTGTAACCGCGCCCCAACCGTGCGCCGAAGATGCCCCAGCAGTGTACAACGCTACTGTAGTTGCGCCCCAACTGTGCAGTGGAAGACGCCTAGCTCCGCAATTTTGTGTGCCATCCGATCCCAAAACTTCTATAACTCGGCGTATGTCCTAGAGACATCCTAGAGGACCGGATAGCACGGTTAGTTTATGTACATAACATGTATATTGTTGTATACGAGTTTTCCCACCTCCTTGGAAATGTGGTGTCTACTCCCGCCACTAGGGAAAATGTCTTTTAAGCTCTTATAGGGGGGAATAAAAATCAGCAAACAAGCAAACAAGCAATTGTAACCACGTTCAAACGACTCCTCCCACTCGTCGTCTTGGACGTTTAAACTACTACTCTTGTAATCATGCATTTAAATCAATGAATTGATTTTCGTGCAATTTGTCCCGTGCCATTTATTTTGCGTTTATTTATGATTTTGCCATCGAAGAGCGTTTGTCCCATTTTCAATTATTTCAAGAAGCCGGGAGTGACTAAGGCTAAGGGCCAAGGTCACTCGGCATCACGGTGCATCTAAGACCCTCAAGAGACGATCCGTGACAGTACCCGGTCGACCGGAATCCCTCTCCGGTTGTTCTACATCAAGGCATAAATAAATTCAGTTTTTAATTGGATGAGGGTGGCCGACTGGTAAGAACAACCTGTCGACCGGACAATCGCGATACAGCAGTTTAAACAAATGTTTCAGTCCAAACTTTTCAAATTCCAATTTTCCCTCTTTCAAACTCTAAAAAATCCTCTAAGATCAAAGCCTATTCTTTCCCAAACTCAAATTACTTCCATATTTCATCAATTCACATCAAGATGAGGACAAGTTTAAACTCCAATCCGACTTCAAAACCTTCAAAAGAACAATTCAAAGATGATCCTTCTAAGAAGAAATTGTTAGCTCGAAGCGCAAAGTGATCAATCTTGTTTTGATGATAACAAACCATTGATAGTTCTAATGTTTGTGTGAGCATGTTCTTAATGATAGGATCCTTAGAACTCACAACAACATTGATGAAAATGGTAAGTTAGCTTCTTGTGTAAACCAAAGGTGTGATCATACACACAAGGAAGCTACACTTTGCAGGACTCTATATCACAAGCATGGAGTCAATCCACATGTTATGGAAGTACTTGCAACGTCAGTGAAGAAGGAAGATCAACGTGTGAAGAGTTACTCAATCCAACAAATAAAGAATCAAATGGTAGATTCCTTGACAAGAAGAAGTGTGAAGATGTTATGTGACTAATCTTTCCATTGAGAATACTGGGATATAAGATTGTTTAAAGGTCAACAATGCATGTTTTCAAAACCTCATATTTTTACATTTTTTTTAGATAATGACTTCTTTTATTGATGTAGAAACTGATGCAAAATATCAGTCTCACTTTGCCGAAAAAGCAAGGACGGGTTACAATGTGTAAGTCAATTGCCTATATACCAAAAGAATCATCTAAGTAGCACACGCAAATTCGGCGTGCCTACTTTATATAAATTACATTGTCCTTGTATAATCCTAGGAAATTGCTCAAAAGAATAGTATATGCGAGTGGTATGTGTATCTACTGACATATTTTGTAAACTATATGCAACTTGATTTGCCTCTCTATATATATGCTTCATTATATTACCTTGCATTCGTCGCAAAATGTGTTGAAACAGTTCGTCCAGCCTCCAGGAAATCAGTTTGCGCCTGTTTACCGAATTACATATGACAGGAAAATCCGTTTGGACAAGTATCGATCCCAATCCAAGTTCTCTTACTCGCATCAGTCCGGTGAGGATCGCCTCCATCTCAGCTTCATTATTGGTGATATAATCTCCCATATACCGGCTGTATGCTTCAATAAACTCCCCATTTTGATGGCGGATAATCCCACCCACGCCAGCCGGACTGGGATTTTCCCTTGTGGCTCCATCAGTATTCAATATGATGTAGGTTGTGTCCGTAGGCGGCTGAAGCCATCGAATGAAGGGATTCATGGGCGGAAACTCGTTCCAAACACCCATGGATCCTCCCCTGTAGGATTCGCTCATATGAAACAATTCGGTAAAAACAGTAAGAACTTACGTTTCTTGGATTCAAGAAGCTGCTTCTTGAATGGAGGATGACGTTTCTTGGATCCAATCTGCCGCCAATTGATCTCCCTTGCGGAAAGTCCCTCTACCGGTATCCACGCGACGAAACGGGCAGCGATTGCTAGCTCTTCGTCTTTTCTGATTTTCGGGAATTAGAGAGAAAAGGGAGAGGCTAATACTGAAATCTAATTTCAGAGACTTGGTAATATTTCGGCTGGAAAATCATTACCTAGGGTTTCGGCCAAGAGTTCATTATATAGGGTGTGAGAGTTTGTTCCCATAACCAACTCTCACATCCTCAACTCCTCTCGGCGGTGGGAGTCTCTAACTCCCACGTCCCCCTAGACTTCTGCGGTAGTGGGAGTCCTTATCGGATAATAACTCCCACGTAATCCCAGCTATAGGTAAAATACCGAAATTGCCCCTATCTCTAATTCGAATAATAAACACTTTATTATTTTCGGAAAGACAAATGTCGGATACAATGAACCTAGACACATTCTAGATTTATTGAATGCGGACATGAAGCTTCGTTAGCTCGTCTATGCGTGTGACCTTGTAGGTTCATCTCACAATGGCAATGAAAACACACTTAGTAGTAGTATGTGTTCATAAATCACAAGCGGTCCCTAGCAGGACATTGTGACTACCCAAAGTGAATGAATATACAACGGAACCTAATATCAATCCACTATTTAATCCCTTTGTCTCGCGATATCCTAATTAAGCATAAGGCATGGTGGTCGTCACCCTTATTAAGCTTAATTGTATTTATGCTCGATCTCCAAGTAGACTGTTTCGACAAATAGCATTTGATAACCACTTTATCAAATACATTTGAGCACGGCCATGCATTTAAACAGTCTTTCCCTATCGAGGGGCCCATGGATATCTCTCTCTAATAATAGAGAGGGACAAATTCCTTACAATGTCTCTCACATTCAAGCTATGATAGGACACTACATCCGATCTCAATCGTATTGATTACTCTGTTACGAGTAACGTCCGACTGAGTCAAAACGTGGCTTCATTCATACTAGAATCAATGAAGACATAAGGTCTAAGGATTCTAAAATAGTATTGAGGAAGTAATACTTATGACTTAAGACCATGAAGTATTACTTCTCCGACTGGATCACGTCCCAATACAATGTATCCCTATATATTGCATCTATGATGTGATTTGTATCCATTACACATGATCAGTAAAACAAGATCATCAATCAACAATCATACTAGTTTTATTTCATATTAATTAAGCATTACATAAAACTAGGGACTACTAGAATAGTAATTACATAAGCTAATGAGTTTTACTATCAAATCACACATTTGATAATCAAAAGAAAAATTAACTATTCAATTACATGCTCAAAAGATAATAAAACGCACAACATGTGCTAATGGTCCTGGGGCACTACTAACATCGAACTACCTTTACCAAAGCCCTCTCTGTCCATCTCGGCCTAGCATGTCAAAAATATAGATCAAGAACCCCTGCGACTTCTAGGATAGGTCTAGTGTGAAGCTCATATTCTCTGATCAGACCCCATCCCTGAGACCGCTGTCCCTCATATATAAATCTGAAACGCAGCTTCCAAAGAATCCAAACAACACTAGAGAAAATTATAGTGTAAACCACACCCCATTGTCCATTTCCCTTCCACCAAAGCAATTTTAATAAGGAAATTGGTGTGTCACAATTCAGCAGATTCCAATCTATTCCAACTTTACCACAAACAAAATGCCAAAGAGTCAATGCCAATGGACAATCAAGAAAAATGTGTTGAAAGCTATCTGTACCTTGACCACAGTAACACTGCGAAGCCAGCGAAACACCCCAACTTTGGCGCACCTCATCAAAAGCAAGAAATTTATTGAAAAATTTCCACAAGAACACACGTATAGACATTGGCAAAAACGATGACTAGATTATACGTCGGGTCCCCTATGTAACACCCCTTGGCTGCAAATGTTGGATAGCCGAGGAAATAGTAAATTTTTCGTGTTGAGTAAGCTTCCAAATCCAAACATCTATACCCGTTCCCAAAACAATCCGAGGCAATTGGCACACCTGCTCTCGGCTAAGGACACTAGATACAACATTAGACCAACCATTGATGCATAAATATTGGGAAACGTGTAAAGATTCATTCAAAGTCTCATCCCCAGACGGTAAACAAAAACAACCACTCAAGGAGAAATCGTCATACCAAAGTGATGAGTTGCCACCGCGAACTAATACACCAATGTGATATTATGCCTCCTGCTTGACCACAAGAATCCTCCTCCATACCGGAGAGTTGTATGGCTGCCGATCAACAAGAGAGGGATGTGCAACGTCGCTACAATATTTGTCCATCATAAAAGCTCTCCAGATTGACTCAAATGTCTGAAACCTCCGCCAAATCTTGTAAGAAAAAGCCTGTTGTAATGACTTTAAAGTGCACAATCCAAGTCCATTTTTCTCCTCCGCAAAACACACTTTCCGCCATGATCTCCAGTGTCGCCGATTTCCATGGGCTGATTTTCCCCATAGAAAATTTGTGAACATTCGCTCAATATCAGATAATACCTTTTTTGGTAGATGTGCCGACGCAAAAATATAAAGAGTCATGGATAACAGAACATGACGAATAAGGATTAATCGCCCGCCAAAAGTGAGTAACTTACTTTTCCATACTTCAATAGGTGCCACAATGTTTTCCACCAAAGGAGCAAAGTACACCACTTTTGATCTACCTGTAAATAAAGGGCAGCCAAGATAGATAAAAGGAAAAGTGCCAAGTGAAAATCACGTTACTTACTGTATCATGTGTAATTGTGCCAATTGTGTGCGGCTTGAAGCAAAAAATGAGCTTTTATTGGGGCTGATCTTTTGTCCCGAAACTTCCTCATAACGGCGAATGAACGCCATCAAACTTTGTAAAATTCTCTTCCCACCATTTGTGAATATGACCATATCATCGTCATAAGCCAAGTGCGAGACCACCATTGTTGAGCGAGGCACTACATAAGGATCCATCATACGGGACCCCACAAGATAGTTTATCCCCTCGAAAACGCCTCTGCCGCGAGAATGAATAAAAGAGGGGAAAGAGGATCCCCTTGTTTGATTCCCCTGACTGCTCTGAAAAAACCATATGGACAACCATTAATTAACACAAAAAACCAATTGTTGTCAAGGAGATTACATACCAAATGGCGAAAATGTGCACTAAACCCAAATTGCTTTAGGACCGCCAGGAGAAATAAGTGGGTTACACGATCAAAAGCTTTCATCATATCTAGCTTTATAATGAGATTTCCACCGCAGACCTTTTTGTTAAGAGAATGAACCAATTCCGTAACTAAAAGTATATTATCAGTAATAGTTCTCCCACTCACAAAACCCGTGTGATTCCTGCTAATTAAGGAATTTAGGAAACCAGAGAGCCGATTTGCCATTACCTTAGAAATGATTTTACTCGAGAATGTGCAAAGTGAAATGGGTCTAAACTCCCCCGAAACCCATGGGATTGTCTACCTTGGGGATAAGCACCAAGAAAGCGCTTGCCATTGTTTTTGGTAAAGGTAATCCTGCCCAGAAATGCTGTACTACACCCACCACATCAGCCTCAATTTTGCTCCAGCATGATTGGAAAAAGCGGCTTGTGTAACCGTCTGGACCGGCAGCACTCGTAGGGTGGTCCAAGCTAAAGACAGCAGCCCAGACCTCTCTTGAATTCGGCATGTGATCTAACAGGTGGTTGTCGAAATCCATTACCAATTATGGGATGTGCTGAGCCAAGAAAGACTCAGGTGGAGGTGTTGACTCTCGGCCAAAAAGGTTCTCAAAGAATGAGACTGCACCTCGGCCAATGTCTGCACTCGTGGTCAACATATCGCCATTTGGATCATTGATGTGAGCAATAGTCATACGTTTTTGTTTGTTCCTGCAATAAGAATGAAAAACGAAGTGTTAGCCTCTCTCTCTTTAATCCACTTGATTCGTGACTTTTGTCGCCAAAATATTTCCTCCCTCGCAAGATCCATGTTATAGATACTCTAGGCTTTTGTAAAGGCGCAAAATTTCTAGTGAAGTGGATTTGCATCATAAGCCGCTTCCAAATCAACCACCTTTGCCAGTGCGTCTTTAACATGAACATTAAATCAATCACTTCATTTTTTCTTGCAACTTATACATCCCCGAATATATAATCTCCACATCCCAACTCTTCTTTACCACAATCATAAAAGTCTTATGTTTGAGCCACATATCCTGAAAGAGAAACGCCAATCTACCACGGTCTTGCTGAAGCCGTGTGGTTATGAGTAATGGGCAGTGATCGGAAACCGTTCTTGGCATATGTGTGACTTGTGTATGATGAAACAACGTATTCCATGAAGTATTAACAAGAACTCTATCCAATCGCCGATGAAGTGGATGCATTCTTGATCTGCACCAAGTAAACAGACTGCCTATGCTAGGTACCTCCAAGAGCTCACAATCATTAATCATGTCTGTAAATTCCTCAATAGGAAGCATTGCCGGCACGACCCCTGACTTTCTGATTGTCTTAGAACTACATTGAAATCACTCCCAACCAAGGGTTATCCATCTGAGCCTGAAAGGATCTCAACTCCGCCTACAAAATACGTCGTTGTACACAAGAACACTTGGCATAGATGAAAGAACTACAAACTGAAATGCCAGAAAAAGGATTTATGCAAACATGCACCACTTGTTCCAGATCATTCAAAATATCCAAATTTAAAGTGCCATCCCATAAAATCTAAATTTTACTGTTCAAGTTACCATGGCAAAAATCAAAACCTAATCGCTTATAGTAAATATGTAAATCATCTAATCCAAGCATAGGTTCCAACAACACTAACATGTTCAAATTATTATCACGTTTCAACTGATGAATGCTAGCTATAGTTAACCAATTCATAGCTAAACCAATAAAACATGCAGCAGAAGTAACAAAAAAAGGTTATTGAGTAAGAGAGGATTGCCCCTTTTGGGATAACCTTGGTGACCACCTTGGAGCTTGTGGCACTGTTTGTGGCTGTGTAGCCTCTGTTGGAAGAGGAAGTCCAGGAAAATTCAAAACAATGGAACTAATTGGTTGTCCTGAGACCTCTAACACATTGTCCCTTGTTTCAGCTTGCTCTGTGTTTGGAATGCTGGTCAGCCCAGCTGACTGTGTACCCGAGACAGTCAATACAGGTGGGTCGGTCATTTCAACCAGGTCCTGCTGACCCGGTTGCTCTATTCCTGTTCCGGTATCATCCTCTGTAACCGCTGTGACAAAGTCCTGCATCACCGTAGCCATGGAGGCCTCTACCATCTGATCCGCAAAAGTCCTTAAAGATTGCACCATTAAATCCCGAGGTTGATTGGTGGAGGGATGGTCTTTACCTTTGGAAGCCACAATCCGCGAATTATTCACCGGTGAGTATCCCTCTGCATCGATGTTTATATCATCCTGATTTCCGTCCATTGTTGGTGGAATCGCCGGCACTGATTCAGGAATTGATGGAGAAACATCAGGCGTATCCACCAAATTAATAATTGAAGTAGAAACAACCGCAATCGAAGCCCCCAAATTGGGGACTTCTGGAGGGTTCGTAATCGCAACCGTCTGATCATCACCAGGAGCTTACGGCAATTGGACCAGCGGTGGAGTGGGATTTAATGGCCCCACATCCGAGATGGGTTTCGGCTTCCAAACCTCCGCCGGTCGGTCCTTAGAGGAGGCAATGATTCCAGATTTTAAGATTTTGTGCACCACTTCAGACATCGACTTATCATTAATTTTCTTTTTTCTTTTGTCCGCCGCCTTAAATTGTTTCGGATCACCTTTGCCCATAGAACAATTTCCAATCCCGTGTCCAATCTTCATACAATGAGTGCAGTATTCTGGCAAATCATCATATGTGATCGATTGCCAAAATCCCTTACCTGATTTTTCATGAGTAATACGAATATGGTGGGGCAAATCCCCAAGAAAAACCAATTCTACGCACACTTTTGCCACACTCGGCCTTGAAATATTTGCAGTTGGCGCATCCAGTGCCAGTGGATGCCCTACTGCTCTTGCCAAAGAAAGAAATTTTTATTTATGAAATAGGTGAATCGGGAGACCTTCAAAACCGATCCAAGCAGGAACAATTGAAGGTTCCTCATTCAAATTAAAGTCATAAGTCCATTTAAAGACTCTCATATTTAAGCCACAGAAAACCCAGCAACCTTGCCTCCATAATATGCAATAATCCTCCTCCAAATCAAAACAGATTAAAATGTGTCGGGGATCCATCCACCCAATCCAAAAATTGCCCTTGAATCCGACTTTGTGAAAAGCCTTTCTCAGTGATTCCATATTAGGGGCATGTTTATGGAATTTTCAAACTAACGCAAATATCCATGGGGAAATAAGTACATCGTGTTCATCAAAAGTGATAGAAAGGTGCGGCTCCCCTTTGAATTCGTTTAAAGGGGGTGATCGGAAAATTGGGGGTGGCGGCCTCGGGACGGGAGAGGAGGTCCGCAAATGATTTCTTCGGCCAGGAAGATGTGTTACCGGCGGCTTCAGTAACCGGTTGGCTGGCGACAGCCATTGAAGGCCGCAAACCTTAGTCGCAAGGACTCTAGATATCGTGACGATTTTAAGGAGCCAAAGAGAAAAAAGATTTTACATTGTTCATTATTTAAAAAGGTTTTTGAAAACATGTTGGTCTATGCCCAAGTACTTTAAAGTGTGTTTTATATCTTTACAAAACCCTTAGGCATGTGCATGAGAACATTAGAAACTCAACCATGTGTAAAAACCAGTTTGGATAGTTCTCCGGTCGACCTAGGCTTTGCCTCGGAAGACTAGAGCTGTCCGACTGACCGGAAGTGTTGATCTGATCAACCAGTGTGTTTTTGTCCTTATTTGAGTTTTGAATTGTCCAATGCTCCAATGACTATATTCTATCCGGACGACCGAGATATTAGTTAGGCCGACCAACCTTTGCTTCGGTAGACCTAACCACTGAATTGCGGTCGACCGAGATATGAACAGAAGGCCTTTAACATTTGATTTAAGGCACTTCGGTCGACCTACTATCTAGTAGCGGTAGACCGGAGTTGTATATTGAAGACCAAAATTATAGCCATTGGGACCAACTTTTCTTGTATATTCTAGCCCTATAAATAGCTTTCAATGCTGATATTTTCACAACTAATTAAGCCGTAATAGGGCATAGGCATATACACTTTCTAAACATACAAGCAAACACTTTTGTGATTAATTTCCGAATCATTCAAAGCATTTCACGTTGAACTTAAACTTCATCTATCTTTTTATTCTGAATATTGATTAGATATTTCATTTGTATATCCAATCCATTGAGGGATTTGTAGAAGTGAGCTAAATTGTTAATCTCCTTAGAAAGAGATAGGTTACCCAAGCTTCCCAATATTTGAGGACTAGTTCTTTGTGAGCTAGCAAAAAGCTCTTAGAGAGCTTCACTCTTGGTGAGTGTTTACAAGTCCTAAGAGTAGGCAAAAGACCTCTTTGAGAGGCAAACACTTTTTGTGAGTGGAGACTTCTTAGTAAATCAAAAAGTCCTAAGAGTAGGCACAAGTCCTCTTTATGAGGCCAAACACTCTTAGTGGGTGGAGTCTTCTTTGTGAAGCAAAAGTCCTCATTTGTTGAGGCAATTGTAAAAGGTATAACCCACCTTGCATGTGTTGCAAATGGTATCAATTAGTGGATGTTGAAATCCTTGGGGATTTCCCTAAGGTAGTGGACGTAGATTCTTTGTGAATCGAACCACTATAAAACCTTGTGTTAGTTTTCTCTATCCCTACTCCTTTAATTCATTGTTCATATACTTGCTATAAATGGTCTATTTGATTATATGAACATATGTGCTTAGGATAGAAACTATTACATGCTTCCAAGCTTTATACAATTGATTCACTTAAGTCATCTAAGTTGCCTTAATCATAATTGAATCATCTTATGTTCTTAAACAACATACTTGTTGTTAAGGTGAACACTTAGGCAAAAGAAGTTTAGAAAAGCTTATAAAAAATTTAAGAGCCTAATTCACCTCCCCCCTCCCCTCTCTTAGGTTCTATACCCTCAAAGGGTATTTCAATTGGTATCAGAGCCTAGTCTCCTTTTTATTGGACTTACATCCTAGGATGATCCATGACTCATAGCTTTTCTAACTTAGATGACCAATCCCCTTCTAGACCATCTCTATTTGATGGCTCCAACTTTGATAGTTAGCAATGTGCTTTTAAATTGTTTTTGTCTCTAATGACATTTCATTGTTGAGCATTATAGAAGAAGGTCCTTTTATTCCTTCAATCTACACACAAGGTTTCATGGTACCAAAGTCTAGGAAAGACTATGATGAAGAAGACTACAAGAGGATGACACTCAACTTTTAGGCCTTAAATGAAGAAGCTCACAACAAAGTGCATGAATGTGAAGATGCTCACTCCATGATGAATATGCTTGGAGAATCATACAATGGAGAAGTTGAAGTGCAAAAGCCAAATGTGGGAAGTCTAAGATTGGGAACTCAATCTTGTGAAGGTGTAGAGGAAATCTCAATCACACTTCAAAATACAACCATGAAGTGTGATCAAGGAAAAAACAATGGTCAATCCTCGATGAGCTCAAAAATTATACAAATTGAGCCTTCACTAGATGAGCAAGAAAAGAAGGTGGAATAACAAAATGATGATCTTTAAATCGAACCCAATTATGAGGGAGATAATGAAGATCAATCATCTTGCAAAATAAAAAGATTGCCACTAAGCTTCAAAGAAAGAAATTCAAAGAGAAGTGGCTTAAAGCAAGAAGAATTGAAAAGGAGATGTTCAAAGAGAAAGAAATCACAAACACTCCATAGCACTTAGATTCCTCAAAGCTACAAGGCAAATACATTCAAGGAATCAAGTTGCTCAACTACAAGTGACGATCAAAGCTTCAATGTCAATCTACAATCATCATCACTTGCTAAGGTTACAAAGGTATCAACTTCACTTTCTCATAACTTAGTAATCGATGTTATTAATTGTATGAGAAGTAAAATTGATGCTATTATGTGTACTCTTGTTGATGTTGCATCATGTTATTTTAATGATCCTTCACATGGAGATAACCTATTGCAAGAGCTTCATTCGTTTGATGTTTCTCTTGCTAGGGTATCTAAAATATGCAACATCACAAGATTGGATGATTCTTGATCCTACTTCTCATCTAATGAGAATCATCCTTATACTTGTAATATTGTTAATGTTTATCCTATTGCACACACTTGCCACTTGAGAAAATGGTCTAACAATGTAGAACCTTTGCAAGAGGTACCATATGTTTCTCAAGTTTCCCTTGTAGGTTCCAAGAGACTTAGTCTCAACTCAAAGAAATCAACCCCAAGGAATGGCAAAGTAAAGCTAAGACTCCAAGTAAAGAGTCATGTGCCAAGGACAACAAGTTTGTGAAGAGCTCATCAAATAACAACAAGGAAAACATAAATGATGACTTCACAAACCAAAAGGAGATTTCTTCTAGTGCAACAAATGCAATGATCAAAAGAAGAAGCAATCAAAGGATAAGCTCCTCCCAAGAAGGAAGAGGTTAAGATCAAGGTCAAGCACTATACCTCATTGGACCCGACTCACATACTTCGAAAAAATGTGAGTGTGAGCTCAATATTCAAGCTCGAATTTTATGTGAGCTGAGCGTGAGCTTGACCCCGCTTAGCCCGAAAAAGCTCGAACCCGAATAAGAATAATATAATTAAAATATTAATATATATAAATATAATAATACTAATACTAATTAAAAAGAAGAAGACCTATAAAATCCGTTTCTCTTGTTTTAGTCTATTTAATGATTTTTGTCTACGTTGTATGTGTTGGAGTACATTTAATCTAAGGTGCGCCAATTCGATTGGCCCGGGCAGGGCCGGGTTTGGATTGGGCCCTTAATCGGGTTGGGCCGACCAACCCATTTGGACCGACCTTATGGCTGGAAAATTGGATATACATTTTCAGCTCTTATCTCTTAGAAATGAGGTTGAAGTGGTGGAGAAAGTGGAGGAGTGGTTTCCTCCATGATCTCCCACTATCCTTTGAATGACTAAGAAAAATGCTGATTTTTCCTAGCATTCTAAGTCATTATTCTCCAGCTTTTTGAGAGCTTAGAGAAGAGAGAAAAGAGAGAACATTCAATAGAGATTGAATAGAAAGAAAAGACTCCTTTTCTAGATACTTCTTTTCTAGCTTTGGCTAATAGAAAAGAAGTAAGAAAACGGTTTCTTGTTCTTCTTTAGGTCCTATATCCACCATATATATATACTCCATCTTGAAGAGTATCTTCAAGACTTCTACGAGGCGTTGGCTAGCACCAAGCGGTAGAGGACCATCCACGGAAGATCGAGTGGATATTGGGAGAGGCGGAGCCTGCGTTGGTGGTGTTTCGTTCGTGACAACTGAAACCGTTTCAGACAATTCCTGCACTTCTAAAGGTATAATACTATCCCGTAGTCTAAGGTTCTTACTCGTGAAAGATCCTATTAGAGGCGGGTCATTTTATTTCCGCTGCATAACCTGTTTAGACCCGGTTATTCCTCTAACAGTGGTATCAGAGCCACTCACGAGTACCCTATAGACTTAATGTGCTATAGTATTTTAATATGGATTATGAATCTATATTTTGCATGCCTTAGGATTGCTAGAAATGTTGTATATCATGTATGACATGTTTTTTGCATCATTTTGTATGTATGAGAGTGGAGTTTTACTCTCAGTATCTCTGTTCGGATTGGTATTCGGTCGACCGCAATGCATGTTTTGGTCAACCGAGTACTCTCAGTACTCTGTTCGGTCGACCGCAATGTCTGGTCGGTCAACCGAGTACTCTCAGTACTTTGTTCGGACGATTGGTAGATATGTCGGTTCAGCCGACATATTACCTGGTCGACCGAATGGGGTGGCCGGTCCGCCGAACTGAAACAGAATATGAAATGTTCATTTTGCTGGTTGCTCATTTTTCATAAATTGTTATGTTAGTTGAGCATGATGCATAGTAATCGCCTTTACCCAGTTGGTTTATTTTTTTTTAAATACGATCTGCGTATCGTGCCTATCTCTTTTTATCAAAAGTTGTAATTCTCTTCTCATCAAATCCCCTCGAATGTAACTCGAGGTTTCCTTAGAATTATGTAATTCTAGATTAGGAGAAGGTACAGCTGTGATGATTTGGAGACAACAACCTGAAGGTCAAGACGGTGTAAAGTAGAATGTTTTCTTTTCACACCCTTAGATTGACTTCACAGTTTTTCCATTGGCTTGGAAAAACCGAATAGGATATGGCGATTACTATTGCATTTTTACTTTTATGTATTGGATGCATTTGTATATAAGCATAAACTGTTTTATTTATGCTTTTCTGGTGAGATTGTTAAAAACAAAACCCCTCAATTAAATATTAATTAGTGCCTTCCTAAGTTTGGCCCTCGTCAAGGCCTAGATCGACATTAGTATGGGACATGCCAAAGCTATACATACGTGTCTATCCGGGTGAGGCGCGAAGGATAATTTGTGATAACCGCCGGCAAAAACTTAGGGTCCTAGTTAACTGGATTATCTCAATAAATGGATTGAGGATCTAGAGGCAAAAGAGTTGAGAAAAGTGTATAATGATATGCTTGAATAAATGTTATTCACTCAACTAACCAAGAATTACATAATTTGATGTAATTGGCAAACGTTGCCTACCTAAATAACTAAGTTTTGGGCGATCAGCCAAAGCTGACTCAGAACGAGGTGAAATATGGATCTTGGCCCGCTAGAAAGTTAACGAACTTTACGAGTTGATAATGAGGGTTATTCACTCGAAGAAAATAGTGGGAGAAATCATTAAAAAGATACCAACCTTAAAGTCTGTCAAGGCTTGGTTGAGTACGTGTTTCTCTATGAAAGACTTAGGCGATGCTAGCTATATTCTGGGGTCAAGATCTATAGAGATAGATCCAGGAGACTCATTGGCCTAAGTCAGAGTACATATATAGACAAGGTGCTAAAGCGGTTTAGCATGCAAGAGTCTAAGAAGGGCCTTTGTCCTATGGCACATGGTACATGTTCGTCGAACAAACGAGTGTTCTAAAACGCTCGCCGAATTAGAACGCATGAAAGAGATCCCTTATGCTTCTGCCATAGGATCCATCATGTACGCCATGGTATGTACTCGCCCAGATGTCTCGTTTGCCTTAAGCCTTACGAGAAGATACCAGTCTAATTTCGGTGAACGTCACTGGATCTCAGTCAAGAATATCCTCAAATACTTGCGAAGGACTAAGGATTCATTCTTGATTTATGGAGGGGCGGATGAGCTCGTTGTAAGTGGTACACCGATGCTAGTTTCCAAACCGACAGAGATGATTTCCGATCACAATCAGGATATGTGTTTAACTTGAATGGAGGTGCTGTGAGCTGGCGCAGTTCAAAGCAATCAACCATCGCAGATTCTACGACAGAGGCTAGTACATAGCAGCTTGTGAAGCGGCTAAGGAAGCGATTTGGATCGGGAAATTTATTTCCGACCTCGATGTGGTTCCTAGTATTGCGAACCCGATAGACCTCTATTGTGACAACAATGGGGCTATTTCACAATCTAGGGAACCTAGATCTCACTAGAGGTCCAAACATGTACTACGGCATTTTCACCTAATCCGCGAGATTATAGAGAGAGGTGATGTGCATATATTTAGAGTAGATTTGGCAGACAATGTTGCCGATCCACTGACGAAGCCACTGTCGCAGCAGCATCATGATCGTCACACTAGCTCCATGGGTATCCGATATCTGGAGGGCTGATCTTTAGAGACAGTTATTAGTATGCCCTTAAAGATCAATCATTAGATGATTTTGGGTCTTTAGTGCAAGTGGGAGATTATTGTATCGTATTTATGTAATTTTCATTTTGATGAATAAAAGGCATAAATTCCAGTATTATTTCAATATGTTTCTGTGTTCTTAAAAACATAATTAAATAATATGTCCTTCGAATAGTATTCATAATTGTTATGATTCTGAAATGTCCCTAGTCGAACATTATTATGGAATCTTCGAGGACAATAATAATGCGTAAGACTAGTATGTGCAGTGATTGATATAAGATATCGGATCGTCACATGGGTATATATGATTAGAGAATCATTATACTGGACAGACCCGACATGAGAAACACACCATGGGTTGTTATATTAGTCAACGGTGTTTCTCAATTTTTGACTGGGTTGTATAAAAGATCCTTCGACTTGAGGTCTCACAAGAGTTCTTGCATGGCTAGTGTTATGCTTTGTTAATGTTAAACGCTATCCGTAACAGGGTGAGCAATAAAGGCATTTATTGGGTATATCACGAATCTTGTTCAGGATGAATGGGATGCAGAAAGGATTTGTCCCTCCTATATAGCAGGAGCGATATCTTGGGCCCCTTCGATGGAGTCTGACTAATTCATGTCCATGAACAAATGAATCAGTATATGATATTGATGTCATTTGATTAGTCTACTCGCGAATCAAGAAACTAAAAGATTGGACAATACAAGTGTGACTTTTTCCATGACTTGTGTTCAATCTAGATATCAAGGACAAAAGGATTTAAATACAAATGTCAAATGGTGTGATTATGATAGTCAACAGATATTTATGAATTGGGGGTAATGATGCGTTGCTAGATACCTCTCATTACTTGTGACATACGATGTCACGGCCAACATCATAGATACCTCCTGGGTCGCACTCATAGATAAAACTGGATTGGGCTTGTTGGAGTACATTTAATCTAAGGTGCGTCAATTCGATTGGGCCGGGCCGGACCGGGCCGGGATTGGATTGGGCCCTTAATCGGGTTGGGCCGACCAACCCATTTGGACCGGCCTTATGGCTGGAAAATTGGATATACATTTTCAGCTCTTATCTCTTAGAAAGGAGGTTAAAGTGGTGGAGAAAGTGGATGAGTGGTTTCCTCCATGATCTCCCACTTCCCCCTTTCACTCTCCCCACTATCCTTTGAATGACTAAGAAAAATGCTGATTTTTCCTAGCATTCTAAGTCATTATTCTCCAGCTTTTTGAGAGCTTAGAGAAGAGAGAAAAGAGAGAACATTCAATAGAGATTGAATAGAAAGAAAAGACAGCTTTTCTAGATACTTCTTTTCTAGCTTTGGCTAATAGAAAAGAAGTAAGAAAACGGTTTCTTGTTCTTCTTTAGGTCCTATATCCACCATATATATATATACTCCATCTTGAAGCGGGTTTTCAAGACTTCTACGAGGCGTTGCCTAGCACCAAGCGGTAGAGGACCATCCCCGGAAGATCGAGTGGATATTGGGAGAGGCGGAGCCTGCGTTGGTGGTGTTCCGTTCGTGACAACTGAAACCGTTTCAGACAATTTCTGCACTTCTAAAGGTATAATACTATCCCGTAGTCTAAGGTTCTTACTCGTGAAAGATCCTATTAGAGGCGGGTCATTTTATTTCCGCTGCATAACTTGTTTAGACCCGGTTATTCCTCTAACAGTATGTAGATTCTTTAACCTTTGACCTTGCTATGTATTTATCTTTTTTTTATCTTTTTATTAGCTTCAAGAATTAAGTACCATTGTATTATTATGTATATTTTTATTCTTGTTAGAGTTTAGTTTCAATGCTCATTGTCTTATATTATTCTTGCTAATGATTTTTGATTCTTTGCTAATATAAATTGCTCAGCTCGAGCTCACATTAAAATGTGAGCTAGAATGGTATCTGCTCGTTATACTCAAAGCATATTAGACATCTATGCGAGTACACAACATGGCATACATGATAGATCCAATTACCGAAGCATATGGAATCTCACTCATGCATTCTTTCTCATCCAGTGTCTTAGCACACTGTTGTCTTGAAAGAACCATACCAAGTGCTATAGGACAAAGGCCCTTTTTGGACTCTTGCGTGCTAAACCGATTTAGCACTTTGTATATATATGTACTCTGACTTAGGCAAAGAAGTCTACGTGATCTTTATCTATAGATCTTGACTGCTAAGATGAAGTTTGATTCACCAAAGTCCTTCATAGAGAAACATTGCCCCAACCAGACCTTTACAGATTCAAATGTTAGAAGTCATTCCCTATGAGTAGTATGTCATCTACATACAAACCAGAAAATTGAACTCGCATACGGATTTGTACTTCCACTGAGTTTCCACTAAAATTCTTATAAACACAAGGTTCATCAACGTTCTTGATAAAATCGAACACGCGTACGAATTTGTCAAAATGTCGATTCCAGCTTCTAGAAGCTTGTTTGTTTGTAAGTTGTAGGTTCATCGTGATCAATTGACATACCATCTCCAAGTTCTGTTATGAAAAATCCAAAAAAATTCTGGTGATCTATGAACTCTACTAGACCTACGCAATTCTTGTGTTTCCGGAACTGGCTCCACAACAGCTTGTGTAGCTTGTTCCATTTCGACCTAGTCACTTGTGCTTGGAACTTCACCAAGTTGTGAAACTTCATTAACGTGGCTCCCACTTGTTTTCCCAGAAAGGAATTCCTATTCTATAAAAACTCCATTACGAGTAACAAACACTTTGTTCTCGTTCGAGATGTAGAAGTAGTATCATTTAGTTTCCTTAGGATGCCCCGCAAAGGTGCACTTGACCGACTTTGGGTTGAGCTTGTCCAAAGTTGGACGTTTCACAAACGCCTCACAACCTCAAATCTTTAATAAAGACATACTAGGACACCTCCCATTCCATATCTGATATAGTATCGTTTCAATAGATTTAGATGGAACTCTGTTTAGGGTTAAAGTTGTTGCTTCTAAAGCAAAACCCCAAAAGGAGTTTGGAAGGCTCGCGTGACTCATCATTGATTGAACCATATCTAATAGAGTTCGATTTCTCCTTTTGGATACACCATTCCATTGAGGAATGTCAAGATGAGAAAGTTGTGAAACAATTCCACAACTCTTTAGATAGTCACGAAATTCTCGGCTTAAGTATTCCCCACCTCAATCAGATCGAAGCATCTTAATACTTTTACCAAGCTAGTTTTCTACTTCATTCTTATACTCTTTGAACTTTTCAAAGGCTTCAAACTCGTATTTCATAAGAAATACGTATCAAAACGACTAAAATCGTCAGTAAAAGTAATGAAATATAGATAACCACCTATTGCATGGATATTGAATGGACCACATACATCACTATTTATTAGTTCCAACAAACTCTTTGCTCGCTCTCCAGTTCTAGTAAAAGGAGAAGCAGTCATCTTACCCATTAAACAAGGTTAACTACGTATTAGTTGCAAACAGAATCATCATAAAAACACTGTTGACATTCATATAACAATCCATTAAGTGTTCTTATGATCAGGTCAGTCCAGTATCAAATACCCATGTGTTTAACTTAATATCACCATATTTAATCACAACACATACTAGTATCCACACATTATTGTTGTCCTCAAAATTCCACAATAATTATTGACTAGGGACATTTTATAATAGTTCAATGTAACAATTACATAACTATCTAAGGACGTTATTATATGTTTTAATACAAAAGCACAGACGTATTCAAAACAATACTAATGGAATTCATGCCTTTAATATTTCATCACATGAAAATAATACAACAATCTCCCACTTGCACTAAATACAACAACCTTGCCTTTTAGTGTATACTGTACATAAGAACTATCTCTTAGACAAGTTCTATTGGTATCTAATACCCATGCTACTGAAGGGATTCATGGGCGGAAACTCGTTCCAAACACCCATGGATCCTCCCCTGAAGGATCCGCTCATACGTAAACGAATCGAAAAAACAGCGGAAAAACTTACGTTTCTAGGATTCAAGAAGCTACTTCTTGAATGGAGGATGATGGTTCTTGGATGTGTTGCTGCCACCAAACGGAATTCCCTTTGCGGAATATCCTCTACCGGTATCCACGCGACGAAACGGGCGGCGAGTGCTAGCTCTTCGTCTTTCTGATTTTCGGAAATTAGAGAGAAAAAGGGATACCAAAACTGAAATCAGATTTCAGAGAATGGCAAAGGTTGCGGCTGAAAAATACATGCCCTAGGGTTTCGGCCAAGAGATAATTATATAGGGTGTGAGTGTTTGTTCCCATAACCAACTCTCACATCCCCAACTCCTCTCGGCAGTGGGAGTCTCTAACTCCCACGTTCCCTAGAATTCTGCTGGTAGTGGGAGTCTTTATCGGATAATGACTCCCACGTAATCCCAGCTATACCGAAAATGCCCCTTATCTCTAATTCGAATGATAACGCTTTATCATTCTCAGAAAGGTGAATGTCAGATACAATGAACCTAGACACATTCTAGATTCATTGAATCTGGACATGAAGCTCGTTAGCTCGTCTATGCGTGTGACCCTGTAGGTTCATCTCACAGTGGCAATGAAAACACACTTAGTAGTAGTGTGAGTTCATAAATCACAAGCGGCCCCTAGCAGGACATTGTGACTACCCAAAGTGAATGAATTTACAACGGAACCTAATATCAATCTACTATTTAATCCCTTTGTCTCGCGATATCCTAATTAAGCATAAGGCATGGTGGTCGTCACCCTTATTAAGCTTAATTGTATTTATGCTCGATCTCCAGGTAGACTGTTTCGACAAATAGCATTTGATAACCACTTTATCAAATACATTTGAGCACGGCCATGCATTTAAACAGTCTTTCCCTATCGAGGGGCACATGGATATCTCTCTCTAATAATAGAGAGGGACAAATTCCTTACAATGTCTCTCACATTCAAGCTATGATAGGACACTACGTCCGATCATCAGTCGTATTGATTACTCTGTTACAAGTGACGTCCGACTGAGTCAAATCGTGGCTCCATTCATACTAGAATCAATGAAGACATAAGGTCTAAGGATTCTAAAATAGTATTGAGGAAGTAATACTTATGACTTAAGACCATGAAGTATTACTTCTCGACTGGATCACGTCCCAATACAATGTATCCCTATATATTGCATCTATGATGTGATTTGTATCCATTACACATGATCGAGTAAAACAAGATCATCAATCAACAATCATACTAGTTTTTATTTCATAGTAATTAAGCATTACATAAAACTAGGGACTTCTAGAATAGTAATTACATAAGCTAATGAGTTTTACTATCAAATCACACATTTGATAATCAAAAGCAAAATTAACAATTCAATTACATGCTCAAAAGATAAAAAAACGCACAACATGTGCTAATGGTCCTAGGGCACTACTAACAATCTCCCACTTGCCCTAGGTCCAATCATACATGATCCTCAAACCCATTGACCTAGTATGACTCTCATGTTTAGAGCTGTGGGAGTGGCTTGGTCAATGGATCTCGCAATGTTGTCGTCTCGTATGAACTTTGCAAATACTAACGTCTCTCTCGCCGATGATCTCTAATCACTGGAAACGCCTCGAGAATGTGTTTGGATCGTTGGTGAGATCTAGGTTCCTTAGCTTGTGAAATGGCACCGATATTATCACAATAAAGGTCCACCGGGTTCACAATGCTAGGGGACGACACCTAGTTCATCAACAAACTTCCCGATCCAAACAGCCTTCTTTAGTCGCTTCGAGGCGGCTAGATACTCGAACTTCTATTGTAGAGTCGGCCACGGTTTCTTGCTTTGAGCTCTTCCCAGCTCACGACGACCTCCATTCAAACAAAACACAAAACCCGATCGCGATCTAAAATCATCTACGTCGAGTCCGGAAGCTTGCGTCTCGTGTAACCATTTACTACCGGACTTCCTTCCCCGACCTCCGTAAACTAAGAACGTATCTTTAGTCCTTCTCAAGAACTTAAGAATGCTTTTGACTGCAGTCCAATGTGACTCTCCAGGGTAAGATTGATATCTGCTAGTCATACTTAAGGAAAGTGAGACATCCGGGCGAGTGCATATCATGGCATACATTATAGACCCAATGGCTGAAGCATATGGGATCTTACTCATGCGCTCTTGGTCCTCCCTAGTGGAAGGTCCTTGAGTTCTGCTGAGTTTAACGCCATGTGACATGGGCAAGAATCCCTTTTTGGAGTCTTGCAAACTGAACCGTTTCAGTACCTTGTCAATGTATCCACTCTGGCTCAAGCCAATCATTTTGTTAGATCTATCTCTATAGATTCTAATACCCAAAATGTATGTAGCCTCGCCTAAGTCTTTCATGGAAAAGCACTTCCCCAACCAAGCTTTTACGCTTTGTAATGTGGGGATGTCATTTCCAATCAGTAGGATGTCGTCCACATAAAGCACAAGGAACACTACTGCATTATTAGTTACTTTCTTATAAACACAAGGCTCGTCTTCGTTTTTGATGAAACCGAATTCTTTAATACGTTCATCAAAGCGACGATTCCAGCTTCGAGATGCTTGTTTCAATCCATAAATGGACCTTTGAAGCTTACACACTTTTCTAGGATTTGTTGGATCAACAAACCCCTCAGGTTGTGTCATATACACATCCTCGAGAAGGTTTCCGTTAAGAAACACAGTCTTAACATCCATTTGCCATATCTCATAGTCATAATATGCGGCAATGGCAAGTAAAATCCTAATTGACTTTATCATCACGACAGGGGAAAAGGTTTCGTCATAGTCAATACCATGAACTTGTCTATAACCTTTAACTACTAGTCGCTTCTAACCACTTATCTGACTCAGAACTATGAATTGCCTCTTTGTAGGTAGTGGGTTCATCTTGATCAATCAGTTCAACCTGATGATCATCAGTCACGAGAAATCCATATCTCTCAGGCTGTTGATGTACCCGACTCGACCTCCTTGGGCCTTGTGTTAAAGATTGAAGCAGTATCAGCACGTGAGCTTGCTTGACCTTCTAAAGTTGGTTTAGATGTTGTTTGGGGATCTTGAATTTCCTCAAGATGGATCTTACTCCCACTATCCTCTTTAGAAATAAATTCCCTTTCAAGGAATAAACCATTGCGAGCAACAAACACTTTGTTCTCTGATGGAAGATAGAAGTAATATCCTTTAGTTTCTTTAGGATATCCCACAAAAAAACACTTGTCAGATTTAGGGGCGAGTTTATCAGATAACAAGCGTTTTACATACGCCTCGCATCCCCAAATTTTGAGAAATGACAAACTGGGTCGTTTCCCAGTCCATATCTCATATGGAGTTTTCTGAACCGCTTTAGAAGGAACTCTATTCAATATAAATGCAGCAGTTTCTAGGGCGTAGCCCCAAAAGGAAATTGGAAGACTTGTTTGACTCATCATAGATCGAACCATATCTAATAAGGTGCGATTCCTCCGTTCGACACGCCATTCCATTGTGGTGTGCCAGGAGGAATTAATTGTGAAACAATTGCACAACCACTAAGATGTTCGTCAAACTCTTGGTTAAGGTATTCGCCACCTCGATCTGATCGAAGTATCTTAATACTTTTACCAAGTTGATTTTGTACTTCATTTTGAAATTCTTTGAATCTTCCAAAAGATTCGATTTATGTTTCATTAGATAGACGTAGCCATATCTACCCGAAATCATCTCGTGAATGTGATGAAGTACTCGAAACCCTCCTCTAGCACTAGTGTTTATTGGTCCACAAACATCCGTATGTATGAGGCCCAACAAATCGGAAGCTCTCTCACTTTGTCCAAGTAAAGGGAGCTTCAGTCATTTTGCCCAACAAGCAAGATTCACACGTCTCATAAGACTCTAAGTCAAATGATGTTAAAATTCCATCTGTATGGAGATTTGATATGCGTTTCTCGTTTATTTGGCCCAAACGACAGTGCCAAAAGTAAGTCTGGTTTAAGTCATTTGATTTAAACCTTTTAGTATTAATGTTATAGATGGGCCTTTGAATTGAATCATCGAGGTTAAGAATATAAAGCCCATTCATCAAAGAGGCATCTCCATAAACGATACGATCTTTATGAATGGTGCAAATTTTATTCATAATACTTAATTCAAAACCTTCAATATCCAAACAAAAAACTGAAATAATATTCCTACTCAAAGTTGGAACATACAAACAATTATCTAGTTCTATGATAAGGCCACTTGGCAAAACTAAATTAAATGTCCCCCGTAGCTACAAAGAACAACTCTTGCTCCGTTGGCTACTCCGAGGTCCACTTCTCCTTTTACCAGATGATCTACTCCCTTTTGAACCCCTCGGACATTTGCACAAATGTGAGATCCACAACCTGTATCTAATACCCATGAAGTAGGAGCAGACATGTTAATTTCAATAACATAAATACCTGGAGAGACAGTCAAACTGGCCTTTCCCTTTTTCTTCTCTTCCAAATAAAGTTTGCAGTTCCATTTCCAATGACCTGGTTCATTGCAATGGAAGCTAACTCCCTCCTTTGGTGCCTTGGCTTTGGGCTGGGGCTTGGGCTTGTCATTGCCTTTGCCTTTGCCTCTCTTGGCCATGGGCTTTCCCTTGCCTTTCTTCTTGAAATTCCTTTTTAAAACCATTAAGACTTCGGGGGTCTTCTTAATGTTCGATTCAGCTCGCTTGAGCATCCCGTGTATTTCATGTATGGTCTTCTCCATGGCATGCATGTTGAAGTTCATAATGAATTGGTCATACTCCGGTGGGAGTGAGCCCAAGATCATATCCGTGGCCATGTCATGACTTACGGGAGCCCCCAAGTTTCTCAAGTTGGTCAAAATAGCCCTTCATCTTCGTAACATGTGCACTTTACAGAGGTGCTGGGGGCCATTTTGCAACTATTTAACGCCTTAGTTGTGAGGAATCTTTCATGACGAGCTTGCTCTTGGAAATTTTCCTTGAGCTGGCCCATCATCCGGAAAGCCTCAACTCCTTCAAACTGCTTTTTTGAAGGTCGGGGCTTATTGTGACTAACATGAGACAAGTCACATCGTTAGAGTCATCGAAATGCTTCTTCCAAGTATCTCTTTGAGCTCTAGGGGGCATTATTTGCAGTCGTTCAGAATGTCCGTATCAAGAACGTCATGACTTTCTTTCCCCGCTAAGGACAATCCTTAAGTTGCGAGCCCAATCAAGGAAATTGGTCCCGCTCAGTTTTTCCTTCTCAAGGACGGATCGCAGTGAATTGTGTGATGAATTGGTTGCCATTATCTACATTAAGTTAATTGCAAAGTTATTAGTTTTTGAGCAAAAACATTTTCCACAATTTCAACACTTGATAATAGTGGGGAAAAACATTTTACAATAGTTATAGGAAAGCTTTGGCTTAACACCTGTAATTAAAGTAAAATCATCTAATGGGAATGACATCTATATGTCCCGGCTATTTCCCATTTTATGCCCTAGGCCCAAAACTATTTTGATGGCCTAGCTAAGTTGAACCATGTCTAAGCTTATGGAAATAACTATTTTCCCATCTCGCTTTGCTTAGATAACCACTTGTCTGTTGCTTTGGCAAGCAGACAATATGATGATCCAAGCTCTTGGAGTGCCTTAGAATATGGTAGGCATTTTAAGACTTAGTTAAAACATTAAGCTTTGAATAGTCTGTTAAACCCCATAAGAAAATAATATCATACAAGCATCTCACGCAATATATAAAGCATAAAGTAAATGTGATATAGCATGGCCTAATCCTATGATGACTCCCACGAGCCTTGTGGGAGCCAGGGGTCAATCTAAGTCTGTATTCATCTCATGAATAAAGTCTTCGATCCAGGGTCCTCCGGTCTTGTTACATAATTGCATGGGCATACCCAGCCTTCAATGTAGAGTAGTAAGACTAATCTAGGAAAGCTATTACAATTTTACATCATAAAGAAAAACGACTCGCAGGTCGTATTATAAAATTAAAACCCAAATATGTAAAACAAGAGGTATAGTAGGCCATGCTATTCACCATGCTAATATCACATAAAACATGACTTAAATAACAACGAGTATATATACAAAGTCTTAGGTCTGCGTAACGACCATTCTGCGCTAAGCATACGGCGGTAGTGGGAGTCTTTATCGGATAATGACTCCCACGTAATCCCAGCTATACCGAAAATGCCCCTTATCTCTAATTCGAATGATAACGCTTTATCATTCTCAGAAAGGTGAATGTCAGATACAATGAACCTAGACACATTCTAGATTCATCGAATCGGACATGAAGCTTCGTTAGCTCGTCTATGCGTGTGACCACGTAGGTTCATCTCACAGTGGCAATGAAAACACACTTAGTAGTAGTGTGAGTTCATAAATCACAAGCTGCCCCCTAGCGAACATTGTGACTACCCAAAGTGAATGAATATACAACGGAACCTAATATCAATCTACTATTTAATCCCTTTGTCTCGCGATATCCTAATTAAGCATAAGGCATGGTGGTCGTCACCCTTATTAAGCTTAATTGTATTTATGCTCGATCTCCGGGTAGATCTGTTTCGACAAATAGCATTTGATAACCACTTTATCAAATACATTTGAGCACGACCATGCATTTAAACAGTCTTTCCCTATCGAGAGGGCACATGGATATCTCTCTCAATAATAGAGAGGGACAAATTCCTTACAATGTCTCTCACATTCAAGCTATGATAGGACACTACGTCCGATCATCAGTCGTATTGATTACTCTGTTACAAGTGACGTCCGACTGAGTCAAATCGTGGCTCCATTCATACTAGAATCAATGAAGACATAAGGTCTAAGGATTCTAAAATAGTATTGAGAAGTAATACTTATGACTTAAGACCATGAAGTATTACTTCTCGACTGGATCACGTCCCAATACAATGTATCCCTCATATATTGCATCTATGATGTGATTTGTATCCATTACACATGATCGAGTAAAACAAGATCATCAATCAACAATCATACTAGTTTTATTTCATAGTAATTAAGCATTACATAAAACTAGGGACTTCTAGAATAGTAATTACATAAGCTAATGAGTTTTACTATCAAATCACACATTTGATAATCAAAAGCAAAATTAACTATTCAATTACATGCTCAAAAGATAATAAAACGCACAACATGTGCTAATGGTCCTAGGGCACTACTAACAGCTACAAGTATGACGATGCTGCTGTTGTGTAAGCGGCTTCGTCAGTGGGTGGCCATGTTACCGTCTGTATGAACTTTGCAAATCTTTACATCTCCTCTACAAATGATCCCTCACATCAGGTGATACCGCCGCAGTATATGTTTGAACCTTTGGTGAGACCATGGTTCCTTTGATATACGACATTAAAAATGGTAGGTATACCACACCAAGTTCATCAAATGAACTCTCGGATCTATATCTCCTAAGGAACATCTAATGCAGCTATATAAGCTTTGGTTGTAGTTTAGGCAAGCCACATATTGCGATCTAAAGTCGTTTCTATCGGTTTGGAAACTATACTCAAGCAAGCTTTGGCTACTATACTCAAGAAGACACTTTAGGTAAGCAACATTGGTTAATCGCATCAATTATGTGACTATTGGTTGGTTAAGTGTGTAATGATTACCCTCAGTACATAAATGCAAATATTAACCCTTTTGCCTCCGGATTCTCAACCATTGAGGTAATCCGGCTAAGTATGACCCAAGGTTGACCGACGGATATCACTAAATTATCCTTCGCGCCTCACCATGATAAACATGCACTTATTCCACTCAGAAGTTCACACTACTGTTGATCTTGGCCTTGACGAGGGCCCCGCTTGGAAGGCAATAAAATTAATATTTAAAATTTGAGGGATTTTTAAATTGTCTCACCAAACGGTGTATAATATGATTATACGTTTTGAACATGCATCACATGCTAAAAATATTGTAAAACAGTAAATAAACTGTGACATAGTAAGAGCCCCTATACGAATTTTCCGAGCCAACGTAAAATCCTAGGTTAGTCTAAAGGTGAAAAAGCAATAAACATATCTATTGTCTTCCGCCTCCTTGTGGTTTCCTCCATCGGATGGACGCCTTTCTTCATCACTTGTTACATATGTAAAAAACATAAAATCCTATTCATAACTCTTGCTAAAGGATTCAACAAAATCAAACACATAAGGCGTTTATTTCACCGTAATTTAAAAGGTATTAACGAAAACTAATTAGTTCTTACTCGTGATGATTCTAGTAAGAAATGGATTCCAAGTTCGTTTTCCGCTACCATTTATTGTTGGGAATCCGAATTTCTTCCTTTCAACTTTAACATCAATGGGGCTTTCAATAAATCCAAAAAGAGAGAGAGAGACCAACAAATTGGATGAATGTGGTCGAATTCTTCACCACATGGTGTCCAATGTAATCATCCCCGTCAACAGTCACTATAGCTCTATCTTATATCTTCAAATGACGGTTATGCAATGGCTAGTAGAAAGAAATAAAGCCAAATTTGAGTACTTGTCCTTGAAGTATTTTAGTGAGAGTGTCAAAGGGGCTAGAAAATTGCTACCCTATGTGAGCGTGCTTACTTTTCTCTTCAAGAAATTCAAGCTCAAACTCACCAATCCTATTAAAAGAAGGAAAAGGAACAATATCTACAAAGAAGGACAATTCCATCAAATGCATATGCTACTAGTTGGCGGGCAATGGAAATTTCACAAGAATTGCACCGATGATGAGTTATTGGCGGCGGCAATTGCATAGGGAATTAGCCCAAAGGCAAGTGAAACAATTAGGAAACTCATTGAGTCAAGAAGGGCACAAAGGACAAATGAGCCTCAAGCAAGAGATGAAGGGGTACAAGGGTAATGAAAAGAAAATGTGCAAGAAGGGCAAGGTTTTGAAGATATGCACATTAACCTTGATGAAGACATTGATGAGCAAGAAAATGTTGGAATAAAAGAGGAAATTCCAAGTGTAAATGTGGAAAGAGGGGTCCCTCCACAAATAAATGATCTCAATCATGAACTACTTCAACAAATCATGACAAATTTGAATGCTTTTCAAGAAACCTTCAACAATTTCCAAAAAAAACTTCCACAATAAGATGTCGACCTTGGAGAATAAGGTTGGTGATGTTGGAAGAGATAGAATACAAGGTTGGCAATGTGATTAGTTATACAAGAACAAAGAAATCAATTGTTGTAGTAGAAAGTAAAGAAAAGGAAGAGAATGAAGTTAGCGATGATGGATCTAGTGATGAAAGTGGAGATGAGGATGAAAAGAAAGATGTCAATGATGAAAAAAATGATAATGAGGCAAAATATGGAAATGATAATGATGGTGGTAATTAAGAAGACATTGTTGACATTGAGGATGACAATGAAGATGGAAATGAAGAAAATGTTGAAGAAGGGAATAACAAGGAAGATGAAGAAGAAAAAGAAAAGGAAGATGATAATCAAGAGGCTCAAGTAGATTGAATAATTTCAAGAATCTCATGGGGAATCCAAAGCGCAAGAAGCAAACTTCACAAACCCAATGAACAATTTCTTTAAAACTCTATCCTTTTATAGCTTTTGGTATTTTTATAACTTTCTCTACCTTTGTTATCCCTATGTATCCCTAGCATAGCAATTTAAGTTCTTGATCATCCACATCTATGTATGAATTGCTTGTAAGGGATATACTTTGTATAACATGCAACACTTTGTAGTTTTGATCTTATATGCATTGTTTATAGAGCTTAATTATTATATCCTTGAGATGAAAGCTCATCATTGAACC
This sequence comes from Vinca minor, assembly GCA_026122235.1. Lineage (NCBI taxonomy): Eukaryota > Viridiplantae > Streptophyta > Magnoliopsida > Gentianales > Apocynaceae > Vinca > Vinca minor. The sequence continues at coordinate 1,107,883 of JAOCZM010000210.1, read as the reverse complement.
CCCCATCCCTTATACTCTTGTTGATATATGTCTTAGGGGGAGTGTTATATTCTATGTTATGAGTTTAACTTGATCTTTATAGCACGGGGTATGTTTTAAGTGTATAACTTCAAGTATTAAACATGTGTCTTATGTGGTTGATCGTCTAGAAGCTTAACTTGTTGTATAAACTGTGTATGTGGCATTATTATGTCTCTTGGTATGTGCCTCTAGTAGCTTGGAATTGGCTTAAACTGAATTATGCAAGTTTTGATGTTTCTGCCAAAAGCCCGGTCTACCGAAGCAGCTCGGTCGACCTTAGGCTTCAATGCGGTAAACCGGAGCAGCTTGTTTTAAGCAAAATTTGAACTTCACCTTCTCTATTTTGTAAGTTTTGTTTTTATTTTCACATGGGCACAACCTTAGAGGGAGTATTTATATGTTTTCCATCATATACCCCGAATATTTGTGATGTATGCCTACATATTTCATATCATATGCATCATCACATCTCATTTTGGCTTTGTTTTTCATACTTTCATCTTTTCTAGCCAACTTGTGTTCTATATAGGGGAGTTGTACGATCTTAATAAATGTATCTTCTATATCTACCACCCTTATATGTATGAGATAATCTGCTTTCTACCATATCCTTTGATCTCATGTAGTTTTTTAGTTAACACTACAAGAAAATAGAGTAATAGTGATGGACAAATCCGTCGCTATTCTTAGTTTTGCGACCGATTACGGACTGAGTAATGTGGTCGTTTATTTTTCGTCGCTAATCACATTAACGACCGAATACCGACAGGATAATTAGCAACCGATAATTGGGTCTCCATACACGGACTGACGTTCAACATTGTTGACTTTGACTTTTTAGCGACCGAATACCGACGCAATCCCTAGCGACCGAAAAATTGGGTCTCCATATACCGACCGACTGGACTTTGACTCGTTTTCAACCGAATACCGACGGACTTTTAGCAACTGATTATTGGGTCGCCATATGGCGACGGAATACCGACAGAATAGTCGACATTGGTGACTTTGACTTTGACTATTTAAAGACCGAATACCGACGGCCTGTTTAGCAACCGATTATTGGGTCGCCATGTAGCGACGGACTACCGACCGAATGGTCAACATTGTTGACGCTTGACTTGGACTTGTTAGCGACCAATAAGCGACGACTAACATAGCACCACGATTATTCGGTAGCTAAATTGTTTTTAATTTATAAAAATAAATATGAAATTTAATTAAATCCCTATTATAAAAAAACAGCAATACGCACAACAATACGGGCCAGAAACAGTATTAATAAGATCCCAAAAATAACATTACATAACCAATTATCTTACTAAAAAATACAAGTTTACACTTCTCATTTACATTACAATACTGGCAATCAAAGTGTGCACTCACAATCAAAGTGTGCACTTCTTACATTACAACACCACTCACAATCAAAGTCTACACTTTGAATTACAACACTCACAATCAAAGTGTGCACTTCTCATTTACATTACAACACTCACAATCAAATTTTACACTTCTCATATACTCCTTGATGTCATTTATATGTATATCCTTGGAAATGCATGAGTTGCAATATGAAAATGCAAGAATCAAATTATTTTATGGCAATAAAATTACCACTTTGAATTATGTTAAAATGTTATACAATACGACAATTAATTTATGGTAATAAAGTACTAAAAAATAAACCAACAAATATTGATCACCTTCAATATGCTTACTCTTATTCTTTTTTCTCGCGTCACTCATAATGCCCCTGAGTCTCCTCTTAAGTATGGTACGCCAACCTGACTTGACGCCCGCCTCATGTTCTCCTATCGATACCTTTTTTGTATTTTGATATAATGTTAGATAATTAAATTCGAAGACTTCTAAATTGAAACTTATTTGCTAATTTATCATGGTTTAAAATTAACTTACCGTGAACTCTTCCCACCACATTTTTTCTTCTTCCGGGGGAACATCCTTTATGGTGCTGTATGCCCCCTTGAAACTCCCTTGAAATATTGCAGTAATGGCGAAGGAACAGCTGGATGCCAATCTAAATCTATAATAGCCAAGAAAATATTTAATTAGAGACTATAATGAGTACAAGAAGTATTATTAACTTAAAGGAAATAATTAAAAAATTAACTTACGTGCCAAGAGTAGGTTGCCGGAGAATACGAGTATCTAGTGTAGTCGCATCTCCACCAGTACTGGTATCAGTCGCCTTCTGTGGGACAGTAGACTGGTGAGTTGCTGATCCTGCTACCAGCGTAGACTCAGTCGCCGGTACTGACGCAGACGCATCCCAAGATACATGTGCATCAGCAGACTGTGACGGAGATGTCGTACGCTGATGATGAACTCGGGGGGCAAATGGTGGAGTAGAATGCAAGTCCGATGATGAACTTGGCTAGGAATGAGTAGGCATACTAAATGGTAAGCACGCTCGAATAGGCTTCTTTGGAGGCATCTCTGAAATACAGATTACAACACGATTCGTTAAATGATATCATCATATATCACACAACTTCAAGAATATATCACACAAAATTTCTTTAAGCTAACACAACTTCAAGAATGCAAGAAAATTTAAACACATATAAGCTAACACATATAAATTTAAATGAAAACCCGGAGGCAGAGACTATCTTGTTGACAGTTTTTCTAAAACCCGTAGTTCTTGACTGTTTTTCTAAGACTCTTGTTGTATTAATGTTTTTATTGTATATTATATATACCAAGTAATTGTTTTTTGGCAGTTCATGCATAATCAAGTCGCTCCCATAGGTTTATTCATTTATAGGCAACAAATACCCAAATGAAGTTAAGTTAGCTTACAAAGATACCCAAATTGCATACAAATACTGGTTGGGGGTCTTGTTTTGTTTAATGATATACAAAAAAATTTCTCCTGCACTTTCCCTCTTTTTGCTTCAAAATAATTACCTTAAAATAGCAGTACTGTAGCAAAATATATGTGTTTTTCAGTAGAGCTTAAATTTTTGGATACCTCAATTCCAGATTTTCCCAAAGCTTTTAAAGTATCATATTCTGCATCAAAAAGCTCAAGTGTACCCAGTTGGCCCTTATCCCATGAACGGTTCTGTTGTGGACCAGGCCTACCAAGTGGTCATGGACCACTTGGTCAATATTCTGCCACATTACAGTTTTGATTAAAATAATAAAAACAGGTGGGCCCTATGAAGAATTTTTTATTTTTTTTAATGAAAAGAGGTGATGTGGTTGATTGTGAACCAAGTGGTCCACAACCCCACATATAGCCCAGGTCTATATAAGAATTTTCCCTATCCCATTCACCCAATCAACTATTGAAAGCAATGCAACTAGCAATACTAATAATAGCCCAGATGCCTTTTGGTAAAATCCCATTTTAACAAATTACTATATTCAAACCACTCAACTTCTACTATTCAATCAGAGTAAGTAATTTCAAGAACTAAAGTACAATAGAAAAACAGTATTTTTCTGCTGCTAAGTCACAGAAACTACTTGAACCAGAAAAAAACAACAAATTCAGACATCACCAGTAACATTCTGTTCTACATCACCTTATTAAGACCAGCAAATTATTGTTCAGACAAGATTTAAAGCTACAAATCTTCTGACAAAAAAAGCAAGAGAATCTTTGGGTTTAAATTTTTTCAGATTTTAAACAAACTGATACACACTGCAAAACCTTAAAACTATTCATAATAAGACACAAACTTAAATTTCAGCTCAAAATATCCATTTCGCACTGGAAAAATATGGCTAATAAATAAAAAATCGCGAGTTCTCAACGGAATTCAAGACGATGAAGCTCTAAAAGTCCTTTCAGGCGCGAATTAGTTTCAAATTCACCGGATGACAACTCACACAGGTGGCCGGACGTCGATTGAAGGGAACGGAGATGATGCTGTCAGTGGAGAGACGACGGGAAGAATTGGGTGAAATGCTTAGGTTATTTGAAGATAAAATGAACAAAACGACGTCGTTTTAAACTTTCGGTCGCTAAGTTCCGTCGTTAACCAGTCGTTAAGTTCCTTCGTTAGTCAGTCGTTACAGCAAACCAAACGACGTCGTTTATGTCTTTCATTTATGAGTATATAAAATAAACAATGTTAAGTATTCCGTCGGTACATTTCGTCGGTATTCGGTCGTTATATATTCCGTCAGTACACGGTTGTTAACTTCCGTTGGTATTCAGTCATTAAAGGACACAACACGGCGTCGTTTTGTGTCCTTCATTTATAACTATATAAATATACGCTGTTATGTATTCCGTCTGTATTCGGTCATTCACTTTCGTCGGTATTCGGTCGTTATATAGTCCTTCGATAAACGGTTGTTAATGACAGTCAGTAGTCGGTCGTTAACGGTGAACAAAACAACATCGTTACAATTTGGTCAACGGGACCGATGTGGCCGATGGAGTGGCAACGGAATAACGACCGTTAGTTTTTCGGTTTCCAGTCGGTCGTTATTCCATCGTTCAATTTGTGACCTGAAATTTTGGTCGCTATTTTAACTGTTTTCTTATAGTGTAGCTTGATGCCTTAGTTGTTATACTCCTTTGGCTAACCATTTACTTAAAGAGGAACGTGCTCTATAGTGTTATTTTAACCTTCCTCTTGTTTTTTTTTTTTTTTTTTTGGATTGTGATATATGTGATCATCACGTCATCACATCACTTACATATTGTCACATCCATCATTGTTAGCTATGGTCTTAACTTGATTCCATCTTGTTATAGCTAATTTTGTATTTGGTAAAAAGGGGAGATTGTGTTTTAAAGGTTATATTCCTATATCTCCTTATGTTTTAGCTTTTGGTTGTGGATTCATTTTTGAGCCATATGATCATCTTTGATTTTATGCGTCATGACGTATTCTCTTTCTTTTGATATCAACCAAGCTTAAAAACCTCTTCAAAATATCATCTTTAAAAGCTTATATTTTTTAAGTTAAGCATCATCTCTTGACCACTCATATTTCATTTTCGAACGGCCTTTTATAGATGATGTGCTTAAATAGCTGTAAAGATTTCCTTCTTTGGTTCTTGATCATATTTTGGTCTTTAGAAACACTTCCCTTGGTTTAAAATATTACTAAATCCATTTGACCAACAAGCTTCTCCAAGATTTCAGACTTAATCCCTCTTAAAAGATTTTTATTTTTTATCCTTTGAATCTCTATTTTTACAAAACGTATGAGAAAATATTTTTTCATATTGGCGCTCTTATGAACCTTTTGATTTTGACAAAAAAGGGGAATAAATTGAAGGGATTCATGGGCGGAAACTTGTTCCAAACACCCATGAGTCCTCCCCTGAAGGATCCGCTCATACGTAAACGAATCGAAAAACCGAGAAAAAGGACTTACAATTTTTGGCTCAAGAATCCGATTCTTGAATGGAAGATCCTGTCTTTATGGCTCGGATGCAATGATCACCTTAAGTCCTCCCTTGCGGAATTACTCCCTACCAGTATCCACGCGACGAAACGGGCACCGAGTGCTAGCTCTCCGCTTTTCTGAGTTTTGGAATTAGGGAGAAAGGGAGAAGGCAGAAATCCGATTTCTGATTTCGGGTGTTCTTTGGTTAATTGCGGCTGAAAGCTTAATTAGCTAGGGTTTCGGCCAGGAGATCATTATATAGGGTATGAGAGTTTGTTCCCATAACCAACTCTCACATCCTCAACTTCTTCTACAGCTGGGAGTCTTTAACTCCCACGCCCCTAGACTTCTGCTGGTAGTGGGAGTCTTTATCTGATAATAACTCCCACGTAATCCCAGCTATTAACCAAATACCGAAAATGCCCCCTTATCTATAATTCGAATAATAACGCTTTATTATTCTCGTAAAAAATAAATGTCGGATACAATGAACCTAGACACATTCTAGATTCATTGAATCCGACATGAAGCTCGTTAGCTCGCCTATGCGTGTGTCCCCCGTAGGTTCATCTCACAATGGCAATGAAAACACACTTAGTAGTAGTATGTGTTCATAAATCACAAGCGGTCCCTAGCAGGGACATTGTGACTACCCAAAGTGAATGAATTTACTGGTGGAACCTAATATCAATCCACTATTTAATCCCTTTGTCTCGCGATATCCCTAATTAAGCATAAGGCATGGTAGTCGCCACCCTTATTAAGCTTAATTGTATTTTTTGCTCGATCTCCGGGTAGACTGTTCCAACAAATAGTATCTGATAACCACTTTATCAAATACATTTGAGCACGACCATGCATTTAGACAGTCTTTCCCTATCGAGGGGGCCATGAATATCTCTCTCTAGTAAGAGAGGGACAAATTCCTTACAATGCCTCTCACATTCAAGCCATGATAGGACACTACATCCGATCATCAGTCGTATTGATTACTCGATTAAAAGCAACGTACAACTGAGTCAAAACGTGGCTCCATTCATGCTAGAATTAATGGAGACATAAGGTCTAGGGATTCTAAAATAGTATTGAGGAAGTAATATTTATGACTAAGGACCATGAAGTATTACTTCTCTAACGGATCACGTCCAGTACAATGTATCCCTATGTATTGCATCTATGATATGATTTGTATTCATTACACATGATTAGTAAAATGTAATCATTAATCAAACATCATACTAGTTTTATTTCATTGTAAAATAGATTACATAAAACTTGGGACAATTAGATTAGTAATTACATAAGCAAATGAGTTTTACTATCAAATCACGCATTTGATGTTCATAAGCAAAGTTAACTATTCATAAGAAATGCTCAAATAGATATAAAACGTACAACATATGCTAATGGTCCTATGGCACTACTAACAATCTCTCACTTGCCCTAGGTCCAATCATACATGATACTCAATCCCATTGACCTAGTATGACTCTCATGTTTAGGCTGTGGGAGTGGCTTGGTCAATGGATCTGCAATGTTGTCGTCTGTATGAACTTTGCAAATACTAACATCTCATCTGTCGATGATCTCTCTAATCAGATGGAAATGCCTGAGAATGTGTTTGGATCGTTGGTTAGATCTAGGTTCCTTAGCTTGTGAAATGGCACCAGTACTATCACAATAGAGGTCCACTGGGTTCACAATGCTAGGGATGACACCTAGTTCATCAACAAACTTCTTGATCCAAACAGCTTCTTTAGCTGCTTCAGAGGCAGCTAGATACTCAGCTTTTGTTGTAGAGTCGGCCACGGTTTCTTGCTTTGAGCTCTTCCAGCTCACAGCACCTCCATTCAAACAAAACACAAAACCAGATTGCGATCTATAATCATCTACGTCGGTCTGGAAGCTTGCGTCTGTGTAACCATTTACAACCAGACTTCCTTCCTGACCTCCGTAAACTAAGAACATATCTTTAGTCCTTCTCAAGAACTTAGGAATGCTCTTGACTGCAGTCCAATGTGACTCTCCAGGCTCAGATTGATATCTGCTAGTCATACTTAAAGCAAATGAGACATCTGGGCGAGTGCATACCATGGCGTACATAATAGACCCAATGGCTGAAGCATATGGGATCTTACTCATGCCCTCTTTGTCCTCCCTTGTGGAAGGTCCTTGAGTTCTGCTGAGTTTAATGCCATGTGACATGGGAAAGAATCCTTTTTTGGAGTCTTGCAAACTGAACTGTTTCAGTACATTGTCAATGTATCCACTCTGGCTTAGGCCAATCATTTTGTTAGATCTATCTCTATAGATTCTTATACCCAAAATGTATGTAGCCTCGCCTAAGTCTTTCATGGAAAAGCACTTCCCCAACCATGCTTTTACGCTTTGTAATGTGGGGATGTCATTTCCAATCAGTAAGATATCATCCACATAAAGCACAAGGAACACTACTGCATTATTAGTTACTTTCTTATAAACACAAGGCTCGTCTTTGTTTTTGATAAAACCGAATTCTTTAATACGTTCATCAAAGCGACGACTCCAGCTTCGAGATGCTTGCTTCAATCCATAAATGGACCTTTGAAGCTTACACACTTTGCTAGGATTTGTTGGATCAACAAACCCCTCAGGTTGTGTCATATACACATCCTCGAGAAGGTTTCCATTAATAAACGCAGTCTTAACATCCATTTGCCATATCTCATAGTCATAATATACAGCTATGGCAAGTAAAATCCTAATAGACTTTATCATAACGACAGGAGAAAAGGTTTCGTCATAATCAATACCACGAACTTGTCTATAACCTTTAACTACTAGTCGAGATTTAATAGTGTAAAACACAAGGGGGGGGTGAATTGGGTTTTAATCGATCTTGCAAACTTTTTCGAATCTATTCAATGCTAGTGTAGGTTTGAGCAAGATGATTAAAAGCAATACGAAAGCCAATCACAAGACAAAGGATTTAGAGTGGCTCGTTTCACTTAGAATCTACATCCACTTCCTTGAGCCGCACCCAAGGATTTTAACAACTTCACTAAGAAGATCTTTTTACACTTGTGGCTAACTCACTAAGAGTTTTACAACACAACCACAATACAAACTCACTAAGAGTCAATTTCCCACACTAAGTAGGACTTATCAATTTGCCCACACAAAGTAGGAGTTTTACAAGAATAACCCAATCACTTAGAAAGGGAATAAGAATGTTTAAAGAACAAGGTTGTTCACTCTTCTAAGTGAAAGATATATACCTTTGAAGTACAAGAATTTTAGCTCTTTAGAACATATGAAGCACACTCTTTGTCTTGCTTTTGAAAACTCACTCTTGAATGATTTAGATAATAGAAATGAAGAGCATTTGCTTTGTGAGTGTTTAGACTTGATAAGAAATCAATGTATATTGTATGTGCAAGCCTTAGAGTCATTCTCTAGCTTTGGAGTATTTATACATTTCAAAATATGCTGAAAATGACTCTTTAACGGTCATATAACGGCTAGAAGTCGCAGAGGTCGGTTGACCGAACAAAGGCTCGGATGACCGACCTTGAAGACCTCGGATGACCCTAAGTCACCTCGGTCGACCGAGATGGGCCTTAGGTCGACCGACCTTGGCTTGTCAACTCTCTGTTTCTCTTCGGTTGATCCGAGGAAAGCTCGGATGATCCGACCTTCTGAGCTTTGAGAGATGTTGATTTTTCACACGTTTTGAAATCTATTGAAGTCTAAAAGGTTTTCTCAATATGTAACAAGTAAGAGCATTTAGAAAACCGTTTTAAAAGACTTATACTTTGAAATCAAAGGCTTTTGAGATATGAACACATATGAGAATCATTTTGAAACTTTAGCCTTTTGAAAACGTGTTTATGAAAACATGCAAGACTAGAGTGTAGAACTTATGTTCATGAGAGCATTGGTTAGAGCTTATAAGATAACGACTTATAATGACAAAGCTAATCTAACCAAACCTAAGTCTTCAATCTTCAATCTTGAAAGATGAGCCTTGTATAATATGACTTTGAATCTTGATCATGGCTTGATTGAAGTACTTAGAGCTTCCATTATAACTTCCGATATTCTATCACAAAGATATAAAACATTAGACACAACATCAAGTGTTTGTCCATTATCAAAAACCGAGTTCATTCGCCCTTAGGGCTTACAATCTCCCCCTTTTTGATTTTGACAAACTTTGATGCAATAAGATAGAATATGGACAATTTAAGAACAAGGAAGCATGGCAAAAGGATATAAGAACAAATAAGTGAAAAGCTAGTGTTTAGAGGATAAATTCAAGAGAGAGCAGGAGACAAAAACACTAGCATGATAAGTTCATTTTCCATAAACATTAGGGACTCTTTGATGAGCCCTATATCCCAACCAACATCCTTACCTCCTTCCTTCCATCATATGTAGCTTTCTTGTGTGTAACATACATACCTTAGTTTACACAAGAAGCTAACTTACCATTTTCATCAATGTTGATGTGAGTGCTAAGGATCCTATTATAAAGAACATGCTCACACAAACATTAGAACTATCAATGGTTTGTTATCATCAAAACAACATAGAATATTTTGCCCTTCGGGCTAACAATCTCCCCCTTTTTGATGATGACAAAACATTGATGCAAATGGGAATAATATGCAACAAAATAAAGCTTTAAAGAAAATAAATATGAATGCATGAGATAAAGAAATATTCTACTCCCCCTATATTAAAGAATCTCTTATCTCTCCCATTTTGCAAGTTCTAAGCTTTCTCCTTTTGTAAATTACTTCTCTTGGCACATTTGCAACACTAAAAACTCTCCCCCTTTTTGTCAAAATCAAAAAGGGATATTAGAGCGCCAATAAGAAAAGCATTTACTCCTCCTCTTCATTTGAAATGCCTTTTAACGAAAAGTAAAGATGAATAAGATTAAAATTGTGGAGAAGCTTGATGAAATTTAAGAATTCTCCCCATATACAAAAGAACTAAAATACCATGGAGAATCTTGATAGTCTATTAGATTGATAAAATAAGAACCAAATGATCAATCCTAAAGACCAAAAATCATTTGAAGAACGATTATTTTGAATAAGCTTGGTTGATTTCTAAATACAAAGAGTCCATAATGACACATAAATAAAAAGATGGTTATATATGGCTCAAAAAGAATATCAACCTAAGCTAAAAACAAAGGAGATAAGGAATATAAATTTTAAGCACAATCTCCCCGTTTATCAAGCATACGATGTTAGCTATTTGAGATAAAACCAAGTTTGATACCAATTGACCAATTGTAAAACATGTTTGAAAATATAGCTAACAAAGTACTGGTGGAAGTGATACCATGAATTCATAAGTAAAGCACATGTATCACAACCAAAATAATTAGAGGAAGTGTAAGAAGACAAAGAGTACATTCCTCTAATAAGTTAATGGTTAGCTAAATGAGTATAACAACTCTTGAAGCAAGACTAACCAAAAACTCTAATGAGATCACAAAAGATATGAAAGTAAAGATTATGATCTCATAGTTATTAAGGGAGAGTATATGTGATACCAAATGTAAGAAATAACCAATTGTAAAAAAATAAACATTTATAACACATATAACTTCCAAAATAACTTACACAAGTTGGCTATAAAATAAGAAGGATGAAAAACAAGCCAACAAGTGATGTGATGATGTAAAATATGAACAATTGAGCATACATCACAATTGAGTTTACATCCTAAGTCAAGCATCTAGACGATCAACCACATAAGATTAATGCTATAGACTAGGATATAAACACAACAACATCCCTAAATGCAATAAAGATCAAGCACATCATGTTAAGCATATCAATAACTATACTCATCAAATAGGTAGGTTATAGCACATAAGGATCAAAAGCAATACAATGATCACTAACAAGGGATGAGTTAAGCTATTGTACCTCAATGCTCTTTGAGATTGGACTTCTTACCATTTTGGTTGATCTTCTTTATCAATCAAGTCCATAGAGGCCTTTTGTGTGATCTTTTTCATGATCATCATTATCTTTTGAAGCTCATTGAGAGGTTGACATGTGATTGCTCCATTTTCTTTGTTGTTCATCCTTGATTGATGAGATGAAAGCAATCTCCTCTTCTTTTCATGACAAGTGTAGAGTCATCAATGATGGGTGACTTTTCTTTTCTTGATGAACCCTCTACAATCTTGTAATCCTTAGCATTTGACTCTTTTCTTGGAGTCTTAGCTCACTTGTGCCATTCCTTGTAGTTCATATCTTCTTCTTAAAGCTTAGAAATCTTTGTTACCTACAAGGAATTCTTGAGAACAAATATGGTACCTTTTTAAAGGTCCTTCATGATTAGCTCAAAATCTCAAGTAACACAAATATGCATATGGATCATGCAAATCAAAAACCAAAACAACTAGATGGATTCTTAAATGAATAAGACATGACAAAACAAGAATCAATCAAGTTGCATATGCTACATCTCATAGATACCTTAGCTAAATAAACATGGACAATAAAGAACATGCTAAAGGTTATCTATATAAATATAAAATTCAAGAATGTGAGATGCAACATATATAAGAGCAAGCATATATAAAAATATATATATCAAAAACACTTAAACACAAAAATTAAAGTGTTAAGAGAAAGTGATTTTGATACCTTTGCTTTCTTACCAAGTGATGAAGATATTGGATTTACACTAAGGCTCTTGTCATCACTTGATGCTTTGCACTTTGTATTAAAGCAACTTGGTTCTCCAATTGATTAATATTTGAGCTATGAGAATCCAAGTGTCAAGGAGTGCTTTTGAATTTCTTCTTTTGGCACATCTCCTTTGATCTAATAAGAACCTATAAACTCAAGGGAAGAGTAACTTTTGGTACCCACTTTGTTTGGGTCCATGGGGGTTAGTTAAAGTATGCTTAACTCTCCATATGGTTTTAACTCCCCTTTCAATCTTTTTCTTCACATGGCATCTAACACAAGTGTGACCATGTTTTCCACAATATGTGCAACAAATATGTGGCTTAGAAGATTTGTGAATATGCTCATGGTGTCTATTATGCTTATGTGAGGTACTAGTATGCACAAAGTGTTTTCTAGGCAACTTGGAAGAGCTAGCAATATCAACATGATTAGCAATATAACCAAGACCATGTTTAACATAAGAAGCACGTTGCATACTAAGAATTTGATCAAGATTTTTCTTACCCTTATTAAAGTTTTCAACAAGAAGGGTAAGGTCATTAACTTTGTTTTTCAAATGATCAAACTCAACAAGCTTGTTTTCAAGATATGACAATTTATCACAACCTTCTTTGTATTGTAATGAAGATGCTTTACAAGAAGTAATGAGACTCTCATTTTCGGGTTTCAAACAATTAGCATCATCACACAACTTAGATCTTTCAACAAGCAAAGATTCAATTTTAAGCTTCATTTCCTTGTTTTGCTTTGCACATTTTTTTAATTGATCATACATATCAATTAAAAGCTCATTAGGATCATCCTCATCATCATCAAGAGAGTTTGAAGTGGAAGGAGAAAGATGTACCTCATTACCAAAAGCCATGAAGCAAACATTTGCATTTTCATCTTCTTCTTCATTGCCACTCTCTTCTTGATCCCATGTGCTTAGCATTTTCCACATAGAGTGGGCGGATTTGCTTCCACGGACACGGTTGTATTCATCTTGATCCAAGGCACAACTAAGAATGTTCATTGCCTTATAATTTCTAGTCATCTTCTTGGACTCATCTCCATTTAGCTCACGGTCCGATTTTGGCACTTGAACACCATCCACCATCTTTGTAGGTACAAAAGGACCTTCTTCAAATATATGCCATAAAGAATAATCTATGGAGCACACATATATCTTGAAACGGTCTTTCCAAGCATCAAAGTTATTTCCATCAAAAAGTGGTGGTCTATCGGTGGAAGACCCCTCTAGATATGCTAATGCCGAATTACCGGCCATAATCTTTACTTCAAGCGGTTAAGCTAAAAATGAAGACGAGGCTCTGATACCAATTGTAAAACACAAGAGGGGGGGGGGTGTGAATTGGGTTTTAATCGATTTGCAAACTTTTTCGAATCTATTCAATGCTAGTGTAGGTTTGAGCAAGATGATTAAAAGCAATACGAAAGCCAATCACAAGACAAAGGATTTAGAGTGGCTCGTTTCACTTAGAATCTACATCCACTTCCTTGAGCCGCACCCAAGGATTTTAACAACTTCACTAAGAAGATCTTTTTACACTTGTGGCTAACTCACTAAGAGTTTTACAACACAACCACAATACAAACTCACTAAGAGTCAATTTCCCACACTAAGTAGGACTTATCAATTTGCCCACACAAAGTAGGACTTTTACAAGAATAACCCAATCACTTAGAAAGGGAATAAGAATGTTTAAAGAACAAGGTTGTTCACTCTTCTAAATGAAAGATATATACCTTTGAAGTACAAGAATTTTAGCTCTTTAGAACATATGAAGCACACTCTTTGTCTTGCTTTTGAAAACTCACTCTTGAATGATTTAGATAAATAATTCGCGGACATAAATTCAAATTTATATGTGTTGCCACTACGCAGAGCGGACGGCGGTCCCGCTAGCCTGTTAGCGGGCGGGGGGTCAAGGGGGAAGCTATAGTTAAATACCAAAATTGCCCCTATAGTTAATCCCAGCTATAGTTAAATACCAAAATTGCCCCTATCTCTAATTCGAATAATAAACACTTTATTATTTTCGGAAAAACAAATGTCGATACAATGAACCTAGACACATTCTAGATTCATTGAATCGGACATGAAAGCTTGTTAGCTCGTCTATGCGTGTGACCATCGTAGGTTCATATCACAATGGCAATGAAAACACACTTAGTAGTAGTGTGAGTTCATAAGTCACAAGCGGCCCCTAGCAGGACATTGTGACTACCCAAGGTGAATGAATTTACAACGGAATCTATTGTCAATCCACTATTTAATCCCTTTGTCTCGCGATATCCTAATTAAGCATAAGGCATGGTGGTCGTCACTCTTATTAAGCTTAATTGTATTTATGCTCGATCTCCAGGTAGACTATTTCGACAAATAGCATTTGATAACCACTTTATCAAATACATTTGAGCACGGCCATGCATTTAAACAGTCTTTCCCTATCGAGGGGCCCATGGATATCTCTCTCTAATAATAGAGAGGGACAAATTCCTTACAATGTCTCTCACATTCAAGCTATGATAGGACACTACATCCGATCATCGATCGTATTGATTACTCTGTTACAAGTAACGTCCGACTGAGTCAAAACGTGGCTCCATTCATACTAGAATCAATGAAGACATAAGGTCTAAGGATTCAAAAATAGTATTGAGGAAATAATACTTATGACTTAAGACCATGAAGTATTACTTCTCTGACGGATCACGTCCAATACAATGTATCCCTATATATTGCATCTATGATGTGATTTGTATCCATTACACATGATCAGTGAGTGCTTAGAGTATGGTAGGCATTTTAAGACTTAGTTAAAACGTTCGGTTTGAATGAGACAGTAAAACGTGTAATACAATTATACAAGCATCTCATGCAATATATAAAGCATAAAAATTAAACGTGAGATAGCATGGCCTAATCCTATGATGACTCCCACGAGCCTTGTGGGAGCCAAGGGTCAATCCAAGTCTATATCCATCTCATGGATAAAGTCTTCGACTCGGCATCCTCCATTCTAAAGGGATTCATGGGCGGAAACTCGTTCCAACACCCATGAGTCCTCCCCTGAAGGATCCGCTCATACAAATTCGATTCGGTAAAAGCAATGAAGCCACTTCTTGAATGGAGGATGACGTTTCTTGGATGCTAATCTGCCACCTACGGAATTCCCTTTGCGGAAAGTCCCTCTACCGGTATCCACGCGACGAAACGGGCAGCGATTGCTAGCTCTTCGTTTTTCTGAGATTCGGGAATTAGAGAGAAAAGGGAGAGGCAGAAAAATCTGAAATCTGATTTCGGGTAAATTGTTTAATTGCGGCTAAAGCAAGGTTGGACTAAGGTTTCGGCTGAGAGTTAATTATATAGGGTGTGAGAGTTTGTTCCCATAACCAACTCTCACGTCCTCCACTTCTCTCAGCAGTGGGAGTCTAAACTCCCACGTCCTTTCAACCTCTTTTGGCAATGGGAGTCTATAACTCCCACGTGCACTAGACTTCTGCTGGTAGTGGGAGTCTTTATCGGATAATAACTCCCACGTAATTCCAGCTATATCGAAAATGCCCCTTATCTCTAATTCGAATAATAACACTTTATTATTCTCAGAAAAGTAATGTCAGATACAATGAATCTAGACACATTCTAGATTCATTGAATCTGGACATGAAGCTCGTTAGCTCGTCTATGCGTGTGACCCTGTAGATTCATATCACAATGGCAATGAAAACACACTTAGTAATAGTGTGAGTTCATAAATCACAAGAGGTCCCTAGCAGGACATTGTGACTACCCAAAGTGAATGAATATACAACGGAACCTAATATCAATCTACTATTTAATCCCTTTGTCTCGCGATATCCTAATTAAGCATAAGGCATGGTAGTCGTCACCCTTATTAAGCTTAATTATATTTATACTCGATCTATAGGTAGACTGTTCCAACAAATAGTATCTGATAACCACTTTATCAAATACATTTGAGCACGATCATGCATTTAGACAGTCTTTCCCTATCGAGGGGCCCATGGATATCTCTCTCTAATAATAGAGAGGGACAAATTCCTTACAATGCCTCTCACATTCAAGCCGTGATAGGACGGTACATCCGATCACCAGTCGTATTTGTTACTCGATTAAAAGCAACGTACGACTTAGTCAAAACGTGGCTCCATTCATGCTAGAATCAAATGGAGACATAAGGTCTAAGGATTCTAAAATAGTATTGAGGAAGTAATACTTATGACTAAGGACCATGAAGTATTACTTCTCTAACGGATCACGTCCAATACAATGTATCCCTATATACTGCATCTATGATATGATTTGTATTCATTACACATGATTAGTAAAACGTAATCATCAATCAAACATCATACAAGTTTTATTTCATTGAAAAATAGATTACATAAAACTAGGGACAACAAGAATAGTAATTAAATAAGCAAATGAGTTTTACTATCAAATCACGCACTTGATGTTCATAAGCAAAATTTACTATTCATATGAAATGCTCAAAAAGATAAAACGTACAACATATGCTAATGGTCCTAGGGCACTACTAACAATCTCCCACTTGCCCTAGGTCCAATCATACATGATCCTCAATTCCATTGACCTAGTATGACTCTCATGTTTAGGCTGTGGGAGTGGCTTGGTTAATGGATCTGCAATGTTGTCGTCTGTATGAACTTTGCAAATACTAACATCTCATCTGTCGATGATCTTTCTAATCAGATGGAAACGCCTAAGAATGTGTTTGGATCGTTGGTGAGATCTAGGTTCCTTAGCTTGTGAAATGGCACCAGTACTATCACAATAGAGGTCCACTGGGTTCACCATGCTAGGGACGACACCTAATTCGTCAACAAACTTCCCCGATCCAAACGAGCTTCTTTAGTCGCTTTCAGAGGCAGCTTGATACTCAAACTTCATTGTAGAGTCGGCCACGGTTTCTTGCTTTGAGCTCTTCCAGCTCACAACACCTCCATTCAAACAAAACACAAAACCAGATTGCGATCGATAATCATCTACGTCAGTCTGGAAGCTTGCGTCTGTGTAACCATTTACAACCAGACTTCCTTCCCTCGACCTACGCAAACTAAGAACATATATTTAGTCCTTCTCAAGTACTTAAGAATGCTCTTGACTGCAGATCCCAATGTGACTCTCCATGGTCGATTGATATCTGCTAGTCATACTTAAAGCAAATGAGACATCCGGGGCGAGTGCATATCATGGCGTACATAATAGACCCAATGGTCGAAGCATATGGGATCTTACTCATGCGCTCTTAGTCCTCCCTTGTGGAAGGTCCTTGAGTTCTGCTGAGTTTAATGCCATGTGACATGAGCGAGAATCCCTTTTGGAGTCTTGCAAACCGAACTGTTTCAATACCTTGTCAATATATCCACTCAGCTTAGGCCGATCATTTTGTTAGATCTATCTCTATAGATTCTAATGCCCAAAATGTATGTAGCCTCGCCTAAGTCTTTCGTGGAAAAGCACTTCCCCAACCAAGCTTTTACGCTTTGTAATGTGGGGATGTCATTTCCAATCAGTAAGATGTCGTCAACATAAAGCACAAGGAACACTACTGCATTATTAGTTACTTTCTTATAAACACAAGGCTCGTCTTCGTTTTTTATGAAACCGAATTCTTTAATACGTTCATCAAAGCGACGATTCCAGCTTCGAGATGCTTGCTTCAATCCATAAATGGACCTTTGAAGCTTACAAACTTTGCTAGGATTTGTTGGATCAACAAACCCCTCAGGTTGTGTCATATACACATCTTCGAGAAGGTTTCCATTAAGAAACGCAGTCTTAACATCCATTTGCCATATCTCATAGTCATAATATGCGGCTATGGCAAGTAAAATCCTAATTGACTTTATCATCACGACAGGGGAAAAGGTTTCGTCATAGTCAATACCATGAACTTATCTATAACCTTTAACTACTAATCGAGATTTAAAAGTGTGTACATTACCATCCATGTCGGTCTTCTTTTTGTAACACCATTTGTTATCAATGACCTTGCACCCTTCGGGTGGGTCAACCAAAGTCCATACTTGGTTGTCGTACATGGATTGCATCTCAGACTTCATATCATCTAGCCACTTATCTGACTCAGAACTACGAATTGCCTTTTTTTAGGTAGAGGGTTCATCTTGATCAATCGGTTCAACCTGATGATCATCAATCACGAGAAATCCTTATCTCTCAGGCTGTTGATGTACCCGGATGGACCTTCTTGGGCCTTGTGTCAAAGATTGAAGCTCGGTATCAGCACGTAAGCTTGCTTGAACTTCCAAAGTTGGTTCAGATGTTGTTTGGGGATCTTTGAATTTCTCAAGATGGATCTTACTCCCACTATCCTCTTTGGAAATAAATTCCCTTTCAAGGAATAAACCATTACGAGCAACAAACACTTTGTTCTCTCGATGGAAGATAGAAGTAATATCCTTTAGTTTCTTTAAGATATCCCACAAACAAACACTTGTCGATTTAGAGGGCGAGTTTATCGGATAACAAGCGCTTTACGTACGCCTCGCATCCCTAAATTTTGAGAAATGACAAACTAGGTCGTTTCCCGACCCATATCTCATATGGAGTTTTCTAAACCGCTTTAGAAGGAACTCTATTCAATATAAAAGCAACAGCTTTCTGGGCGTAGCCCTCAAAAGGAAATTGGAAGACTTGTTTGACTCATCATAGATCGAACTATATCTAATAAGGCGCGATTCCTCCGTTCGACACGCCATTCCATTGTGGTGTGCCGAGAGGAGTTAATTGTGAAACAATTCCACAACCACTAAGATGTTCGTCAAACTCTTGGTTAAGGTATTCGCCACCTCGATCTCGATCAAGTATCTTAATACTCGATGCTAAGTTGATTTTGTACTTCATTTTGAAATTCTTTGAATCTTCCAAAAGATTCGATTTATGTTTCATTAGATTGACGTAGCCATATCTACTGAAATCATCTCGTGAATGTGATGAAAGCATCGAAAACCCTCCTCTAGCACTAGTGTTTATTGGTCCACAAACATCTGTATGTATGAGTCCCAATATCGAAAGCTCTCTCACTTTGTCCAGTAAAGGGAGCTTTAGTCATTTTGCCTAACAAGCAAGAATCACAAGTCTCATAAGACTCTAAGTCAAATGATGTCAAAATTCCATCTGAATAGACCTTTGATATGCGTTTCTCATTTATGTGGCCCAAACGACAGTGCCAAAAGTAGGTATGGTTTAAGTCATTTGATTTAAACCTTTTAGTATTAATGTTATAGATGGGCCTTTTCATGGAATCATCGAGGTTAAGAACATAAAGCCCATTCATCAAAGAGGCATCTCCATAAAAGATACGATCTTTATGAATGGTGCAAATTTTATTCAAAATATTTAATGCAAAACCTTCAATATCCAAACAAGAAACTGAAATAATATTCCTTCTCAAAGTTGGAACATAAACACAATTATTCAGTTCTATAATAAGGCCACTTGGCAAAACTAAATTAAATGTCCCGTAGCTACAAACGAACAACTCTTGCTCCGTTGGCTACTCCCGAGGTCCACTTCTCCTTTTGCCGCTGATCTACTCCTTTTGAACCCCCCGCACATTTGCACAAATGTGAGATCCACAACCGGTATCTAATACCCATGAAGTAGGAGCAGACATGTTAATTTCAATAACATAAATACCTGGAGAGACAAATCAAACCGGCCTTTCCCTTTTTCTTCTCTTCCAAATAGAGCTTGCAGCCTCGCTTTCCAATTACCTGGTTCATTGCAATGGAAGCAAACTCCTCCTTTGGTGCCTCGCTTTGGGGTCGGGGCTTGGGCTTGTCATTGCCTTTGCCTTTGCCTCTCTTGGCCATGGGCTTTCCTTTGCCTTTCTTCTTGAAATTCCATTTTTGAACCATTAAGACTCGTAGGGGTCTTCTTAATGTTCAATTCAACTCGCTTGAGCATCCCGTGTATTTCATGTATGGTCTTCTCCATGGCATGCATGTTGAAGTTCATAATGAATTGGTCATACTCCGGTGGGAGTGAGCCCAAGATCATATTTGTGGCCATGTCATGACCTACGGTAGCTCCAAGCTTCTCAAGTTGTTCAAAATAGTCCTTCATCTTAAGAACATGTGCACTTACAGAAAGTGCCGTGGGCCATTTTGCAACTATTTAACGCTCTTAGTTGTGAGGAATCTTTCATGACGAGCTTGCTCTTGGAACATTTCCTTGAGTCGCCCATCATCCGGAAAGCCTCAACTCCTTCATACTCGCTTTTTGAAGGTCGGTGTTCATCGTGACTAACATGAGACAAGTCACATCGTTAGAGTCATCGAAATGCTTCTTCCAAGCATCTCTTTCAGCTCTAGGGGCGTTGTTTGCAGTGTCGTTCGAGAATGTCCGCTTTCAAGAACGTACAACTTTCTTTCCCTCGCTAAGGACAATCTTAAGTTGCGGGCCCAATCAAGGAAATTGGTCCCGCTTAGTTTTTCCTTCTCAAGGACGGATCGCAGTGAATTGTGTGATGAATTGGTTGCCATTATCTACATTAAATGATTTGCAAAGTTTATTAGTTTTGAGCAAAAAAATATTTTCCACAATTTCAACACTTGATAAACATTTTACAATAGTTATGGGAAAGCTTTGGCTTTACACCCATAATTAATGTAAAATCACGTAATGGGATTGACATAAATATATGTCCTGACTATTTCCCATTGTATGCCCTAGGCCCAAAACTATTTTGATAGCCTAGTTAAGTCGGACCATGTCTAAGCATTATGGAAATCACTATTTTCCCATGTCCCTTTACTTAGGCAACCACTTTATCTGTTGCTTTGGCAAGCAGAAAAATGATGATCCAAGCTTATGGAGTGCTTAGGTTATGGTAGGCACTTTAAGACTTAATTAAAACCATTTGATGTGACGTCTAAAATAAATCCATCCAGACATAAAATAAACATCACACGCAGGATATAAAGGGAAAATGTAAATGTGATATAGCATGGCCTATTCCTATAATGACTCCCGCGAGCCTTGTGGCAGTCAAGGGTCAATCTAGGTCAAAATCCATCTCATGGATAATGTCTTCGATCCAGCAGCCTCCAGTCTTGTTACATAATTGCTTGGGCATACCCAGCCTTCAATGACTAATCTAAGAAAGCAATTACAATTGTACATCATAAAGAAAAACAACTCGCAGGTCGTATTATAAAATTACAATCCAAACATGTAAAACAAGAGGTATAATAGTCCATGCTATTCACCATGCTAATATCACATAAAACATGACATAAATAATTCGTGGATATAAGTACAAGTTTATATGTGTTGCCACTGCGCAGAGTTGGCGGCGGTCCCGCTAGCCGGTTAGCGGGCGGGGGGTCAAGGGGGGATCGAATGAGTTTTTCTGTCCCGATTTACCCCTCAATGCCTAACTTACATAATCGGATTATGCATTGGTTAATCGAAGTAACCGAATTGATAACCGATTCATAAACATTTTATGCATATAATCAAATTCATAATCATAAACAATTTATGCATATTACCGAATTAATCTAATTAATTACCGATTCACAGTTTATGTAAATTAATCGAATTATATTTCAAACCGAATCATGCTAAGGCAGTTCATGTAGAATCATGAAACTGAAAACAGTTTATGCCTATATCACATATATTCAACAAAAGATGCAATCTTTTCTGTTTTCACACATACACATACCAAATCGAAATTGATAGTGTTATGGTGTGATTAACAATATCGAATCCGAATCGTATGAGCAACGCTCTGTTACCACTGAAGGGATTCATGGGCGGAAACTCGTTCCAAACACCCATGAGTCCTCCCCTGAAGGATCCGCTCATACAAATTCGATTCGGTAAAAGCAATGAAAAACTTACGTTTCTTGGATTTAAGAAGCTACTTCTTGAATGGAGGATGACGTTTGTTGGATGCTAATCTGCCACCAACGGAATTCCCTTTGCGGAAAGTCCCTCTACCGGTATCCACGCGACGAAAAGGGAGAGGCAGAAAAATCAGAAATCTGATTTCGGGTGAATTGTTTAATTGCGGCTAAAGCAAGGCTGGCTAAGGTTTCGGCTGAGAGTTAATTATATAAGGTGTGAGAGTTTGTTCCCATAACCAACTCTCACGTCCTCCACTTCTCTCAGCAATGGGAGTCTAAACTCCCACGTCCTTTCAACTTCTTTTGGCAGTGGGAGTCTATAACTCCCACGTGCACTAGACTTTACTGCGGTAGTGGGAGTCTTTATCTGATAATAACTCCCACGTAATTCCAGCTATACCGAAAATGCCCCTTATCTCTAATTCGAATAATAACACTTTATTATTCTCAGAAAAGTGAATGTCAGATACAATGAACCTAGACACATTCTAGATTCATTGAATCTGGACATGAAGCTCGTTAGCTCGTCTATGCGTGTGACCCTGTAGGTTCATATCACAATGGCAATGAAAACACACTTAGTAGTAGTGTGAGTTCATAAATCACAAGAGGTCCCTAGCAGGACATTGTGACTACCCAAAGTGAATGAATATACAACGGAACCTAATATCAATCTACTATTTAATCCCTTTGTCTCGCGATATCCTAATTAAGCATAAGGCATGGTAGTCGTCACCCTTATTGAGCTTAATTATATTTATGCTCGATCTCTAGGTAGACTGTTCCAACAAATAGTATCTGATAACCACTTTATCAAATACATTTGAGCACGGCCATGCATTTAGACAGTCTTTCCCTATCGAGGGGCCCATGGATATCTCTCTCTAATAATAGAGAGGGACAAATTCCTTACAATGCCTCTCACAATCAAGCCATGATAGGACGCTACATCCGATCACTAGTCTTATTGATTACTCGATTAAAAGCAACGTACGACTGAGTCAAAACATGGCTCTATTCATGCTAGAATCAAATGGAGACATAAGGTCTAAGGATTCTAAAATAGTATTGAGGAAGTAATACTTATGACTAAGGACCATGAAATATTACTTCTCTAACGGATCACGTCCAATACAATGTATCCCTATATATTGCATCTATGATATGATTTGTATTCATTACACATGATTAGTAAAACGTAATCATCAATCAAACATCATACTAGTTTTATTTCATTGAAAAATAGATTACATAAATCTAGGGACAACTAGAATAGTAATTACATAAGCAAATGAGTTTTACTATCAAATCACGCATTTGATGATTTGATGTTCATAAGCAAAATTTACTATTCATATGAAATGCTCAAAAAGATAAAACGTACAACATATGCTAATGGTCCTAGGGCACTACTAACACATTCTTGTTACATAATTACATGGGCATACCCAGCCTTCAATGTAAAGCAGTAAAATAATCTAAGAAAGCTATTACAATTTTACAACATTGAAAAACGGCTCGCAGGCCGTATTATAAAATTACAACCCAAAAATATGTAAAACAAGAGGTATAGTAGGCCATGCTATTCACCATGCTAAAATCACATAAAGCACAATGAAATTAACAACGAGTACATACACAAACTCTTAGGTCAGCGGAACGACGAATCTGCGCTACGCAGACGGCTTACTTACATAATCAGATTATGCATTGGTTAATCAAATTAGCGGCAGGAGATATACAAACAGTTTATGCGTAATTAACCGAATTAATCCAATTAAACGATAACAAAAATAGTTTATGCTGTATAATCGAATTAAAGACAGATTCATAAACAGTTTCTGTGGTATAATAGGATTATTGACAGAATCATAAACAGTTTATGCGGTATAATAGGATTATTGACAGAATCATAAACAATTTATGCATATTATAATCACAGAAACATATGATAGGAAGTCAAAGAATCAATCTTTTATGTTTTTCACAAATACACATACCAAATCGAATTTGATATATGTTAAGATGTGATTAACAATATCGAATTCGAATCGTATGAGCAAGGCTCTGATACCAATGAAGGGATTCATGGGCGGAAACTCGTTCCAAACACCCATGAGTCCTCCCCTGAATGATCCGCTCATACGTAAACGAATCGAAAAATCGAGAAAAATGACTTACAATTTTTGGCTCAAGAATCCGATTCTTGAATGGAAGATCCTGTTTTTATGGCTCGGATGCAATGATCACCTTGAGTCCTCCCTTGCGGAATTACTCCCTACCGGTATCCACGCGACGAAACGGTCAGCGAGTGCTAGCTCTCCGCTTTTCTGAGTTTTGGAATTAGGGAGAAAGGGAAAAGGCAGAAATCCGATTTCTGATTTCGGGTGTTCTTTGGTTAATTGCGGCTGAAAGCTTAATTAGCTAGGGTTTCGGCCAGGAGATCATTATATAGGGTATGAGAGTTTGTTCCCATAACCAACTCTCACATCCTCAACTTCTCTCAAACGAGTGGGGTCTTTAACTCCCACGTCCCCTAGACTTCTGCTGGTAGTGGGAGTCTTTATCGGATAATAACTCCCACGTAATCCCAGCTATTAACCAAATACCGAAAATTCCCCTTATCTATAATTCGAATAATAACGCTTTATTATTCTCGTAAAAATAAATGTCGATACAATGAACCTAGACACATTCTAGATTCATCAATCTGACATGAAGCTCGTTAGCTCGCCTATGCGTGTGACCCCCAGTAGGTTCATCTCACAATGGCAATGAAAACACACTTAGTAGTAGTATGTGTTCATAAATCACAAGCGGTCCCTAGCAGGACATTGTGACTACCCAAAGTGAATGAATTTACGGTGGAACCTAATATCAATCCACTATTTAATCCCTTCGTCTCGCGATATCCTAATTAAGCATAAGGCATGGTAGTCGTCACCCTTATTAAGTTTAATTGTATTTATGCTCGATCTCCAGGTAGACTGTTCCAACAAATAGTATTTGATAACCACTTTATCAAATACATTTGAGCACAGCCATGCATTTAGACAGTCTTTCCCTATCGAGGGGCCCATGGATATCTCTCTCTAGTAAGAGATGGACAAATTCCTTACAATGCCTCTCACATTCAAGCCATGATAGGACACTACATCCGATCATCAGTCGTATTGATTACTCGATTAAAAGCAACGTACGCCTGAGTCAAAACATGGCTCCATTCATGCTAGAATCAATGGAGACATAAGGTCTAAGGATTCTAAAATAGTATTGAGGAAGTAATATTTATGACTAAGGACCATGAAGTATTACTTCTCTAACGGATCACGTCCAATACAATGTATCCCTATATATTGCATCTATGATATGATTTGTATTCATTACACATGATTAGTAAAACATAATCATCAATCAAACATCATACTAGTTTTATTTCATTGTAAAATAGATTACATAAAACTAGGGACAACTAGAATAGTAATTACATAAGCAAATGAGTTTTACTATCAAATCACGCATTTGATGTTCATAAGCAAAGTTAACTATTCATATGAAATGCTCAAATAGATATAAAACGTACAACATATGCTAATGGTCCTAGGGCACTACTAACATAAATTTGCATTGCAAATGTGTCATGAAAAGTTGTTTTACAAAAGGATAAAGCTAAAGAACTTTGCAAAATGGGAGAGATATGAGATTCTTTAAAAGAAGGGGAGTAGAGTAGTTTTTTAAACCATCTACTTTCCTTGATCATTTACATCCTTATCTCATGATTTAATATTTTGTGCTTAATTTCCTTTATCCTTTTGGTATTTTATTCCCATTTGCATCAATGTTTTTTCATCATAAAAAGGGAGAGATTTTAAGCCCTAAGGGCTAAAGTGATCTTTATGAATGGTGCAAATCTTATTCAAAATATTAATTTCAAAACCTTCAATATCCAAACAAGAAACTGAAATAATATTCCTACTCAAAGTTGGAACATACAAACAATTATCCAGTTCTATAATAAGGCCACTTGGCAAAACTAAATTAAATGTCCCAGTAGCTACACAAACAACTCTTGCTCTGTTGGCTACTCTGAGGTCCACTTCTTCTTTTGCCAGTGATCTACTCCTTTTGAACCCCTGCACATTTGCACAAATGTGAGATCCACAACCGGTATCTAATACCCATGAAGTAGGAGCAGACATGTTAATTTCTATAACATAAATACCGGAGAGACAGATCAAACCGGCCTTTCCCTTTTTTCTTCTCTTCCAAATAGAGCTTGCAGCTTCGCTTTCCAATGACTCGGTTCATTGCAATGGAAGCAAACTCCTTCTTTTGGTGCCTTGGCTTTGGGCTGGGGCTTGGGCTTGTCATTGCCTTTGCCTTTGCCTTTCTTGGCCATGGGCTTTCCCTTGCCTTTCTTCTTGAAATTCCCTTTTTGAACCATTAAGACTTCAGGGGTCTTCTTAATGTTCGGGTTCACTCGCTTGAGCATCCCGTGTATTTCATGTATGGTCTTCTCCATGGCATGCATGTTGAAGTTCATAACGAATTGGTCAAGGAACACTACTGCATTATTAGTTACTTTCTTATAAACACAAGGCTCGTCTTTGTTTTTGATGAAACCGAATTCTTTAATACGTTCATCGGAGCTGACGATTCCAGACTTTCGAGATGCTTGCTTCAATCCATAAATGGACCTTTGAAGCTTACACACTTTGCTAGGATTTGTTGGATCAACAAACCCCTCGAGGTTGTGTCATATACACATCCTCGAGAAGGTTTCCGTTAAGAAACGCAGTCTTAACATCCATTTGCCATATCTCATAGTCATAATATGCGCTATGGCAAGTAAAATCCTAATTGACTTTATCATCACGATGAGGGAAAAGGTTTCGTCATAGTCAATACCATGAACTTGTCTATAACCTTTAACTACTAGTCGCGATTTAAAAGTGTGTACATTACCATCCATGTCGGCCTTCTTTTTTATAACACCATTTGTTATCAATGACCTTGCACCCTTTCGAGTGGGTCAACCAAAGTCCATACTTGGTTGTCGTACATGGATTGCGCACTTCTAGCCACTTATCCGACTAAGAACTAAGAATTGCCTCTTTGTAGGTAGTGGGTTCATCTTGATCAATCAGCTCAACTCGATGATCATCGATCACGAAATCCATATCTCTCAGTCGTTGATGTACCCGACTCGACCTCCTTGGGCCTTGTGTCAAAGATTGAAGCTCGGTATCAGCACGTGAGCTTGCTTGAACTTCCAAAGTTGGTTCAGATGTTGTTTGGGGATCTTGAATTTCCTCAAGATGGATCTTACTCCCACTATCCTCTTTGGAAATAAATTCCCTTTCAAGGAATAAACCATTACGAGCAACAAACACTTTGTTCTCTCGATGGAAGATAGAAGTAATATCCTTTAGTTTCTTTAAGATATCCCACAAACAAACACTTGTCGATTTAGAGGGCGAGTTTATCGGATAACAAGCGCTTTTACGTACGCTCGCATCCCTAAATTTTGAGAAATGACAAACTAGGTCGTTTCCCTACCCATATCTCATATGGAGTTTTCTCGAACCGCTTTAGAAGGAACTCTATTCAATATAAAAGCAACAGCTTTCTGTGGCGTAGCCCCAAAAGGAAATTGGAAGACTTGTTTGACTCATCATAGATCGAACCATATCTAATAAGGTGCGATTCCTCCGCTCCGACACGCCATTCCATTGTGGTGTGCCAGGAGGAGTTAATTGTGAAACAATTCCACAACCACTAAGATGTTCGTCAAACTCTTGGTTAAGGTATTCGCCACCTCGATCCGATCAAGTATCTTAATACTTTTACCAAGTTGATTTTGTACTTCATTTTGAAATTCTTTGAATCTTCCAAAAGATTCAGATTTATGTTTCATTAGATAGACGTAGCCATATCTACTGAAATCATCTCGTGAATGTGATGAAAGCATCGAAACCCTCCTCTAGCACTAGTGTTTATCGTCCACAAACATCCCGTATGTATGAGGCCCAACAAATCGAAAGCTCTCTCACTTTGTCCAAGAAATGGAGCTTTAGTCATTTTGCCCAACAAGCAAGATTCACACGCCTCATAAGACTCTAAGTCAAATGATGTTAAAATTCCATATGTATGGAGTTTTGATATGCGTTTCGCTTATGTGGCCCAAACGACAGCTGCCAAAAGTAGGTTTGGTTTAAGTCATTTGATTTAAACCTTTTAGTATTAATGTTATAGATGGGCCTTTTAATGGAATCATCGAGGTTAATAATATAAAGCCCATTCATCAAAGAGGCATCTCCATAAAAGATACGATCTTTATGAATGGTGCAAATCTTATTCAAAAATATTAATTTCAAAACCTTCAATATCCAAACAAGAAACTCAAATAATATTCCTACTCAAAGTTGGAACACACAAACAATTATCCAGCTTCTATAATAAGGCCACTTGGCAAAACTAAATTAAATGTCCCAAAGAGCTACAAAGAACAACTCTTGCTCCGTTGGCTACTCGAGGTCCACTTCTCCTTTTGCGCTGATCTATTCCTTTTGAACCCCCGCACATTTGCACAAATGTGAGATCCACAACCGTATCTAATACCCATGAAGTAGGAGCAGACATGTTAATTTCTATAACATAAATACCCGGAGAGATAGTCAAACCGGCCTTTCCTTTTTTCTTCTCTTTTCCCAAATAGAGCTTGCAGCCTGCTTTCCAATGACTCGGTTCATTGCAATGGAAGCAAACTCCTTCTTTTTGGTGCCTCGCTTTGGGCTCGGGGCTTGGGCTTGTCATTGCCTTTGCCTTTGCCTTTCTTGGCCATGGGCTTTCCCTTGCCTTTCTTCTTGAAATTCCTTTTTGAACCATTAAGACTTCGGGGGTCTTCTTAATGTTCGGGCTCACCGCTTGAGCATCCCTGTATTTCATGTATGGTCTTCTCCATGGCATGCATGTTGAAGTTCATAACGAATTGGTCATACTCCGGTGGGAGTGAGCCCAAGATCATATCTCGTGGCTATGTCATGACCTACTGTAGCTCCAAGCTTCTCAAGTTGGTCGAAATAGCCCTTCATCTTAAGAACATGTGCACCCGACAGATGTTCCCGGGGCCATTTTTGCAACTATTTAACGCCTTAGTTGTGAGGAATCTTTCATGACGAGCTTGCTCTTGGAACATTTCCTTGAGCTGGCCCATCATCCGGAAAGCCTCAACTCCTTCAAACCGTTTTTGAAGGTCGTGGCTCATTGTGACTAACATGAGACAAGTCACATCGTTGAGTCATCGAAATGCTTCTTCCAAGTATCTCTTTGAGCTCTAGGGGCGTTATTTTCAGGCTGTTCAGAATGTCCGCTTTCAAGAACGCTCAGCCTTTCTTTCCCGCTAAGGACAATCCCTAAGTTGCGGGCCCAATCAAGGAAATTGGTCCCGCTTTAGTTTTTTCCTTCTCAGGGGACGGATCGCCGTGAATTGTGTGATGAATTGGTTGCCATTATCTACATTAAGTTAATTGCAAAGTTATTAGTTTTTGAGCAAAAACATTTTCCACAATTTCAACACTTGATAATGGTGGGGAAAAACATTTTACAATAGTTATAGGAAAGCTTTGGCTTAACACCCACAATTAAAGTAAAATCATCTAACGGGAATGACATCGATATGTCCCTGCTTATTTCCCATTTTATGCCCTAGGCCCAAAACTATTTTGATAGCCTAGTTAAGTCGAACCATGTCTAAGCATTATGGAAATCACTATTTTCCCATCTCCCTTTACTTAGGTAACCACTTTATCTGTTGCTTTGGCAAGCAGAAAAATGATGATCCAAGCTTATGGAGTGCTTAGGTTATGGTAGGCACTTTAAGACTTAATTAAAACCATTTGATGTGACGCTCTAAAATAAATCCATCCGGACATAAAATAAACATCACACGCAGGATATGGTGCGAAAAATGTAAATGTGATATAGCATGGCCTATTTCTATAATGACTCCCACGAGCCTTGTGGGAGTCAAGGGGTCAATGTAAGTCTCGTATTCATCTCATGAATGTAGTCTTCGATCCAATGTCCTCCGGTCTTGTTACATGATTGCATGGGCATACCCAGCCTTCAATGTGAAGTAATAAAACTAATCTAAGAAAGCAGTTACAATTTTACATCATAAAGAAAAACGACACGCATGTCGTATTTATAAAATTACAACCCAAACATGTAAAACAAGAGGTATAGTAGGCCATGCTATTCACCATGCTAATATCACATAAAACATGACATAAATAATTCGCGGACATAAATTCAAATTTATATGTGTTGCCACTACGCAGAGCGGGCGGGGGGTCAAGGGGGCAGCTATAGTTAAATACCAAAATTGCCCCTATAGTTAATCCCAACTATAGTTAAATACCAAAATTGCCCCTATCTCTAATTCGAATAATAAACACTTTATTATTTTCAGAAAAACAAATGTCAGATACAATGAACCTAGACACATTCTAGATTCATTGAACTCGACATGAAGCTTGTTAGCTCGCCTATGCGTGTGACCCCGTAGGTTCATATCACAATGGCAATGAAAACACACTTAGTAGTAGTGTGAGTTCATAAGTCACAAGCTGCCCCCTAGCAGACATCGTGACTACCCAAGGTGAATGAATTTACAACGGAACCTATTGTCAATCCACTATTTAATCCCTTTGTCTCAGCGATATCCTAATTAAGCATAAGGCATGGTGGTCGCCACCCTTATTAAGCTTAATTGTATTTATGCTCGATCTCCGTGTAGATCTGCTTTCGACAAATAGCATTTGATAACCACTTTATCAAATACATTTGAGCACGGCCATGCATTTAAACAGCTTTTTCCCTATCGAGGGGCCCCATGGATATCTCTCTCTAATAATAGAGAGGGACAAATTCCTTACAATGTCTCTCACATTCAAGCTATGATAGGACACTACATCCGATCATCACCGTATTGATTACTCGTTACAAGTAACGTCCGACTCGAGTCAAAACGTGGCTCCATTCATACTAGAATCAATGAAGACATAAGGTCTAAGGATTCAAAAATAGTATTGAGGAAGTAATACTTATGACTTAAGACCATGATGTATTACTTCTCCGACTGGATCACATCCAATACAATGTATCCCTATATATTGCATCTATGATGTGATTTGTATCCATTACACATGATCAAGAAAACAAGATCATCAATCAACAATCATACTAGTTTTATTTCATAGTAATTAAGCATTACATAAAACTAGGGACTTATAGAATAGTAATTACATAAGCTAATGAGTTTTACTATCAAATCACACATTTGATAATCAAAAACAAAATTAACTATTCAATTACATGCTCAAAAGATAATAAAACGCACAACATGTGCTAATGGTCCTAGGGGCACTACTAACAATCTCCCACTTGCCCTAGTTCCAATCATACATGATCCTCAATCCCATTGACCTAGTATGACACTCATGTTTAGGCCATGGGAGTGGCTTGGTCAATGGATCTCGCAATGTTGTCGCCTCGTATGTACTTTGCAAATACTAACGCCTCTCTCGCCGATGATCTCTAATCGATGGAAACGCCTCGAGAATGTTTTTGATCGCTGATGAGATCTAGGTTCCTTAGCTTGTGAAATGGCACCAAGCATTATCACAATAGAGGTCCACTAGGTTCACAATGCTAGGGGACGACACCTAGTTCATCAACAAACTTCCCGATCCAAACAGCTTTCTTTAGCCGCTTCAGAGGCAGCTAGATACTCACCTTCATTGTAGAGTCGGCCACGGTTTCTTGCTTTGAGCTCTTCCACTCACAAAGACCTCCATTCAAACAAAACACAAAAACAGATTGCGATCGATAATCATCTACGCCGACTCTGAAGCTTGCGTCTCGTGTAACCATTTACTACCGGACTTCCTTCCCGACCTCCGAAACTAAGAACATATCTTTAGTCCTTCTCAAGTACTTAAGAATTCTCTTGACTCGCAGTCCAATGTGACTCTCCCGTGGTCGGATTGATATCTCGCTAGTCATACTTAAAGCAAATGAGACATCCTGAGCGAGTGCATATCATGGCGTATATAATAGATCCAATGGCCGAAGCATATGGGATCTTACTCATGCGCTCTTGGTCCTCCCTTGTGGAAGGTCCTTGAGTTCTCACTGAAGTTTAACGCCATGTGACATGGGCAAGAATCCCTTTTTGGAGTCTTGCAACCGAACCGCTTTCAAGCACCTTGTCAATGTATCCACTCGCTCGAGCCAATCATTTTGTTAGATCTATCTCTATAGATTCTAATACCCAAAATGTATGTAGCCTCGCCTAAGTCTTTCATGGAAAAGCACTTCCCCAACCAAGCTTTTTACGCTTTGTAATGTGGGGATGTCATTTCCAATCAGCAGATGTCGTCCACATAAAGCACAAGGAACACTACCGCATTATTAGTTACTTTCTTATAAACACAAGGCTCGTCTTTTGTTTTTTGATGAAACCGAATTCTTTAATACGCTCATCGAGCGACGATTCCAGCTTTTCGAGATGCTTGCTTCAATCCATAAATGGACCTTTGAAGCTTACACACTTTGCTAGGATTTGTTGATCAACAAACCCCTCAGAGTTGTGTCATATACACATCCTCGAGAAGGTTTCCGTTAAGAAACGCAGCCTTAACATCCATTTGCCATATCTCATAGTCATAATATGCGGCTATGGCAAGTAAAATCCTAATTGACTTTATCATCACGACAGGGGGAAAAGGTTTCGCCATAGTCAATACCATGAACTTGTCTATAACCTTTAACTACTAGTCGCGATTTAAAAGTGTGTACATTACCATCCATGTCGGCCTTCTTTTTTATAACACCATTTGTTATCAATGACCTTGCACCCTTTTCGAGTGGGTCAACCAAAGTCCATACTTGGTTGTCGCATACATGGATTGCAGACTTTCTAGCCACTTATCTCGACTAAGAACTAAGAATTGCCTCTTTGTAGGTAATGGGTTCATCTTGATCAATCAGCTCAACCTCGATGATCATCAATCACGAGAAATCCATATCTCTCAGTGCCGTTGATGTACCCGACTCGACCTCCTTGGGCCTTCATCAAAGATCGAAGCTCAAGACGCGACGTGAGCTTGCTTGAACTTCTAAAGTTGGTTCGGATGTTGTTTGGGGATCTTGAATTTCCTCAAGATGGATCTTACTCCCACTATCCTCTTTGGAAATAAATTCCCTTTCAAGGAATAAACCATTACGAGCAACAAACACTTTGTTCTCTCGATGGAAGATAGAAGTAATATCCTTTAGTTTCTTTAAGATATCCCACAAACAAACACTTGTCGATTTAGAGGGCGAGTTTATCGATAACAAGCGCTTTTACGTACGCCTCGCATCCCTAAATTTTGAGAAATGACAAACTAGGTCGCTTTCCCTACCCATATCTCATATGGAGTTTTCTCAACCGCTTTAGAAGGAACTCTATTCAATATAAAAGCAACAGCTTTCTAGGGCGTAGCCCTCAAAAGGAAATTGGAAGACTTGTTTGACTCATCATAGATCGAACCATATCTAATAAGGTGCGATTCCTCCGCTCCGACACGCCATTCCATTGTGGTGTGCCAGAGGAGTTAATTGTGAAACAATTCCACAACCACTAAGATGTTCGCCAAACTCTTGGTTAAGGTATTCGCCACCTCGATCCCGATCGAAGTATCTTAATACTTTTACCAAGTTGATTTTGTACTTCATTTTGAAATTCTTTGAATCTTCCAAAAGATTCGGATTTATGTTTCATTAGATAGACGTAGCCATATCTACCGAAATCATCTCGTGAATGTGATGAAGTATCGAAACCCTCCTCTAGCACTAGTGTTTATTGGTCCACAAACATCTGTATGTATGAGGCCCAACAAATCGGAAGCTCTCTCACTTTGTCCAGTAAATGGAGCTTTAGTCATTTTGCCCAACAAGCAAGATTCACACGTCTCATAAGACTCTAAGTCAAATGATGTTAAAATTCCATATGTATGGAGTTTTGATATGCGTTTCTCGCTTATGTGGCCCAAACGACAAAGTGCTAAAAGTAGGTTTGGTTTAAGTCATTTGATTTAAACCTTTTAGTATTAATGTTATAGATGGGCCTTTTAATGGAATCATCGAGGTTAATAATATAAAGCCCATTCATCAAAGAGGCATCTCCATAAAAGATACGATCTTTATGAATGGTGCAAATCTTATTCAAAATATTAATTTCAAAACCTTCAATATCCAAACAAGAAACTGAAATAATATTCCTACTCAAAGTTGGAACACACAAACAATTATCCAGCTTCTATAATAAGGCCACTTGGCAAAACTAAATTAAATGTCCCAAAGTAGCTACAAAGAACAACTCTTGCTCCGTTGGCTACTCCGAGGTCCACTTCTCCTTTTGCGCTGATCTATTCCTTTTGAACCCCCCGCACATTTGCACAAATGTGAGATCCACAACCGGTATCTAATACCCATGAAGTAGGAGCAGACATGTTAATTTCTATAACATAAATACCCGGAGAGATAGTCAAACCGGCCTTTCCCTTTTTTCTTCTCTTTTCCAAATAGAGCTTGCAGCCTGCTTTCCAATGACTCGGTTCATTGCAATGGAAGCAAACTCCTTCTTTTGGTGCCTTGGCTTTGGGCTGGGGCTTGGGCTTGTCATTGCCTTTGCCTTTGCCTTTCTTGGCCATGGGCTTTCCCTTGCCTTTCTTCTTGAAATTCCCTTTTTGAACCATTAAGACTTCAGGGGTCTTCTTAATGTTCGGTTTCACCTGCTTGAGCATCCCGTGTATTTCATGTATGGTCTTCTCCATGGCATGCATGTTGAAGTTCATAACGAATTGGTCATACTCCGGTGGGAGTGAGCCCAAGATCATATCTGTGGCCATGTCATGACCTACGGTAGCTCCAAGCTTCTCAAGTTGGTCGAAATAGCCCTTCATCTTAAGAACATGTGCACTGACAGATGTTCCTGGGGCCATTTTTGCAACTATTTAACGCCTTAGTTGTGAGGAATCTTTCATGACGAGCTTGCTCTTGGAACATTTCCTTGAGCTGGCCCATCATCCGGAAAGCCTCAACTCCTTCAAACTGCTTTTTGAAGGTCGTGGCTCATTGTGACTAACATGAGACAAGTCACATCGTTGGAGTCATCGAAATGCTTCTTCCAAGTATCTCTTTGAGCTCTAGGGCGTTATTTTCAGTCGTTCAGAATGTCCGTTTCAAGAACGCTCAGCCTTTCTTTCCCCGCTAAGGACAATCCCTAAGTTGCGGGCCCAATCAAGGAAATTGGTCCCGCTTTAGTTTTTCCTTCTCAAGGACTGGGATCGCTGTGAATTGTGTGATGAATTGGTTGCCATTATCTACATTAAGTTAATTGCAAAGTTATTAGTTTTTGAGCAAAAACATTTTCCACAATTTCAACACTTGATAATGGTGGGGAAAAACATTTTACAATAGTTATAGGAAAGCTTTGGCTTAACACCCACAATTAAAGTAAAATCATCTAATGGGAATGACATCGATATGTCCCGGCTATTTCCCATTTTATGCCCTAGGCCCAAAACTATTTTGATAGCCTAGTTAAGTCGAACCATGTCTAAGCATTATGGAAATCACTATTTTCCCATCTCCCTTTACTTAGGTAACCACTTTATCTCGCTGCTTTGCAAGCGTAAAAATGATGATCCAAGCTTATGGAGTGCTTAGGTTATGGTAGGCACTTTAAGACTTAATTAAAACCATTTGATGTGACGTCTAAAATAAATCCATCCAGACATAAAATAAACATCACACGCAGGATATGGTGCAAAAATGTAAATGTGATATAGCATGGCCTATTCCTATAATGACTCCCACGAGCCTTGTGGGAGTCAAGGGTCAATGTAAGTCTGTATTCATCTCATGAATGTAGTCTTCGATCCAATGTCCTCCGGTCTTGTTACATGATTGCATGGGCATACCCAGCCTTCAATGTGAAGTAATAAAACTAATCTAAGAAAGCAGTTACAATTTTACATCATAAAGAAAAACGACACGCATGTCGTATTTATAAAATTACAACCCAAACATGTAAAACAAGAGGTATAGTAGGCCATGCTATTCACCATGCTAATATCACATAAAACATGACATAAATAATTCGCGGACATAAATTCAAATTTATATGTGTTGCCACTACGCAGAGCGGGCGGGGGGTCAAGGGGGCAACTATAGTTAAATACCAAAATTGCCCCTATAGTTAATCCCAACTATAGTTAAATACCAAAATTGCCCCCTATCTCTAATTCGAATAATAAACACTTTATTATTTTCGTAAAAACA
Organism: Vinca minor; assembly: GCA_026122235.1. Classification (NCBI taxonomy): domain Eukaryota; kingdom Viridiplantae; phylum Streptophyta; class Magnoliopsida; order Gentianales; family Apocynaceae; genus Vinca; species Vinca minor. The sequence goes on along the minus strand of JAOCZM010000210.1, from coordinate 1,071,450 downwards.
AATGTCGATACAATGAACCTAGACACATTCTAGATTCATTGAATCTGACATGAAGCTTGTTAGCTCGCCTATGCGTGTGACCCCCGTAGGTTCATATCACAATGGCAATGAAAACACACTTAGTAGTAGTGTGAGTTCATAAGTCACAAGCCGCCCCCTAGCGAGACATCGTGACTACCCAAGGTGAATGAATTTACAACGGAACCTATTGTCAATCCACTATTTAATCCCTTTGTCTCGCGATATCCTAATTAAGCATAAGGCATGGTGGTCGCCACCCTTATTAAGCTTAATTGTATTTATGCTCGATCTCCGTGTAGACTGCTTTCGACAAATAGCATTTGATAACCACTTTATCAAATACATTTGAGCACGGCCATGCATTTAAACAGTCTTTCCCTATCGAGGGGCCCCATGGATATCTCTCTAATAATAGAGAGGGACAAATTCCTTACAATGTCTCTCACATTCAAGCTATGATAGGACACTACATCCGATCATCGACCGTATTGATTACTCGTTACAAGTAACGTCCGACCGAGTCAAAACGTGGCTCCATTCATACTAGAATCAATGAAGACATAAGGTCTAAGGATTCAAAAATAGTATTGAGGAAGTAATACTTATGACTTAAGACCATGATGTATTACTTCTCTGACGGATCACATCCAATACAATGTATCCCTATATATTGCATCTATGATGTGATTTGTATCCATTACACATGATCAGTAAAACAAGATCATCAATCAACAATCATACTAGTTTTATTTCATAGTAATTAAGCATTACATAAAACTAGGGACTTATAGAATAGTAATTACATAAGCTAATGAGTTTTACTATCAAATCACACATTTGATAATCAAAAACAAAATTAACTATTCAATTACATGCTCAAAAGATAATAAAACGCACAACATGTGCTAATGGTCCTAGGGCACTACTAACAATCTCCCACTTGCCCTAGTTCCAATCATACATGATCCTCAATCCCATTGACCTAGTATGACACTCATGTTTAGGCTGTGGGAGTGGCTTGGTCAATGGATCTCGCAATGTTGTCGCCTCGTATGTACTTTGCAAATACTAACGTCTCCTCTCGCCGATGATCTCTAATCGGATGGAAACGCTCTGAGAATGTTTTTGGATCGCTGGTGAGATCTAGGTTCCTTAGCTTGTGAAATGGCACCGAGATTATCACAATAGAGGTCCACTAGGTTCACAATGCTAGTGGACGACACCTAGTTCATCAACAAACTTCCCCGATCCAAACAGCCTTCTTTAGTCGCCTGCAGGCAAACTAGATACTCAGCTCTCGTTGTAGAGTCGACACGGTTTCTTGCTTTGAGCTCTTCCACTCACAAGCACCTCCATTCAAACAAAACACAAAAACAGATTGCGATCGATAATCATCTACGCCGGGCCTCGAAGCTCATGCGTCCGTGTAACCATTTACTACTGGACTTTCCTTCCCGACCTCCTGAAACTAAGAACATATCTTTAGTCCTTCTCAAGTACTTAAGAATTCTCTTGATCGCAGTCCAATGTGACTCTCCGTGGTCGATTGATATCTCGCTAGTCATACTTAAAGCAAATGAGACATCCTGGGCGAGTGCATATCATGGCGTACATAATAGATCCAATGGCCGAAGCATATGGGATCTTACTCATGCGCTCTTGGTCCTCCCTTGTGGAAGGTCCTTGAGTTCTCGCTGAGTTTAACGCCATGTGACATGGGCAAGAATCCCTTTTGGAGTCTTGCAACCGAACTGCTTTCAAGCACTTTGTCAATGTATCCACTCAGCTCGTAGCCAATCATTTTGTTAGATCTATCTCTATAGATTCTAATACCCAAAATGTATGTAGCCTCGCCTAAGTCTTTCATGGAAAAGCACTTCCCCAACCAAGCTTTTACGCTTTGTAATGTGGGGATGTCATTTCCAATCAAGAAGATGTCGTCCACATAAAGCACAAGGAACACTACCGCATTATTAGTTACTTTCTTATAAACACAAGGCTCGCTCTTTGTTTTTGATGAAACCGAATTCTTTAATACGCTCATCGGAGCGACGATTCCAGACTTTCGAGATGCTTGCTTCAATCCATAAATGGACCTTTGAAGCTTACACACTTTGCTAGGATTTGTTGGATCAACAAACCCCCTCGAGTTGTGTCATATACACATCCTCGAGAAGGTTTCGTTAAGAAACGCAGTCTTAACATCCATTTGCCATATCTCATAGTCATAATATGCGCTATGGCAAGTAAAATCCTAATTGACTTTATCATCACGACTGGGGAAAAAGGTTTCGCCATAGTCAATACCATGAACTTGTCTATAACCTTTAACTACTAGTCGCGATTTAAAAGTGTGTACATTACCATCCATGTCGGTCTTCTTTTTATAACACCATTTGTTATCAATGACCTTGCACCCTTCGGGTGGGTCAACCAAAGTCCATACTTGGTTGTCGTACATGGATTGCAGCTTCTAGCCACTTATCTGACTAAGAACTAAGAATTGCCTCTTTGTAGGTAGTGGGTTCATCTTGATCAATCAGTTCAACCTCGATGATCATCGACCACGAGAAATCCATATCTCTCATGTCGTTGATGTATCCCGACTCGACCTCCTCGGGGCCTTGTGTCAAAGATTGAAGCTCAGATCACGCACGTGAGCTTGCTTGAACTTCTAAAGTTGGTTCGGATGTTGTTTGGGGGATCTTGAATTTCCTCAAGATGGATCTTACTCCCACTATCCTCTTTGGAAATAAATTCCCTTTCAAGGAATAAACCATTACGAGCAACAAACACTTTGTTCTCTCGATGGAAGATAGAAGTAATATCCTTTAGTTTCTTTAAGATATCCCACAAACAAACACTTGTCGATTTAGGGGCGAGTTTATCGATAACAAGCGCTTTTACGTACGCCCGCATCCCTAAATTTTGAGAAATGACAAACTAGGTCGTTTCCCTACCCATATCTCATATGGAGTTTTCGAACCGCTTTAGAAGGAACTCTATTCAATATAAAAGCAACAGCTTTCTGTGGCGTAGCCCTCAAAAGGAAATTGGAAGACTTGTTTGACTCATCATAGATCGAACCATATCTAATAAGGTGCGATTCCTCCGCTCTCGACACGCCATTCCATTGTGGTGTGCCGAGAGGAGTTAATTGTGAAACAATTCCACAACCACTAAGATGTTCATCAAACTCTTGGTTAAGGTATTCGCCACCTCGATCTCGATCGAAGTATCTTAATACTTTTACCAAGTTGATTTTGTACTTCATTTTGAAATTCTTTGAATCTTCCAAAAGATTCGATTTATGTTTCATTAGATAGACGTAGCCATATCTACCGAAATCATCTCGTGAATGTGATGAAGCATCGAAACCCTCCTCTAGCACTAGTGTTTATTGGTCCACAAACATCTCGTATGTATGAGGCCCAACAAATCTGAAGCTCTCTCACTTTGTCCAAGAAATGGAGCTTTAGTCATTTTGCCCAACAAGCAAGATTCACACGCCTCATAAGACTCTAAGTCAAATGATGTTAAAATTCCATATGTATGGAGTTTTGATATGCGTTTCTCGCTTTATGTGGCCCAAACGACAAGTGCTAAAAAGTAGGTTTGGTTTAAGTCATTTGATTTAAACCTTTTAGTATTAATGTTATAGATGGGCCTTTTAATGGAATCATCGAGGTTAATAATATAAAGCCCATTCATCAAAGAGGCATCTCCATAAAAGATACGATCTTTATGAATGGTGCAAATCTTATTCAAAATATTAATTTCAAAACCTTCAATATCCAAACAAGAAACTCGAAATAATATTCCTACTCAAAGTTGGAACACACAAACAATTATCCAGCTTCTATAATAAGGCCACTTGGCAAAACTAAATTAAATGTCCCAAGAGCTACAAAGAACAACTCTTGCTCCGTTGGCTACTCGAGGTCCACTTCTCCTTTTGCGCTGATCTATTCCTTTTGAACCCCCGCACATTTGCACAAATGTGAGATCCACAACCGGTATCTAATACCCATGAAGTAGGAGCAGACATGTTAATTTCTATAACATAAATACCCTGGAGAGATAGTCAAACCGGCCTTTCCTTTTTTCTTCTCTTTTCCAAATAGAGCTTGCAGCCCTGCTTTCCAATGACCTCGGTTCATTGCAATGGAAGCAAACTCCTTCTTTTGGTGCCTCGCTTTGGGGTCGGGGCTTGGGCTTGTCATTGCCTTTGCCTTTGCCTTTCTTGGCCATGGGCTTTCCCTTGCCTTTCTTCTTGAAATTCCCTTTTTGAACCATTAAGACTTCGGGGGTCTTCTTAATGTTCGGGCCTAAACTGCTTGAGCATCCCGTGTATTTCATGTATGGTCTTCCATGGCATGCATGTTGAAGTTCATAACGAATTGGTCATACTCCGGTGGGAGTGAGCCCAAGATCATATCTCGTGGCCATGTCATGACCTACGGTAGCTCCAAGCTTCTCAAGTTGGTCGAAATAGCCCTTCATCTTAAGAACATGTGCACCCGACTGATGTTCCCGGGGCCATTTTGCAACTATTTAACGCCTTAGTTGTGAGGAATCTTTCATGACGAGCTTGCTCTTGGAACATTTCCTTGAGCTGGCCCATCATCCGGAAAGCCTCAACTCCTTCAAACTGCTTTTTGAAGGTCGTGGCTCATTGTGACTAACATGAGACAAGTCACATCGTTGGAGTCATCGAAATGCTTCTTCCAAGTATCTCTTTGAGCTCTAGGGGCGTTATTTTCAGTCGTTTCAGAATGTCCGTTTCAAGAACGTCAGCTTTCTTTCCCCGCTTAAGGACAATCCCTAAGTTGCGGGCCCAATCAAGGAAATTGGTCCCGCTTTAGTTTTTCCTTCTCAAGGACGGATCAGCGTGAATTGTGTGATGAATTGGTTGCCATTATCTACATTAAGTTAATTGCAAAGTTATTAGTTTTTGAGCAAAAACATTTTCCACAATTTCAACACTTGATAATGGTGGGGAAAAACATTTTACAATAGTTATAGGAAAGCTTTGGCTTAACACCCACAATTAAAGTAAAATCATCTAACGGGAATGACATCGATATGTCCCTGCTATTTCCCATTTTATGCCCCTAGGCCCAAAACTATTTTGATAGCCTAGTTAAGTCGAACCATGTCTAAGCATTATGGAAATCACTATTTTCCCATCTCCCTTTACTTAGGTAACCACTTTATCTCGTTGCTTTGGCAAGCGTAAAAAATGATGATCCAAGCTTATGGAGTGCTTAGGTTATGGTAGGCACTTTAAGACTTAATTAAAACCATTTGATGTGACGTCTAAAATAAATCCATCCAGACATAAAATAAACATCACACGCAGGATATGGTGCGAAAATGTAAATGTGATATAGCATGGCCTATTCCTATAATGACTCCCACGAGCCTTGTGGGAGTCAAGGGTCAATGTAAGTCTGTATTCATCTCATGAATGTAGTCTTCGATCCAATGTCCTCCGGTCTTGTTACATGATTGCATGGGCATACCCAGCCTTCAATGTGAAGTAATAAAACTAATCTAAGAAAGCAGTTACAATTTTACATCATAAAGAAAAACGACACGCATGTCGTATTTATAAAATTACAACCCAAACATGTAAAACAAGAGGTATAGTAGGCCATGCTATTCACCATGCTAATATCACATAAAACATGACATAAATAATTCGCGGACATAAATTCAAATTTATATGTGTTGCCACTACGCAGAGCGAGTGGGGGTCAAGGGGGCAGCTATAGTTAAATACCAAAATTGCCCCTATAGTTAATCCCAACTATAGTTAAATACCAAAATTGCCCCTATCTCTAATTCGAATAATAAACACTTTATTATTTTCAGAAAAACAAATGTCAGATACAATGAACCTAGACACATTCTAGATTCATTGAATCTGGACATGAAGCTTGTTAGCTCGTCTATGCGTGTGACCCTGTAGGTTCATATCACAATGGCAATGAAAACACACTTAGTAGTAGTGTGAGTTCATAAGTCACAAGCGGCCCCTAGCAGGACATTGTGACTACCCAAGGTGAATGAATTTACAACGGAACCTATTGTCAATCCACTATTTAATCCCTTTGTCTCGCGATATCCTAATTAAGCATAAGGCATGGTGGTCGTCACCCTTATTAAGCTTAATTGTATTTATGCTCGATCTCCGTGTAGACTAGCTTTCGACAAATAGCATTTGATAACCACTTTATCAAATACATTTGAGCACGGCCATGCATTTAAACAGCTCTTTCCCTATCGAGGGGCCCCATGGATATCTCTCTCTAATAATAGAGAGGGACAAATTCCTTACAATGTCTCTCACATTCAAGCTATGATAGGACACTACATCCGATCATCAGTGTATTGATTACTCATACAAGTAACGTCCGACTCGAGTCAAAACGTGGCTCCATTCATACTAGAATCAATGAAGACATAAGGTCTAAGGATTCAAAAATAGTATTGAGGAAGTAATACTTATGACTTAAGACCATGAAGTATTACTTCTCGACTGGATCACGTCCCAATACAATGTATCCCTATATATTGCATCTATGATGTGATTTGTATCCATTACACATGATCAAGAAAACAAGATCATCAATCAACAATCATACTAGTTTTATTTCATAGTAATTAAGCATTACATAAAACTAGGGACTTCTAGAATAGTAATTACATAAGCTAATGAGTTTTACTATCAAATCACTCATTTGATAATCAAAAGCAAAATTAACTATTCAATTACATGCTCAAAAGATAATAAAACGCACAACATGTGCTAATGGTCCTAGGGCACTACTAACAATACAAGCCTTAGAAGTATGTGCAATGTCAAGAAGAAGGAAGATCATGTTAAGAGCTACTCAATCCAACATTGAAGTATCAAATAGTATACTCTTAACCATTGAAGTGTTGAAGTCCAAGATGAAATATCTTTAGAAGATTACAAAAGACTTCATCACAAGAAAATGTTGATAAAGAAGGTCTCAAACCAAGCTAAAAGAAGATTTCATGTTGAAGATCTAGAAGATTAGTCTTATGGTTATAGGTATATCCTTGTGACAAATTTTCATTTGAGAATACTAGGTTATAGTATGTTAATCTCAATAATTTTGCATGTTTTCAAAACCTCATATTTACATTTATTCAATCTTTGAAAAGGTTTTTGAAAGCGTATGTTTGTGTTATTTAATGCCTAAGGTCTTAAACTTATTTTAAAAGACTTTGACAAACACGTAAGCATGAGTTTAGAACATTAGAAATGTGACCAAGTGGAAAAATCACTTTTGGAGTGAACCTCGGTCGACCTAACCTTGGTTCGGGCGACCTGATGAAGTCCGGTCGACCGACATGTGTTGTCCGTTCGACCAAGGTTGGTTTTTTATCCTTAGTCAATTTTGAATGTTGCAAAACTCTAGCGACTATATACTTTGGACGACATTGCTTTAGGTCGTTCGACCGAGCCTATGCTTCGGAAGACCGGACCACTCTATGTGGTCGACTGAGATGTTTCCAGTAGCCTTGTTAAACTGATTTTTGAACACCTCGGTCGAGCTACCTGCTAGTTCGGTCCACCAAAGCTGTCATATCAACGAAAAATATAGCCGTTGTAACTAATTTTGATTGTGATTTTTTGCCTCTATAAATAGTCATTAAGGTTGATTTTTGTTCTTTAAACCAAGCCATTAGAGGGCCTTTTATAAACATTTCTTATGCAAGAAAATCAAACACTTTGAAGAGCTAAATAATTCCAATCATTTTTCAAAATACTTCATTTTGAGTAAGAGCTTCACATACATATTCTTCTATTCTCAAGTTTGAATTAGAGATTTCATTTGTAATCTATCCAATCCATATAAAGATCTGTATACTTGTGCTAAAATTGTAAAGTTACATTTGTTGAGACAATCTTTCTTGTAAAGGGTTGAGTGGCAAGGCTTGTTTGTGATAGTGGTGGTTTTGGGCCTCCTTAGTGGAATGGATCTTTCTTTTATTTGTAGGAACTAGCACTACAAAAAAAAAAAAAAAAAAGACCTTTAGAAACGAAATTTTTCGTTAGGAAAGGTCAAGAAATTTGTCACGAAAGACCTTTCGTGACGAAAATCCTTCGTTACCAAATTCGTCCTGAGAGCCCCGTCGCTAAAGGTCTTTCCTAACGAATCACGAAATTCGTCACGAAAGGTAGTAGTGACGAAGCAATTTCGTTAGGAAATGTGAGAATTCGTGACGAAACATTCGTTACGAAAGGTATCAAAGTTCGTTACTAAAAGTTCTACAAAAAAATTAAAAATTAAAGACATGGAGCCGAGCTGAGCCCCAGTTCACCCACCGAAACCGAGCCGAGCCAGAGCCAGAGCCATGCCCCCTACAATAATGTTGAATAAAGTCTCCACATTTTCATAGAAGTGAGAATTTAACTCAAGACCTCCAACTTGTATGTCATGCAGTTGCCCACTGTGCTAAGTTGGTCATTTGTTACTCATTGGTCCTATTATATGTATTATAATGAAGTTTTGTATTTTGAACCTTTAGTTATTTTAATTTCTCTTTATGTTGTGATTTTTTTTTATGAATTAAATTAAAATTAATACATTTTCGTCAATGTAGTTGTGTATTAAATTGTTATAAAAAATAAGAATAAAATTATTCTAGTTGCATACTATTTTTAGTAATACTTTTAATATAAAGACTAAACAAATATAAAAATTAAAATTATATTCTAAATTATAGCATACTTATATATGTATATTCTTAAAATATATATATATATATATATATATATATATATATATATTTTTAAAAACGAAACTTTTCGTGACAAATATTTTTTTCGTTACTAAAGGTCAACCTTTCGTAACGTAAAAAAAATTTGCCACGAAAAGTTATACCTATCGTGACGAAAAAGTTGCTTACCTTTCGTAGCGAAGCAACTACTTTTAGTGACAAATATTTTTTTCGTCACGAAAGGTCTACTTTTCGTAACGATTCAGAATTTTGTTACGAAAAGTAGACCTTTCGTAACGAAAAATGACTTCGTCACGAAAAGTTCGTCCTAACAGACATTTTTTTTAGTGTAGCATGAGTGGTGAACCCGAAAAGTAAGTACGGTTGATGTGTTCGCAAAACCTCCTCACTTTGTAGACTTGATTAGAGAAAGAGTTCCCAAGGGTACTTATCATTTGTTGACCTTACCCCTGAAAGGTTGCTTAGTGCGAAAAATACATGTGTTGGTTTTGCCCTTTCGTGTAAAGATCTCTCAAGACAAGCTAGTGGAATTTGCCAAAATCCTTTGGTGTGTCCTAAGGTAGTGGATGTAGATCGTTGTGATCGAAGCACTCTAAATCTTTGTGTTTGATCTTCTAACTCTATCTCTTTACTTTCAACTTCTTACATTATTAATTGTACTTATACTCTTAAGAACTTGTTTGTTTGAGCTTCATATATTTATATTGAGTTAGATACTTTGCTTGTTATATCTTGGCTTGGCTTGGCAATAAGACTTACACTACATGTTCTTGCAAGCTTTATATTTATCTTGCTTAGTGTTTGTCTTATTACTTGTGTTGTTTGAACTTATAAGCTTTACATATAGGAACCTTAACTAAGCTTATCCTTGACCATATTCATTGTCTTTTCTTAACACATAAGTCATCTAAGCTTTCTATCATTTAAATCACCTTTATGTACTTAATCAATAAACTTGTTGTTAAGGTGATCACTTAGGAAAATGATTTGGTAGAAAAGCAAAAAAGTTTAAGAACCTTATTCACTCTCTCTAAGTTTCTCCCCTTCGGGTATTACAGAATGTTAAACAAAGACTAAGAAATTAGTAAGATAATTTGATACCTTTGTTAGTATATACATCTCCTGCAGAATATTTGTAGATACGTTGAATAATGGTTTCCCACTCATGCCACCAGGTTCTTTTGCCATAGGGGGTTGACTAACATGATCTTGTCTTGAAATAGTTGTATTTGATATAATCTGTGAGAGTCAATCAAAACAGATTGCAAGGGAAGTTTTTTTCTAAATTTTTTTTTCATATATCTTGAATAATTAGTTCATCATTCAAAATCAAGAGACATGTGGAAGAAGAAGAATGGCGGGGAGATGGTGTTGCAGGGGCGGATCCAAGATTGAAATTTAGGGTGATCCCTCAACAATTTAGGGGGAACCTACAAATTTCGTTGCATATTAGACAATTTAGGATTGAAATTTAGGGTGGTCCCTCAACAATTTAGGGTGGAAATTAAACTTGTTTCTTTGATCTTGGGTGGTCCTGGGCATACAAGGACCACCATGTAGATCTGCCTCTATGGTGTTGGTGGAAGATGGTGGTGGTGGTCTTGGTGGATTGCGCTGGTGGAGAAGAGTGAGGGGATGAAGATGGGTTTATTAATTTTTTGATTAATTTAATTGAATATTCATAGTTATTTTGTTTAACAATTGAGTATCCAAGTTTTTCTTGTATGTAATATGTTGATATGTCAGAAATACCCTTAAAAAGTACCTCACGTGTGAGGCACATGCATATGTTTACGAAAAATTGACAGAAAATTGGACGAAAGTCCTCTATTGGTAGGTCGAAAATACATACCAGGCCTTAAAAGTAAAAATAAAAATCGAAGAGGACTCTAACCTCAATATCAAAAAACATAAAGGACCAAATAGGCTATTTTGCCCGGTTCAGCCCTTTATGTTGAATTATTTTCTATAAATCTTTCAGATTTTAGTTTCGTTAAATTTTGTATGCGAAATTAATATAGGGATCTAACCCGATATCCAACATCCTTGTCCATCTAATTTTATAATTTTTTTTTGGTTTTGATTGCGGTTAATGATTCATCAGTAGGCCATTTTTTTTATTGGAAATAGTTTGTTGCTAATTGTGATTGTGTCATGTTTGGGGTGGGAGGGAGAAATGAATCTAGTTTATATCATAAAAGGGAGGGAATTTAAATGAGTCTTTATTTTGGCAATTAGTTAAGAAGGGTGTCATTTTGGCCATGGATGCTTGGTAGTGGTGATATGTGAGGTGGCTTAAGAGTTATATTTCATATTGTACTTTTGTCTGATTCTTTTGGGGTTCAAACAAGATTCAATCTTGAGATTTTGGATTTCTTGGATTGGTTTCTTGTTGATTGGAGTGTTTTCTGCCATTTTTTCCCATTGATTAGAGTGGTTTTTTGCCATTGTTTGTCCTAATTGTCCTTGTTGATTGGAGTGTTTTTTGCCATTGTTTGTTCTTGAGCTTTCCAATCTTAAAATATTTGAAGTTGATATTGTTGCTTCTCAAGCTTGTTTGGAGGCTGCTTCTTAGATATGCCTTTCTCATAATATAAGGAAGTATGGTATTAAAAAGTTTCTGTTTGTTGATAGGCATACTGGTCATGCTAAGAGGTTTAGTGATCAATACATCCGGAAGATTCATGTGATTACTTTCGACTCTATTTGACTCCGTTTGAAATTAGTTGTCACTTTAGAAATTCGAGAAAGCATTAGAGTGTTTTTTTTTAAAAAAAAAAAATTATCTATATACTAGTGTCACACCTCGTAACCCGAGTGATGACCTGGCAACATTCAAGTCAATGAAGCACCTAACCCAATAACTAAAAAGGAACTTGAACAGTTGTCATTACTTAATAAGGGGAAATACATCATCCATAAGTCTTATTAGGTCATAAAGAAAGTACTAACGTTCAAAGGAAAATACTAAAAGCTGAAAGTGTTCCATGAGTTAAACTATTACAAGTTCAAACTAAATTCTCATCATACTCCTCCTCGAAGGTCTCATCAATCTCACCCTCGACAAACTCATCTGCAAAAGGAGAAACAAATAAGGGGTGAGCTAACTAGCTTAATAAGCATCGATCACCATTGGGAAAAAGCATCAAATATAACTCAAAAGACTTTTTTTCCAATCCCAAATCATTTGTACAGGACTAACAGAAATCACTTGTAAATATACTTTAAAATGGTACAAAACATAAGTTAAACGAATACAAAACGGAAGACAAGACAGAAAACTAAACAAGGAAAAAAACAGAGGTTCAGAAGACTAGAAAAACCCTGGTCGACAAAACAGTCATCCGAGATCAGAACTTAAACATTGTCCTCAAAACCCGGGCGGTCGGAGAAAGAGTGTGGTCGACCGCGGTATCTCCGGTCGATAGGATTTCATCCTGGTTGACTGGAATCCACCACCCGTCATCTGCCAAACTTCGAGTAGTTTTGGTCGGTCGATGGAAAATTCCGCCAGTCGACCGCAATCCAGTGCAGCCATTTTCATGTACAAATTAACAAAGGAAAACGTGATTTCTGCACAATTCAAAAAACCAGCCCAAAATACCCGAATTTGACTCTAAAACACATATCATAACATTTATGGCTTCATTTGTTATGAAAATTCAGCTTTACAAGCTATTTATAGGGCAAGAATATACAAGCAATGTTGGTCACAACGACTATAATTTTGGCATTGATTTGATAACTCCGGTCGGCCGCTACTAGACAGTAGGTCGACCGGGGAGCCTTAAAGTAAAGATTAAAGGCCCTCTGTGTTCATCTCGGTCGACCGCATTCAAGTGGTCACATCTACCGAAGCAATGTTGGTCGAACTACCTATATCAAGATCGTCCGGAGATAATATAGTTGTTGGAGCATTGGAAAATTCAAAACATGAATAAGGACAAAAAACAATGGTCGACCGACTCAACACTGGTCGGTCGACAGAACGATTATGGTTTTCCGAGGCCAAGCCTAGGTCGACCGAATTGCAGTAACGAAGTGGTTTTTCCATTTAGTTAAGTTTCCAATGTTCTCATGCACATGCCTAAGTGTTTTGTAAAGATATAAACACATTTTAAAGTACTTAGGCATTGACCAACACTTAAACAAGTTTTCAAAAACCTTTTCAAAGAATTGAACAAAGTAAAACATGAGGTTTTGAAAACATGCATAGTTGAGCTTTAAACATCTATGCACCCTAGTATTCTCAAGGAAAGATTAGTCACAAAGAATATACCTATGTAGACTAGACTAATCTTTTTGGAGGTCTTCAAGTCTTGTAGATGAAATCTTCTAGGACCTTTCACTTGAAGCCTTTGATCAACATCTTCTTGAGTGATGAAGTCCTCTAACAATCTTGAGTTGTAATGTATTGGACTTCACACTTCTTGTCAAGGAGTCTACCACTTGATTGTAGTCTTGCTGGGTTGAGTAGCTCTTGACATGTCGATCTTCCTTCATCATTGACTTTGCAAGTACTTCCATAGCATATGGATTGACTTCATGCTCGTGTTATGGAGTCTTGCAAAGTGTAACTTCCTTGTGTGTGTGATCATACCTTTGATGTATACAAGGAGCTAACTTACAATTTTCATCAATGTTGGTGTGAGTGCTAAGGATACTATCATTAAGAAAATTCTCACACAAACATTAGAACTATCAATGATTTGTTATCATCAAAACAAGATTGATAACTTTGCCCTTCGGGGTAACACATACAACAAAAAATTCATGATGATGATGTGCATATGATTCTGGGACTCCCTTGTGGTGGAGAGGATGTTAAAGAGGCTCTTGCCTGGGCATAAAAAACAATGAACTCGAGAAAAGTCTCAACATTACGACAGAGATGGATGGTATGATGATGTTGAGCTTTCTCAATGAATATTTGCTAAATTAAAGTTAAGGGATGTTAACCAAGAATGGAAAGTGAAATACAATTTATATGTAATTGCGAAATTCCTTAAACCGCACATGAGGTTCGCACTAAGGAGATTTTGGGTGCCAATTGTCAATGAGATTGATAGAGTGAAAGAACTCAATTGCACCGTTCACCACGTGATTTCCTGAATAAAATCCTGGAACTCCTTGGGGAACCGAGTCATTACAGCGGTACGTATAGCTAAAAAGCTTCTATCAATTCACTCGACGCTTTCCCAATGCATAATTTGACTATATCTCGCATCGTAATTACTTGTATGCTCGTTTTGGAACGAGTCTCCCCACACATTTCTTCATGTAATATTTATGTTCTTGGACCGTTTTATTACTGTTTATCATTTTATTGAGTTATATCATTTGATTGAATATTATTAAATAATGTAGTTCAGCCAAAAAGAAAACAAAACATCATACTAAAACCCATTTGACAAATTTCAGAGATGTCGAGGACCCAACACACGTTCACATGCCATTGAATCCAGCACAAAAGATGAACGTCCTTTACGTAGTATTCAAAAATGCCATCTCATTGATATCTTTTTCTTGTTTGCTGATGCTAATCCGGATTGAAGTATACTAACGTTAAGAGATATCTGTCACGGGTCGCAAGTTTCAGCACTTGAGACGCCCGCGATGCCGAGTAACTCTAGCTCAAATAGCTCTTAAGTTACTCCCGGCAAGCTTTCTCTTTAGTCACAATCTCGGGACAAGAAGATAGGCAACACTTAAAAACGAAAACGGGTCACTTGCGCGAAAACTCGGCTTTTCTCATTAAAACATAACATGATTACATGTATGAAAATTTACATCAAAAGAGTTCAAAACGACGAGGGGGAGAGTCGCTTGAATGCCTATTACAAATGCTAGAAGTTTGGTTTTTGCTTGTATGTTGAAATTTTTGTTCCCCCCTATAGGTGCTTAAAAAGCATTTACCCTAGTGATAGGAGTGTAGCACTTTTTTCCGAGGAGGTGGGAAAACAAGTTACCTATGCTATACAAATGATAATTACAATCTACTTCGAGCATAATCTTCAAAATGTCATATAAGGATGACCTGCAAAATTTGGGCCCAATCGGACTTCATTTTGATGCAAAACGGCAAGTGCCAAGTTGTTGGCCTGATGGGCACTGCCGCAGCATTCTGCTGCACACTAGGCACTGGCATGGGCGGCTGGCCTGGGCGCTAGCATGGGCGGCTGGCACGGGCGCTGGCCTGGGCGGCTGGCATGGGGCGCTGCTGCATGGGCGATCGGGCACTGGCGATTGCCGGCTGCACGCTGTGCGTGCAGTGGGTCTGTTGCCGCACGCCGTCTGTGCGGTTGGCTGCTGCATGGCATGGGCGGCTGGGGCACAATGCTGCCCATTGGTGCACGCTGCTTGGGCAGCCATGTGCATGCTGGTTGGGGCATGGCAGCCTTGGGGCCGAGTATCGGACGGTGCTGCCTCCGAGCGCACGAACTGGGCGAGGCAATGGGGCACGCTTGGCACACAGGCGTGCGGGTCATGTTGCGACAACGAGGTGCGCCTTCCATGATCGGCATGCTCGGGAGCCTTTGGCCACACGGCTTAGGCAAGCTCGGGCGCGCAGAGGAGCATCGTTGTTGTCTCCTGTGCGAAGTCACGAACAACCTGTGACATACTCCCCCACTTGATTTGGGCGACGTCCTCGGCGCCTTCTTCATTTGCACACTCTTTAAATCCACGGCGAGCCTGAGGAGGTTCGTCAAAACACTGGCCTCTCGGCAAAGAACTCCGCCTCCAGTCGCTTCAAAGCAACACTTTCTTTAAGATATTCTGAATCGGAGTCCTTTCACCTTGTTGCACGCCAAGGCGAATGTGTTTCTGCAAGAGTTCAAGGTTAGGCTAGCATAATCCGCTCCCTGGGGTTCTGCATCCTTTAATCTTCGTGCCGCAGTGTTCCTTTCCCTTCATGGGAGCTCTCATCGAATACATGGTGGCCAGTAGCGATGTATTTTCTGAGGGCTCAACATTATTTCTCAAAGGGATCAAGGTTGGTTTATTCCCCATCACCATAAGTGAATTAGCCCAGGGGTCTATTGCTACTTTATTCTGCCACGGATGCGCGAATTTCGACAATCGCCGCATCACTAGCCACAATCCTTTCCTCATTGGATTGGGCACTCTGAAAAAGTTCCCTAGTAGCGGAGCTCAATTCCTCTAGCTCCCTACTTTGATAGGCAACATCGTTCTCCATTAGCATCGCCCGACGCTCCATGGAGTTACCATCCTCTTCGCTAGCTCCGTAGCAGAAGGTATGGACTTTACCGACCGACGCCTAACGCTTCGAGACGTGCTCTCATAGCACTCTCATCCGCCGCTACACCGCCTCTCGCTTTTACCACCCATCGCTGCTCCCAAACAAGGCTCGATACCAAGTGTCACGTGGTCGCAAGTTTCAAGACTTGAGACGCCTCGCGATGCCGAGTAACTCTAGCTCAAATAGCTCTTAAGTTACTCCCGGCAAGCTTTCTTTAGTCACAATCTCGGGACAAGAAGATAGGCAACACTTAAAAACGAAAACGGGTCACTAGCGCGAAAAACCTCGCTTTTCTCATTAAAACATAACATGATTACAAGTATGAAAATTTACATCAAAAGAGTTCAAAACGACGAGGGGGAGAGTCGCTTGAATGCCTATTACAAATGCTAGAAGTTTGGTTTTTGCTTGTATGTTGAAATTTTTGTAACCCCCTATAGGTGCTTAAAAAGCATTTACCCTAGTGATAGGAGTGTAGCACTTTTTTCCGAGGAGGTGGGAAAACAAGTTACCTATGCTATACAAATGATAATTACAATCTACTTCGAGCATAATCTTCAAAATGTCATATAAGGATGACCTGCAAAATTTGGGCCCAATCGGACTTCATTTGGATGCAAAACGGCAAGTGCCAAGTTGTTGGCCTGATGGGCACTACCGCAAAGATTCTCGCCGCACACTGGCGCCGGTACGGGCGGCTGGCTCAGGGCGCCGGCATGGGCGGCCGCACGGCGCTTGCTCAGGGCGGCCGCATGGGCGCCGCTGCATGGGCGACTCAGCCGCTGCACGCGGCTATGCGGCTGGTTGCTGCACGCCGCCATGGCTGGGCCGCTCGCATGGCATGGGCGGCTGGGGCACAATGCTGCCCACTGGTGCACGCTGCTTGGGCAGCCATGTGCATGCTGGTTGGGGCATGGCAGCCTTGGGGCCGAGTATGGGGACGGTGCCGCCTCCGAGCGCACTGAACCCAGGGCGAGGCAATGGGGCACGCTTGGCACACGGGTGTGCGGGTCATGTTGCGACAACGAGGTGTGCCTTCCATGATCGGCATGCTCGGGAGCCTTTGGCCACACGGCTTAGGCAAGCTCGGGCGCGCAGAGGAGCATCGTTGTTGCCTCCTGTGCGAAGTCACGAACAACCCGTGACATATCCCTCTCTCTTCTCGAATGCACAAAACAAATAGCCAAGATGGTATCCATTTTGGATCATGAACTTATCAAGTGATTTTCCCATGAAAAATTCTGATATGGACCAAGTCCACATGGACCTTGTGGTTCTGAATAAGCCACATTATCACAGAATTGTCTCTCTCCTCATTCTGTAATGATGTGGTCAGTTCTGAATCACATGCTCCAACGGAACTGGTACATATCAGAACTATTCTTTTCCCATTTTGGTACAAGCTGAAAATACCAAAACATCGGGCTGGTGCATTAGGCTTCTCTCGACGACAAAGGCCTTCAAATCTCCCAGTTTGAGGCCCCTGCAGTACAGAACTCCAATGGAGATGTTGTAAGTATCAGCAAGCACTGGGATAGCACTCTCCCACCAAGCAAAAATCACTTTTGCATACTCGATACTCGCATATGGATGTTTATCAGGGGGTTATCCCAACTGCTTCTATCCTTCCCCCAAGGCCATAGAACTTCCGCTCCATGGAAAATAGAAAACCTCATCGACCATCCATCCAGTACAGATGAGGATGATTTGGCCGGATCAGATATGCTCAAATAGTGTTTCTTCAAGTGTTTGGACTTTATAATGGCGATCAACCGGAAATGGAGAACCGGAATCTTGAAACTCCAGAAAGCGGAATCTTCCAGTTTGAGTAAATCAATATTAAGGGGTGGTGGGCATTGGCGGATCCAAAAATTTGTCATTGGGTGCGAATTTCTTACTAAAATTTTTTAAGGGGCGGAATACAATATTTAAAAAAAATATATCACAAAAATAATTTTTTCCTATAAAAAAATTCATCTTTTCTGAGAATGTTGGGGCAGCGGGCGCCCCTCGCGCCCGGTTTTGGCTACAATGCTAAACACCCTCTCAGCAAACACGTTCAACACACATTTGTGGCCATCAGATTCATTCGTTTTGGATCTAATGTTCAATATGCATTTGGCTGTCATGAAGAGCCATCCACACCGAATTATATGCTTTAAAATCCCCGGTTCCCGCCCAGACTGTGGATTTTTTTTCAATTTCCTTAATTTCCTACCTCTCAGTCATGATCTTGGTCCAAAATTCTCGGTTCTTTTACTCCAATTCGGCAACATGCCTATCACTCCCCACAATGTCCATAATTTGGAGTTCTAATATACCAAAAAGCCCTAAACTCTTATTTTTCAGGATAGTTCTTCCTTTGATTATTTATTTGCATTTTTTTTCTGATTCATTCAATGCAGATTTTGTTTATTGATAGTTGCAAAACTACCAATTTCATTCATCGAATTGTTTGCTAATCAATCAATTCCAGATGTTGATTCTATAGAGAATTCGGTGTCAAATCACAATGGTTTAGATTCAAATCATAATGTTATCATTATATAATAACTATTGTAATTTTAATACGGCAGAGTTTTATCATTAAATATGTTTATTATTTTTGTCTTTGTCCTTTAACATTTAGTTCAAAAATAGTGATGATGGACATCATATATTCTCTGATGGATATAATTTACCAGAACAGGCGGGTGATGCACAAAATCCTAGCAAGTGAACTAGTGTCCAGTTGAGTATATAAGTAAGACAAATATCGTACCCACAGAGAATATAATTAAGTAGCAAAATTGTTTATTATCCTAATTTAGACCTACAAATATTTTTTAGAGTTTTACTAACTAATGCTTAAAATTAAATAACAACTAAATTAAACAAATAAGAAAGAAGATATCAGATAATGAGAGAAGGGTTGATTAGGACATTGATCCAACTTGTCGAAACACCACAAAGAAAATAGCTGCTTGAATGAAGCATTGGAATTTGTCCAGTTTAAATATTTTTGTGCGCATATGAATTTTACAGAAACATAAGAATGACAAATACGGTTTTCTCTGGTGAATCGAAAACATCCAAGAGTTAACAGCTGCAAGTATTGTTGTATAATACAAAGTTCTTGTGAGATAATCATCCAAGATTAAAAGGAAATTTTAAATTTTGTACAAACAGATCAGAAGTTCCTTTGTCTGTCCTTTTGAACAATGAGATATTAGATATATCAAATGGAAGGCAATGAGTTTTGGGGTGAAAAAAGGAAAACACAAACTCAAATCTAACAGAAAAACTACTAACCACCATCACCATTGGTGACCTTCAGCTGCAAGCTGAAACCATGTCAAACCAATTGGGACAAGACCTGTAACGATAAGGAGCAGAACAAATACAAGACAGAGAACTGTCACGGGTCGCACGAATATAGCATCTCTCAGCGACCGTGACGATGCTCGGAACACTATGTCATCGCACGAAGTTACCATGTGGCGCACGACGTCGGCTAACCTCGGTGGGCCTCAACGGCGTGCACGTCGCATGGCAGCCAAGTCCTCGGCCCGAAAGCAGCGGTAACAAGGTGCCCATGCAAGCAGCGCCCTGAGCTACCAGCAGACAGCAACGCCTGAGCCCGCCCGCCCATGCACTATCGCCTGAGCCAGCCGCCCTTGTCCGTCGCCCATGCCAAAGCACCATGCCAGCCCGCCCAGCCGAGACACTATAGCTGCGCCCTCAGCCCAGCCGCCTGATGTGCAGGCAGAATGCTGCGGCAGTGCCCATCAGGCCAACAACTTGGCACGTACCGTTTTGCATCCGAATGAAGTCCGAATGGGCCCAAATTTTGCAGGTCATCCTTATATGTCATTTAGAAGATAATGCACGAAGTAGATTGTAATTTTCACTTGTATAGCATAGGTAACTTGTTTTCCCACCTCCTCGGAAAAAAGTGCTACACTCCTGTCACATGGGCAAATGTTTATTAAGCACCTATAGGGGGAACAAAAATCTACACACAAGCAAACAAGCAATTGTAAAACGACTCCTCCCCCTCGTCGTATTGTACATTCAAACTCTGTAAATTTTTATTCAATGCAATGAAGTGATTTTAGTGAAATTTGTCCCGTGCCATTTATTTTGTGTTTATTTACGATTTTGCCATTGTGAAGCGTTTGTCCCTTTTCGATTATTTCGAAGGCCTGAAGTGACTTGGGGGCTAGGGAACCAAGGTCACTCGGCATCACTGCATGCGCCTAAGAACCTCAAGAGACGACCCGTGACACTTGGTATCAGAGCAAGGTTGCAAGAACTCGGGACTAAGAAAAGCGATGGCTACGAAAACGAGAGGCGTGTTGGCTACGGACGATGCTACCAAGGCCAGACTAGATGCTCTAGAGGCCATGGTAAGCAAAGTGCATACCTTCTGCTATGGTGAGAGCAAGGAGGATGCCGAATCCATGAAGAGGAAGACGACTCTTATGGAAAACGATATCGGTGTGCAAAGTGGGGAACTAGAGGAAATGGGTAACGCTACAAGAGAGTTATTCCATGTTACCCAAGCACACGATGCTAAGTTGGCAAGCAACGAGGTAGCGACCGAGGAGATGCGCTCATCGTTGACCAACAACACCAAAGCGGTGATCGATCTCGCAGTCGCTTTGGAAGAGGTGAAGGTAAAGCTAAGGACGCTTTCCTTAGCCATTGGCCGAGCCACTGGAGAACGGAATGCCCAACAAGCCGCTCCTAATCATGCACCGAAACTAAAGGTGAGAGAACCTAAGGCATTCAAAGGAGCGACGGGATGCTCAAGAAGTAGATAATTTCTTCTTCGACATCACGCAATACTTCAAGACTGGGTAGGTATCACCGAGGAGAGCACTGAAGGTGGATACTGCTGCTACATACTTGGAGGACGATGCGAAATTATGGTGGAGAGTCCAATCGTCCGAGATGGAAGCCGAGCGGATAACTATAAACACTTGGGAACTAATGAAAGAAGCTCTTAAGCAGCGCTTCTTTCCCGTAACGTGATCTATGAAGCTAGACGAAAGCTTAGAGAATCAAGCAGAGCGGGACTATTCGAGAGTACGCCAAGAGCTTCTCAAAGATGCTTACTCAGATATCGACATGTCCGAGGCGGACAAGCTCTTTGTTTTCATGGAAGGTCTTAAACCGTGGGCAAGGAACGAGCTCACTCGCCAGCGTGTGCAGAACCTGGCCGATGTTATAACTATTGGTGAGGGTCTAGTAGACTTTCAACAAGATATGAGGAAGGACAAGGAGAAGGTGACTCCCTTCCCGGCTAAGACGGGGAACTACAAGCCATTCCGGTCGAACTTCACAAGAGGTGGAGGAGATAGGCCCTCCCCCTCTTTCGTGGGACAAAATCGAGGGGATGCTCCACAGAGGAATTACACACCGAGACCATTTACTGGGCCGTGCTACAACTGTTCAGGACCTCACCCATTGAGAAGTTGCCCAACCTACAAGGGTGGACCACTGGCGGCGAATGGTTTTCAACGGGGACCAGATACACCCCAAATGCAACGTGAGGAAGCATATCATGAAGAAGGGGGTGCTGCTGGAGCACTAGCTAATGTGCGAACGGCCCAAGACGGTCATGAAGCTTTAGGGACTCGATCTATAAGCGATCCAAGATTGATGTACGTGGATGTGCACATCAACGGGATACCTATTCGAGCTATGGTGGATTCCGGCGCTACTCACAACTATATAAACATCTCGGAAGTTGAGAGATTGGGTCTAACTTTAGAAGAAAGTAACCGAACGGTGAAGGCCATAAACTCACCGCCTCAAACGGTTGCTGGAGTGGCGAAGGCAGTGAAGATAAGTGTGGGGCCTTTTGAGGGGAGCACGGACCTCACCGCGGCCCGGATGGATGACTTCAAACTCATATTGGGTCTCCAATTTATGAGGGAGAATAAGACGCAAGTGCTCCCCTATGCTGATTCGATTATTGTTGACTGGGGAATGTTGTGCCTCGATATTGTTGGGAAATCGCCAACCCCAAGTTGTCTCGCATTCCAACCGGGAAAGTGGTCTTAAGCAGTGAGAGCCAACATTCCTTGCTCACCTAAATCGGGAAGAGGTGGAGGAGAAATCAGGGTCAATACCACCGGTGGTGAAGCAGTTGTTACACAAGTATGAAGATGTCATGCCGGAAGAACTCCCTCGGCAACTTCCGCCAAAGAGAGACATCGATCATGAACTTGAGTTGCTCCCGGCACGAAACCTCCCCGCCGGGCCCCCTTATCGTATGTCTCAACCCGAACTTGCGGAGCTTCAAAAACAACTAACTGAAATGCTGGAGGCCGGTATCATCGCTCCCTGCAAGGTCTCCTTATGGTGCCCCCAAGTAATATTCCAAAAGAAACCTCGATGGTTCTCTTCGCATGTGCGTGGACTATCGGGCACTCAACAAGATCACGATCAAGAACAAGTATCCTATACCTCCGCCGGCTGATTGCTTTGATCAACCGAGTCGGGCGAAGTATTACTCCAAAATTGATCTTCGCTCGCCACTGGCAAGTACGCGTGAAGGAGGGAGACTGAAATGAAGACCACTTGTGTGACGAGATACGGGCATTTGAATTTCTCGTAATGCCCTTTGGGCTAACCAATGCTCCCGCAACTTTTTGCACCTTGATGAATCAAGTTTTGAGAGACTTTTTGGACCAGCTTTGTGGTCGTATACTTGGACGACATTGTTATCTATAGCAACGACTTGGAGGAGCATGTAGCACACCCGGGAGATGGTGCTCGCCGCCTCGAGAGAAACCAGCTTGTATGCTAAGTTGTCCAAGTGCGCTTTTGCTCAACGTAGAATTGCATTCCTTGGTCACATCATTGAACCAGTGATGCATTCGTATGGATGAGAAGTAAGATATCGGCACTGAGAGTGGCGACTCTCAAAGAATCTGCACGAATTGAGATCATTCCTCGGCCGCCAACTACTATCGGCGATTTGTGAAGGACTATTCCAAGATAGCCTTACACTTGACCGAGCTTCTCAAGAAGAAGACGGAGTGGAATCGGGACTCGAAATGTCAATTGGCCTTTGAGAACTTGAAGAGACAAATGTCCACCGACCCGTGCTAGGCCTACCAAACATGACTAAGCCATTTGAGGTGCATACCGATGCTTCGGACTTTGCCCTCGGAGGGGTGCTTATACAAGAAGGCCACCCTGTAGCTTTTGAGAGTAGGAAGTCGAGCGAGGCAGTAAAGAAAGTACACGGCACACGAGAAAGAGCTCCTTGCCGTAGTCCACCTGCTTATGGGTACGGAGACATTACCTATCGGGAGCCGCTTTCCTTGTAAAGACGGACAACACCGCCGTGAGCCACTTCATGACTCAGCCCGCGACTAACGGACGACAAGCCCGTTGGCAAGAACTTCTAGTGGAATTCGACTTCACGCTAGAATACGTAACTGGGTGCAACAAATGTGGTCGACGATGCTCTAAGCCGAAGGGGTGAACTAGCTCCATCAAGTCAACTCTCGCCTTTGGCTAGTAGCGAATTCTCCATGGGCATAAAAGAGGCGATACGTGGATTTTTGCCAAATGACCCTAACGGACAACAACTTATGTCGATGGTAAGAGAAGGAAAGACTCAAGATTTTGGGGTCGATGATGGACTTTTGATGACACGGGGCCCATCGCCTCTATATTCCGAAGGGTGGACACTTGAGAAAAAGAATTATTGAGGAATGCCATAGTACATCGTGGTCGGACACCAAGGAGAAGACCGCACGATGGCCTTGGTGGAAAGTGGCATACTATCGGGCCCCCGTGATGCGGACGAGATTTCCGATTTTGTGAAGACTTGCTATACTTGTCGAAGGACAAGTAGATCGACTGTAAGAAAGCGAGGACTCGCTTGAACCTCTATCCATGCCGAAAAACCTTGGGAAAGTGTATCCTTAGACTTCATTACTGTGGTTGCCAAGATAGAAGACAATGCTACAATTTTGGTGGTGATTGATCGCTTTTCTAAGTATGCCGCATTCATTCCTAGCACCGAAATATGTGACTCGCCCAAGAGATCGCTGAAACCGTTTCTTCCAAAACGTGGTGAAGTTTTTGGGGAGTGCCCCCGAGAGATAATCAGTGATCGAGATGGAAGATTTACTGGGAAATTTTTGGATCGAACTCTTTCGCGGCTTTCGTACTAAATTGTGCATGAGTTCTCGCATTCCATCCCCGAGTCGATGGGCAAACAGAGAGATATAATGGAATGCTAGAAGAATACTTGCGGCACTTCATGTGGATGAACCAAAGGAATTGGGTTGAACTTTTGGATGTGGCGCAACTTTGCTTCCAATTCGCAGTAAGAGTTCCGCTACTAACAAAAGCCCCCTTTGAGATTAGTAATCGGTCAACAACCTTTACTACCTCATACCGCAGACACGCCGACCGGAATCAAGTCGTCGCGGGCGCAGGACTTCTCCTGAGAATGGAAGAAGAATGTAGAACTTACGAAGATGTGCCTTGAAAGGACTGGCAAGCGGATGAAAAAGTATGCCGATCGTGGCTGCATTTTGTGGAGTTCGAGGTCTGGGGATCAAGTGATGGTAAAAAGGCATCTTAAAAAGAGAACCCAAGAGAAACAAAGGGTTAGACACGAGACCGATGCCCAAGTACATTGGACCCGTACTCTATATTGGAAGAGAATCGGGAGTTGCTTACAAAGTGGAACTTCCGCCGATACTGAAGATCCACACGCCTTCCATGTAAGTCTTTGAAACCTTATCATGAGAATCAACAAGAGCAAAGTTGACACGACCCCTACGGTATCCGCCTCCTCAACCACATTGAGCAAGAAAGTAGCCGAGGCAATCCTTGATGCTCTGGACAACCGTGAGGGGCAAGAGGAACTATATGGAATTCTTGGTGCATTGGCAAGGTCTGGGGCACCAAGAAGACGATTGGGAAAGAGAATCGGGATATGAGAGCCTTTAAACCACCGATAGAGGACTACAGGAGAGCACGGCGACGAGGGCGTCGCCAAATCAAGTGGAGGAGGATATCACGGTCGCACGTAATATAGCATATCTCGACTGACCGTGACGATGCTCTGAACACTATGTCATCGCATGAAGTTACCATGTGGCGCACGACGCCGGCTAACCTCGGTGGGCCTCAACGGCGTGCACGTCGCGATGGCAGCCTATGTCCCGTCCCAAAGCAGTGCAGTAACAGTGCCCTATGCAAAGAGCTCGCACATGCAAGCAGTCGCCCAGTAGCCGCCCTATGCAAGCAGCTCGCCCAGAGCTAGCCACAGCAGTAAAGCAGCGCCCAAAGCTGCCACGAGACAGTAAGCAGCGCCAAAGCCAGCCGCCCCTACGCACATCGCCTGAGCCGCCCGCTCTTGTCCCGTCGCCCATGCCGAAAGACTCATGCCGGCCGCCCAGCCGAGACACTATAGCTGCGCCCTCACCAGCCGCCTGAGCAGTGCAGCAGAATGCCATGCGGCAGTGCCCATCGAGCCAACAA
Source organism: Vinca minor (assembly GCA_026122235.1). Lineage (NCBI taxonomy): Eukaryota > Viridiplantae > Streptophyta > Magnoliopsida > Gentianales > Apocynaceae > Vinca > Vinca minor. The sequence goes on along the minus strand of JAOCZM010000210.1, from coordinate 1,045,886 downwards.
CTCGCACGCACTGCTTTTGCATCCGAATGAAGTCCGAATGGGCCCAAATTTTGCAGGTCATCCTTATATGTCATTTAGAAGATAATGCACGAAGTAGATTGTAATTTTCACTTGTATAGCATAGGTAACTTGTTTTCCCACCTCCTCGGAAAAAAGTGCTACACTCCTGTCACATGGGCAAATGTTTATTAAGCACCTATAGGGGGAACAAAAATCTACACACAAGCAAACAAGCAATTGTAAAACGACTCCTCCCCGTCGTCGTATTGTACATTCAAACTCTGTAAATTTGTATTCAATGCAATGAAGTGATTTTAGTGAAATTTGTCCCGTGCCATTTATTTTGTGTTTATTTACGATTTTGCCATTGTGAAGCGTTTGTCCCTTTTCGATTATTTCGAAGGCCGGAAGTGACTTGGGGCTAGGAACCAAGGTCACTCGGCATCACGGTGCGTCTAAGAACCTCAAGAGACAACCCGTGACAGAACCCCGTACAACATGTATATCCCGAGACCCGAAACACTAACAATGATATAATAGAGTTCAAGATAGATAACAATATAAGATAGCAATGAAGCCATTAGGGATGAGCAAATTCGATTTTTTCCGAATTCGCATTAAATTTGGTAATTTGGTTTCGATAATTCGGGCATGACCGAATTCGAATTGGGACGATTTTGGTCAGACCAATTTTGAATTCGGTCTAACCGAATTCGAATTTAAATTTTTAAATAAATTAATAATAATATTATATAATAAGTATATATAGTAAAGTTATAAAAAATAAAAAAACCCTAACATAATAGTAAAAACCTCCCTCTGTCGTCCCTCGCCATGGAACCCTTGGAGCAAATTATCCAATTGCTTCCCAATATGATGCTGATAAATTGGATGCTCTTAAGCCCAAGAAATCCCCCACTGCTTTCTTCTATTTCTTGTGTGTATTTTATCTTTTTAGTTTCTTTTTTTTTTATTTCTTGAAAAAAGTACTCATTTCATTGTTGAGGAAGGTGAGATATTGATATGGGTTTTATTCTGTTTTGAATTTCTGTGATATCCCAAAGGATTCACAAGGACTTAACTCAATCTAGACAGCAGCTAAGAGACCTCAGTCTCACACAATCCAATATCAACACGGGAAAAGACAATTAACTGATATGTATATAAATGGACAAATTCACTTAAGTAATCCTTAATACAAATATCAAAGTAATATCCTCAGAATGAATACAAATCCAATACTAGAAGGCTCACAGTCCTCATTTGTTAACTAGCAATAAGAAATAAGGCATAAGAGAACAAACTTGAGATACACCCCCAAAGCCGCCAAGCAAGCCAGTATTCCCCCGCAATGAGCACTCGAATCGGTGAAGGAGCCGAAATGGGGGAGAGATAAGAAGAAGAATAGAAGCGAGGGAGAAAGATAGACTCGAGGGGGAATGAAGAACTTACAAGAGAGGTGTAATGGGTCGCTGCCGCTTTTTAGGATATAATTTGTCGAATGCCCTTCCTTAGCTCAGCTTTGCCCTTTTATACTTAGGGTTGTAGTCCCAAGGTGGATCTCGACTCTTCAAGACATCTCCTCCCGGGCCGTGTCGGAGAATCAACAGTCATGGGAGCACTGCTCGAGCTTCAATGGTGGATGATCATTCCAAAAGCAGCTTAGTAGCCTTCTTCTTAGCTCGAAATAGAAAGGCAATAAGACTTGCCGAAACGACAACGCTTCTCGGCTTAGGGGAAATAAATTAAATAGGCAAATGCTACTTAAATGGGACGACGTAGTTTTGGTGTGATTGGGCTAGTCTTAATTAATTTAGCCCTAATCCCCAATTTCCCTTCTTAACCGAATAACTAACTTTCCCTCCTCTTATTTTATTCAAACTTCTTCCTTCCATGTCCGAACATGACATTCCCTTCTCCATCTGATCAGCCTTGTCCTCAAGGCTGAAACTCAGGAAACTTCTTCCCAATGGTCTCCGGATCTTCCCAGGTGGCCTCTTCTGGTGGTAGATTATCCCATTGCACCAACCACTTCACAGCGGGTTTGTTCATTTTCTTGTATATCTTCCTTTCCAAAATGGCCATGGGAGTGACTTTGAATTGTCCTTCCTTGTCCACTCTGGGGGTAGCTCGGTTCTCACTATCGCTCCCTTCTCCAATTTTCTTCTTCAGTAAGCTGATGTGGAATATAGGGTGTATCATAGCTTGCTCAGGAAGATCAAGTTTATAAGCCACTTTTCCAAATTTTTGTATTATCTGAAAAGGTCCATAGTACTTGGCTGAGAGTTTGAGATTTTTCCTCATTGCCACTGATGTCTGTCTGTAGGGTTGTAGCTTCAAATATACCCAGTCTCCCAATTCAAACTCTCTTTCTGTTCTCTTCTTGTCTGCATAATGTTTCATCCTTTCCTGTGCCTTCTGAATATTCTCTTGTAGAATACCCTCCATCTTTCTTCTGTCTTCCATGTAACCCCTTACTGCCTCATTGTTGCCAAGTAAGTAAGGTCCCATAGCTAGAGTTGGTGGTTTATAACCATAAATGACTTTCAAAAGGGGACATTTTTATGGTCAGTATGGTATGTGGTGTTGTACCACCACTCTGCCAAGGACAACCAACTCATCCATTTCTGAGGTTTGCTCCCACAAAAGCACCTTAAATACATTTCTAGTGTCTGGTTGACTCTCTCTGTCATGCCATCTGTCTGAGGATGATAGGCAGTTGACATGTTGAGTTTAGTTCCCATTCCTCTGAATAAATTCCCGCTGAAACTGGCCGGTGAACACCCTATCCTCGCTCGGGCCACAATGTGCTCTGGTATCCCATGTAGCTTATAGACTTGATCAAGGTAGACTTCACTACTGATAGAGGGCAGGTGAAAGGGGTGAGTTAAAGCAATGAAATGGCTATACCGGTAAGCCTATCCACTATGACCAGGGATGACATCTTTTCCTCCGGACCTTTGGTAACCCTTCTATGAAATCCATAGAAATGTCGATCCCAAGCTTGTTTTGGTATGGGAAGGGGTTGCAGTAAGCCTGGGTAGCCTACTTTTTCTTCTTTGCTCCTCTGGCAAGTGTCACATCTCCTTATCCATTCCTGTATCTGCTCCTTCATACCAGGCCAGCAGAAAAATTGCTTGGCTCTTTGGTAACTAGCCTGCATACCTGAGTGTCCTCCAAGTTGAGTGTTATGCAACTCTTCAATCAACTTTTCCCTTATATCTCCTTTGGCTCCTATGTAGATCTTTTTATTTTTGTATAGAATTCCATTTCTGTATTCCCAGCCCTCTTTCTGTTGCTGGTTGACTAGGACATCAATGATAATGTCCTGTACCTCAGCATCTCCTACATAGCTGTCCCCCACCTCTGTCACCCAAGCTGGTGTTACCGAGGTAAGTGCATTGAGCTCCTCTCTTCTTGACAAGGCATCAGCAACCTTGTTTTCACAACCCTTCTTGTACTTGATTTCAAAGTCTAAGCCCGTCAACTTAGATGTCCACTTTTGTTGAGCTATGGTGGTGATCCTTTGCTCCATCAGAAATTTCAGACTCTGATGGTCTGTTTTGATGATGAAATGAGCACCTTCCAGATAGTGCCTCCATTTCCCCCAGCATGCTGCCAAAGCCAACAGACTCTTCTTCATAAACTCGACACTCTCTATGCCTCGGGACCTAGAGCCTTGCTGAGGAAAGCAATTGGTCTCTTGTCCTGCATGATAACTGCCCCTATTCCCACATCTGAGGCATCTGTCTCTATGACAAAGGTCTTGTCCCAGTCTGGCATAGTCAACACAGGTGTTGAACTCATTGCTTCCTTAAGTGATTCAAAAGATTTCTTGGCTTCCTCAGACCATACAAACCCTCCCTTCTACAGCATCTTGCAGAGTGGTTTGCTGATGATCCCATAACCCTGGACAAATCTCCTATAATAGCCGATTAAACCTAGAAATCCTCTCACATGTGTGATGGTCTTAGGTATAGTGCCAGCTTGATCATGTCTCTGCACTGCGCAGATCTCACTGAAACACCATCCTGGCTGATTATGTGACCTAAGTACTCTATCTTAGTTTGAGCAAAAGTGCATTTGCTCCTCTTGGCAAAGAGTTGATGTTCCTTGAGGAGTTGGAACATTTTCCTCAAGTGAATCATGTGTGAATCAAAATCCTTACTATAGACTAATATATCATCAAAGAATACCAGTATAAATTTCCTGAGGTGAGGGGCAAATATCTTGTTCATGAGTGCTTGAAAAGTGGCTGGCCCATTTGTTAGGCCAAATGGCATTACTAAGAACTCATAAAGCCCCAAGTGTGTCCTAAAGGCTGTCTTAGGCACATCCTCAGTATTTACCTTAATTTGGAAGTATCCTGACCTCAAATCTATCTTGGTAAAGTATTGTGCTCCCTGTAACTCATCTAGAAGCTCATCTATGATAGGTATAGGGAATTTGTCCTTGACAGTGATGGAATTTAATTGTCTATAGTCTACACAGAACCTCCATGTTCCATCTTTCTTCTTTACTAACAACACTGGAGAGGCAAACTGGCTTTGGCTTGGTTGTATTATGCCCTCCTCCAGCATTTCCTTGACTAATCTCTCAATTTCTGACTTCTGGAAATGTGGATACCTATATGGCCTAAGTTTGAATGGCTGTCGTCCCCCTCCACCGACTGTATCTTGTGTTCATGACCTCCCGGAGGAGGTAATCCTTGGGGTTGATCAAACACCTCCACAAACTCTTTTATCACTTGACCTACTTCCATGGGTATCACACCTTCTGCTGCTGTGCCCATGGCTAGTAGTTGACCATAATAGACTTGATCTCCACTCTCTAGAGACTTTAAAATAGACTCTGCCCTTGCTGGCTCTATTTTCAGTTGTCCTTTTTCTCCCTGCAATAACACTTCCTTTCCCTCTTTCTTAAAGGTCAGGCTGACTTCTAAGAAATCAAATAGTATAGGGCTATATTTTGACAACCAGTCTAGCCCTATGATCATGTCACTACTTCCTAGGGTTAATACCCTCACATCATGCTTATATTCTTGTTCTCCCATCTTCCATGCCAGTTCCTTACACACCCCTTGGCTTCTCATAGATTCCCCATTAGCTACAGTTATTTTCATGGGTTTACTTATAGTCTCTTTCAAATTCAGCTCTTTCACTATCTTGCTATCAATAAAACTGCAATTACTCCCAGTATCAATCAGTATTGACATCCTTCTTCTCTTAATCCACCCTGGTATCCTGAAAGTGCTGTTGGACAAGGTGCCAGTCATGGCATTTACTGAGATCTCAGCTTCTTCCTCCTCTAATTCCTCACTCTCTTCACCTTTGCTATAGAGTAGGAACTCCTTCTCCTCATCCTCTTCCTCTATATGTTCTACTACCACAATGTTTAATTCTTTCTTTGGGCAAATGTGACCAGGGTTAAACTTATCTCCACACCTGAAACAAAGTCCCTTTTCCTTCCTCTTTTGATATTCCTCTTCTGAAAGTCTCTTAAAGGTGACAGGCTGTTTTGCTCCATACCCCTTCTGACCACCAGCATTTCTATTGTAAGTGTTATTGGGTAGGCCTCTATGGGTAACAAACTGAGTTCTTGGGGTGGGTAGTAGTGGAGGGCTTTTCTTCAAAGGTTTTGACAAGGCATCTAAAGACCTTTGAAGGTGTAAGGCTTTGTCACACACACTATCCATAGTCTGTAAGTCAAACACCTTAAGCATGTGTTTGAGTTCTTCTTTTAATCCCCCAATGAATACTGAGATGTAGTATTCTTCATCAGCATGGGGCATTCTAGAGATTACTACAGACCTCAGCTCCTCAAAGTTGTCTATGTAATCTTCTATACTACCCTTTTGTTTGATCCTACTGAAATCCTCTAGCAGCTGTCTTTCATCTGCCTCCCCAAACCTCCTACAAACAGCTGCAGCAAATTCCTCCCAAGTTTCATTTGGGTGGGTGGCTGTTCTCCCTCTAGCCCAAGTGTATGCCCTGCTCCTAAAGTTTAGTTTGGTTAGGGTAATTTTCTCTTCCTCAACCACATGGTGTAGTTGGAAATAGTCCTTACATCTACCCCTCCACTCTCTGGCCCTTTCACCTTCAAACACAGGAAACTCCAACTTAGGGGTTTTATAATCAATTCTCCCTTCTCTCCTAGGGTTGTATTGGTTCCTGTTTGTTCCTGAGTCCAGATGGGTAGGAGAGCCATACACAGGCCTATGACCAGTCACTGCACTGGACTGCCCAGCCTCTTGTTTTTCATCTCTCCTCTCAGGTCTATAGGGGTCTTGAAGGAGCAGGTTTATATTGTGGACCTCATCAGCTAAATGAGTCATGTGCCTGGTGAGGTTTTCTACTTCTTTTTGTAGGCTCAGCTGACCCTTAGCTAAATCCTCAATCATGTTCTTATGTTCTATTTGCCCTTGACTTAGCTTATCTGAAGTTGCTGTTTGCTTGCCCAAAACATTATGTATGTCTTGGGTATCCTCCTCTAACTTCTTAAGCCTATCAAAATCCTCTACTTCTGCTGGTAAGTCCTCTTTACTTTGTGTTCTAGTGATGGCCATTTTCACAGGGTAAGAAAAGTGCTCTGATACCAATTTGTGATATCCCAAAGGATTCACAAGGACTTAACTCAATCTAGACAGCAGACTAAGAGACCCTCGGTCTCACACAATCCAATATCAACACGGGAAAAGACAATTAACTGATATGTATATAAATGGACAAATTCACTTAAGTAATCCTTAATACAAATATCAAAGTAATATCCTCAGAATGAATACAAATCCAATACTAGAAGGCTCACAGTCCTCATTTGTTAACTAGCAATAAGAAATAAGGCATAAGAGAACAAACTTGAGATACACCCCAAAGTCGCCAAGCAAGCGAGTATTCCCCCGCAATGAGCACTCGAATCGGTGAAGGAGCCGAAATGGGGGGAGAGATAAGAAGAAGAACGAGCAAGGGAGAAAGATAGACTCGAGGGGGAATGAAGAACTTACAAGAGAGGTGTAATGGTCTGCCGCGCTTTTTAGGATATAATTTCGTTTGAATGCCTTTCCTTAGCTCGGCCTTTTGCCCTTTTATACTTAGGGTTGTAGTCCCCGAGGTGGATCTCGACCCTTCAAGACATCTCCTCTCGGGTCGTGTCAGAGAATCAACGATGCAGGGGAGCACTGTTCGAAAGCTTCAGTGGTGGATGATCATTCCAAAAGCGACTTAGTAGCCTTCTTCTTAGCTCGAAATAGAAAGGCAATAAGACTTGCCGAAACGACAACGTTTCTGGCTTAGGGAAATAAATTAAATAGGCAAATGCTACTTAAATGGGACGACGTAGTTTTGGTGTGATTGGGCTAGTCTTAATTAATTTAGCCCTAATCCCCAATTTCCCTTCTTAACCGAATAACTAACTTTCCCTCCTCTTATTTTATTCAAACTTCTTCCTTCCATGTCCGAACATGACAATTTCATGGCGTATTCTGTTTGTAAATTTTATATCTTCATATTTCTTGTTTAGCTTGGTTGGTTAGGAACTCAGGATAATGTTTAATTTGACCAATTCAGATGAAGAACTTAACTTCAGGAAAGAGACTTGAATCTGCTCCAATTCGGTCAATTAGGTTTCGAATTCGGTCGGTTTTTTGAGGTATGAAAAAATGAAAAAATCGAATTCAAATTAACGAATTGACCAATTCGAATTTGGTGCTCAGCCCTAAAAGCCCGTGCCATTTGCGTAAGAACAGTCGTGGAATTTTTTCCAACAGTCGTGGAATTTTTCTAGGACTCTTTGTGGTGCGGCAAGGAGCTTGAAACATGAAAGTTGTTGTTTTTCCAAAAATTCTACTCCATGAAAGCAAAGGCAGAGATTTTTTATTTATTTATTTTTTATAAAAAAAACACAGAAGAGAATGACAGAAATTGCATATGTTACAACTCATACAGTCTTTACAACTCTGTGATCATATGGACGAAATACACCAAAAAAACCTAATAATAAAATGGCTTCTATGCTGCAAATTATATAGAACATATTTTAGACAAACATAAGATTCAAATGCAAATTATCCATCTAACAATTTGTAGCCTTCTTTATAATAGTAGGTAACATAAGCAAATGCAATATACCAGTGGAGTTCAAAGGGGATGAGATTGTCTTGAAGATAGCCTAATAAGATAACCAGATGCTTAGTTTTACTTATTACTTCTACATCATTTCAATCTTGACCCTGAAAATCTGAGACATCAGCAGACCTGTGGTACTAAAAGAAAGCTACATCAGATATCAGGACTTGTAAATAGAGTTGGAAAGAAGATTTTCACATCACCAAGGACTCTTTTACCCCTCCTCTCCTCGAGTAAATCTTTATTAATCTCAACCAACAATCGCCGACAAGACAAAACCAATCCCAAACATATAAGCCCGTGTCGTCAAGTAACACCGACGAAAACCATAACATCAAAGCATTCAAGCTAGGGGTGTTCACCATTCGGTTGAATCGAAATACCCAATCGGACAAAAACGAATTCCGCTATACAGTTCGATTTATTCAATATTTTGATTTATTCGGTTCCATTTTGAAAAGTCAAAATAATTATGTTCGATATTCGATTTTTATTTTTTAGAAACCGAACTAACGAAATACCGAATAGTCAAAAAACTACTATTTGCTTTCACATGAGATCCAATTCCCAGCATTCTCTCTTTCAACTTGTTTCTTTATTTAAGGAATCTACTATCTGCTTGCACATATGGCAGCATCAAACAAAAGAGTAAGCCAAACCTAAAAGTAGAAAGGGCCATCAGTTTTTTTAGTTTATTGTAAGAAAAGGGTCTTCTTTACATAAAGAGAAGTGTTACAATGAAATTCATAGATTTGCTTATGTATTATGACAAGAAGAAATCAGTGAATAACATGAAACTGACCTTAAACTAATTATATTATTCTGCCACCCGCGCTCCACTCCATACAAAAGCAAATCACCAAAATACAAGTCCATCACATGCCATATTGTGATGCCCTCGAAGCCATACTAGCAACCTGAGCTTGCATTTGAACAGTTCTAACTTTAGAGGAAGTGGCACGGTGAAAAAACTGCTCTCTTGACAACAACCTTACATTCCTCAGGTACTGACCAAATGGAATGGCTCCTTCCTGCACTGCCTTATCCAAGGCATATATGACATCCTCCATCGCCAAATCAAAAGCCGTACAGTCCAACATTTGCTTTGATAACCCATCACACGGCTCAAAAGCCTGGTCCACATTCACATAACCATCCAGCTTCCCCAATTTCTCCTCATTCTCCATCAACCATCCTTCCAAGATATCTGTATTCATCAAAACCATCTGCAATTGCTGTTCCAACCCCTCCTTCTCATCCTGCATTTCCTTTTACCCTTTCCCCAACTCTTCCTCTCGTTGCCTTAGTACTCCTTGAGCACTAAACAAACCTTCCATTTCTGTCTCCCTTGTCTTCCTTAATCCTCCTATGTCACTATGAAAATTTTCAACCAATTTATTCACTGCATTCCTCCTATACACCTCACCGGGATCCTCCATTATCCTCCCCCCAGAAGTAGCAGTATTACTACTATAGGGAGATGGTGGATGCGTCGTCGTCCGTGGAGGTATGGCCGGTTTTGGCACAGCGGCTGCCATTGCAGCTGCCACAGCCCCTGCTGGACCCACCAAAGGACTAATATTGCTCATGGAGTGATTAATACTAGGAGAAGGACTAGGGCTAGGGCGGCATTGCGAGTAAAGGGGTGGATCGCGGGCGAAAAAATGAGACAAATTCCGAGCTAATTCGACTAAATTGGAGCTAGGATAAACCCAATTTTGCAAATAAGGGATGGAAACGACACCAGATGGGTTGACAATTGAGTGATGGCGTTTGATGATCATATCCTTAGTAGGGTTGACGAAGACTAAAGGCGGGTGGCGAGGGTAAGTTTCCATGAGCCAGATTATAATCGGAATGTTGTAAGTAACGTCATGGTAAAGCATCGGAAGAGTACCGTCGGCTTGGAGGAGATTGACGGAACGTCCATCGTTGTGAGTGAAGGTTGCAGTTTTGTGCTGAAGAGAAGGGTAAGCATCGGAAAGAGAGACGAGATGTTGGCGAATCATCCATTTGACGTCTTCGGTGTAAGGTAAGGCTGAGGGACCACGCTGGGAGAGAACGCTGCTGAGGAATTGTTGTACGTATTGGGAGTTTGGGGTGGAGGAGAGCGGCGTCGATGGTGGTGGCGGAACCATTCTCTATGGCGTAGATCTGGAAATAAGGAAGGAATTTGGGATCTTTATATTTTAACTCAGCAATCAGTTAATCGTTTGGGAGATGCTTTAGCTAAGATTGGGTTAAATTTCAAAGAAACTCGTAAAGTTCCTTTCTTGTGGTTAATTCATAAATATATGCAAAAAAAATTTAGCTAATGATATCACTAATCTATTTGCTGGGTGTCAAATAATATACAACTATCATATTTTTTGGGTGCTTTTCGGCCAAAGTTGGCACGTGACTTTCATGTACAGATTATTGAAGGGCAAAATTGAAACTTCGCAATAACCCAGTGATCCGCGGTTAAAGATTTGACCCGTAAATAGAAAATTTGCGCTCAAAATCGGGTCAAATCTTTAACTCACGGATCACTAAATTATTGCGAAATTCCAATTTTGCCCCTAAATAATCTGCACAATAAAATCACATGCCAAATTTTGCCGGAAAACACCCAAAAAAAATGGTGATTGTATATATTATTGACACTCGCAAATAGATGAGTGATATAATTAGATAAAAAAGTAGTTTAGTACCATAAATAGAAATGCGTAAATAATTTGGTACCATAAATAGTCATTTACTCTATTTTTTAAAGAATTTGAGTTTGCTTCGAGCTTATATTCTATTCTCTTCATTTCATAATATAAGTCGTTGGTGACATGAAATGAGTAATTTTTTTTCTAGTCGAGTACAACTTAAGCACAAGGTCACACTTAAGTTTTACACTTCAACCACTATACACAAAATCACATCATGGTCTCACTTATAAGGGGACACAACTTAAGCTCACAAAGAGCCTCAAAAATCTCCTTCAATGTCTCACTTATGAGTGAATCTTGTTACAAATCTCACTAAAATGTCAATGGGAAAGATTCACACAAATCACACTCTATGTGATGAATAAAACTTTGTAGCACAATTTAATCACACTAAATTTGATGGATAAAACTTTCTAGCACATTCACTCAACATATTAGAATCACGATGATTAATACAAAACCTGAGTTTGGAATGTTTTGAGAAGATATATTAATAACTTTGAGTATGGACTTCTCCAAACTTCTTTTCAGCATAAATAACTTTAGTAGAGGTCCAAAAACGGTTTGAATTTCAAAACAATCCGTTAAGTAATGACTAGTTTTTGTTTAAGACAGTGACAACTCAGTTTTAAGTAGAGCATTCGCCCAAAAAATAGTGTAACTATGAATACCAGTTAACCGTGGACCAAGTACGGTCGACGATGTTCATAAGATTTTTCCTAGATCATGTCTCAAATATATCTGATAAACTTAGTATCTATTTCTAGCCATAAACCTTATATCAAATGAAGCTAATATTAATTAAAATCCTTTGAAAATATTTGATACCAAGTGATGTGTACTAGACAAACAGGCTCTTTATCTCCGATCTTCATCGTCTAAGTAAGCAAACGGGTCTCGATAAGAAAGAGAGTAACTTTAAGACAAAACACAGTCACAGGGTGGCGGGGATGTTCCCAACCAATCTCCGATCCTAAAGTTAGCTTTTTAGAGAGAAAGAGACACAAAGTAGAGATCTCAATGTCTAGATTGCAAGTAATCAGAATGCATCTAAGCAGTTATTAATGCCTGGTATTTATAGTGGATAAATTCCATGAGTATAGTAATTACCTATTAGAAGTACATTTATCACATATGTGTCATAGTCGGATATGGAATAGGAAAACACATTCCCATAAGGAGTCAAACTTTATAGTAGTTGACATAAACCGGACATGTCTAATTAGCACATGTCAATTAATATCGGAGCGGGTTCATCCGGGTCGGGTCCAGCTCATAGCCCATTAGTAGATCTTGGTTCGGAACCCACGATAAGACCCTCAAGACTTTGGGTGAAGATGTCTAAAGCTGAGGTCTTGAATCAGTAACAAGGAAGGCACGGGATCAAGAATCCTTTAGGTTTTAAATCTCGTGTCAACATGAATGATACCATTGTTATTTGTTGGGAATCTTAGTAAATAATATATTCGGGTAACCAGATCCCGAGTCAATGATCTTCAAAAGAGTAGTATATACCAAAGTAGATGTACAAGACTTATCTCCAAATACGTTCAGGAGCGATAGTGGTTCATGATAGACTCCACGAAATACGCATTTTTAGCAACCTAATACCCGGAGATTTCCTCCAGAAGCTGTGTGTGTCTTTATAACTTCTCAAAGACACATCGTTTCAACTTCCTTCAATGAATATTGTCCACGCGTTCAGTTGAGTAAATGTGTCAGTATTATTTTTACTGCCTTATAAATAGGTGGGCCTAAACAGGAAGTAATATTACCTTGCAAAAATTCACTCATTGCTTCCTTCTATTTTATTGTTCTTCTTCTCCAGCGAAGTGTGAAATTTCGGCTGTCATTTCCGATTAATTCTTTCTGAGTTCCCAATCTGCGACTATTCCCCAAGCCCCTCAAGGCTCAACTCCTTAAGTCTTTGGGTTTCGAATTTTAGTCACGATTCAGACCTCTACATAGAATCTCTGGTGGTAAGGCATCACTTACTCCGTTACAATAATGGCTCCCCAAAAAGTCTGTCCACTAAGGTAAGTAACCTCTCCTTGTCCCATTAGTAGAAATAGAAGGGGATGATATCTTGTTGACTTCGGGTGGATTACTTTACGCTTTCTGGGTGACATGGTTAGGATACATCAAAATAGAATGAGGCCACCAGGTTAGTGCTTTACCGGCCGTAGAATACCCTCCCAGAACTCCTCAGAATTTTCGCCGCTTATGCGAGTGTGAAGCATCACATATTGAATCTCGTGTGACTGGCGCTAGGGTTAAGAAATTGTGGAATGAGGTGTCCATTCCAGATCCTTATATGTATGGTTTGCCCAAGGTAAACCAAAAGGCATGTGAACCCTCATCGGGCTGTGGTGTTGTTTACATAGAGAAACTTTGGGGAGGAATGATGACTATTCCTCCTCATAAACTGTTTCTCGAATTAGGATATTTCTTTAGCATAAATCTTAGCCAATTGAGTCCAAATCTGACGAGATTTATTTCATGCTTTATAATCTTGTGTCATGTCATTGGGGTGCCCACCAATCTAGAAATCTTTAGGCGTTTTTTCGAGGTGGCCTCTATGGTGAAAGTAGGGAACAATGCCCCCGAGGGCGTGAAGTCGGACGTAGGTTTGTATGTGCACAAGCACAAGAGGTCCAAAGGGAAAAAGTTAAATTTGAGGGGGCCTTCCTCTTTTAAGGGTTTTAAAGAATCCTTTTTCTTTGTCCGTCCTGCTCCGGAGGGTTTTCCCCTGGAGTGGAATTTGTCCATTATTATCTCAAAATTCTCTGGTTGAGTCAGATGTAGAAACACCCGGGATGGATATCTTGCGGCGCTATTCTATTGATTTGCTTGTGATAACCTGAACTTTTTGAACTTATGTGTATATCATGCATTTTTTATTTCATGTGTTACATGTTAATCATGTGTTATATATTGTTACATTATGTGTTATGTGTCACGCTTTTATATTGTTTGTAACTTGGTGGACTTAAGTGTACGAAATAGAAACCTTGTGAGGCAATTTGCCACATTTTGATAAGTATGACTCTTGGTAGTTAGTGCTGGAAAAGAGAAGTTAGAGAAGAAAGAGAGAGAGAAGTTAAAGAAACAGAGAGAAGAAAATCTGTAAAAACAAGAGTGTTGTGTGTAATTTCCCTAATTGAACTAGTAAACGAACTTCGATTTGGACATTCTTTAGTGCGTTTCGAAGAGGATCAAAAGGGCTACGAGTGAGAAGTGGCAGAATTGTATTTGTGGTTATGGACTCTAACAGTTATACTTAAAGGATAATATCTCTACTAATAATCTTTCAACTTGACTACGTGTAAAATTATTTTTATAACATGTTACGTGCTATTTTTGTGTACGTTTTATTAAAGGGGTGTTTCGCACACATATCGTAGTTGGAGAACTTAATTGTGATGCACATAGATTATTAATTTAATTAATAATTGATTGGAATTGGAATAGAAAAGAAACGATGAGTTCTCTTTAAAGTGCATTTAGGGAATTAAAAAAAAATAAAGAAAGAGAAACGTATAACGGGGGAATCGGTGTATCAGGGGTCATGGGAGTTGAGGGGATCTGGGAGGGTTTTTATAAACAAAAATATATAAAGAAAATCAAGGGGAGCAGCTTGGGAGTTTTGTGCGAGCAAAGAAAACAAGAAACAAGAAAAGGCAACCTCGGAAAACGTGCCAAAGTATCATACAAAAAGAAAGCAGCGGCTGTGCCGTGAGAGTTCCAGAGAAAAAGGAATTTTGAGAGCGATTTTTATCAACTTCGACAGAACTTTTGAGTGGGCAATTCTCATCGGTTTTCGACAAACCTTATACGTAAATTGATCAGGACGAAGCAGGCTGCGAGGGCGTGAAGTCGGATTCACTTTTTGAATTCGGAGTTGGAAGATATTGCGCCGGGAACATGGCTGGTTTCTTGAATTTTATTTTCTGCACAGTCACGGTAGAATCGCCGTACAGGTAACATACGAACTCCAAACGGAGTAATTCTTTTTGATTTATAAACTAGACTGATAGGGCTACAATTTGACCAGAGGGATTGAAATTTTAACCGTTAGATCTTCCGTAATGTATCTCAGAAGTGGAGGGCAGAACCAGATTTTTCTGCGATTGTATATAATCTGTCCAGAACTTCGACATGACGTTTGAGAGGGCTATCGACCTTCGTTTTCGACCCACAGCATATCAATTCGAAGATATCGAAATTTCCTTCGAGTGAGCGCTGACGGGGAGGCATTCCGAGTTATGAGCCGAGAGTTATTGCTGTTTGAGCGTGGCTGACTTCCTGCTGCGAATTTCTGCTTTATTTTTCTTGAATTTATGAATTCAACAAGGTAAGGATCTTACCCCCCTTACTTTTCAAACTCTAAATTACATATTTTCAGTACCTTTAACTTTGGTTGTCAATTATAAATTGTTTTTACATGTTTTTATACAAAATTGGATGAAGTTATAGATGTGTTGCATTGCATATGTTCTTTAGATAATGTTGCTTATAAATTGTTTCATGTGTTAAATTGCTATACTATGATTGTAGTCTTTCCGATGCTTTGGTTAGTTGTTGTCGTTTATCTGGTTTTGGTCGACCGAGTCGTCGCCCCATTCGAGCTCTTGTTTATGAAAGATCTGTAGCAGGATACGTCCCATTTATATATCGCTAGAACCTGGTGTTCGCGATATTTCGTGGTGGATATGTGGACCCGGGACCCTAGCGGGGAGAAACAAGTTAGGGCTGCTACAAATGAAATTGTGGAGCTCATGTGTGGGCGATGACACAATGGACGTATTCTTTATTTTTGGTCTCCAGCCGGGGGAAAGACTCAGCCGGTTTCTGTGTGGATTCTGTGTGGCCCTTCCTCAGTGGGTTATTACATGGGGACTGTTAGCAATGATTATGGGTTTGATTAGACAATTGAGCTTGTCTGTGGGATTGTAGTGTCATAGCGATAACTATGTTCGTAATGTCTAAGCAAATTGTGTTACCGAGGATATTGTACGGCATACGTGCTTGATGTGGATTCGGTTGTATGAAATGCTTAGATGTGAAGAGTATATTTATTTAGCTTAACTGTTGCTTTTCACTTGTTTGGTCTTGTTCGTTTTATGCTCGATTGTCTGGCATAACTATTGGTTTGTAGTGCATGAGTAGTATGGGATGCTCATGGCATGAATTCCGATATGGAGTGTCAGATTTGATAAGTATAGTCGAACATTTGTTTGGGTCATATTTGATACTTGGTATTGAGTCATTTTAAACTGTATTTTGGGTTGGGATTGACTTGGTGCAAGATAGTACACTTGTGTACAAGTTTTGTACTTATTTTTCTGATTTTCGTAAGTCGCGGTCCCTTCGGTCGTCCGGTTTGTGTACTAGTCAACCGGAGCATCTGTTTCTATTTGTGTGTTTCTGGGTTATCACCGGTTGACCGGACTGAGGGTGTGGTCGACCGGAAGGTCATAGTGCAGCTGTGCAGATTCTGTTATGTTCTGTTCTGCTCTGCACTGTACTGCCCTGTCATATGTTGTAGGCTTTGGTGTAGGCTTTGGTGTCTTTTAGACCAATGAGACACTGCCATGTCACCGATCGGATTTGGGTCGTGACAGCTGACATGGCTAATGAAATTGTGTCAAATTGCAACCCTTAGTCCATGAAAATATAGTAATTGAAACCTTATAGTATCTAAAAGTAATTACAATAAGGTCCAAATGTTAGAAATAACGTTATTTAAAACCAGTTTATTAAGTTTTGAATTTACAAATTAACCCAAATATAATGAATTTATATTTCAAAATATTACAATCGGACCCCTACATAATATAATCTAGTTTAAAATCACAATTTGACCCAAAAATCAAGAAATTAACTTTTAAAAAATTATAATTAGACCCCTAACTAATAACATATTCATAGTGATCATTATATAATGGAATATATATAACCTTGAAAGTTTACTAATAAGTGATTGATGTATATAGAAGTATAACGAACTTTGCATGTGTACGGTTAGAGTTTCATAGTACTAATAAAAAATAGATTACTTACAACGGTTTCATATTACTAACAGTCTACAAACAATCTTATAACCTTTATTTACTTTGTTAGCTTGTTAAGAGTAGTGTTATAACGTTAAGACATACTTAAGAGTAATGTTGTACCATGAGAGTGTATAACTTGTCTCAATCACTATAAAACTCTCTTCCATATAACAAACCATTCCTAAATATAAGACTTTCATTACATGTTGTGTAAATAATGGACATACTTACACTGTTAGTTTCTAAACGTTTTTGATATATAATGAACTATGGGAGTGTAATAGTAAAGTTTGATTAGAATACTAATGTTGCTTTATTTAAAACTTATAGAGGTATTTTAATGACCCCGAGCTTTGGGGCAACTGGTTGGAGTTGTCATATGCCTCACCGTTGACGAGTGTTCAATTCCCACCGTGGACATCGACTCTCGTGGGATTTTCCCGCGGTGGTAGGGCTCCGTGTATAAGAGCAGTATGGGCCAGGCCCTCCCCCGCTAGTGGTCACGCTACGGGCCAACCGCAGGTCGAGCCCGGATTAGTCACCACGTTGTTGGTGGACACCGGGTGCCCCTCGGGGTGAAACAAAAAAAAAAATAGGGGTTTTTTTTTTTTTAACAGTAAAAATAGAGGTATTTTAATAATATATTTATAAATACTTTAAATTTTAATTAAATATTGATATAATATTATTTTTTAAAATTCTAAGTAAAAAAATGTAAAAAATAGGATTCAAACTCTTTACCAATTCATCAATCCAACAACTAATCAACTTAAGAATAGCCAACTGCACCACCAACTTGAAGTGTTATCAATAAACATGTTTACTTATTTGTTGCATCTTAGTTGTCTTCTTCATCGTTGCATCTTCGTCTTCTTCTTCATCCATTTTTTTGAACAACAATCTTATTTTCTGAAGAACATTCTTCCAAATTATAACCTTAAGACATACTTACACCAAATATGATTTTTTTTTTTTTAAATCAAGCATTTTCAAATTCAGGGTGTATTTTTTGAACCAAAACTTCAAGATTTCAGGAACCCATATTTTCTTTTTTTACGAAAAACCAAGACAATTTTTTACTAAGAAACCATTCCTAAAAAAGGAAATGGAATTGTTGATATGAGCAAAAAAGAAGGAAAAAGGCCACAACAATCAGAACAATATCTTGGCAAATCAGGGGCAAATGAGGCAGGATACAGTGTGATGCAGGGGCAAGTACAACTGAGGTGCGATTCGAAGAATACAGAGAAATGGTGAATAGCAGCCTTTCCTCTATGGTAATCATTTGAAAAAAAAATGTACAGCAAGACCATCGGTGAGCGATGGTAGTCGATGGCGGTGGTATACGGTGGAGTTGATAGTCAGTGATGGTAGAGGGATAAATGCAGACTAGTTGGGGTTAGGTTAGAGTAGTAATAGAGTCTAATTATTGAAAAAATATAATATTACTTTATAAAATTTTATAGTAATAAAATAATGAAAAAAAGGATAAAAATCAGTAAGGGCAAATTCGGTATTAAAATTTTTAATTTGGGAATTTTTGACAATTTTAACCAATATATTAGTTAAGCTTGAGCCATATAGCACTATCGAAAAAAATTTATATTACGCCTTCAAAAAATCTCGCCTAAAACTCCAAATTCACTAAATACGAATGGGTCTGACCATATTCAAAATCGTACCGTACTTTACTAGTCAAGGTAGTTGAAGATATGATCACACGTTTATCCTTTGTGAAGATTTAAAGAATAACAATGTGCTTATTTTGGAAATTAAACGTCTAACTTGGACCACCCAAACGAGAAATATTGATGTTCAATTCCCAAAAGATTAGAAGGAATGGGTAATACAAATTTCTAATTTAAGTATTTTGAATATACTCTATAAATATTTTCATTCTTTAATAAATTGTAAATACTTGTTTAAATAATTTATATGAATAAATTTTTTTTTGGAACAAAGTATAAGAGATTTCGAAACACTTTATTTCTTTTCTTTTTGAATAGTTTCTAACCACTTTCTTGATAATTGTATATAGTGTCATAATTGATAAAATAAAATTTATCCTAATTAAATTTCATCCGAATAAAATAAAAGAAAAGAAAATGGCCCTACAACAAAGGTCCCATAAAATATATACGTTTTTCAGATAGGTACAAAAAAGATTGAATTTGATGTTGGAGAAATTGGTTTCTCAAAGAATTAAGTTGTAATTAAAGTGTCGTGAGAACATTTTTGAGCTAATAATATATGTTACACCGCTCGATTTTGAATGTTATTGAGATTATCACGAAGTGGCTACGCAAGCTTCGCGATGATATATAACATGTGAGAAAACCAATTCATGGTGTGAATGATAAATTGGTATAAAGTGGGGTTGTTGAAATGTGGTAAATGGGTTTTAAACCCACATCCCACATGGGAAACTTATGGAAGTGAAAACCACTTTAAAAGGAAAAGTGTTTCACATAGGTTTAAAATGTTTTACTAATATTATGCTCCATGTGAGAAACTCGTGCGCGCCCGCGCAGTAATAAACTGTTACAAGTCTAATTTATGTGCTTATAAAAGGCAGTCATGCCTGCCAGAAGAAACAATCCTAAATTCTCCCCCCTCTGCATAATTCTGCTATTTTTTTCCTTCTGCACTTTCATATCATTCTGAGTTCTGTTGTTATTTATATGGTTCGTAGGTTCTGCTTCTTTTTGCTTCAAAGAAACAGAAGGTTTGGGCGTTATACATTGAGAGTTCAGTATTCAGAGGCCTGAAGTGATAAAAGGCAGAGTATACTGAACTTCAGCGATGCTCGGTGTTATCTGGTTATGTTAGAATATAAAATTCTAGCCTGTTTATTATTGTCTGTATATATTATTATCTATCTGTAAAAATTTATTATTACTATTCCCGAGTTACTATTCACATAATTAATTATTTTCTGTTTTTTACTATTCATCACTTATTATTTTGCAGGATCCCTTATCTCTTAGGTGAGCTCTATTATTAAGGGTTGTTATTTATCTTTATTAAAATTATTAATTATTGCTGAATTTATTACAAAATTTATGGCTTATTAATTATTTTATGTTTTTTACTATTCACGGTACTATTCACCGTTACTGTTCACGGTAGCAGAAATCACTATTCACAGTAGCAGATTTTACTATTCACTCGTTTTTCTTTCTTCTTATCTTATTATTGCTAAATTATTCTATCAAGATTCAATGAGTTAAAATTATTGTTCTAATCACTATGGAATTTCTTAAGATGTTCCATATATTCGTTATTCATTTTATGATAATTTTCTATTTTATCTCTTAATATACTTCTTTGAGTTTTAACATATTCAATAGGGAGATATTGCCAAAATATCCAATTATTCTTATCCTCAAAAAATTTACTTAG
This sequence comes from Vinca minor, assembly GCA_026122235.1. Classification (NCBI taxonomy): domain Eukaryota; kingdom Viridiplantae; phylum Streptophyta; class Magnoliopsida; order Gentianales; family Apocynaceae; genus Vinca; species Vinca minor. The sequence continues at coordinate 1,025,606 of JAOCZM010000210.1, read as the reverse complement.
TCTTAAATTATCATCATATTCTTTTCCTATTAAATTTACCTTTTCTAACATTATTTCACAAACTTCACATTCATAATAATTACTTATACTCATTTTATATATTTATATCAAAAATCCTATATCTAAAATAATACTCATGTACTTTATTCATTATAATTATAACTATATCATTATTTAAATTTCTTCTCAAAAGTTTAATTATTCTTATCTCAGTTATACAAACTTCCATTAAATTATTTATCAAATTATTATTCATATTATTCATTCCATCTAAATATACTTGATTTAAAAGTATCTCTTTATATATAAATAAATCCATTTATTAATATACGGATTCAAAAATTACATAATATATATCAGTTTTATCCCATTCATATTCATAATTATAAGGATCATTATATAAATGTGCAGATATTTTATTTTGAAAATAGTAAATATCAACTTCATTCATTATAGAAATTGCTATATCATTATTCAATTTTTCTATTAAATATGTTATTAGTCTCTTTTCAGTTATTAAAATATCTATTAGATCATTATTAATAGATCATTATCTATTAATAACTGAAAAGAGACTAATAACATATTTAATAGAAAAATTGAATAATGATATAGCAATTTCTATAATGAATGAAGTTGATATTTACTATTTTCAAAATAAAATATCTGCACATTTATATAATGATCCTTATAATTATGAATATGAATGGGATAAAACTGATATATATTATGTAATGTTTGAATCCGTATATTAATAAATGGAATTATTTATATATAAAGAGATATTATTAAATCAAGTATATTTAGATGGTATTAATAATATGCATAATGATTCAAAAGATGATATAATGGAAACATGTATAATTAAAATAAGACTCATTAAATATTTAAAAAAATTGATTAAATGATAATTTAGTTACAATAATAATGGATAAAATATAAATAACTACTAGTCTAATAATTCTTATTATTATAATAATAATATTTTCAAAGTTATTCTAAATATTTATGATAAAACAATAAATATTTTATTCTGATATCAGAGCCAGCGATTGAGAGGAAATAAAACAATAATAAATAATTCAAGAGAAATAATATAGAGATATAATACAATAATTTACTATGAAAAAATCTAAAGACATAAATAGATATAAAAAGATAAAAAGAATTAATAAATATAGAGAATATTGTAATATGAATTACGAAATACTGAGTAATAATAAGTCTGATAATAAAGATATAGCAAATGATTGTATTAGATATTGTGGTCATCAAATATTAAAACTAAAAGAATATTATAAGTAAAATTAAATGGATAAAATTCTAGATGAAATAAAAAATTTAAGAATAATACTTAAAGAAATAAAAGATTATAAAATAAGTTTGTCGGAAAAAGCTTGAAAGTATAGATAATAATTTAATAAGAATAAATAAAAGAATAGAAGGATGTGAAAAAGCTATAGAAGATTGTGAAAAAACTACTGGTATATCACTAATAGAAACAAGAAATCTAATAGAACAAGTTAATAAAAATCCTATAAATAAAAAAGAAAAAGAACAAAAAATATTATATAGATCTATAAAAGGTGTAAAATTATTTAATAAAATACCAGAAAAAGGATTACCGATGAAGCTTTTATGAAAATACATCTTACAAGAATAGTAAGTAAGGAAAAAGAATATATAGAAAAAATAGAAAAGTTAATAATAAAAGATGATAAAAAGAAAGAAGATGAATCCTGATATTGATAATGAATCCTGATATTGATATAGATAATTTGGCAGATAATTTAAGTCAATTATCACTTGATAATTTAGAATTCAATATTAAAGATGTATATGCTGGTGAAATAGGAGGACCTTCCACTGTTAAACCAGAAATAGACCCTTTAGGAGAAAGTTATGCACCTATAATAAATAATAAAATAAAATATTATGATAATTTTATAAATAAACCCAATAATAAAGAATATAGAGGAAAATATTACCCTTGTCCAGATAAAGAAGAACCTATAATAAGAGGAGGAACAAAATTAAATATAGATTGTAGTACAGATAGATATAAAGATATACTAAATTGGGAAAAGAATATGTTAATCTTCTTATTAACCGTAGAAAATGATGCTAATTGGAATAATGAAAGAAAATTTGAATCTATAATAGCTACTTTTGATGGAGCATTAAGAAATTGGTGGGAAGGAGTAGGAATAGATTCTAAGGCAATAATAAAAAGAAATATAGAAACTGAATTAATACAAAGTGATAGTAAAGGATTAAGTATAATGGTAGATTATTTAGGAAGTGAATTTGTAGGAATAGAATGGATAAGAAATAAAGAAATTGAAATACAAAAAGAAATACAAGAAGCAAGATTAAAATTAATTAATTTACAAATATGCGATATATGTTATCTAAAACATTATATTAATGAATTTACTGATTATTATTATAAACAATATTATAGTACAATTAATCAACAACCATATTTAGATATGTTTTATGGTAAACTACCTTACCCATGGAATATACAAGTTAGAAGACAATGGGAAGTATATAAAAATAGTGAAGAAGCTAAAAATAATATAGATACTTTAGGATTAAGAATAAAAATTATGTTAAATTATTTTAGTGAAATATGTTTAAATAATAATTTAATGAAAAAATCAAAGAGAATAAGAGATATATGTTGTGAACAATTTGATCCACCAGGAAACTGGGGATGTCATAATCAAAAGAAAAGAAAATATAAAAATAAAAAGAAATATAAAAAGAAATATGTTAATAATACTAAACCAAAATACTAGAAGAAAAAATTCTATAAGAGAGATAAGTCAAATAATAAATCAAATAAATTTGATAATACAAAAGATTGTAAATGTTGGAGTTGTGGAGAAATGGGACATAAAAGCCCTGAATGTCCTAAGAAAAGAGTTAGAATACTTGAAAAAGATTTTGAAGAAATTAAAGATAGTTTAATAATTCAAGACTATCCTGATTTCTCCGAAAATGAGTCTATATATTTCTCAACTTCTGAAGATGAGTGAAATAGATAAATATAATTTCTGGGATTCATAAGTAATCATGGAATAGAACGACAACCAGATGAAAGTAGAAAAATAATTTAGAAGTATGGCATAATAAGTATAATTATATAATTCTTTATTTTTCTACTTTAAGAATACCTAATTATAGTAATAATTTTATAATAATTTTTAGTATTACAGACTGATGTTTCTGATAATCACTGGGCAGTCTTATTAAAGATTGACCTAAATGAAATATGTAGGTATAATAATGGAGCATTTAAAGTTGCAGAAGATAATTATGCAACTTATTAGCCATAATCAAAGGAATACTGAAATTTTCAGTATTTCTAATTAAAAAGCCTTTTTCTATAGAAACCGATAATACCCAGATAAAAGCCCTCATTGAAAATAATTACCCATCTACTACCCAATATAAAAGAATATTGAGATGTCAATCATTTTTGTCATTATATAATTTCAAAGTTCATTGGATAAAAGGATACAATAATTATCTCAGTGATTTTCTTTCAAGAAATCCTGAATTTGCTAAATAGCAAATTAACGTCCTCTTGACAACGGTAAATGTCAAGGCTAGTCCGGATTACGGTTCCGGTAAAGACAATATCAAATCCGTATGTGTTGCCTATTTACGAAAAATAGGAAGTAGTAACTTTTTATGTTATGAAAAACTGAACGATAATTATAGTTCATTTACTAATAAAAAGTAGTGATAATATGTAGCTGTTGTTTTTTCGGATATATACATATAATTTATTCAAGAAAAAGTTTGATATAATTTTCAAATAAATCAATTTTCAAAAGGAAGAAATATTTTTATAAAGTTCCATTTAATAAGTCCCGAAGAAGATAATGAAGCTCAGCATTTCATAGAAGAAGATAATAAAGTTCAGCATCTCATAAAAGACGACAATAAAGCTCAGCTCAGCATCGCATAAAAGAAAATAATGAAGTTCAGCAAAGTTGGATATAATAATCAAGATCCATCAATTTCTGAAGATTGGATAATTCGAAGAAGATCAAATGGGATAAAAGTCATTAATAGTTTGATAAGGAATTTTTACCAAAGATATTTTAAGATAATTGGTAAAAGAAATAATTGGATTCTGATTACTAGTCAAGATAGCTATGGAAATAATCCCAAAAGATAAGATTCGAGAAATGTCAGAGGGAAAATGGCCCCATAATAATGATAAAGAAGAGCAAAGGACAACTGGACAACTGGAGCAGTTGGAGCAGTCAGATCAAGATAATGTAGTTGTAATACTGTAGATAGTACAATAATGTAAAGCAATCGTCATTGCTTACGATAGTCAAATAACTGTAGCAAGTACAATAATGTAAAAGCAATCGTCATTGCTTACGATGTAGTTGAATAGTGATAGGAAAAAAATCTCTATATAAAGAGATTTGATAAGAGAGAATAGAACATCGAGAGAAGAAAAATAATCAAAAAAAAAGAGAAAAGAAACGGGAGAAAAAAAGAGAAAGAAAAGTTGAGAGAAAATAGTCATCAAAGCTAGGAAAGAGAAAGTTCATAGTTTGATAATTTCATAAGTTTCATAGTTTCATGGTAGAGCAAGTCTTTGCAAATAATTTCTCTTGTAAATTCCATATGAGAAAATAATTCTCTCATACTGGAATAAATTTTGAATAATATTTTCAAAGTTATTCTAAATCTTCAGATATTCTTTTCTTTATATAAGAATCTAGTTCAAAATATTGAGTGTAGAATACAGTGAAACAATCCGTTTGAAGCACACCGCTGTATCCGCCAGGCATTGAAGTACCGCTAGGCAGGAGGCCGTTTAGGGAAAGCCGCTAGGAGAAAGGCAAGTGCGGTAGGAAAGCTGAAGGTTACTTCTTAATCTCTTTATTTTGAGAATTACGTTCTTATTTAAAAGTTAAGATAATCTTTAGATAGAGAATAATACTGAAAGTATTACTTAAAAATTATCCTAGGCCGAGAAATTACTAATCTATGGATTTATTTATTTACAAGGAAATATTATTAGATACTCTTCATTTAGATAATACTCTTGCTAATGATCTAATAGATATTTTAATAACTGAAAAGAGACTAATAACATATTTAATAGAAAAATTGAATAATAATATAGCAATTTCTATAATGAATGAAGTTGATATTTACTATTTTCAAAATAAAATATATGCACATTTATATAATGATCCTTATAATTATGAATATGAATGGGATAAAACTGATATATATTATGTAATGTTTGAATCTGTATATTAATAAATGGAATTATTTATATATAAAGAGATATTATTAAATCAAGTATATTTAGATGGTATTAATAATATGCATAATAATTTGATAAATAATTTAATTAACCAAGAACATGTGTTCTCTAACGAAGAACATGTGTTTTTGTTCAGCCGCAACTTTTCTCTCTCCTCCTCGGGAACCCAATCGATGTGACGGTTGCGTGTTACTTTTTGTTGTTATTATTATCATTTATTTGTAAAATTACATATGTACCCTTTCATTTTTTTTTGGTCAGTTGCAACTTTTCTCTCTCCAGATCTGGACCGTTCAAAATTCCATCCGACGGCTAGAATTGTTCCGCACGTACGGAATTTTGGGCTTTCAGCACAGGAGCCGGACTGAAATTATACGGCTTTGAAAAACAATTGTCCTCCGTTTGCGAAAATTGCAATGTGTAGTCCTCTCCCCAATCATTATGATTTTGTGTACAAAGGAACTTTATAATGATTAATTGTATGTCAAGAAGGAATGTAGCCATGTGATAAGGGTTCATAAGATGTGGTAACATTATTGTGAATAAGGTTTTGAATTTGATTTTTGCTTATCAAAGAGCATTAAATATTTCAGCTGTTGACAATTCCTCCAGTATTTCATGCGTTATTTTTGGATTTAAAGTAAATAGTAGAAAAATTAATATGGTCCGACTTGTCGAAAAAACATAGCTTCTATCTGAACCTCCGACCATGTCGGACTATCTCCCTAGAATTCTAGGGTTCTCTCCGCTGTTATTGCGTGAGTTTTCTAACCGGACGATGAACACTTTCGTTGACCTTATTCTCTCTCCCATGAAGTCGCCAATTTCTAATGATTTTGATGCGTCGAATTTGGGGGGACAGGGGACTGCAAATATTAATATTGTTTATGGAAATAATTGCTTCTGCAAAAATTCTGGTTGGTCGAAAATTATGAGCTGGTTTTATAAACTATGCTTGGGAATTGATGAGGAGAAAATATTGATGCCGCCGACAATGATGTTTGGCCGGCATCACGTCTTTGATTATAGACCGGAGATGAGGGTAGAGACGGTGATGATGGTTTCACCTTTGTTCGGTGGAGAGTGGCTAAGGGAGGGATGGACAGAGTTGAGATGGAGAATGGCTAGTGGTGAGAGGTGCAGATCGCCGAAAATCTCCGCTGCGCGTCTGTTATTGCGATGATGAAGGTGACGGTGGGATCTGATGGGGGACGACGGGATGTAATCAATAGGGTTGGGATGGGTCGGGCTGGAGAGGGGATGTTTGGGGTGGGCCGGGTTGCATATGGAAGGATTCATGGTGGGTCGGGTCTCAGACCCATATTTGGCCCAGGCGTACTGCTATCAGGCCAGGTGGGTGGGCCAAGGGGATATGCGGGTGGGCCTAGCTGAGGATCCGCGAAAAGCCCATCTTGGATGCTTTTGGGCCAGTTTGTTGGGCCATGTTTTTTATAATATGGTGCTGATCAGAAATAAACTACTTTATGTGTTGTTTGGAATTTTTTTGTTTGTGCTGTCTTGGGTATTTTTTGATGAGGATGTGACGATGATTTTGGCTGCAAACAGGGAACCGGAAGCATATTCCCCAATTTGGAGGTTTAATTTTGACGGCGATAATGTTGCGTAGGTCGTCCCCCGCCTAGTCTTGTGAATTGTCTGTTATAGAATTGTTCGGGACTTAGCAACTCCTAGACAATTCAAGTCTTAATGCGCCTCAATATGACTCACATTTTACGTAGTTTTTTTTACTTTCATAATAAAGTCGTTTTTAGACTTCATGATTAATATCATGCTAGTTTTTAGTTTTTATTTTATGTTTTAAATTGGGATTTACTTTAAGTTTTTATGTAATCATACTATGGGGATGACCGTCTCAAATTTGGAAGAGCATCCCTGAAGCAAGAGATTTGCTGCAACATGGTTTCGACTGGAGGATTGAGAGCGGGCGTTCTGTTCGTATATGGCGTGGTCGCTGGCTAACTGCCCATCGCAGTTTTCAGTTGACCTTCCTTCCTAATTTTATTTGTTATGAAAGTTTGCAAACAAGAACTCTCAAAAGTGTGGAAGACTTCTGGTTTGAACGTGACTTCGATTTTGTGCTTTTGGATACAGAGTCTGTTTGTAAGGGCATAGTAACAAGTATCTTAGGGAATCTATTTTTTTTTATAATTTTCTATGCCCATAAGTCAAGTTTTGTTCTGGCTCACATGTTGGCTGAACATCCTCTACGGCTTAACGCCTCTTTTCTAAGGGTAGGGAATCCTTCGGAATTTTACCTCCCTCATGTAATTCCTGATATCAATTAATGATGTTTAATTTTAAAAAAAAAAAGAAAAAATTAGTATCTCACGAAGTAGTGTTAAGTTCTAACGAATTACACCACTACAACAAAAAGGTCTATTGCGACGTTTGACATATGTCGTAATAAGGAAAAAAAATGTCGATATAGATCTATACAAACATTTATCACAAATGTCAAATAAATGTCGCATTTGCATGTGTCGTTATGGTTTCTTACGACATTTGTTACAAGAGCCTGTACCTATCTATTACGACTTTTGTTGCGTCAATAGCGTGAATAAGTAGTTATTGCGACATTTGTTACGACATTCGTAAATTATGAAGCCAAGCTGGCTGAGCCGAGCCAAGTTAGAGTCGGAGCCTAGACAAGGCGAGCCGCCAAGTCTAGCCACTTTGAATAATATAGGAAAAAGTTTTTTCCTACTCAGTGTGATGAGAATTGAACCGGCGACTCCCGCATGTATGTCATGCGGTGGGCCGCTATGTTAACTGATCATTTGTTATTTTATGTTCCTCATATTATATTTATTATAATGGATTTTTGGATTTTGTACATTTACTTATTTAAATTTTCTTTGTGTTTTGATTTTTTTATGGAATCAAATTAAAATTAATACACTCTCATTAATTTTTTAATACTTGAATGTAAATATCGCTAACTAACATTAAAATGTCGTATGAACATCGTTATTACAACCGTCGTTACAAAATGGCGACATTTGTATGGAATGTCCCATGATCTAAATATATATTATATAAATGTCGTTACATGAGTCACAAAAAGTAAAATTTATAACAACATTTGATGTAAATGTCGCTAACGAAAATCAAAATGGTGATTTGAACATATAAATTATTATAACCGTCGCAATAGAACGTCATATAAAATTTAATTATACTGATGTTTGCCTAAAAATGTCACAAGATCTAACGGCATAGCATATAAATGTCGCTATATGAGTCGCGAAAGTAAAAATTTATAACATTTAATGTAAATGTCACTAAATAACCTCAAAATGTCGGTATGAACAACAATTGCTATAACCATCGTATAAAATCCAGACATAGCGACAATTGCAAAAAGTGTTTCTTTAACTTACTCTATTCGATTTTAAGCGACGTTTGAAAAAAGCGTTGGTACAAAAACGTAGGGCCATGTGAAATTTTTTTTGAAAAATTTATCGGAGACAAAAATTTATTGGAGGCTTATATTGAAAAAAATATTTTGAAAAGTTTAAATAAATTATTTTATTTTTCTTGATTTTTCAGCTGCAAAAATTATTTATTAAAGTTTTATATTCAAGTTGTTCTAATAAATTATTTTCAAGTTGTCCTGGATCATATATATTTATTGATATTGAATTAGATGTCTTACATTCATTTTTTTTTTCTGTTCCTCATTTGGATTGATGCTAGTCATCTCTTTTTTTTTCTTCAATCTTGTTATTAATATCATCCGTATAATTAGTTTGCCCAATTGCTTCCACGTCATTTTCTAATTCATTTTCAATGGAAGTTTGTGCATCAAATGAACCTAATAATGTTCTATCTGTTTATTACTAATGAAAAACTTATCTAGTGCTCCAGATTGATCGGATTAACCTTTCAACTCTTCTTTTTTTCATTAGTTTTTGATATCCACTTTCATATTTTCTTTAAGACATAATTATAATTTTCACTAAAAATTCAATCAAATAATGAAATAAAAAATAAAATGCAAAAAATAATAAATCAATAACAAATACAAATACAAATAACACAGAAATATAGAATAAAATTAAAAATTAAATTCAAATAAAAAAATTAAAGAGATATAAACTAGAAAGATGGAACTTGTGATTTATATAGCCAAAATATTAGAAAAATGCGCGAATCAAAATCAAAGAGATTTGTCGTTTCTTATTTTTTTAGACTGAGAGTAGAGTGAAGAGAATAAAAAACTCCAAATTTTTTTAGAATGAAAAGGATGGAGATATATCATAGAAGGTCACTGACTTTGAGTTTTTTTTATAGAAGGTCAATATTGATTTCTTTGATTGGCTCGGGAATGGAAAGGCAATATTGATTTCTTTGATTGACACAAGAATGGATCTTCATTTCAGGGTTAGGCGTTTGTTAAGTGAGAAATTGGTGATTTTTTTTTGAAGTGAAACTTTAGTATTAAAAAATAAAATAAAATTGGGCCTTCATTTTTTGGGGGCCTGAGACGATGGCCTAAATGGCCTCATGGGTGACACGGCCCTGCAAAAACGTCGCGATAAAGTATTTTTGTTGTAGTGCATATAAAAACCGACAATAAATAAATATTTAAAATGACAGTATAACAGTTCAACTATATTATTCAACTATAATAAAAAAAACAATTCACAATAAATAGAATAAATTATTGAAGTAAAGAAAACAAATCTTACATGAATTTTAAATACACTTTTAAAATTCTTGGCAACTAGATTCATTAACTAAGACACATGTATCATCTTTATATTAATAGAACCATATGTTTCAGTGAATCATCTCATTAGTGAATGCATTTGGAAAAACCAAAATACATTATTCGTCGCTAGATTCAACGCATGTGAATTATCAAATCATTTATCCATTCACCTAACATTATCCAATGTCATTTTTTTACACTTGAATAATCAAATCAATTATCGTGCAGATTAAGGCTATAGAACAAATTTGCCACTCTATGTAATCCACTAAAGAGATAAGAGTTAAACTCGCCACTCTAAATAATCCACCAAGAAATAAGAGTTATAAAATTAAAAAGAAATCAATCAATCTTCTACGAAAGCATAAGGCTTGTTTTTCATAATAAATGTTGTAGGCCTTTTATAGCCATTACTAGAACATGCCTCTAGCCTAGAAAATTATATAAACTTAATAACCTAGTCAAAAGTAATAAAAACCTAGAAAGACTAACTATAAGGAATTACTCAATAGCTAGTACAATAACATAGAAGGATTAAAGAACTAGTTAAAATAAGTGAAATCCCAACAAATTTGTAGTCGCAGACAGGCATGACCGCCTTTAATAAAATAACTTAATTTTTGTAGAGAATTTTAAATCGGGATTCGTTTTTGCCTTACTAAATGAGACTTTCAGAGATTTATAAGAATATTAATATCGAGCCAAACAGGTTTTTGGAAACGTTACAGATAAGTCGTTAAATGTGGACTAAAATCAGTTTTTCCGGTCACACATAAGAAATGTGCATATGACTCCACATCCTTGACTCCCTAGAGGACACTCATGTGTCATAGTCCTCTGGAGAAAACTCGTCCTCGAGTTAAAACATTTCCAGATCAATTTGATTTCCAACTAAACTTTTCCATCCGTTTATTTTCTCCCAAAAATAAGGAATCTGAACTTCAATAATTTTCCAAGATCCGTTGTACTTGTCTTTCAGCTAAGTGTTGGGTAATATTTCTCACAATTCCACATTGGTTAGAAAAGAAAAGGATCAAGGTAAGAGACCCTATAAATAGACCCACATAGTTTGTGTTTAATTGTACCAACTCCTTGAGTCTTGTGAGTGTTTAGACTTGGAGTTCTCTGAAGAGGGTTTATAATTTTTTTTCCGTTAAAGTGAAAGTTTGTCCCCTTCGGGGTCGTGGATGTAGGTTTGCGTTGAGATCGAACCACGTTAAATTTTTTGTGTTGTTTTTCTGCTTTCTTTTCGTTTATGTTATAATTCATTGTTTGGAGTGTTCCGCTGCCCAACAACTGGTATCAGAGTAAGAGGTTCAGGCTTGGGAGGGGACGAAAGAAGTTGAAGATTTAGTTTGTGGGTAAGTTTCCGTGGCTGCTTTAATTAAGATATTTGTGTTATTTTTATTAAAGTTAGAGTGTTTAAATTATGGAGTCTTTAAACACTATTGTGCCGATGAAGAGTGATGTTCCATATCCACTCTTTGATGGAAATATTGATTTTACCTTTTGGCAATGCACGATTCAAGACTATTTAGTGAAGGAAGGTCTTGATTCTGCTCTAGACGACGAAAATCTAGAAGGTATGAAAGATTATGAGTGGGCTACAATTAAGAAAAGGGCGGTGAGTACAATTCGATTGGCTTTGACTCCACAAATCAAGATGACGGTGTTGAGAGAGACGTCACCAAATAAGTTGTGGGAGACTCTGGAGATTATTCATCGAAGACTTTGACTAACCGATTGAAGATAAAAATAGATATGTACTCACTCAAAATGAAGGAAAGAGGTAATATTATAGATCACACTAATAAATTTAATGAGTTATAGTATCTCGGCTTGAGAATGCAGGGGAAGAGATTAAGAATGAAGAACAGGCGTTGTTGTTATTGGCTTTATTACCGAAATCCTATAAATCGTTGGTGCAGTCACTGTTGGCAGGAAAGAACACACTACAATTGAATGAGGTTTCAAAAGCCTTGAAGGAAAACCAACAGATGATGAATGGGGATTACCCCGAGTATGATCGAATACTAGCTATAGGGAGTTCTCGAAGAGGGAGGAATCGAAGAAGGAATAGAGGTGACCAAGGAAGAGGGAAATCTCGGCAGAGAGGTTATTGTAGCGAGGTCGAGTTCTTCTATTGTGGGGAATTTGGTCATTTTCAAAGCCGTTGTTCAAAGATGAGGGATGATTTGAAAAATCTCCGTGAACAGATGAAATGCAAGGAAAAGGTATGTGATTCCTCTACAAATGTGGCCAGTGATTATGATGATTTATATTTGACAAGATGTTTGGATGACACTGTTGAGAATCATTCAAACTGGATTATGGATAATGTTGTTGACGTGCATATCTGCAAGGACCGAGACGTGTTTGATACTTTGCAGATGGGAGACTTTGGCTACATCAAAGTGGGCAACAAATCGAAGGTGAAGGTTGAGGGCGTTGGATGAGTCCGCCTGAAATTCCACAACGATGAGGTAAACGTACTTCCTGATGTTAGATTTGTACCTGATTCAAGTGCCAATATAATTTCGTTGGGTGAATTGTCAACAAAGGGTTACAAGTATGTTGGATTTGAGAAGTTCTGCAAAGTATATAGAGGCAACCGTCTGGTTATGCGAGGAAGGAAGAAAGGAAAGAATTTATACCACCTTGATGGTCATTCCTTGAAGAAGCAAGGAAGTAAGCTAGAGGAAGAACAGAGAAGGAGACCGTGAAGACTGAGAAGAAAGTTAGGTTCTCTAATTCTATTGGGGAATTTGAGAAAAGGGAGGATATGTTGGGTAATATTTCTCAAAATCCCACATTGGTTAGAAAAGAAAAGGGTTAAGGCATGAGGTGATACGGTACCAACCTCGGGGCTGCCCAAGTCAAAGGAGCACATACATCGACTAAGCACGAGACTTAGAACAAGGGACGTGAAGCAACTATGTACATCATTGACCCGAGTTCTAAAGTACAAAGAGGATGCTAAGTTACATCTAGGAATGTTGTACAAGTCAGCCTCTCAAGTTCACAAGTGTACAATTAGGCCCTATCAAGCAAAGAGGCTAAGAAGGGCATTTTAGTAATCATACAAGATGATGAGGGATTGGACAGCTTTACAACAGTTTGGTGGAATGGTCATAACTTTCTATCCAGTTATCCAATGGAGCTGATTCCGTTGCATATTAAAGATAAGATGCAGATCTACAACTTTCATGAAGATCACGAGATCAGATTCTGCCTTCTTAATATCCGAAATCGTCGTACAAGTTGGCCCAACAAGCTGTCCAGAATTGGGACGAAATTAAAGGGCATTTTAGTCTTTGTACAATTAAAGTCTATGCTAGACTTTAATTATTTTCAGCATATTATTTACATTATTTTCGTGTATAGCAAGTAGTATTGCTATAATAAAGGACATGTTGTCCATGTGTTAGTTAGTTGGTTATCTAGTTGTTAAGAGTCCCACATCTACTAGGACTCTTCTTGTTTAAGTGTTTTACTTGATAGCAAGTTGTTTAATCAAGAGTCCTAATTCTTCAAGGACTCTTATTTGTTGTTACTTGGAACCGAATTATTACTCTATATAATGGAGGGTTCGGCCAACATAATATTTACGTTAGATATATTAATATTTTGGTAAGGTTATTCTTAGGTTCTTGTGTTTGAACTTCTATGTAGAATTCATTCATTCTTTGAGTTACTGTATCAACAAGTTTAGTTTCTCTTGTTGTGGTGTTTCAGCCTCCACTGTTAATTAGCCATCCTTAGTGTTGCGTTGATTAAATTCCCTTAGAAACTAGTTCGAGAATTGAAGAAAGATCGGGCTCAAACTTAAGTCAAACCTTACGGTTCTTCATCAGGTGGTATCAGAGCAAAAGGCTCTTCTGCAATTCCCGGTGTACCCTACGCACAAATGTTTTTCTTGTTTGCAGAAATTGACCAAAAAAAAAAAAAAAGCATTACGGCATATATAAAAAGCAGCTGATTTTAAAAGCCTCTCGGTGTAAAGAAATTGGCAGCCGAGTTAGTATAAATTGAATAGCGAACTATAAAGCCATAAGCAAACTTCTTGGATTGATAGCGTTGGCGCCTCGTCCAAGAATTGGCAAACGTTCCTCCTTTATTTTGAGTCGTGTTTAAAGATCCATATACATCAAGAATTGATAGCGTTGGCGCCTCATTCATTGATACCTCTCGGCCAAAGGTAAGGAAAAATTCAAGTAATCAAGAAAACCAGAAATTACTGTTCACAGTTTACTGTTCACGTTACTGTTCACAGATTACTATTCACAGAATACTATTCACGGGTTACTGTTCATCCGAATCAAGAAACATCAAGAAAAACAAGAAGATCAAGATCATCAAGAACCGGTTTCCATTCTCGATTAGGATGTTTCTTCATCTTTTTCTTTCTAAAGCTTTTCGTTTAGGTTAAAGATAGGATTTCATTCCTTATTTTTCAGCTTTGTGTCAACGCAACAAGTTAGGAACCCATTCTTTAAATCTAGAGTTTGAAGTTCTATACGAGCGGTGTTGGAATAAAGAGTGAATTTTTCTTTGCTATCTAACGTTTTTTGAGTGTTTTTTTTCTTGATATTATAATGTCTTTCCAGGGATCTCCGTCAAAGAAAGATGAAGTCTTTAATCCGGATTCAATAGTGACACAAAAAGAATTTGCGGAATTAAAGCAACAAATGGCGGATATCTTGGCACAATTGGCGCTTCAAAATCAGCAACGTCTTCCTCAAGACAATGCCGAGAACAATCTTCAAAGGGTTGAGAACATGGAACCGCCAAGGGCACCACAATTTTCGAGAGGAAATATGGCAAATCCGGCAAAACAAGCAAATCGGATTATCAACAATCCGGTATACCAACCAAGAAGAGGAGATTATATTCAACAAGTTGACAACAATCTTGGTTCTATCAAGACCAAGATTCCCCCTTTTGAAGGTACAAATGATCCCAAATTGTTTTTTGATTGGATTCATAAAGTTAACCATGTTTTTGCTGTTCATAACTATTCGGAGAAAAAGAAAGTAAAGCTAGCAGCCATGGAGTTTTATGGATATGCTTCTAGCTGGTGGAATAATGAAACCAAGACACGGATAAAAGTGGAACAACCAGAAATTGCAACTTGGGCCGAGATGAAAGCAGTGATGAAACGGTGTTTTGTTCCTCTAGATTACATAAAGGAACTTTACAACCATTTACAAAGGTTAAAGCAAGGAGAGAGTTCGGTCGATGAGTATTACAAGGCAATGAAAATTGCAATGATTCGGGCCGATATTAATGAAGGAGATGAGGCAACAATGGCTCGGTTCTTGGCTGGTCTAAATGATAAGTTCCGATCAAAGGTAGGATGTGCTAATCTTGATAATATTACCTCTATGTTAAATTATGCAGAGCAGGTTGAAAGACAGCAAAAGGAAAAGAGTTTAAGCGCAAAAACGACAACTTTCCAAACTTGGGAGAAGCCAAATCAGTCCCAGATTTTTTCTGTAAAACACAAGAGGGGGGGGGGGGTGAATTGGGTTTTAATCGATCTTGCAAACTTTTTTGAATCTATTCAATGCTAGTGTAAGTTTGTGCAAGATGAACAAAAGCAAAACTAAACCCAACAAACAAGACAAAGGATTTATAGTGGTTCGATTCACTCAGAATCTACATCCACTACCTTGAGCCGCACCCAAGGATTTTAACAACTTCACTAAGAAGGATTTTACACTTGTGGCTAACTCACTAAGAGTTTTACAACACAACCACAATACAAAACTCACTAAGAGTCAATTGCCCACACAAAGTAGGACTTATCAATTTGCCCACACAAAGTAGGACTTATACAAGAATAACCCTATCACTAAGAAAGGGAATTGAGATAGTTTAAGAGAAAGATAATTCACTCTTCTAAGTGAGAAATATATACCTTTGAAGTACAAGAATAATCTTCTCTTAGAACATAAGATGCACACTCTTTGTCTTGCTTGAGAAATAACACTCTTGAATGATTTAGATCATAGAAATGAAGAGCTTTTACTTTGAGAGTGTTTAGACTTGATAAGAAATCAATGTAAATTGTATGTGCAAGCCTTTGAGTCATTCTCTAGCTTTGGAGTATTTATATATTTCAAAATATGCTGAAAAACGACTCTGCAACGGTCAAATAACGGCTAGTTTATACAGAGTTCGGTTGACCGAATAAAACACCTCGGATGACCGAAACCAACCTCGGTTGAGCCGAGCTTAGGTCGGTCGACCGATCTACCCCTTTGGTCGACCGAACCAAAAGATCAAACCTCTATGTTTCTCTTCGGTTGATCCGAGCTTGAGCTCGGTTGACCGACCTTCTGGGCTTTGAGAGATGTTGATTTTTCACACGTTTTGAAATCTATTTAAGTCTAAAAGGTTTTCTCAATATGTAACAAGTAAGAGCATTTAGAAAACCGTTTTAAAAGACTTATACTTTGAAATCAAAGGCTTTTGAGATATGAACACATATAAGAATCATTTTGAAACTTAGCCTTTTGAAAACGTGTTTATGAGTATGCAAGACTAGAGTGATGTGTACTTATGTTCATTAGAGCATTGGTTAGAGCTTAAGGATAAAGACCATTAAAGACAAAGCTATTCTAACCAAACCTAAGTCTTCAATCTTCAATCTTGATAGATGAGCCTTGAATAATATGACTTTGAATCTTGATCATGGCTTGATTGAAGTACTTAGAGCTTCCATTATAAGTTCCGATATTCTATCACAAAGATATAAAACATTAGACACAACATCAAGTGTTTGTCCATTATCAAAAACCGAGTTCGTTCGCCCTTAGGGCTTACATTTTCTACTGTTTTTTCCAAGCCAAATCAAGGGTAAAGAGGTCCAAATTGGTGCAAAAACAACCACGGGGCAGTTTGGGGCAGTAAGGTCACAAAATTCAACCGTTCCGGCCAATACGAGGGTAAATTCTACTCCAAAACTTGTTCGGGAATGTTTAAAAAGTATGGGCAATGGACACTTTGCTAGGGACTTCCCTAACAAGAGTACTGTGATCATGTTGGATGATGGAACGCGGGTTAGTGATAACAAAGACGAAGAATCTGATTTTGAGAAAGAAATCGACAAGTTGGAGGAACTTCCGGAAGATGGGAATCAACCTTTAGTTACGATAAAGCTACTTCATTCACAACCTTTAGATGATGTTCCAAGAGAGAAAAAAGAGAGTGAGTTGAAAAAAAGAGTGATCCTACCCATGAGGTAAAATCTGAGGTAAAAATCATAGAAAAAGCCGAGCCAAAAGTGAGAAAAAAGGCAATTGCTCTAAGTGTGAGAAAAGAATGTTTGTACGTTAATCCCGGAAAGGTAGATAGGGCGATTCAAGCAAAGCAACTTGTTGTTTTGTTGGATTTAAAAGGAACCGCAAGGAACCTTTTTACTAACGCTTTTTCTTTTACTCTAACATCTTTTTCTACATCTAGTCTTGCTATTTTTCAGAAATTTCATGAAGTCTTCCCTAAGGAGTTGCCGAGAAGGTTGCTTATTAGCCTTCAAAATTGTGAAAGGTATAAACCATCTTCGGGTACAAATCAGCAAATTCAAAACCAAGGTGAGTTAATTTGTGCAAAGAAGGAGGTAAGTAAGTCTTTAAGTCCTTATTTTAATCCGGTAAATATTGAACCTAAGCATGAAAGGACTTTTAGAATATATACGGATAGTCTAAATATTAATCACATAACTTTTACGTATAGACATCCGATTTCTTGCTTTCATAATGAGCTTGTTTACAGTAAAAACCGAGGGCCGCATATCAAACATCTTAGGGTTGTTTTTACTATTTTAAAAGATAATACTTTGTATGCTAAGATTGGAAATTATATTTCATACACTAATTATATTTTCGTGTATAGCAAGTAGTATTGCTATAATAAAGGACATGTTGTCCATGTGTTAGATAGTTGGTTTTCTAGTTGTTAAGAGTCCCACATCTACTAGGACTCTTCTTGTTTAAGTGTTTTACTTGATAGCAAGTTGTTTAATCAAGAGTCCTAATTCTTCAAGGACTCTTATTTGTTGTTACTTGGAACCGAATTATTACTCTATATAATGGAGGGTTCGGCCAACATAATATTTACGTTAGATATATTAATATTTTGGTAAGGTTATTCTTAGCTTCTCGTGTTTGAACTTCTATGTAGAATTCATTCATTCTTTGAGTTACTGTATCAACAAGTTTAGTTTCTCTTGTTGTGGTGTTTCAACCTCCATTGTTAATTAGCCATCCTTAGTGTTGCGTTGATTAAATTCCCTTAGAAACTAGTTCGAGAATTGAAGAAAGATCGGGCTCAAACTTAAGTCGAACCTTACGGTTCTTCATCATGAGGCCTTATAAATAGACCCACATAGTTTGAGTTTAATTGTACCAACTCCTTGAGTCTTGTGAGTGTTTAGACTTGGAGTACTCTAAAGAGGGTTTGTAATTTTTCTTCCGTTCGAAAATTACGTAGTAAAAGTTTGTACTCTCCGGGGTCGTGGATGTAGGTTCGTGTTGAGACCGAACCACGTAAAATTTTTGTGTTGTTTTTCTGCTTTCTTTTCGTTTATGTTATAATTTTTTGTTTGGAGTGTTCCGGTGCCCATCAACAACTACATGAATACTCCAAAGTAACATGATATGTATTGCTACTTCATGAACTTTCGCATAGCTTAACAAAATCAGATTTTTTAAGAAATCCATTGTTCATCAAATTAGCTTCTGATTTTTTATGTTCTTCAAAAGTGAAAACCATTGAAAAATCACCATGTGGAAAAGTTTTATTGCAAAACTTTTCAAACAAATTAAACTTTTCTGTGACATTATCAAAGTTCATAATTTCAGAAAACTTTTCACTATGGCCCAAGAAGCGTGTCAGGAAGAAGCGAAACGTCACAACACACCCTCATCTCTTCCTTCCCCCGAGTCTGCGCTCGATATGGCAGCTGCACGGGTTGCGTCAGATCAATCCTCTGCATCGAACACCCCTTCTTAGTCCTCGGGCCAAGAGTGATGAAATTTGGGCCTGTAGGGCTTTATCTAAATGTAGTTTCATTGTACTTTTCTTGCAATCCATCTTCTGTACTTGGATTTAATATTTCAATATTAATAAAATCATTTTCACCTTCTGGGTGTATTAACACATTTGGCACTTTTGTATTTTTGTTTGCAATTTGGGGGTGTTCCCCAACCTTACATGTGCATAGTTGTTTATTTTACCCGAACCCATTCCCATGTGAATTTACTCCGCATACTGCGGGAGTCTTCTCGGTTGTCCCAATTTCCTGTGCCAACACACACACTGGGTATTTTACTTGAATGGTCCTTAACGGGTTGAGATGTTTCTAGTTCCTAGCCATGTGTTGGTGTCTGTCCAGGCATTTTGACCAAGTCCCTTTGGCCCGGCTTTGCTATACGACTAAGAAACGGCCTTTGGAACTGTACATGTACATATGTACGTGCTATCTTTCTTCGGTGTTTAGGTTGAAAATCTTTTCCCCGGGTCAGTCGTCCCGGAGGGGAAGGTACTCCAAGTATTCGTGTGAGTGGGCGAATGTTCTTGCCTCCTGCAGATACGTGAATTATGATGTCTTGTAACTGGGAATCATTACAAACTGGGATTTTGTTGTTGAGATAGGGGTTATTAGATGGCGCTGGAATTGTCCAGCCAGCAACGCTTTCGACGCGAGACAATATACCTCATTATACCCGAACCTCATACGATTTTTATGACGGTCATGTAGTTTAAGTGTTCTCGCTATCCGGTGCTCTGGCATATGTAACTGTAGTGTTTACCGAACTTCGGAAAGGCCTGGATTTCTGTTATGGTCGAGTTTAACAACGGTACCCCATATGCGCGGTTTATGCATTTTTGTTAAGGATGAGTCGTGGGTCTCTGAAAAACCCCTTTGGGGGTATTGAAATTAAGAGGGGAGGGGGGGGGGGGTGAATTAGATTCTTAAAAACTTCTTAACTTTTCTAAAACTGCTTTGCCTAAAGCTTCACCTTAACAACAAGTATGTTGTTTAAGCACATAAGGTGATTCAATTATGTTTAAGGCAACTTAGATGACTAAGTGTAGCAATTGTATAAAGCAAGGAAGCATGTGAGAGTTTTCTATCTTAAGTAAATAGTTCATGTAATCAAGTAAACAAGTTATAACAATTCATGAACTATAAAGTAAAGGAGTAGGGATAGAGAAAACTAATACAAAGATTTATAGTGGTTTGATTCACAAAGAATCTACATCCACTACCTTAGGACAAACCCAAGGATTTCAACATCCACTAACGGATACCCTTTTACAACAAATGCAAGGTGGGTTCTACCTTTTATAATTGACCCAACAAATGAGGACTTGTGCTTCACAAAGAAGACTCCACTCACAAAAAGTGTTAAACTCACTAAGAGGCAATATCACCAAAGAGATACTTGCCTTACAAAGAGGATTTTTTCCTACAAATAGGACTTACAAACACTCACCAAGAGTGAAGGTCACATAGAGCTTTTGCTAGTTCACGAAGAACTAGTTTCTCAACAAATGAGAAGCTTGGGTAAATAGTCTCTTTCAAAGGAAACTTTACAATTTAGCTCAATACAAAGAATTCCCTCTTGGAATGAATATACAATTTAAGCTCTAATCACTCTTTGAGAATAGCAAGATAGATGAAGTTTATAGCTCAACACAAATGCTTTTGAAAGATATGAATTTAAGCTCAAAAGTGTTTGCTTGTGTGTTTATGAAGTGTATATGCCTATGCCCTCTTATGGCTTTATTTGTTATGAAAAATCAGCTTTAGAACCTTGTGAAGCTGAATTCCAAATTTTCAACCCGAGAAGTCCACCAATACATCCCATCCTCCTTTAAACCATCTTCTCTCAAATTGGCTCCAAATTCATAAATGGTTAATGGATAAATTTCACAATTATGAGAGCAAAGACGCAACCAACCCATATCTATGAAGTATTCTACTACTTCTTCCAAAGGTCCCTGTTACATATCACTAACCATTGTGTACCCATGGATTATAACTCTCCTACTTTGAACTAAATTTCAAATATGGGTCTAACTCCCTTCTCATAAAATCTTAGATTCATTTTTGTAGTAGTATATAGATCTATACCAACATTTATTACAAATGTCGTGTAAACGTCGCATTTGCCTGTGTCGTTATGGTTTTTTGCGACATTTGTTACAAACGCCGGTACCTATCTATTACGACGTTTGTTGCACCATTTTAAAGTGTATCAAAAGGTACTTTTGCCGACATTTGTAAATAATCGCAACAAGTCGTCTATTACGACGTTTGTAAATATCATGAATAAGTAGTTATTACGACGTTTTTAAATAGTCGCAACAAAATATCTATTCCAACATTCGTAAATTTTAAAACCAGACAAGCCGAGCTGTTGAGTCTAGCCACATTTGAATAATCGGAGTCGGAGCCTAGATACAAGTCGAGCCGTCGAGTCTAGCCACCTTTGAATAATATATAATAAATTTTCTCCCAACTCAAGAGATGGGAATTGACCACGCGAGCTCCTGCATGTATGTCGTGCATGTTAGAGGAATAACCGGGTCTAAACAGGTTATGTAGCGGAAATAAAATGACCCACCTCTAATAGGATCTTTCACGAGTAAGAACCTTAGACTACGGGATAGTATTATACCTTTCGAAATGCAGAATCTGTCTGAAACGGTTTCAGTTGTTACGAACGGAACGCCACCAACGCAGGCTCCGTCTCTCCCGATATCCACTCGATCTTCCGGGGATGGTCCTCTACTGCTTGGTGCTAGCCAACGCCTCGTAGAAGTCTTGAAGACACTCTTCAAGATGGAGTATATATATGACCTTACGAAGAACAAGAAACAGTTTTCTTACTTCTTTTCTATTAGCCAAAGCTAAAAAAGAAGTCTTTAGAAAAGCTGTCTTTTCTTTCTATTCAAGTTCTCTTGAATGCTCTCACTTTTTCTCTCTATTCTAAGCTCTCAAAAAGCTGGAGAAAAATGACATAGGAATGCTAAGAAAAATCAGCATTTTCCTTAGTCATTCAAGAGATAGTGGGGAGAGTGAAAGGGGGAAGTGGGAGATCATGGAGGAAACTACTCCTCCACATTCTCCACCACTTCAACCTCCTTTCGTAGAGATAAGAGCTGAAAATATATCCTATATTTCCAGCCATAAGGTCGGTCCAAATGGGTTGGTCGGCCCAACCCGATTAAGGGCCCAATCCAATCCCGGCCCGAAGCCCGGCCCGAAGCCCAATCGAATTGGCGCACCTTAGATTAAATGTACTCCAACAAGCCCAATCTAGTTGATCTATGAGTGCGACCCAGGAGGTATCTATGGTGTTGGCCGTGACATCATATGTCACAGGTAATGAGAGGTATCTAGCAACGCATCATTACCCCCAATTCATAAATATCTAGTGACTATCATAGTCACACCATTTGACATTTGTATTTAAATCCTTTTGTCCTTGATATCTAGATTGAACACATGTCATGGAAAAAGTCACACTTGTATTGTCCAATCTTTTAGTTTCTTGATTCGCGAGTAGACTAATCAAATGACATCAATATCATATACTGATTCATTTGTTCATGGCCATGAATTAGTCAGACTCCATCAAAGGGGCCCAAGATATCGCTCCTGCTATATAGGAGGGACAAATACTTTCTGCATCTCATTCATCCTGAACAAGATTCATGATATACCCAATAAATGCCTTTATTGCTCACCCTGTTACGGATAGCGTTTAACATTATCAAAGCATAACACTAGCCATGCAAGAATTCTTGTGAGACCTCAAGTCGAAGGATCTTTTATACAACCCAGTCAAAAATTGAGAAACACCGTTGACTATTATATAACAACCCATGGTGTGTTTCTCATGTCGGGTCTATCCAGTATAATGATTCTCTAATCATATATACCTATGTGACGATCCGATATCTTATATCAATCATCGCACATACTAGTCTTACGCATTATTATTGTCCTCAAGATTCCATAATAATGTTCGACTAGGGGACGTTTCGATATTCATAACATTTATGAATACCAAGGACATATTATTTATTTATGTTGTTAAGAATGCGTAAACATAATGAAATAATACTGGAATTTATGCCTTTCATTCATCAAAATGAAAATTACATAAATACGATACAATAATCTCCCACTTGCACAAAAAAACCCAAAATCATCTACCGATTGGTCTTTAAGGGCATACTAATGACTCGTCTCTAAAGATCAGCCCTCCGGATATCGGATACCCATGGAGCTAGTGTGACGATCATGCCGCTGCCGCGACAGTGGCTTTCGCTGTGGATCGGCAACATTGTCCCGCCGAATCTACTCGCATATATGCACATCACCTCTCTCTATAATCTCGCGGATTAGGTGAAAACGCCGTAGTACATGTTTGGACCTCTCGGTGAGATCTAGGTTCCCTAGATTGTGAAATATCCCCATTGTTGTCACAATAGAGGTCTATCGGGTTCGCAATACTAGGAACCACATCGAGGTCGGAAATAAATTTCCCGATCCAAATCGCCTCCTTAGCCGCTTCACAAGCTCGCTATGTACTCGGCCTCTGTCATAGAATCTGCGATGGTCGATTGCTTTGAACTCGCGCCAGCCCACAAGACCTCCATTCAAGTTAAACACATATCCCGATTGCGATCGAAAATCATCTCTATCGGTTTGGAAACTAGCATCGGTGTAACCACTTACAACGAGCTCATCCGCCTCTCCATAAATCAAGAATGTATCCTTAGTCCTTCGTAAGTACTTGAGGATATTCTTGATCGAGATCCGATGGACGTTCACCGTAATTAGATCGTATCTCGCCGTAAGGCTTAAGGCAAACGAGGCATCCGGGCGAGTACATACCATGGCGTACATGATGGATCCTATAGCGTAAGCATAAGGGATCTCTTTCATGCGTTCTAATTCGGCAAAGCGTTTTAGAACACCTGTTTGTTCGATAGAACAAGTACCATGTGCCATAGGACAAAGGCCCTTCTTAGACTCTTGCATGCTAAACCGCTTTAACACCTTGTCTATATATGTACTCGACTTAGGCCAATGAGTCTCCCGGATCTATCTCTATAGATCTTGACTCCCATAATATAGCCGGCATCGCCTAAGTCTTTCATAGAGAAACACGTACTCAACCAAGCCTTGACAGACTTTTAAGGTTGGTATGTCGTTTCCAATGAGTAGTATGTCATCTACATACAAAACCAGGGAATACGATTGAGCTCCCACTAACCTTCTTGTAAACACAAGGCTCATCCTCATTTCTAATGAAGCCAAACTCACTGACGACATCATTAAAACGGATGTTCCAGCTTTCGAGAAGCTCGCTTGAGTCCATAAATGGATCTCTGAAGCTTACATACTTTTCCAAAGATTCTCCCGGAGTGACAAAACCTTCGAGTTGTGTCATATACACATCCTCTTCAAGTTTTCCATTAAGGAAAGCGGTTTTGACATCCATTTGCCGATTTCATAGTCATAGTAAGCTCGCAATAGCAAGTAAAATCCGAATGGAATTGAACATAACTACAGGGAGAAAAGGTCTCGCCATAGTCAATACCATGAACTTGTTTGAAACCTTTGCGACTCGACGCCCCTTGTATGTTTGTACATTCCCTTCCATGTCGGTTTTAATCTTAAAAACCCATTTGCACCCTATGGGAGTGACCCCTTCAGGGTGGATCAACCAAGATCCGGACTTGGTTTGTGTACATGGAGTCCATTTCGATCTCATGGCCTCAAGCCATTTCTCGAAATCTGGGCTATTAATTGCCTGCTTTGTAGGTTGAAGGTTCATCGTGATCCACAAACATAACATCACCATGTTCTGTTATGAAAAATCCAAATTTTTCCGGAGTCGACGACGTAACTCTACCAAACCTACGCAATTCTTGTGTTTCTTGAATCAGTGCTGGCCGCACAACTGTTTGTGGCACTTTCGCCGCACAACAACTTGTGGAGTATGTTCAATTTCCATCGTATCATTAGTGCTAGTTTGAGAGTTTGGAACTTCAAGTAAGATTCTACGCTACTCCCACTCGTGTTTCTAGAAACAAATTCTTTTTCTAGAAAGACTCCCGTGCGAGCAACAAACACTTTGTTTTCGTTAGGGATATAAAAGTAGTATCCTTTAGTTTCCTTTAGGATAACCTACAAATATGCACTTTTCAGATTTTGGAGCCAGCTTATCGGAAGTCGAGCGCTTTTACAAAAGCTTCACAGCCCCCAAATCTTGAGGAAAGACAAACTGGGACGCTTCCCTACCCATAACTCGTATGGCGTCTTTGCAACCGATTTAGATGGAACGCTGTTAAGTGTTAAAGCTCGTTGTCTCTAGTGCGTGTCCCCAAAAGGAATTGGGCAGGCTCGTGTGACTCATCATAGAATGAACCATATCTAATAAGGTTATGTTCCTCCTTTCAGATATACCATTCCATTGTGGAGTAGCTGGAGGAGAAAGTTGTGAAACGATTCCACAATCTTTTAGATAGTTACAGAATTCTTGACTCAAGTATTCTCCTCCTCGATCAGATCGAAGAACCTTAATACTCTTGCCAAGTTGGTTTTCTACTTCTAGTTTAAACTCTTTAAACTTAGCAAATGCTTCGGATTTGTGTTTCATCAAGAACACATATCCATACCCTACTCGAAGTCATCAGTAAAGGTAATGAAGTAGAGGTAACCACCCCTTGCATGTATATTAAAAGGGCCACATACATCACTATGTATTAGTCCTAATAAAGCATCGACTCTCTCACCTAGCTTAGTGAAAGGTGATGCTGTCATCTTACCCAACAAACAAGATTCGCATTGATCATAAGACATGAAGTCAAATGATTCCAATAGCCCATCTTTATGGAGTTTGGATATGCGGTCTTCGTTTATGTGGCCTAAGCGACAATGCCAAAGGTATGTCGGATTAGAATCATTAGTCTTAATCCTTTTTGTATTTATATTTAAAATTGGCATATCAAGGTCTAAAATATATAGACCATTAATCAAAGAGGCGCTTGCATAAAAAATTATTATCCAAAAATAACGACAATCGTTGGTTTTTGATGGAAATCTCAAAACCTTTCTTGTCCAAACAAGAAATTGAAATAATATTCTTAGTTAAACTTGGTACATAGAAACAGTTTTCTAAATCCAAAACAAGCCCTGAAGGCAAAGTAAAAGTACAAGTCCATACAGTTAGGACTGCAACACGTGCTCCGTTGCCAACTCGTAGTTCCACTTCACCCTTTGCCAACACTCTACTCCTTTTGCAGTCCCTGCACATTAGTACAAATGTGAGAACCACATCCGGTATCAAGTACCCAAGAAGTAGTTGTATTTAAATTGATATCAATCACATTAATATCAACAACATAAATACCTGAGCCCAAAGCAACATTTGCTTTCTCCTTTTCCAGCCTTTTCCCTGCAATATAGCTTTTGCAGTTCCTTTTCCAGTGACCCTTTTCACCACAGTGATGACAGATAGAGTCCTTGGCTACACCACCCTTAGTTTTCAGTGCATTGTTGAAAGTGGTTTGCTTGCCCTTAGACTTACCTTTCGGTTTGCCTTTGGATTTCACAAAACCTTTGTTTTTGCCCTTTTGCACCATCAGTATGGCGTTGGGCTTGGACTTGCCTATTTCCTTCTCGGCAGTCCTCAGCATGTTCAACAACTCAGGCAATGGCTTGTCAATTTCATTCATGTGATAATTCGTAATGAATCGACTCGAATGACTCGAGCAACAATTGCAAGATCAAATAAGTCGACAACTCTTGCCCCCAAAGGAAATCCCAGTTTTTCAAGGTTCTGAACATAACCTATCATCTTAAGAACGTGAGTTCCTACTGGCATTCCTTCAGACATTTTGCACTGAAAGAGAGATTTCGATACGTCGAATCTCTCCGGGCTTGCTTATCCCCGATATAGTTGCTTCGGGTGAGCCAAAGATCTCATAAGCCCCCCATGTCCTCATGTTGCTTCCAAGCTCGTAGTTCATGGTGACAAGCATGAGGCTAGACACATATAAAGCATCACTACAATGCTTCTGATAAGCACTTCTATCAGCGGCCGAAGCGCGAGCCTCTGGTGTAGCAGGAATAGGCTGTTGTAGAACATACAGCTTTCTTTCATGCTTGAGAACGATTCTCAAGTTCCTGAACCAGTCGAGGTAGTTAGCTCCCTCTAATTTGTCCTTCTCAAGGACAGAACGCAGTGATAGTGTTTGGTTTGAATTTGCCATTTTTCTACAACAAAATACATATGCAAAGTAAGTACCGAAAAAAAAAAATCATTATTAGGTCTTTTATCTTTTTAATGATTTCTCCCACTATTTTCTTCGAGTGAATAACCCTCATTATCAACTCATAAAGTTCGTTAACTTTATAGAGGGCCAAGATCCATATTTCACCTCGTTCTGAGTCAGCTTTGGCTGATCGCCCAAAACTTAGTTATTTAGGTAGGCGACGTTTGCCAATTACATCAAATTATGTAATTCTTGGTTAGTTGAGTGAATAACATTTATTCAAGCGTATCATTATACACTTTTCTCAACTCTTTTGTCTCTAGATCCTCAATCCATTTATTGAGATAATCTAGTTAACTAGGACCCTAAGTTTTTGCCGGCGGATATCACAAATTATCCTTCGCGCCTCACCCGTATAGACACGTATGTACAGCTTTGGCATGTCCCATACTAATGTCGATCTAGGCCTTGACGAGGGCCAAACTTAGGAAGGCACTAATTAATATTTAATTGAGGGGTTTTGTTTTTAACAATCTCACGAGAAAAGCATAAATAAAACAGTTTATGCTTATATACATATGCATCCAATACATAAAATAAAAATGCAATAGTAATCGCCATATCCTATTCGGTTTTTCCAAGCCAATGGAAAAACCGTGAAGTCAATCTAAAGGTGTGAAAAGAAAACATTCTATTCTACACCGTCTTGACCTTCAGGTGGTTGTCTCCAAATCTTCATCACAGCTGTACCTTCTCCTAATCTAGAATTACATAATTCTAAGGAAACCTCGAGTTACATTCGAGGGGATTTGATGAGAAGAGAATTACAACTTTTGATAAAAATAGATAGGCACGATACGCAGATCGTATTTATGAAATAAACCAACAGGGTAAAAGCGATTACTATGCATCATGCTCAACTAACATAATAATTTATGGAAAAATGAGCAACCAGCAAAATGCATACTATTGCAAAGTACTGAGAGTACTCGGTTGACCGAACAGACATTGCAGTCTACCGAACAAAGTACTGAGAGTACTCGGTTGACCGAACATACATTTCGGTCGACCGAATAGAGTACTCGGTTGACCGAAAAGACATTTCTGTTGACCGAACAGAGTACTAAGAGTACTCGGTTGACCGAAACTGGAAATTCGGTTGACTGAATTTCCCGACTCTCATACATACAAAATGATGCAAAAACATATCTAGCAATCCTAAGGCATGCAAAATATAGATTCATAATGCATATTAAAATACTATAGCACATTAAGTCTATAGGGTACTCGTGAGTGGCTCACGATACCATCTGTTAGAGGAATAACTGGGTCTAAACGAGTTATGCAAAGTGAAATAAAATGACCCGCCTCTAATAGGATCTTTCACGAGTAAGAACCTTAGACTACGGGATAGTATTATACCTTTCGAAATGCGTAACTGCCTGCAAACGGTTTCGGGCTTGTCACGAACGGAACGCCACCAACGCAGCTCCGTCTCTCCCGATATCCACTCGATCTTCCGGGGATGGTCCTCTACTCGCTTGGGTGCTAGCCAACGCCTCGTAGAAGTCTTGAAGACACTCTTCAAGATGGAGTATATATATGACCTTACGAAGAACAAGAAACAGCTTTTCTTACTTATTTTCTATTAGCTAAAGCTAGAAAAGAAGTCTTTAGAAAAAGTCTGTCTTTTCTTTCTATTCAAGTTCTCTTGAATGCTCTCACTTTTTCTCTCTATTCTAAGCTCTCAAAAAGCTGGAGCAAAATGACTTAGGAATGCTAAGAAAAATCAGCATTTTCCTTAGTCATTCAAGAGATAGTGGGGAGAGTGAAAGGGGGAAGTGGGAGATCATGGAGGAAACTACTCCTCCACATTCTCCACCACTTCAACCTCCTTTCTTAGAGATAAAAGCTGAAAATATATCCTATATTTCCTGCCATAAGGTCTGTCCAAATGGGTTGGTCGGCCCAACCCGATTAAGGGCCCAATCCAATCCCGTCCCGGCCCGGCCCAATCGAATTGGCGCACCTTAGATTAAATGTACTCCAACAGTGCAATGTGCCGCTGAGCTAAATGATAATTTGTTATTTGTTTCTCCTCCTATTATTTTTTTTATAATGAAATTTTGGATTTTGTACCTTTACTTATTTCAATTTCTTTTTGTGTTTTGATTTTGTTATGAATCAAATTAATACGCTCTCATTAAAATTTTAATAATTAAATGTTTAATTTTTGTTTAAAAAAAATATTTCAGAAACATAATCTTTATATTTGTGTTTGTTTGAAAATGTCACGAGATCTAAAGACAAAATATATAAATGACGCTATATGAGTCGCAAAAAGTAACAATTTATAACAACATGTAATGCAAATGTCACTAACTAACATCAAATTGTCAGTAAGAAAAAAAATTACTAAAACTGTCGTTATTAAACGTCGTATAAAATACAAATATAGCGACGTTTGTATGAAATGTCACATGATTTAATGATGTTATATATAAATGTCGCTATATTAGTCACAAAAAGTAACAATTTATAACAACATTTAATGTAAATGTCGCTAACAATCATCAAAACGTCGTCTTGAACAACAATTACTATAATCGACGCTATGAAACGTCATATAAAATCCAAACATTGCGATGTTTGCAAAAAGTGTTTCTTTAACTTACTCTTTTTTGTTTTAAGAGGCGTTTGATAAAAACGTTTGTACAAAAACGTCGCAAAAATGTGTTTTTGTTGTATTAGGAGTAGCTTGTCCTTGGCGCCTTTCCTTTGCTCTGATCAACCATTATCTTGATGTTTGCTCTCTTTGGAGTGGGTTCAACTGAATCTAATAGTTAGAGATTTTTCAAGTGGTCATTTGGTGGGAAGTTTCTTCTTTGAAGAATCATCGTTGGATTGATCTTTGGAAGATTTTGAAGGTGGATTGGAGGTTAAATTTGTCTTCATTTTGATATGAATTGATGGAATATGGAAGAAATTGAAGTTTGGAATGATATAGGTTTCGAATTTGAGGAAATTTGGGGAAAGGGTTTGAGAGTATTTTGAGGAGGGAAAAGTGACTTTTGAAATTCTAAACTGAAAACCCTTGATTTCTGCTAAATCGCGACTTCGATCGACCGCCCTCGTCCCATTAAAAGACGAATACCTTTTTGTCCAGATTTCGGACGACCGAGGAGGGATGTCGGTCGACCGGTATACCCTTTCACTGATAAGCTTTTAGTTGCGGTCTACCGGGAGTCTGTTGAGGTCGACCGGGATATCCTGTCTTTGACTAAGGCAATTTGACCATTACTGTGGTCGACCGTTGCCTTGTCCGGTCAGCCAAATGTCCTTTGTGTCCTGCAATAGATTGCAATTTTGGTACCCATTTTCTTATGGGTCCTTGGGGATTAGTTTTGGGATTCTTTTCAACCTAAATAGATTTAGCACCTCTTTCAATTCTTTTCTTATTAATGCAACAAGTAGCATAATGACCACAATTACCACAATATGAGCATTTAACACTTAGCATAGTGGCGTGTGGTGTTATAGCATTAATAGAAGTAGAGTGTGCAAGTTTATGTGTGTCCTTGTGCTCTTGGAAATTATTAGCGAAATGTTCATGAGAAGCAACAAGCACATTACCAATGATAACTCCAGGACATGTACACTTATTCACATAAGCAGTTAAAACATGAAAATTGTGCATAAGGATATCATGCTCAACAAGTTTAGATTTAACAATAAGCATGCTGTCGAGCAATTTTTGGTTTACAAGAGATAAAGCATCAAGCAATAACAACGCGTTCTCTTGTTTATTTTCTAGCTTAGTGTAAGAGGCAAGAAGTTCATTATATTCTACTTGCATGCAAGATCTTTCTTTTAATGAGCAAGCAAGTTCCTTACAAATAGTTCTATTCTTCTTAGCCATCTTCTTCAACTCATCATATAAATCAATTAAGAGCAAATAGGAATCATCATCAATAACATGATCACTATTTAGAGTTTAAGTTAAGCTTTGTAACTCATTACTTAAGGATATTGGACTTTGGATTGCAAGTTGATCTTCTTCATCAATTAGTCCAATGAGGCACCTTGAGTAGTCTTTTGTAGAGTCATCTTGGATGGACGAGTTTAAGCTTCTTGATGAATTCTCTACATCTTTGTTGACATTGGCACATGACTCTTTTCTTGGAGTCTTAGCTTGTTAATGTGATTCCTTGGGGGTTCAACTCTTCATTGTGAAGCTTAGATCTTTTTGAACATACAAGGGAAACTTGAGACTTTCTAGGTACCTTTTGTAAAGGTCCTTTATTGTTAATTTCATTTCTCAAGTGGCATAAGTGTGTGCATGGGTCAACATGATCAAAAATAAAATCACAAGGATGATTCTTATGAAATGAGAAATAATGACAAGAATCATCCAATCTTGTGATGTTGTATAATTTAGATACCTTAGCAAGAGAAACATAAAGGAAATGAAGATCTTGCATTAAGTTGTCTAAAATTAAAACAACATCAAGATCAAAAGAATAAGCATCTAACTTACTTCTCATACAATTAATATCATACATTAAATTTTCATGAAAGAGTGAAGTTGATACCTTTGTAACCTTACCAAGTTATGAGGTTTGATTGTTGATATTGTAGTTCATGTCATCACTTGAGAAAATACTTGAGCTTCTTGGATTCTCAATTTGTATGTCATTTGAGCTTTGAGCTTCCCATGAGCTATGGAGAGTTTTAGACCTTTTCCTTTGAGAACATCTCCATTTAAAGTCTTCAAGCTTTAAGCCACTTCTGTTTGAATTTCTTTCTTTGAAGCTTGGTGGCAATCTTTTTCTCTTTCTTTTGCAAGATGATTGATCTTCATGGTCTCCATCATAATTTAGTTCCATTTGAAGAACATCATCTTGTGCTACCTTTTCTTTCTCATCTTGTGAAGGCTCAATTTGAATTTCTTTTTAGCTCATGGAGGATTGATCATTGTTTTCTCCTTTATCAAACTTATTGGTTGTATCAAGATCTTGAAGTGTGATTGAGATGTCCTCTATGCCTTCACAAGATTGGGTCCCTAATCCTGGACTTGTCACAATTGGCTCTTGCACTTCAACTTCTCCTTTGTAGGATGCTCCAAGCATATTCATCATGGAATGAGCATCTTCACATTCATGGACTTTGTTGAGAGCTTCTTCATTTAATGCACAACAAAGAGCATTTAATGCTTTGAAGTTGCATGTCATCCTCTTGTTGTCTTCTTCATAATCGTATTTCCTAGACTTTGGCACCATGACACCTTGTGTGTATATTGAAGGAATAAATGGACCTTCTTCTATAATTGTCAACAATGAAAAGTCATTAGAAGACAAAAACAATTTAAAAGCACATTGCCAACTATCAAAGTTGGAGCCATCAAATAGAGGTAGTCTAGTTGGGGATTGGTCATCTAAGTTAGAAAAGCTTTGAGCCATGGATCCTCCTAGGATGTAATTCCACTAAAAAAGAGACTAGGCTCTGATACCAATTGAAAACCCCCTTTGGCGATATTGAACCAAAGAGGGGGTGGGGTGGGGTGGGGTGGATTAGGTTCTTAAAACTTCTTTGCTTTTCTAAAACATCTTTGCCTAAAGGTTCACCTTAACAACAAGTATGTTGTTTAACCACATAAGGTGATTCAATTATATTTAAGGCAACTTAGATGACTAAGTGAAGCAATTTTATAAAGCAAGGAAGCATGTGAGAGTTTTCTATCCTAATCAAATAGTTCATGTAAGCAAGTAAACAAGTTATAGCAATTCATGAACTATAAAGTAAATGAGTAGGGATATAGAAAATTAACACAAGAATTTATAGTGGTTCGATTAAAAAAAATCTACATCCACTACCTTAGGGAAAACCCAAGGATTTCAACATCCACTAACGGATACCCTTATATAACAAATGCAAGGTGGGTTCTACTATTTACAATTTCCCCAACAAATGAGGACTTGTGCTTCACAAAGAAGACTCCACTCACAAAGAGTGTTAAGCTCACTAAGAGCCAATCTCACCAAAGAGATACTTTCCTTACAAAGAGGACTTTTTCCTACACATGGGACTTACAAACACTCACCAAGAGTGAAGCTCACATAGAGCTTTTGCTAGTTCACGAAGAACTAGTTTCTCAACAAATGAGAAGCTTGGGTAACTAGTCTCTTTCAAAGGGGACTTTACAATTTAGCTCACTACAAAGAATTCCCTCTTGGAAAGAATATACAATTTAAGCTCTAATCACTCTTTGAGAATATCAAGATAGATGAAGTTTATAGCTCAACACAAATGCTTTTGAAAGATATGAATTTAAGCTCAAAAGTGTTTGCTTGTATGTTTATGAAGTGTATAGGTCTATGCCCTCTTATGGCTTTATTTGTTATGAAAATTCCCATTTATAAGCTATTTATAGGGCAAGACACAAGCTTTGTTGGTCACAACGACTATAATTTTGGCCTTGATAAGACAACTTTAGTTGACTGCTACTAGAAAGTAGGTCGACCGGAGTGCCAAGAATCAAAGGTTAAAGGCCATATGTTCTCATCTCGGCCGACCGCATTCAAGTGGTCAGGTCTACCTAAACAATGTCTATCGACCTACCTATATCAAGGTCGTCCGGAGAGAATATAGCCGTTGGAGCATTGGAACATTCAAAACTTGAATAAGGACAAAAACACACTGGTCGCCGACTGCAACTGGTATTTCTAGGCTTAGCCTAGGTTGACCGGATTGCAGTCCCAAAGTGATTTTTCCACTTAGTTAAGTTTCCAATGTTCTTATACACATGCCTAAGTGATTTGTAAAGATATAAAACACATATTAAAATACTTAGGCATTGACCAACACTTAAACTAGTTTTCAAATACATTTTCAAACATGAGGTTTTGAAAACATGCATAGTTGAGCTTTAAACATTCTATTCTAGTATTCTTCATGGGAAAGATTATTCATAAATCTTCCCAAGCTCTTCAAGTTGATTCTTCTTGGAGCAAGAGATATATAAAGCTATTAAGATCTCTAGAGGCAAGTCCTATGCCCAAGCCAATGGAAGATATAGAAATTGATCTAACTTCATATAATAAATTAAAGATCATACAATACAGTTTATGTGAATATAGACACAAGTATAAAGTAAGAACTTGAAAGTAATGGGAGTTCGAACATAACACACAAGGATGTAGAGTGGTTCGATCACAAAGATCTACATCTGCTACCTTGAAACACACCTAATGATTTTGGAAAATTCCACTAGCTTGTCTTGAGAAAGCTTACAAGGAAGGACAAACCAACTAATAGTCTTTTACACACTCATGTTACCTTCCACCCTTGGGAGTTCTTTCTCTAACCTAGTCTACTAAGTGAGGAGGTTTTACGAACACATCAACCGTACTTCTATTTCAGGTTCACCACTTACTCTAGTTCCAATGATTACAAGAAAGATCCACTCCAACTCATTGGAGGCCCAAAGCCACAACTCTCACATACAAGCCTTGTCACTCAACCCATTACAAGAAAATATAATCTCAACACATAAGATTTTACATTAAAGCTCAAGAAAAATAAATCCCTCTAAGGATTGGATATTACAATGATAGCTCTAATTCATATTTTAGAATGAAAGAATATGTAGATTAAGCTCTTTCTCAAATAGAAATGTTTTGATAAATGATTGGAAGTATTTAGCTCATGAAGCGTGTTTGATTTTCTTGTCTAAAACTTGTATACTAAGGCCCCTCTATTGGCTTAAGCAAAGAACAAAAATCAGCCTAAGAGGTTATTTAAAGGGTCCAAAAATTACAAGCAAATCGAGTTATAACAGTTATAATTTTTCCTTGATAGGACAGCTTCGGTCGACCGGACTTGGTAGTAGGTCATCCGAAGTGTTTCCGAAGTTAAGTTCAAATGCTTTTGTTCTCATCTCTGTCGACCGTAAAAGGTGGTCCGGTCTTCCGAATCAATGCTTCGGTCTACCGACCTATAACATGGTCTTCCGAGATTTTATAGTCATTGGAGTTTTGGAACATTCAAAAGGGACTAAGTACAAAAGACACTCTGGTTGACCTGATAACACACGGTGGTCGACCGGACTTCATCAGGTCGCCCAAGGTCTAGGACTCGGTCCACCAGACTTCAGTCCATAAGTGGTTTTTCCACTTGGTCAATTTTCTAATGTTCTCAAACTCATGCCTAAGTGTTTTTTAAAGATATTTACAACATTTTAAAGATCTTTGGCATTAACCAACACTTTAAAAGATGTT
Organism: Vinca minor; assembly: GCA_026122235.1. NCBI lineage: Eukaryota > Viridiplantae > Streptophyta > Magnoliopsida > Gentianales > Apocynaceae > Vinca > Vinca minor. Next base: position 989,977 of record JAOCZM010000210.1, on the reverse strand, counting down.
TAACAAAACCTTTAAAAGATTAATTCAAAGTATGAAATATGTTTTTGAAAACATGCAAGAGTATGAGCTTCATCATACTATAAACTATCATTCAATAAATAAGATTATCACAAGGATATACCTATGTAGCTTCTTGACTAATCTTCTTCTTGGTCTTCAAGTTTTCAAGATGAGTTCTTCTTTGAGCTTGGACTTGAGACCTTTGATCAACCTCTTCTTTAAGTGTTGAACTCCTATATCAATCTTCATGTTGTAGTGTATTGGACGTCATCACTTCTTTGTTGAGAGTCTATTTCATGGATGAACTTCATCGTGTGTTTGAGTAGGTCTTCAACATATTGATCTTCCTTTGATTTTGCAATATCTTCCAATGGCATTGTCAATGACCCTTAAGCTTGTGCCATGGAGACTTGTAAAATGTAGCTTCTTCTTGTTATAGAATGATCGTTGATTTCCACCAGAAGCTACCTTTCAATGCAAGTGTGAGTGTATAATATCCTATCATTGAAACACAAACTCACACAAACATTAGAACTTCTCAATGTCTTGTTATCATCAAAACAAGATTTATCACATTAGCCCTTAGGGCTACAATCTCCCCCTTTTTATGATGACAAAACATTGATGCAAGTGAGAATAATATAACAAAAGGATAAGGAAATAAAGCACATAAAAATCAAAGCATTAGATAGGGATGCAAATGATTTAGACGAGTAGATGTTTTGAAAAATCATTATACTCCCCCTCTTTTAAAGAATCACTTATCTCTCCCATTTTGCAAAGTTCTTAGCTTTCTCCTTTTGTAAATTTACTTTTCTTGGCACATTTGTAAATCCAATTTTTCTCACCCTTTTTGTCAAAATAAAAAAGGTTCATCAGAGCGCTAATAAGAAAATATTTTCTCCTCATTTTTGTTAAAAATAGAGATCCGAAGGATAAAAATGAAAATCTTTAAGTAGGGATCACGTTTAAAGCATGGAGAAGCTTGTTGGTCAATAGTAAATACATAATAAAAAGAAAGCAAAACTAAAGACCAAAAGAAAGAAATCTTTAAAGCTATGTAAGCACATCATTTGTAAAGTGCCATTTAAATGAAATATGTGTGGCCAAGAGATGATGCTTACCTAAAGATGTATGCACGCCTTAAAAAGATCTTTTGAAGAGGTTTTAGGCTTGGTTGATTTCAAAATAGATAGAGTACATAATGACACATAAAATCAAAGATGGTCATATGGCTCAAAAGTGAATATACAACTCAAGCTAAAACATGAGGAGACTAAAACACAATCTCCCCTTTTATGAAAATCAATGTTGGCTATAACCAGATTATAACAAGTTATAAAGCTTAGCTAACAAAGACAAAATGGATGTGATACCATGAAAGTGTAAACAAATGTAAAGCATGTGTATCACAAACCAAAAACAAAACAAGATAAATTGTAAAGTTACCACTTTAGAGAACATTCCTCTTTAAGACAATGGTTAGCCAAAGAAGTATAACAACTAAGGCAATGAGCTAACCAAAGTAATCAAATGAGATCAAAAGATATAAGAGAGAAAATGCACATGATCTCAAATGACAAGGGAGGTAGTACAAAAGATATACAAGAAAGAACATACTACTCCCATAAAATTTTCACAAGTTAGCTAAAAAGATATGAAAATATGAAAACAAGACCAACTTATGGTGTGATGATGCATACGATAAGAAAAGTTTAGGCAGACATCACATAATTAGGGGGGGTATAAGATAGTCAACATATAAATGCTTCCCCTAAAACATTGCCCGGATAAGGAAATGCAAAAACGGAAAAGATATAAGTTTAAAGCTTACAGTTTTGCAGAAACAAGGAATGTTGGTCGACCGGATTTGAAGGCTGTGGTCGACCAGATTCCTGACAGAGAGCAACAGAGAAACTTTCATCTTCATTCTTCACATTTGGATGCTTTCCATAGTTGCTGGTGAAGTGAGATTTCTCATTTTCTCTGTGTTTCGCTATTGCATTTGACTATGCTTCCAACATCGTTGCTTCTTCTCTCGTGTCCTTATTGTAGAGAGAGACACCGAAACTTTGTATCTTGCTTCTTCACCTTTTAACTGTTTCCTCTAATCATCATCCCTCAAGATCATCATCAATGGCGAGTGGATGAGAGTATTTGCTGGTGAAGGGAGATTTCTCGGTTTCTTTGTGTGTGCATATGTCTTTGCTTTTAACATCATTTCTTCTTCTCTTGTGTCCTGAAAAGACATCAAGTACAAAGCATATGCAAAAAATGAGTACTTTTGTATCACCTGTAGAGAGGATAATAGACTTAAAGATAGAATAAAAGAAACAAGTCTGTTCCTCAAGTAGTTCAAATATGATCTCAATCCAAACTACAAAGGTGATATTTAAAATGAAAGATAAAGCAAGGTAATCACATAAACAATTAAGTTTGAAAGGGAAGTTATGAGTCAATTAAAGGTGAGCACAAACTTCCCAAAGATGGATAACCAAAAGAGATGGAGGTTTTTGGAATAATTTTAAAACAAGCCATCAAAACTAGTGATATTCGAAAAATAAACATTTAAAACGTATCACTAGGGAATGAGGATAGATAGAAATGCAATTTAAAAGCACATCCTTCCATTAAAGCATGATAGATTGTGAAAAGAATGTAGCATGATATGCAAGCAGATCCCAAGGAGACACGACAACTAAGATTTTAATAAGCACATTTGTCATGTGGTACTTCTCCTAGGAAATCACTCTCCACGTAAAAACTAATCAAATGCTAAAAGTTATAATGTCAAAGAGGTTTCAAGGAAACATGACAGCCAAGATAATATGAGGTACATTTGTCATGTATTACATTCAAGTAAGCATTCTTATCAAAATATGTTCTATTGAAACAAGGCTTAAGGAGCATATTGCTCAAAATAATCTCCATCATCTCTAAGTATCCATATAAAAGGTACATATAAAGATAAGTTTTTGAAAAGTGCATAAGGAGGGGTTTTAGTTTTACAAATCTAAAAGTATAAGAAAGCTCCAACTTACGATGTGCCGATTTTTGTTTAGGATGTTTTGGAAAAACTTGGATGGTTTTAAGATAAAAAGAAGTAGTTCCAACATCCAAGAAAATTATGAAATGAAAAGCTTTTAAGTGATAAACTCAGAAAAATACCATTTTAAAGCTAAAATAGGGCACTTCGGTCGACCAAATATAAATCTCGATTGACCGGTGTCCAGGCCCTTCGGTCGACCGGGCTTATGGCTTACAGGTATTTTTCGGTTTTTGAAATTTAACCAAAAAGCTTTTAAACAACTTTAAATCACTTGCAAAACATCATGAGCAACTTTGAATAGGTAAAAACAAGGGTTAAACCTTATAAAAAAACATCAAAGTGCTTAAAATCACACCTTAGGATCTTTGGAGATAAAATAATGAAAACAACTTAGGTGATCATATTTGTTGGCCCTTTTAAAAATGACCAAATAGTTGTAAAATAATATAAAATACATAAAAACAAAGTTGTTGGCTCATATCATTGCCTAAATTTTTAACAAGAGAGTATTGTAGGAAATATTAGTAGAGAATAGGAAGAACTTATCGATTTTATAAGTTGTGCCGTGGACGGAACCACTGCCTTGAAAGCAAATTTCGGCATAACCTCGGTGCAATCCAATATGTTGTTTTCTCCCCAAGGTTAACACACAACTAGCCCTTAAATACGTGCACTCGTATAAAAGGACTTGGAACTTGCAATCTTATGAACTCATATAAAAGAATGAACAAAGCTATTTACAAAGAAAGGAAGAAGAAGAATTTTTTCTCATTGATTCACTCTTGCATGTAGGTATTTATAGGCTGAAATTGGATGTTGTAATGTGATCAAAGTGAGAGAAAAATCAGCCCATCAGTTGAGATAGTGGAGAGAAATATATGGTCAACTAAGAAAATGGGGAGAGTGGTTATTGACCCCATTCAAATGAAATATGTGTCATGCAATTTGACTTGTTCAAAGAAGTGAAGGCAACACATGCCATTTAACAACAATCCCCTCCCAAATGGCATGCTTGCTTGAAAAACTCTGAGAATAGAATGGTTAAATTACTTAAGTACCAATATCTCTCGATTGAATTGATGCATAAAGAAGTGAGGTAATAATCTAGTGTATGAAGTGGATTTCTCTTGAACTTCAATGACTTTAATTGAGACGCACACAACAAGCAATAAACCTTAGAAATTGCAAGTTCCGCGATAAAAATAACACAAGCTCTTTTAACGGCCATGCACAAACCTTGGGTTCTCATGAGTGCTCTAGAAAGACAGCCCAAGTCTTCCATGGAAGGCGGCCCACCTTCACACTCAAGTAGGTGGTTTCATCTCAACCATTAAGAGTCATTTAGACTCAACCTCCAGAAAAGATTATGAGTCCATCAAGTCCTTCTCAGTAGGACCACCCTATCATCAAGTCCTTCTCAATAGGACTGACCAAACACAAAGGGCTATGAACTCACAATCCAATACTACCACATAAAAATGGTATCAACAGTGCAAATGGAGAAATAATATGGCTTCGTTTGACCACAAATGGTATCCACCATATTTCCTCAAACCATGGGCTTAAGTCACGTTCTTCTCAATATGATTGAAGAATAATGTTCCTCAATAATCCTTTATTTAAAGGATCTGCAAACTAGCTAATATGATTCACAATGTAAAGAAATCAGTATAGATGAATTTCCCTTACATAGGCATATCCACCTAAAATTTCTTAATCATTCAGCTTCTTGACCTGCCAACATAAGAGCAAAAATTCATATTACATTGTGGAGCGGGCCATATTTGCAGACATTCACGATATAACACCTCCAACTAGAGTAACATAGTAATACTTCCAATGCTCCTTATTTGGATTATGAGTGTTTCAACTTAATCTACTCATAGCATATGCAATGTCAAGTCTAACATAATAATACGACCAATCCCCATGTACATGTTAACGTACTATAGTCAATCTATCGTTTAATATTTTCCTTCCAAACTAGAATCAAAAGAGATTATAACTTTTCTTTTTTTCCAAATGATCTTCCCGGTATGTTGCAAATTGATAATACATCTGGTTCACTTGTCTCGTCTTCACCATCATTTCGCCCAATGGTTGTAACTTTCGTTTTCACGTGGGGTTCGAAATAATAGCTAAAGAATGTAGCAGCTTCTTCGACCAAGTATGCATTACAAATTGACCCCTCAACCCTGGCCTTGTTTTTTATCTTCTTTTTTAGATGGTGCAGGTATCTGATTAAAGCATAAGTAGTTAATCACATTGTAAATACGTGCATGAAAAATAAAAATGAAGTTGAGATCATAAAGACATTCGTTGTTACCTCTCGAAGGGTACATCCACCTAAACTGTACCGGGCCACCAACCTGGGCTTCGTACTGAAGGTGAACCGGCAAGTGTTCCATCACAAAAAAAAATCCCGGAGTAAATATTCTCTCTAACTTGCACAATAAAATAGCAATAGTGTCCTCTAATTCTTGCATATGCACCACACTCAACTTTAAGGAACACAAATCTCTATAGAACAGACTAAATTCATCCAAGGGTCTTCAAACACTTGCCGATAGTATTTCTCTAAGTGTTATAGGGATAAGTCTCTCCATGAATACATGAGAATCGTGACTCTTCATTCCAGACATTTTCAACTCTTTCATATCAACGCATCCCGCCAAATTCGATGCATATCCATCTGGAGCCTTAATTCTTTAACCCACTGAAAACCATCTCTTTTTGTCCCTTGGTAAGAGTGAAACATGTCTTCGGTTTCGTTTCTTTACCTCGGCCATCGTGTTTAATATTCAATTCCGGCCGACTGTAATACCTTTCAACATCCGCTCTAGCCTTAACATTGTCCTTTGTTTTACCCTTCACGTCCAACACGGTGTTAAAGACATTATCAAACACATTTTTTTCATTATGCATGACATCAATGTTGTGTCTTATCAGAAGTGTCCGCTAATAAGGTAAGTCCCAAAATATGCTACGTTTGGCCCAACTGTGATCTCGACCACTGCCTTGCTCTTTACCAATTTTTCAGCTGTATCGGTAATTTTTAGATAATCTCAAACTCTAAACCAAATTTCATCACCAGTCAGGAGAGATGGCGGCTCTCCTCTCTCCTGTCGCCGGTCCTTTCGGAATCCCTTTCCATCTCTTCTAAATGGAAGATCAGGTGACAAGAAGCATCTGTGACAATCGATCCACGATTGTTTCCCGCCAGCAAGCAAATGGAACGCTTGTGTTTCCTCCATACAATATGGACAAGCGTGAATGCCAGTTGTACTCCATCCACTCAACATTCCATATGCTGGGGAAATCACTAATTGTCCAAAGTAATGAAGACCTCAGTTTAAATTTTTTCTTTTTGGAGATGTCATAAGTTTTCGCACCTTCACCCCACAGTTGATTCAATTCATCGATGAGAGGATACAAGTACACATTAATCTTGTGTTTTGGATTTTGGGGTCCAGGTACAATGATAGTTAAGAACATTACATTGTTCTTCATGCACATCCAATGGGGGAGATTATAAGGTGTTAGAATAACAGGCCAAGAAGAATATTGCTTCCCTGACATGTCGTAAGGTGCAAAACCATCTGTACATACCCCAAGCCTTACATTCCGAGGTTCCGCTGCAAAATCGGTGTGTGTTATATCAAAATGTTTCCAAGCTTCCCCATCCCGTGGGTGATTCATTATTCCCTCTTCCACCTCACTGTCTGAGTGCCATGTCATGTGTTTTGCGATTTTCTCAGATGCATACAATCTTTGCAATCTCGGAGTAATTGGAAAATAATACATCTTTTTGCAAGCAATCTCTTTTTGTCGTGTATTTTTTTATTCCTTTTTCTTAATATACCTAGCATGGCCACAAAACTTGCATTCTCTACTCTCAACATCATATTTCTAGTACAACATACAACCGTTAAAACAAACATATATCTTTTGCACCGGTAATCCAAGATCTTTAACCAATTTCTTCATTTGGTAAAAGTCGTCTAAAGCATTATTTTGAGGAGGAAGCGCCTCTTTCATCAACTGCGCAAATTTATCTATAGTAGTTTCAGATAAGTTGTCTTCTGACTTAATACTCAACATTCTAGCAGTCATTGATAGCTGTGAATGGTTTGTACAACCTTTGTACAGTCGGCTATCAACAACCTTCAACATGTCATAGAACATTTGTGCCTCCGGATTGGGAGGTTCTTCTACGTCCCTATTTTTCGGCTCATTAAAACCTGGTCCGGCAGCATTAAGAACCATCTCTCGATAATTGTTGTATGTCGTATGTCTTCTAGAATTATCTATATCATGAGAGGTTTCATGAATAAACGGAATTTGAGGCATTGGAAAGAATGCCTGACTGTGACATGTCCAATTAAAATAGTTAGACACAAATCCGTTCATAACAAGATTATACTTGACCATATCAGGTACATGAAAATCCTTATGTTTACAACCCGCACAAGGACACCTAATCCCATCATTTTGTACATTAGAAGACATACTAATAGAGAAATTCACAAATTGTTTCACTCCCGCTATAAATTCTGGACTATGAAGGGGTCCACCATTAGATGTTGAATCCATATACATCCAACTACGGTCCTCCATTATAAACACAATTTCTGCATATATCAAGTCTTCATAAGTAAATGCCTATTAACTTTGAATTTTTGTAATGTTCGATTATCAATTGTTTACTGATTGGAAACTAAAAAAGACAATACAAAGAAGAAAAAAACTGGAGAGATAATACAAAGAAATAAAGAATATCCTTCAAAGGCTTCAGAACATTCTAGCACAATGAAATTTACAATGAAAGTTTACAATGAAAGTTTACAATAAAATTTTGTAATGAAAGTTTACAATGAAAGTTTATAATGAAAGTTTATGATGAAAGTTTACAAGGAAATTTTACAATGAAATTTTAAAAGGAAAGTTTAAAAGGAAAGTTTACAATGAAATTTTACAACAAAAGTTTACAATGAAAGTTTATAATGAAAGTTTACAAAGAAAGTGTACAATGAAATTTACAATGAAATTTTACAATGATAAAGAATAATGTCAAGGTTAAAGTGTAAGAAACACCAACAAGTTTATTCCAAGCAAAGAAACCTTCCAAGCAAAGAAACCTTGGTCCATCATAAATCAAGTTTATTCTAAGCATATTTTCATAATCATTTATGGACATAAACAAATTGAATCCTTAATTTCGAAAAAAAGAAGAAGAAGAAATGGATAGGAAAATAAACCTAGCTGTTGTACTTCACAGTGGTGGTGGAGGGCCATTGGAGGTTGATGTTGGAGTTCCAGCGGAGGTGGAGGTGGGGAGGGGGGAGGGTTTCGCAGGGGCAGGGTGTTCTTTTTTACAGCAATTTAAAAATAGAACTATGTCGTTTTATATTAAAAGTGAGCGATCGATTACCGACCGCTTTAACTATTCGGTCGATATGCGATCGCCCATTAAAAAGTACACGTCCTTGTTTTACCTTTTATTTACCGACCGAATAGCGACCATGTTGGCATATTCGGTCTCTATTCGGTCGCCCTAAACAATGCTTAACACTTGTACAGTTTTCTATAGATACTTACTGACCGAATAGCGACGGGGAAGAAGACATCGGTCTTTATTCGGTCGCCTAAGTAAAAAAAGTTATAAATCCAAAAATCGACATCGTTCTGAATGCGAGTACGAAATAATATGAATATTTTAGTAAATATTTGTATATTAATAATCAATTATTAAAATTTTAACTCCATCACTTAATGATTGACGTAAATGTACTACTTGAGTTGTTCTTCTTTGTATATATATATGTGTGTGTGTGTGTGTGTGTGTGTGTGTGTGTGTGTTAGTAATAGTAACTAGAATAGGCAAAATGTTTCTATATAAAACCCCGCTACTTTATAAAAAAACAGAATCCGGGAAAATAGACCGACCGAATTGCGACCGCTTAGACAATATCGGTCGCTCAATAGATACATAGCAACCGAATAACGACGGGGATGAAGATATCGGTCTCTATTCAGTTGCCTAAGTTATAAAATCGAAAATGACATCGTTCTGAATGCGAGTACGAAATAATATGAATATTTTAGTAATTATTTGTTTATTAATAATCAATTATTAAAATTTTAACTCCATCACTTAATGATTGACGTAAATATACTACTTGAATTGTTCTGCTTCGTCTCTATATAGGTGTTTTGTGAATAAGTACTTGTTTGAGTATTCAAGTTAATGTGTGTGTGTGTGTGTGTGTATATATATATATATATAATAGTAACTAGAATAGGCAAAATGTTTCTATATAAAACCCCGCTATTTTATAAAAAAACGGAATCCGGGAAATAGACCAACCGAATTGCGACCGCTTAGACAATATTGGTGGCTATTCGGTCGCTCTATAGATACATAGCCACCGAATAGCGACGGGGATGAAGATAAAGGTCGCTATTCAGTCGCCTAAGTTATAAATCCGAAATTCGACATCGTTCCGAATGTGAGTGCGAAATAATATGAATATTTTAGTAATTATTTGTTTATTAATAATCAATTATTAAAATTTTAACTCCATCACTTAATGATTGACGTCATCTCTATTCAAGTAAATATATATATATATATATATATATATGTATGTATGTATGTATTAGTAACAGTAACTAGAATAGGAAAAATGTTTCTATATAAAACCCCTCTATTTTATAAAAAAACGAAATCCGGGAAAATAGACCGGTCGAATTGCGACCGCTTAGACAATATCGGTCACTATTCGGTCGCTCTATAGATACATAGCGACCGAATAGCGACGAGGATGAAAATATCGGTCGCCAAACCCTAACCCTATACCCCAACATGGTCTCTATTCCGTCGCTAGTCGGTCGTTTAAATCCAATATTCTAGAGACAGGATGTTTAAAACACAGTATACATCCTGCCACAATTCAATAGAAAACAGTATACAGGTGCATACAATAGTTATAACGCAAAAACAAAATACAATAGTTCAATATTATACCAAAAAAACATAACAAAAGTTGAATAATATACAAAATAAACTACATTATCTATTGACGGCCCAATACATCATCTACAGTTAAGGGATCATCGTCATAATCTGAAGCTTACTCATCGTTATCTAAATTGCTCAATCTAGCTTCTTGCTCAGCGGGACTTAATATAGCGTCCTTATTTGAAAACATATCAAATAAGGTACTAGCTAATGCCTTATTTCTCTTCTTTTCCCTCCGCGCATATTCTTTGTCTTTATCTTCAAATTTTTTCTTCCAATTTTCGTTTAGTTATGTAATTTTTTGTTCCATTTCTAAATGAGGGATCGACTGGCTATCTCCCCTCATTGACTTAACCACATCGGAGAAGGAACCTAGTCCTTGAACTCATCCTTTTTTAGGCCGCCTACTGCCTCCGCAGTGAGCGTAACCTGAGTCGGCAAATCAGGAGAAGGCTGACCTGCTTGAGTAGCTTGGGTTGCGGCGTTGTCTTAAACAGAATAGAACATTCCCTGTCAAATAAAAAGTAAGGTTACAGATAAATGCAAGTAAATAAAAAGTAAGGTTACAGATAAATGCAAGTAAATACTTACGGATAGGTCTCTAGAATCGTTATCAACATATTGGCTTTTCTTCGGGCCGGCATAGTGTTGATGACACCAATCGTAGCTATCTGGGAATGGGATTGAATGTCCTGCCTCCTTTTCATGTTTACAATAAACATTAAAACATTAAATACGTAAATAAAACACAAAATTTTATTGAATTTGAAAAATAATACAATTAACAGTCTCTGGTGATGCTCAATGTGGCTGAGGGAACCGCCCGTATGCTTCATTGGGCCTTTACTGCCCCTCCCTTCCTCCCAGTTTATTGATTCATGTTTAGACTTGGCCTTAAATTTCGGAGTTGCCCAATACGTTTGAAGTCTAGTCCAATCAGTGTTAGAAACCCATCTAGGATGCTTGTCCTTTTTCCGATTGTCACTCATGATACCGCTGAGTCTCCTCTTAAGTATCGTGCACCAACCTCTCTTGACGCCCTCCTCATGCTCAGGAACCCATCGATAACTCTTCTGTTTTTTGAAATAATGTTAGATAATTAAAATTGATAGACTTGTAAATTCATTAAGTTTCAAATACACTTACCGTAAACTCTTCCCACACATCTTTTCTTCTTTCATTGGAACATCCGTTAGGGTGCTATATGCTCCCTTGAAACGGCCTTGGAATATACTGGTAATGGCGGCGGAGCAGCTACAGCTCAATCTAAAACTATAATAGCCGCGACAAAATTCAATTAGAGATTATATTGATTATAAGAATTATAATTAACTTGATTTATAAAGGAGATAAGTTTGAAATTAACTTACGTGCCGTAAGTAGGCTACAGGAGAATCCGAGTATCTAGTGCAATCGGTGCTCTACTAGTACTGATATCAGTCGTCGTCTCTGGGACAGCAGACTGGTGAGTCACTGAGCTTCCTACAAGCGTAGACTCGGTGGGCGGTGCTACCGGGGAGGTATCCCGAGATACGTGTACATCGGCAGACTGTGACGGAGGTGTCATACCGGTCATAGGGGCAGATGACGGTGTCGACTGCAAACCAGATGATGAACCAGGCTGGGAGGTAGGGGTGTATCAGACGCTGGAGTCTAGCTAAATGGTAAGCACGATCGGATAGTTTTCTTTAGAGACATCTCTGAAATATAGATTAAGCAGATTAAGAAGTAGCATATTTACATGACTTCTAAATGCAATGCCATCTGATGGCTTATATTCATCACTTACTATTGTCCATCAATAGTGCATTGGCATATTCAAAGAATAGGTAAAAAATAAGAGAGGAATTTGACATAATTCTTCACTGCTACAATCTGATAAATAAGTAGTTTATATGAATCATATCATTGTGTTTAATCTTCTTATTCTAACATGAGAAAATCTAGTATTCCACCATGTCCATCTCAAACAAAGTTCCAAACAGGTTGTAAAAAACTGCAGCCCCAAATGGTATTCTAAATAAAGATTGGTGATATTGCCAAGACAGATTCTTTTTACCAAGAAAATTCTCATCTAAAAGACAAATTTATCATTCTTGTCAATTAACTCCAATACACACAAGAATATACACTAAATTCTACAGCACACAACAGCCACAAGCAAGTGGTTTATCAGAAGAAAAAAACACAGAAAAAAAGAAAACCCAAAAAAAAAAATTATAACTCCAACAAATAAAGAGAAGTGCTTTACACAGAGAATGGCATCGCTGTGGGTGGTGGTCGTTGCTATTGACAATCTAAACAAAAGTAATTCAGAAACACGACGCCATCAAGACATGAATATTAAGTAAAGCCAAAATCTCTAATCAGTAAATTGTTTTTTAAAAAAAAGTGCAAAAGGTATATTCGATAAACTAGAGTTAATGCCACAGTTGAATCAATTTATTTAACAAACAAAGCAAAAAAATTTAGTAGTAAACATAATCTCAGCCATAAACAAAAAAACTCAGAGAATTTTCACATTGAAAAAAAATGTTAAATCACATTGAAAAACTCAGATAATTTTCATCTGGTATCTAGTACACAAAAAAAAAAACCCAAAAAACTCAGAGAAATGAATTCTTATGCAAAATTGGAACAAAAAAGAAAATACCTCAATGGCGATTGGAACAGCTGCGAAGAAAAAATGGCATTTATCGGAGGTGGAACTGGCGATTGGAACAACTGGCGGTGGCGGTGGCGCGGCGACTACAGAGTGGTGGAGGTGGCGCGGCGAATTCGGAGGGGTGTGGCGCAGCGACTTCATAGTGGTGGTCAAGCCGTCGATTAGAGAAATGAAGAATGGCGTAGGGGAAATGAGACGGGGAAAAGGACCGTTTCAGACGTGGGGGAGTGGTGATTTCGCAGTGGGGGTGGTGGTTTCACAGTGGGAGAGACGGTGGGATGAATTGGGTTAAAAATTTAAGGTATTTGAAGATAAAACAAACAAAACGACGTCGTTTTGAATATTCGGTCACTAATCTGTCGGTATTCGGTCGTTATATATTCCGTCGGTATTCGGTCGTTAAAGTACACAAAACGACATCATTTATATCCTTCATTTTTAACTATACAAATATACACCGTTATGTTTTCCGTCGGTATTCGGTCGTTATATATTCCGTCGGTATACGGTCGTTAACTTCCGTCTGTATTCGGTCGTTAACGTACACAAAACGGCGTCATTTTGTGTCCTTCATTTATTACTGTATAAATATACATCGTTATGGTTTCCGTCGGTATGCGGTCGTTAACTTCCGTTGGTATTCGGTCGTTATGTCGTCCGTCGGTAAACGGTCGTTAATGTCCGTCGGTATTCGGTTGTTATGGGTGAACAAAACGACGTCATTTCAATTTGGTCAACCGGACCGATATGGCCGACGGAGTGGCGACGGAATAACGACCGTTAGGTTTTCGATTTCCAATCGGTCGTTATTCCGTCGTTCATTTTGTGACCGAAAATTTCAGTCGCTAAATTCTTTCGCTATTTAACTGTTTTCTTGTAGTGAAATAAGAACATACTCTCCTTTTCTTTTAAATGACTAGAAGTATATCCTAAACTACTTGAACTAAGAATCTTTCCTTAAAGTGAGCAAGCAAGTTTAAAAATCAATTAGACAAATATTTCTTAGTCATTTACTTAACTCATCATTAACTAGGTTATAACACAAAAGGATCATAAGCAAAAAAGTAATATCACTAACTAGGGATGAGTTAAGCTTTTGTACATCATATCTCAAGGAGCTTGGATGTTTTACCATTTGGTTGATCTTTATCATCAATATGTCCAATGAGGCATTTTGTGTGATCTTTGTCATGATCAACACTTTCATTTGAAGCTCTTTAAAGAGGTGACATTTGATTACTCCTTTTTTATTTTTTGATCATCCTTGATTGATGAATTTGATGCAATCTCCTCTTCTTCCATGACACGTGTAGAGTCGTCATTGGGATATGAAGTTTCTTCTCTTGATGAACCCTCTACACTTTTGCATTCCTTGGCATTTGACTATTTTCTTGGAGTCTTAGATCATTTGTGCCATTCCTTGTGGTTCATGTCTTCAAGGTGAAGCTTAGAACATTTTGTACCTACAAGGAAATCTTGAGAATAACTAGGTACCTTTTGAAGGGTCCTTCAAGGAAAGCTCAAATTCTCAATATCTACATATATGCCCAAGGATTATTCAATTTAAACAAACAACAACTAGAGTGATTCTTATATGAATATGACATTACGAAGCAAGAATCAATCAAGTTGAATATGTTGTATCTCATAGATACCTTAGCCAAATAAACATAGACATGAATGAATTATGCTAAAGATTATCTATATGGATATGAATAACAAGATAGTGAGATGCAACATACATAAGAGAAAGCATAAACACAAAATAACTTATCAAAATATTAAACACATCAATAAAGTATTAAGTGAAAATGATTTTGATACCTTTACTTTCTTACCAAGTGATGATGCTAATGAATTGACATTTTGGCTCTTGTCATCACTTGAGGCTTTGTTCTTTGACTTTAAGCATCTTGGATCTTCAATGGATTGACATTTGAGATTTGAGAATCCAAGTGATAAAGAGTGCTTTTGAATTTTTTCTTTGAACAAATCTCCCATCAATTTCATCATTCCTCGTGGAACGAGCCGCCCAATGCCACTTCTCTTTAAATATACATCATTGAAGCTTTATGACATATTCTTCCTCTTCCTTGTGATTCCATCAACTCCTTGAGATTTCTCTGTTGCCTTTGGCATCTTAACATGCCTTATTTGTTGATTGAAGGAACATAAAATCATGTATCTATAAGGCTCAACAAGGTGAAATCATTAATAGACACACAGAGTATAATCATTTTTCTACATAGAGAAGATTGAGTCATCACACAATGGTAGGGAAGAGTCTTCTATGAATAGGTAGAAAAGCGTATGGCCAAAGATCCACATAGGGTGTAAATCCTAAAAAAAAGGGAGACTAGGCTTTGAAACCAATTGAAAGACCCGAAGGGCATTTGCAATACCCGAAGGGGAGAACCTTAGAGGGGGTGAATAAGGTTCTCAAACTTTTTAAACTTTTCTACCAAATTTTTTCCCTAAGTGATCTCCTTAACAACTATTATGTTCATTAAGCATATAAGGTGAATTAAATGATTATCACTTAGATGACTTATGTGTGTAAATGCAACACTATGAATAAAAGACAATGAATATGATCAAGGATTGTCTAGGTCAAGATTCTTTTATGCAAATCTTGTAAGAACAAACACACAAGTCAATAGAACTAGCATCTAGCAAAAGATATATAAAGATATTAAGATCTATAGATACAAGTCCTGTGCCCAAGCCAAGGGAAGACATAGCAAGCAATTGATCTAACTCCATATAATCAATTAAAGCTCATACAATCAAGTTCATGTAAATATAATCACAAGTATAAAGTAAAAACTTGAAAGTAAAGAGAAGGCGTTAGAAGATCAAACACAAGGATGTAGAGTGGTTCAATCACAAAGATCTACATCCACTACCTTGGGACACATCCAAGGATTTTGGCAAATTCCACTAGCTTGTCTTGAGAGAGCTTACAAGGAAGGACAAACCAACTAATAGTCTTTTACAAATAATCTTCCACCCTTGTGAATTCTTTCTCTAACCTAGTCTACTAAGTGGGGAGATTTTATGAACACATCAATCGTACTTCTATTTCTGGTTCACTACTTACTCTAGTTCCTACGATTACAAGAAAGATCCACTCGAACTCATTGGAGGCCCAAAACCACCACTATCACACACAAGCCTTGCCACTCAACCCATTACAAGAAAAGATAATCTTAACACATGAGATTTTACATTAAAGCTCAAGAAAAAGAAATCCCTCTAAGGATTGGATATTATAATGATATCTCTAATTCATAGTTGAGAATGAAAGAATATGTAGATAAAGCTATATCTCAAATAGAAAAGTTTTTATGAATGATAAGGCCCCTCTATTGGCTTAAGCAAAGAACAAAAATCAGCCTAAAAGGCTATTTAAAGGATCCAAAACTTGTAAGCAAATCGAGTTACAACGGCTATATTTTTTCCATCAGAAGACAGTTTCGTTCGATCGGTCTAGGCAGTAGGTCGTTCGAAGTTCTTCCAAAGTTAAGTTCAAAGGCTTCTGTTCTCATCTCGGTCGACCGCAAATGGTGGTATGGTATTCCGAATCAATGGTTTGGTAGACCGACCTATTGTAAGCCCTAAGGGCGAACGAACTCGGTTTTTGATAATGGACAAACACTTGATGTTTGTGTCTAATGTTTATATCTTTGTGATAGAATATTGGAACTCTTTATGGAAGCTCTAAGTACTTCAATCAAGCCATTGAAAGCCATTGATATCAAGATTCAAAGATATACAAGGCTCATCCATCAAGATTGAAGATTGAAGACTTAGGTTTGGTTAGATTTGCTTTGTCATTATAAGTCTTGATCTTATATAGCTCTAACCAAAGCTCTCATGAACATAAGCTCTACACTCTAGTCTTGCATGTTTTCATAAACACGTTTTCAAAAGGCTTAAGTTTCAAAATGATCTTTACATGTGTTCTTATCCAAAAGCCTTTGATTTCATAGATAAGTCCTTTAGAGAAGTTTTCCAAGTATTCTTATTTATTACAATTTGGGAAAACCTTTTAGACTTCAAGAGATTTCAAAACAAAGGTCAAAACATCATCTCTCATACTCTGAAAAGTCGGTCAACCGAGATTTTCTCGATCAACCGAAGGATTTACTCGAGAGTTGTTCTGTCAAAGTTCGGGTCGACCTAAGCTTGGGTCGGTCGACCGAGATGATGGTTCGGTCGACCGAAGCTTTTTGGTCGGTCAACCGAAGTTGCTCAAGTTCGGTCATCCGAGACTTGTTTCGCCAACCGAACTCGCTTTCTACTAGCCGCTTTTTTGACCGCTGGAGACTCGATTTTCAGCCAAATTTGAAATGTATAAATACTCCAAAGCTAGAGAAACATTTCAAGGCTTGCATATCAAATATTCATTGATCTCTCATCAAGCCAAAACACTTTCAAAGCAAAATACTCTTCATCCTTATGATCTAAAGCATTCAAGAGTATTCTTTCAAAAGCAAGACAAAGAGTAGACTTCATATGTTCAAGAGCTAAATTGTTTGTGCTTCAAAGGTATACATTCTCACTTCTAAGAGTGATCAAGCTTTGTACTTAACCTATCTCATTCCCTTTCTAAGTGATAGGGTTATTTGATAAGTCCTACTTAGTGTGGGCAATTGTAAAAGTCCTACTTTGTGTGGGCAAGCTCTTAGTGAGTTTCTTGGTATTGTGGTTGTGTTTGTAAAACTCTTAGTGAGTTAGCCACAAGTGTAAAATCTTCTTAGTGAAGTTGTTGCAAATCCTTGGGTGCGGCTCAAGGTAGTGGATGTAGATTCTAAGTGAATCGAACCACTTTAAATCCTTTGTCTTGTTATTGGGTTTTACTTTGCTTTCAATCATCTTGCTTAAACTTACAATAGCATTGCAAAGAATAGGAAAAGTTGCCAAGATTAGTTAAAACCCAATTCACCCCCCCCCCTCTTGTGTTTTACACCTATAACATGGTCTTCCGAGATTTTATAGCTGTTGGAGTCTTGAAACATTCAAAAGTGGTGTTTGAGAAGGCCTTTAACATGTCGATCTTTCTTTGACTTTGCAATATCTTCCAATGACAATGTGAATGACCTTTAAGCTTGTGTCGTGGAGACTTACAATGTAGCTTCTTCTTTTTTTTTAGAATGATCTTTGATGTCCACAAGAAGCTACCTTACAATGCAAGTGTGAGCGTATAATATCCTATCATTGAAACACAAACTCACACAAACATTAGAACTTCTCAATGTCTTGTTATCATCAAAACAAGATTGATCACATTAGCTCTTAGGGCTTACACCTATACCTTTTTGCAATTTATGCATTTTTTGACAAGGTCGGGTCATGCCCTCTACTTTTATTTGCAAATTATGCATTTTCTTTATCTTGAACTGTTTGTAGATGGGGCATGTGATAATATGAACTTTTGAACTTACGTGAGTTGCTGTTAATTGTTTTGTGTGTTACTTTCCATTTATTAGTTTAATTGTTGCTTATTTTATAAGGTCATGCAATGATGTATTTCATAAGTATGTGGACTTAAGTGGGTGAACTATACACTTGTTGGGAGCTCTTTTGCAAGGCTTTTGAATAGATGGTAAGAGGGGGGGTTATGGTTGGAAAATTAAAGAGAGATGAGTTACTAAAAAGAAAAAGAGAGAAAAAAGGAAGAAGGGAGAAAATATGGGAATTTGAGAGTTGTGAAGTAATTCCAACAATTGAAGGGGTAAACAGTGTCGTATATAGGCGTTCTTTAGTACGTTTTGAAGAGAATTGAAAGAGATACGTCTGGGCGGTGACTAATTTGCATAACGAGCCTTCTACGGAAAGTAATTGCTTCGTAAGTGTGCAAAATTTTCTTTGATTCTTGTTCTTTCGTTTGTTGTTAAGCTTTGAAGGTAAGGATCTTCACCTTTGATTTTCTGTCTTTAAATTCGTGCTTTGATTACTTTAAAGTTCTGAGATTGTGATGAAAGATTTTGATCATATTTTATTGCATTGGATGAATTGTTGAATTATCATTCTTGTATGGTGGATCGTCGAGTCAATTTATGTATGTTAATTGCATATAAATTGTTGTTTTTATACTTGTTGTTGGAGTCGTAATTTCTATTTGTTTATTGTGTCGTTTTTCCGGTCTTGAGCTCTTGTCTAGAAACGTCTCAATCGCAGGATTCATTCACATTTAAGTTTATGTTATGTTGAAACCGGGAGTTCATAATCATAAGATATGTTAAAATGAACTCTGGACTCTCTCCGAACTCGGCAAAGAATTAGGGACTATAAACGGTCACTGTGGAGTCCATAGGGATGGGCAATGACACAATACGAGTGAATCCTTAAATATATGGCCTCGTTCGTTCAGGGGGATATCAGAACCCATGAGTTATATTGGGCTTTTCCCTTCTTTAGCTTATAAGTTAGGGACCGTTGTAGTAATTTCTTTAGAGTTGTAACAGGATAATTGAGCTCGGTCGTGTGGATTGGTTTGAGTCATAGAATGAACCATATTCGGAGTGACTAACATTGTGTATATCCATATGTTCATGTGAGCAATTCAACGTTGTGTATGTTTGTATGTTCATGTGAGCAATTCATGGTGCTCGTAGCACATTTCCAATGCTCAAGTGTTGGATGCGAAGAGTATGGTTCATAGCATATTTGTTATTGTTTTGGTATTTTGTTGATATGTGCATTGTGATCTAAGTATGCATTTTTTGGTTTGGGGGTTGGAATTTCAGAAATGGGATGTTCCTTCGCATTTTACACTGAAAATTGGTTGTTCTGAATTCTAGGCAACCGGACCAGTCACCCATCGTCCAGAACAAACTACTGGGAGTAGTCGGACGACTGCATTGTATTACTTCGGTCGACCGTAAGACACTGAAGATCATCTGGACTTTTTGTCAAAGTTTTTGTCTCGATCTCGGATGACCTCCGGTCAACCGTACCCCTTGTTCAGTTCGTCCGTAGGTCATTTTTGTCCTTTTGGAATTCAGTTCGGTTTTGGGTTTAAGGCAAGTATTTTGTAAGCTATGTTAAGTAAGTTTCAAGTGTCTTGCGATGATTTCAAGTCGGGTAAGTTTTGCATGGTCACACACAATGATTTTGGCAACTGTTTGACTCTTGTTTGACATTTCATTCAAATGGTTTTTTATCCTTACTGAGCCTCATAGCTCACGCCTGTACTTCTTTTATTTTGCAGATGAAGATGATATGAATGATGATTCATATGTGGAAGCTTAGGATGGGGATTATGACGCGTGATTCCCTAATGAACACTATGTAATAAGTTGAACAATTAGTTTCTTTTATAAGTTGAGCTCAGTCCTTTCCTTTGTAAGAACATATATCTCTTTTGGTACGTCATTAATGATGTAAGACTTTAGTCTTCTTTTAGTAATGATATAACTTGGGTTTATCATTTTTGCTTTGGGTTCGGTGCCTCCTTGGTAAACGAGGTGATGCCAGGTCATCACCTGGTTTTGGGGTGTGACAGTGCAGTCAAATGAAAGCGGGGAATTCCCTGAACCTCGTTTATGTTGGTGCACTGTGACAACCCTACCCTCTCGGGCCGGGATTGCCGCGTGCCTCTCGGCATTGGGTTATATCTTTTACAATACAAAAGGAAGTACAATGAAATCCAATACAATACAAAAGAAGAATCCCTATATACAGATTTCTAATCCCAAGCTTTCGCTGCGCACTCTGATACCAAAATATTGCACCACCTTCAGATACCTGTGGAGGGGGAAACATATTTTGGAAAACGTGAGCCGAAGCTCAGTGAAGGTCGTGCTAGTGGTGCCAGTGTCTGTAAAAATCATTTTTTTTGGAAAAATACTTTTATATAAAAAATAGCTCGCACAATGAGAAAACCATATATATACTCTTATAATAAGAGGCCTGAGTTCTGGAACAATTGTTCATGACTGTCGAGATCAGATTGACAATGGCATTCCAATAACATTAAATCACATTTCATACGGGCCCCAATCTAGACATTTATCGACAGGATTCTGGAGGTGGCTCCCACCCTTTGGTGTAGCACGCAGTTCCTTCGATTCCTTTCATTTAGGCCCGACTCAATATATTCGCAGTCTCGTAATGTCATGTCAATAATCTCAGGACAGATCTCGTTCAAGATTCAGTAAAAACATTTCATTTCCAATAACATTAACAATAAGGCCCCAATTTTAGAAAACTATTTCATGGTGACAAGTAAATGTATCCAATGCATGTCATGAGTGAATCCAAACCATGAGTGCAATGAACAATTAATGAGCACACGATACGTATATATAATTTTGTACAAAGGGTTAGGACCACTCACCTGACTAGTTGACTTTCTTCAAATTCCAAATATATCCTAAAACAGAACTTCGCCATAATTTATTAATAGATCATACCTTCCAATAAACAACACTAGAATTTGGCACAATTGTAGAGATTACAAAAACATATGGTATAAAGAAGGAAATGAAGAAGATGAGGGATTTTTGAATGAAAATGAAATCAGGAAATATGAACTATTTATAGACGAATGGAAGCTGCTGAGCAATTTAAGTAGCTGCAAATCAAAAGCTGCTGAGCAACTGCTTCCCTTGAGCAGCTGCTTCCCGTAAGCATCTGCAAGTCAAAACCTGCTGAGCAACTGCTTTTATAGCAGCGACGCAGTTCTAATCCATATTTTGAGATTTTTGTACATGCACAATCGTGCGCCATATCTAACCCGGACTGGCTAAGGGTTAAGGTCGTCGATGTAGGTGGTTGTCTTATGTTCCCGTCTTTGGTGCCAATATGCATACAATGAATAAGCTGAACCTTACCGGATTTGATTTTTTCCCTGGGCATAAATCGTGATAATTGATGAAGTGTAGGAAAATAAATTTTATTAAAATAAAATCGGGTTCCAATTCTAGAAGACCATGACTGAACTTTATTATAGGCACGTGGCCTTAAACAAAAAAGAAATACTAACTACTAGAAGGGACTAGTTAATATATCCTAGAACGCGATGTCCAAGTACCCGTGCTCCCGCGAGATTTTGTTGCCCGCGTACTCTACTGTCGGTCCACTGCCTTTTTCGCTGCTAGGGTCGTTCCACCTTCTTATTTTTCGAGGGTGTCTTCAAGGCTATGAGTTACTCGCCTTTTGTTCATGGACTATCACTACATGTCCGTTCTTGAGGTGAACCCGTAGGACTTAAGTATGAATGAAAACACCAGCCTTCCAAGCATTGTGGATGGTCAGCCAAATATGGTTTTATACTTAGTGTGGGCTGCAACCACATAGAAAGGTATGAGATATGGGTTGTCCTCTCCATTCCGTATGATAACAAGTAAGCATATCCACCCGACTGTGCGAATGACTCTTTATGTTAACCACACTATGTTTTTGTCACAATGGATCATGTCATTGTGTGGTATGGCCAATCTGTCGAAGTCCTGGAAGAGGATGTTGATAGAGATCCTTGTGCCAATCAAGATATCTCATACCATACGGAGGCCAATGATTGCTGGATGACCGGAGGATCATCTTTGCTAATAAAAGTCTGTTGATGTCCTGATCAGGAACTGTGATACCAGGGACTTTTTTGTTTATGTGTTGCATGATTGTAATTAATTTTGCATGATAATGTTTTTATTAATTGTAAAAGTATGAATTTACATGTTATGGAATGTGAATATTGAAGGGATTCATGGGCGAAAACTCGTTCCAAACACCCATGGATCCTCCCCTGAAGGATCCGCTCATATGAAACAATTCGAAAACAGCAATAAAGAACTTACATTTCTTGGATTCAAGAAGCTACTTCTTGAATGGAGGAAGGCGTTTCTTGGATGCTAATCTGCCACCAACGGAATTCCCTTTGCGGAATGTCCCTCTACCGGTATCCACGCGACGAAACGGGCAGCGATTGCTAGCTCTTCGACCTTCTGAGATTTAGAGAGAAAAGGGAGAGGCAGAAAAAATCCGAAATCTGATTTCGGGTGTATTGGTTAATTTCGGCTCAAGCAAGGAGCATTAACCTTCTAGGTTTCGGCTAAGAGATGTTATATAGAGTGTGAGAGTTTGTTACTAGAACAACTCCCACCTCTACTCAACTTTTCTCGGCAGTGGGAATCTCAGAATCCCACGTTCCCTAGACTTTCGCTAGTAGTGGGAGTCCTTATCGGATAATAACTCCCACGTAATCCCAGCTATAGGTAAAATACCGAAATTGCCCCTATCTCTAATTCGAATAATAAACACTTTATTATTTTCAGAAAGACAAATGTCGGATACAATGAACCTAGACACATTCTAGATTCATTGAATCTGACATGAAGCTCAGTTAGCTCGTCTATGCGTGTGACCCGTAGGTTCATCTCACAATGGCAATGAAAACACACTTAGTAGTAGTGTGTGTTCATAAATCACAAGCGGTCCCTAGCGGAGACATTGTGACTACCCAAAGTGAATGAATATACAACTGAACCTAATATCAATCCACTATTTAATCCCTTTGTCTCGCGATATCCTAATTAAGTATAAGGCATAGTAGTCGTCACCCTTATTAAGCTTAATTGTATTTATGCTCGATCTCCAGGTAGATCTGCTTTGACAAATAGCATTTGATAACCACTTTATCAAATACATTTGAGCACGGCCATGCATTTAAACAGTCTTTCCCTATCGAGGGGCCCATGGATATCTCTCTCTAATAATAGAGAGGGACAAATTCCTTGCAATGTCTCTCACATTCAAGCTATGATAGGACACAACATCCGATCATCAGTCGTATTGATTACTCGATTAAAAGTAACGTCCGACTGAGTCAAAACGTGGCTCCATTCATACTAGAATCAATGGAGACATAAGGTCTAAGGATTCTAAAATAGTATTGAGGAAGTAATACTTATGACTTAAGACCATGAAGTATTACTTCTCTGACGGATCACGTCCAATACATTTTATCCCTATATATATTGCATCTATGATGTGATTTGTATTCATTACACATGATCAGTAAAACAAGATCACCAATCAACAATCATACTAGTTTTATTTCATAGTAATTAAGCATTACATAAAACCAGGGACTTCTAGAATAGTAATTACATAAGCAAATGAGTTTTACTATCAAATCACACATTTGATAATCAAAAGCAAAATTAACTATTCAATTACATGCTCGAAAGATAATAAAACGCACAACATGTGCTAATGGTCCTAGGGCACTACTAACAAATATGTGGTCATTTAATGACTTTGAGAGTGAAGTGACTTAAGTACGGATTTAAGGAAGTAGAGGGACTTAAGTACGGATTTTAGGAAGTGTTGTGACTGATTTGTAGAGTCTTCAGGGGTCTTTTAAAGGGTTTAGTGCTGGAAAATAGAAGAGTAACCCGCAAGAAAGAGGAAAAAAAATAGAAAAGGAGAGTGTAGGAAAACAGAGGGCTGTGAGGTTTTTCGATGGTTTAACCTAACAAACGGAGTCATAATTGATCGATTTTTAGTGCGTTGGAAAGTTAATTGAAAGAGCTACACGAGAACGATGACGGATTAGAATTCCGTGTTCCCTGCAGAAAGTAACTGCAACCTGAAGTTTCAGTCTTTTGGCTTTTGGATGATTTCGAGATTTTGAGAGAAACCTTGCCTAAGTTGATCAAGTAAGGATCCTTCACCCTTATTTTTCAGTTCTAAAATATTCATAAATTGTGGTTTTAATGTAATTACTGATTTTATTTGTTTTGATTCGGGCTTTAAACTCATGTTTTATTGCATCAAAATTGGATGAAATATTGATAATTTGTGTGGGCAATTGGATAATCCCTGTTTGGTAATTGTTATGTGGTTGATCGTCTTATATCAAGTCTATGTGTTATTCTGAATTAGAGATGTTTGTTGATGATCTTATACTAGGACAACATCAAAATTGATATGTTTAAAGTGCTTGGGAGCACACTCTGTCTCTGCTCTGTTCTGACTCAGTTCCTAACAAGAATATAATGTGTGGTTGTTAACAGTTAATGTGGAGCACACAAGGGTGGGAAATTGTAACACCCCACTCTGTGAGCACTTTTATGTGTACCAATTTTGAATCAGTTTTCGATTTTGTGTTTTGAAAATTATAGTAATAACACCATTTTTATTTTAATAAGTTGGGATAAATTTTTAATAAACTTAAGTGTACAAGCGAGATATGATTTTTACTTTAAAAAAATAATAATAATAAATAAATAAAAATTAAAAAATTACCATGGCAGCCACGTGTTGCTTGCTCCCAAATATATAATTTCCTTAGTTTTGTTTCATGCTGCCACGTAAACTCAAGAAAGGCAAATGCTAGTCATGGCCTTAACACTTGTCTATTCTATGTGATTTTAAAACACCATTGTTGCCACTTGTCAAAAGCCCATTCTTCCTTGATTCCTATATATACTATGATTTGTTAGCCAACTTTGCTTGCCATTCCATTCCACGCAGCAAGCATGGTAAGCTTTCTTTATTATTATTTTTCCTTTTCTTCGTTCTGTTTCTTGCTTTTTGTTTATCCATTTCTTGTCTCGGCTTTTCCTCAATTGCTTTGGTCGAGAGCTTTGTGCTCGTTAAGTCCTCTCTGATTCTTAATACTTCCATGGAAATTTTCATGAAATATCTTTCTGAATAGGGGCATTTTTGTAATATTATTTTATTGATTTTTTTTTTTTGTCAGAGAATTATACGTGCTTCTATAATTTTGGATCTCCAATACTGCTATAAAATACATTTTTGAGTTAACAATAAATTTATTAGACTTTTCGAAGTAGATGATTTTTGGTTATCACAATGAAAGTTGAGATTTTAGGTTTTAGTCCAAACTATTAGTATCATTACCATTTCTAATAGATGATTTGTTTTTCCATTTCTTCTCTGTTTAACTATCATTTTCTTTTCTTTGGTCGAGAGTTACCAAATGCACCAATTATCCATAAAAGTCATCTCATATGTCAAATTTTTATGATGCCACTATTTTTATATTCTTCCATTTTTCATCATGTTGCCTTTATTCATATTTTCTCCTGTGACCTAGAGCTTAGGAATTGAATAACGCTTTGATGTTCCTGGACTTGTTCGTAAATTAGAGATAAGACTCTAGCATATCATTTGTTATGGAGTTTATTTATCAGGGCGAATTTTTTATGATTATTGGAAGATAATATCTGAATAATTTGATTGATAATACTCGTTTTAGGATTTGGATTATGTCGGATCTCAAGTCTATAGATCATTTACCAGGTGAGTTTCGCAAACCGAAACTTACTGGATTTAAAAGTGCTTACGATATGTTTATAAAATTATTCATTTTGTTTATAAAGTTATTCATTTTGACAAATGATTCCTTTGGAAAATAGAAATTATTTATTCTTAAGAATTTGGTTATTTATCAACTGCTTTAAATTGGAGAGGTTCTCCAATGTTTGTATAAAACGTGCATTAGAATTGCATAGGAGCGGTGCTCCGGTTAAGAATATATGATTTTTGGAATAATCTATTTTTCGCAGGTTCGCTTAACACAGGTAAGTTTCGAAAAATGCTTTGATATATGAAAACTGCATTGTTTTGGAAACCCATGTGCATTGGCATGGCATATTTGAGAAATTGTGTATTTTTATATTTGGACTGGCGGACGGGTGAATATTTCTAATTAGATTCGGATATGATTATGTTGGTTGACCTTTATGTTGGCCCTTTTGATTGTGAAATTTGCATTAAAATCCCGTTCCGACCAGCTTTGATTTGGATACGATTCGAAAATGATTTGATAGCCTGAAGCGTCAGTGGATTGCACTGTACATGGCTAGTCACCTGTGCTAGGGCCTCTTCTGCTGTCGTGGAACGCATAGACTCTGGATTGTGGTACCACTTGAAAGGGGGCGTAGTATTCGGGGAGGGCTCGGCCCAACCAGTGCTGCGTTTATTTGTGTGGAACATCGTTTCGTGGTGTTCGGCTGCTCTGCGGCGAGTCAGGAGGGGCTCGACGTTGGAGTTAGTCACCAGGTGCGGGCTGGTAGGTGCCCTAGATTTCGTAGCCTGGTTTTGTGTTTGGGGAGGCATAAGGTATGAAATTCGAGCTCGTACTGGTGTGAGGCTGGTAATGACTTCGGGATCCGGACTTGTCTCTGTGAGCCCGACTTTGATTTGAAAATTATTTTGGAAACTCGGGTTTAGAGGCTACGTTGATATGTCTTGATTTGTTCAGACTTTTCGACTACGCCTCTACCTTTCATGTGTTTTTGCATATGATTTTGAAACTCAATGGAAAATGGATTTGTTCGCACTGAGAATATTTTTGAAAAGCATATGCATGCATTCACTAAAAGATCCTTGAAAATACACTAGCACACACGCGAACTCACTGAGCTTTCTGGCTCACACGTGTTTTTATGACATGTTTTCAGATAAAGGTGGTTCAGGAAATGGATCCATGAACCTTGTAGGAATCTCTACTTGGAGTTTGAGGAAGCCATTTACCATATTCTGTCATGCTTTTGGAAACCTTTATGTATCATATTCACCTATAAGAATTACATGTTTTAGTTGTTTACCTTGTAAGAGATAAATTTTCTATATTATGTATTTCTTGTTTTTTTATTTTGCCTCCGAGCATTTGAGATTTTGAATATGTTAGTGCCGAGAGGCACGCAGACACCCTACTCAGCCGCAGTGGACCCTAGCGGAGGGGTTGGGGGTGTCACAGAAATGACATAACTGATGTGTCCTTAAACTCATGCCTCGTCGTTTGGAGGGCTAATATCCAAATCCATGTTAAGTACTCAGGCCCTCATTAACAGGTTAATGTTTGGGGGCTGTTAACAGGGTTAGAGTCTTGTCCAGACAAGCAAGCTCAATTGCGTGAATTATATGTGTTAGATCATTGCTAGAAGTATACTTGATTATCTAACGTTAACATATGTTTGTAATGCATGAGTAGTTCATGGTGTTCATAGCACGATTTTCGATATGTTAGTGTTAGATATGATGTGTATAGTTTGAGCACGTTATGTGAGAGTTTTGTATGTGTTTGAAGGTAAAAAAATGTGGTGTTTTGGGGCTGGTTTTCAAAAGTTGTTGAAATCATTTTTTCCCTTGTTAATTTGTACATAAAAAGGGCTGTTCTGAATCCCTGTCGACCGGTTCGGTTGACCAGACCCTTTTCCAGTCGCCTAGAGCAAACTACTATGGCTGATTGCGGATGAATGGCAGTGAATTTCGATCGGCCTGGACGAAAATCTCCTCGACCGGAGCTCCTGTGGTCTACTGATTTGCACTACTTGTCGTCCGTAATTTTTAACAGACCTTCTGTCTCGATCTCGGACGACCATTCTAGTCGACCCGAGCTTTCTCCCATCGTCCGGACCCTGTTCTATCTCTGTTATGCTTTTTATTTTTGTTTCTTATTTGTTTTAAGTCTTTCACTTACTGTTTTGAAGGCATTAATAAGTCATTTCTACTAACCTTTGTTATAACATGTTTTCGAGTTATAATTGATACTTCATCCCAAGGGTGATCGATCCGTACTAGGCTAGTTTAGTAGCTCACCCGTTATTTCCCCCTTTTTGCAGATGATTACATTGAGGGTACCATTGATGATACCATTGATGAGGATTTCAAGGATGACTTAGTGTGATCAGTGATGTAATAACAGGCTTAGATTCCTTTTTTATATTTATTGAAAAATAGTAATTCCCTTTCAGTTATGTAAGAACATATGGATTAAGTAGTTTCCCTTTTTAGTATTGAATAATGAATGAGGTTTCCTTTTTAGTATCAGGGTTCGATGTCCCATTGACTTGGGGTGTTCCCATGTCATCAGGTTACGGGGTGTGACATGAACGTATTTCAACATGTTTACTATCCTTGGGGGCTCGGGTCCCAGAGGATCGTGTTTTTCCTTCGGGTTATAATCAAGATCTCTTCCTCTTTATGCAGAGGCGTATGCCATGAATTCTTTGAGATGACCCCTTCTGATAGCCTACTCAATCTAGTGTTTGAGCTACACGCACTGCTCCATTCCGTGCCCATGATCTTTGTGAAAATCACAATACTTATTGATACGGTACCAACTCGAGGCTGCCCAAGCCAAAAGAGCGCATACATAGACTAATAACGAGGATTAGAACAAGGGACGTGAAGCAACTATCTACATCATTGACCCGAGTTCTACAGTATAAAGAGGATGCTAAGTTACATCTAGGAATGTTGTACAAGTCAACCTCTTAAGTTTCTCAAGTGTACAATTAGGCCCTATCAAGCAAAGAAGCTAAGAAGGGCATTTTAGTAATCTTACAAGCTGATGGACAGCTTTGCGACAGTTTGGTATAATGATCATAACGTTCGATATATGTATCCATTGGACCTGATTCTAGTTGAATATTAAAGATAAGAGGCAAATCTACAACTTCTATGAAGACCATAAGATCAGATTCTGCCAGTTTGGTGTCCGAAACCGTCGCGCAACCTGATCCAAGAATCTGTCCAGAATTGGGACGAAATTAAAGGGCATTTTAGTCTTTGTACAATTAAATTCTATGCTAGACTTTAATTATTTTCCAGCTTTGTTATTTGCTTTATTTAGAGTATTTAGGTGTGTATAGCAAGTAGTTGCTATAATAAAGGGCATGTTGTCCATAGTTGGTTATCTAGTTGTTAAGAGTCCCACATATACTTGGATTCTTCACATAGTTAGTTTAACTTCAGCTTTGTTAGTTGTTATTGCCGCCTATAACTAAGAGAATAGGACATGTTGTCCATTATCTTGTTTAGGTAGTTTACTTGATAGCAAGTTGTTTTCCAAGAGTCCTACTTCTTCAAGTACTCTTCTTTTATTTGTTGTTGGGAACCGAAAACTCTCTATTTAAGAGATGCTTTGGCCTACACATTATTTACGGTAGATATATTGATATTTTGGTAAGGTTATTCCTTAGCTTCTCGTGTTTGAACTTCTATGTAGAATTCATTCATTCTTTAAGTTACTGTATCAGCAAGATTAGTTTCTTCTTGTTGTGGTGTTTCAGCCTCCATCGATAATTAGCCTTCCTTAGCGTTGCGTTGATTATATTCCCTAGAAACTAGTTCGAGAATTAGAGAAAGATCCGACACAATCAAAGCTGTCGAACCTTTTGGTACTTAGTACATCACGGTTCTTCATAACTTATTATAGTTTCTGTTTTCATGGGGAATCACCATTTTGTTTGCCGGTTCCAGAATTTCCAGTGTTTCTACGTACTAAACATTTTTCCTCAGCAAACCTACATGGAGTTTCAGTCGTGGTATGTGGTTGACTGCCCCGATAAAGTTTCTAGAAGAATTGGTACCGAGACCTTCTTTTGGACTGATCCACCTCTTGTGGCCATCCCTAGAGAGTGTAAGTTTTGGATTCGAGGTTGTTCTTGATCCCTTTGCTAAGTTCTATTTTTCTGGAAAGCCCAATTTTTTCTCCTCAGGAAAACTTATTAGCCATCAGGAATAGCGCGGATACATTTGGGGGATTCTCCTCAACAATATTCCAAGAGAACATGTGTTCATACCCGTACTTGTAAGCCTATATGAATTCGGCATGCATGGCATTATTTACCTCTAGAGCTGTTTTATTGAAGCGCTTAGTGTATTCTCGAATTGTTTCATCATTTCCTTGCTAAATTGTGATCGAATGATCAGCTGAATGTATGAATTCTCATTGTCCACAGAAGTTGTCCAAGAATGTTCACTGCAATTGTCCAAAATTGTGAATGCTAGGTTCAGAAGGGCAGCAAACCATTTTAGGCAAGGGCCATTCGGCAACTTCGGGAATAACATGCACAAAATCGCATTGTGTGGCTGATGGATGTGCATAATGGCATGGTATGTGTCCAGGTGGTCCTGGGGATCAATTGTGCCATCATATTTTCCCATCTGAATCTTGTTGAATTCCCTAGGGATTTCTATGACCAGTAATTCCTCGGATGAGGGATTATGCTCAGTTGAGTTTCGGGATTCCGACTAGAGTGGTAAATTGGTTTACTAGCACTAAAGCTTTGTAAGAGATTTAATTAGGGTCGTCGTGGCGTAACAAATTGACCTCTGGTCCCTTCTCTTGGTGGTACATATTAGGAAGGGTGCCACTCGGGTCATAGATACATGGGGTGGCGGACGAGGATATGTCCCGAGTGTTGGATTTGCTCTCTGGTTCATGGCCTGGGACATCATGGCTATTGCCTCCTGCAACTGTTGGAACGTTTCCCTGTTAACGGTGACCATGTCATTGTCTTGACGATAATAAGTGGACGTCCCTCTTGCTGTCTGAGGAAGGGAAATCAGGGGCGTGTGTTCCCCGGTTCGAGAATGGAGTATATGGGATTCCGTAGGGGTAACTGAGGTCTCCGAACGCCTGCTACCTCCGTTGCGTGACATGTTGTTTCTGGAAGGCATTTGTGAGTTGTTTGGAGCACAACCATGGTGAGAGCCAAATGGTGAGTTGTGTACAAAGGGGGTCTATTGCTCTGTACTACAAACTTAGCCCGAGCTAAGTGACTCTGCAGGAAGAGAGCGAAACCTACAAACCCAAACCCAATCAAAGGTGGTGGGGAAGTTCTCAACCACTCTTCGATGCTCAAGTTAATTTTTGGGAGAGAAAGAGACACAGAGAAAATGCTCAATGTCAAGAAGGCAAATTATAATATGATCAAAAGAGTAAAAGATATATGGTATTTATAAGAGGTCAAATCACAAGAATATGGTAATTACCAATTCGATTAGAACTGTACTTACCATAAGTCTTCTGATTGGAAAATGTGTAGGGAACACAGTCCCATAAAGAATCAACCACTATGGAAATTGACTAAAACCGGATGGGCTCATACCCACATGTAAGTTTACTTCGGTGTCGGCCAACCCGGGTTGCTCTTAACCCAGGGGCCCGACAGGGGTGGCTATGAGGGTGCCCGAGGTGATCGACTGCACAAGGCCTCCAAAAATTGGGGGCCCCAATTTTATGTTAGTTATATATATTATTTAGGGTGTGTTTGTATTTTGTTGAAGAATAATAAAAATTATAATTACTTGAGAATTTTTTATGTTGACAACTACCAATAAATAGCCCACTCTATTTATAGGTAAAAGCCCAAAAAAACGTGAAATAGTTTATCTTTCTTCTTAATATCGATGGAAATGATTTGAATGTGGAGTTTAAGTTACTTAGAAAAATCTTGCCTAATGAAAAGATGAGACCTATTGATATTTTATGTTCTTGAAGAGTGTAGGGTATTTTTCCTAACGCAATAATTGTATACGGAATTTTTTTACTATTTCGGTTACTGTTGCATCTACCGAAAGGAGCTTTTCAAAATTGAAGTTGTTGAAGTCATACATACTTTCTACAATGTCTCAGGAAACACTCAATGAATTAACGATGATAGCAATTGAGAATGATCTTTTGGAGCAAATCAAACATGAAGATTTAGTTGATGATTTTTCTTCAAAGAAAGTTAGAAGGATCACTATTTTAAAGTGAAGAAAATTTATCAGTATTTATATTTTAAAAATTATGTTTACAAATTTTTTGTATATTTTGGAGAACAAAAATTATGATACAGTTGTAATGATCTTTTTTTGTTATATATATATATATATATATATATATATATATATATGAAAAGTCATTTTTTTCCGGTTATATAGAACCTCATTTCGAAATTTAGCACAGGACCTCCAAAATGATTGAGACGACGCAGGCCCCGATATGAATCTTGGGCCAGAACCTACCGCACCTCAAACTTAAGTGGCAAACTCCAATCTATCTCTTTTTTCACATCGATCGACATATGAAGGTTCTGAAATAAATTTTCAGCCAATGTAATCAAGGTTTTTATACCAATTTGACGCCGGAAAATTATGATGGACCAAAAGAACAAGAAGTATAAGATAATAATATATTGAAAATCAAACTCGTCACCCTTTGGAATCTACCAAATTTTAAGAATAAACGTATAGAACAAACTCATCACTCTATGGATTCCATAGAGTTAATGGCTTCGACTATTTTATAATTAATAGATAATTTCTTATTTAGTAAAAAGAAAAAAGAAAAAAAAATTAATCACTCTATGGAATCCACCAAAAAGATAAGAGTTAATTTCACAATTCCAAGGAATACCCACTGTCTCCGTCCCGAATTATGTGTCAACTTTGACAAATGCACGGGTATTAAGCTTTTAGTATTTTTTGTGGTAAAATATAAACAAAAGTCTAAGATACCCCCCCCCCCTCCCCAATTAATTTTATTAAGCTCATTTAAAATTTATGTCTTTCTCTGTCCTTATTCTCACACGACATCCAACCACCTCTTAAATATGTATTGAAAAGTGATAATTTTAATTAACTAAGAGTTGGAAGAAGGGTAAAATTGTAAAAATTGTTATTAATACATACTAAAATGCACAGTTAATTTGAGACAAATAAAAAAAGAAATGTGAACAGTTAATTTGGAACGGAGGGAGTAAGAGATAAGAGTTACTCCCTCCGATTCAAAATATAAGTCTTTTTAGAAGTTATTTTTTGTTGCAAAATATATGTCTTTTTACAAGATTTGTGTATTTATTGTCTAATTTACCCCTACATTATTTTCTCCCTATATACATTTTGGTCAAAATGTGTAGTTCCCATGCAACTCTCTATTAATTTCTTTATTTTTTGGAGTATTAATTAGGGGTACTTTAACTATTTTGAGTAGTATCTTAAGTTGTGTGAAAACTTTTAACAAGACTTATATTTTGAATCGGAGGGAGTATAAAATTAAGATCAATCTCCTACAAAAGTCAAAGATTGTTTTTTTTTTTTTTTTGTATAAGCTCATAACATATGTTGTGGGCTTTTTATAGCCATTGTAGAACATCCCTCTTACCTAGAAAATGATATAAACTTAATAACCTAGTCAAAAGTAACAATAACCAAGAAAGACCAACTAAAAACAATGAAGACTCGTGGGAAATAATCAATAGCTAGTACAATAACGTAGAAATATTAAAGAACTAGTAAAAATAAGTGAATCCCCTTCAAATTTCGCAGTTGCTGAAAGCTTTGATCTGCTTTAATCAAATAGCTATAACTTTCACAAAAGAATTTCAAATCGAGATTTGTTTTCTCTTTAATATATTAGACTTCCGGAAGTTCCTAAACATCTAAAGATTAAACCGAAAAGCTTTTGGAAACATTACAGATAAGTAGTCAAAGGTGGACTAAAATCTGATTTTCCAATCACACATAAGAAATGTTCATGTTTTTAGAACTTAGCAATTGAACTTCACACATCCTTGACTTCAAAATATGTGAGACATAAAAAATTTAACCGTTCACTAGCTTTCCAAGTATTTTAACACAGAAAGAGGAACAAAAATAATGAGCATCTACTATTTTCGGTTTAGATTGAAATGTGGTTGTTAAGACAATATTGAATATGTTGTAAATATATTGAATGACACTTATAGTACTACTAGAAGTCTTAAAAGCCCATGAAACTCTAGGGCCTAACCTCTATAAATAGAGGGCTTTAATTAACATAACTGGAATTCAGGAATCAGTCTATTTCTCTCTAAATCTCTCCCTCTCATATTTCTCCTCTTGATATTATAACACGTTATCAGCACGAAACTCTACCAATTTGCATTAAACGCAAGTCACGAGGTTAGTTCTATTAATTTTTGTATAGTTCGCTTTTATATTACGCCTTCAAATTAATTGAAGTACGCAATCGATTAAGCATCTCTAATAGAATAATTTTTTTTTAAAAAAAAAACCTTATTTTATTTCTTATAAAACATGCAATTGAACCATATGTATATATTGCGGCATTGATAACACTCTATTGCTTATTTTTATTTTATTTTAAAAAAAAGATTAAACCTTTTCCACTTGTTTTGATAACACTATAGTATATTTCGACATTTTCTTTATATACTGTATGCTTCGCCGTCTTTTGAGATTTAGTCATGTAGTTCAATATTCATACCATGCTTCGTTGTTTTCTTTATACAGTATATACCTTTTATTTATTTTCTCTTTATTATTTTAGTATCGAATTTTTATAATACAAATATTCTCGAATAATATTGAAATATTATTCCTGAAGTACTAAAAGTGTAAATTATTAACATTACATGTTCTTAAAGGACATCATTTGATATTCCTGAAAAAAATTATTATTATAAATTAATTATTTATTCTGGAAGAATATTTTTATTATAAATTATTTATTTATTCCTGAAGAATATTATTATTAAAAATTAATTATTTACTCCTGAAGATTATATTATAATATAAATATTCTTGAAGAATATCGAAATGTTGTTCCTGAAATAACAATTATTTAAACAATATTATATTCGTAATTTTTTATTATGCTCCCGAGGTAGCATTTTGTCTTGAAAATAATTGTTTATGTTAATATAATCCCTGAAGGAATATATGTCATGTTGACATTTTTTATTATTTTTGGTAGATTTACACACATCAAATATATTTTGTAAATGGTTATGGATTTTAATCGCATCATACGGACAAATATACGACCACTCGAAGATGGTTGTTATGTCAAATATATTTCGTAATTGTGTTACGACCACTAGAAGATGGTTATTAAATAAATACAACTTGTTTAAGCTTAACCACTAGGAGAGGGTTATAATATAAATACGCTTACTTATGGTGTATTTAATTTCATTATCTTATGATGTATATGTTATTGTAAATTTTTATGTAATGAGTTTTAAAGACATTATTAATTAATAAAACTATGAAAGTTTTATTTTTTTAAACTCTACAAGAAAGGTAGAACATCAGAAGATGTTTTATCAACAGCCTGACTTATGGCTAAAGTATCACAAAATAATGATATAATCTTAAGAATTCCTCCGCGATGAAATCTTTATAAATAAAATAGTGCATTTTTCTCAAATTGTCTATATGCTCCTGCACAAGCAATATTGAGAGAATTTTAATTTAATTGATCTCATGTCACCTTGAGACAAAATGAAACAAATAAGTCATTGATGAAATTAACAAATAATTATCACCAGAAGTGATGATATGATAAGAAATATTTTACTTTCTCGTTTAAAGAATCTATGTGATGAGGAACCTTGATATTTTGGATCAAGATTCGACAGCAAAAGGTTAAACTCGGATCTTTATCTATCTTGAACTAGTTTCCAAGGGGAATATAATCAACGCAATTCTAAGAAGGTCAATTATCAATGGGGCTGAAACACCACAACAAGCGAAACTATCTTGTTGATACAGTAACTCAAAGAATTAATTAAGTTCTATAAGAAGTTCAATTCACAAGTATCTAAGGAATAACCTTACCAAATAGCATATATCTAACGTAATTACAATAGTGGCTGAATTCCCTCTTAAATAGAGTAGGAATTCGTCTCAATGAACCCACAAAGGAAGAATCATAATCTAGATAGAATTCTTCAATCCTAGAATAACAAACTAACTATAATAGAACCACTGTCTAAAACACATGAACAACATGTCTTTTATTCTAACCCCACTAAGATAATGCGGCTAAACACTTAATAAATAAATAACATAAAGTTGGAAATCTAATTAAAGTCTAGAATAGACTTTAATTTACAAGTTTCTAAAATGCCCTTCTTAGCTACTTTGCTTGTTTGGGCCGAATGTATAACTTTGGAAAGTTGAGAGGTTAACTTGAACATCATCTTCTAAGTGTAGCTTAGCTTCCTCTTTGTCTTTGAATTCTCGGATGAATGTA
This sequence comes from Vinca minor, assembly GCA_026122235.1. Classification (NCBI taxonomy): domain Eukaryota; kingdom Viridiplantae; phylum Streptophyta; class Magnoliopsida; order Gentianales; family Apocynaceae; genus Vinca; species Vinca minor. The sequence goes on along the minus strand of JAOCZM010000210.1, from coordinate 953,448 downwards.
GAGATTCCTTCAAGAGTCCTCTTTGTCCTTGATCTTGTCATAGGACCTTGAATGTTGACTAAGGGATCCCTTGAGTAGGGCAGCCCTTTGGATGGTCTCTCCTCATCCCTTCCCCTTTGAAAAAGATTCGTCCTCGAATCATCATCATCATTATCAACTTAACCTGAATCAAAATCAAAAGGGGACAAGTCAGCAACATTAAAAGTAGAACTTACACCATACTCACCTTTAAAGTCTATCTTGTATGCATTGTCATTGATCTTAGCAACAACTTGAAAATGTCCATCTCCTCTTGGGTGTAACTTAGACTTTATTTAATTAGGAAATTTGTCTTTCCTAAGATGTAACCAAACCCAATCTCCAATTTCAAATGAAATTTGCTTGCGACCCTTGTTTGCATACTTTACATTTTGTTCATTCCGCTTTGCAATGTTCTTTTCAACTTGTTGATGAATCCTTTGTATATAATCTGCCCTAGAATCACCTTCTACATTATAATACTCATCAATAGGTAAAGGAGTTAGATCTAAAGGGGTTAAGGGGTTAAAGCCATAAACAACTTCAAAAGCTGAATTATTAGTAGTAGAATGCAAAGTCCTATTATAAGCAAATTCAGCAATAGGTAAGCCGTTTGTGGGTGACTTAATGTTGAAAATAGCAATTTAGTCCCCAACTTACTCCATAATGTTTTTCAAAAGTAACTTAGGAACTTAACATCTCGATCACTCACAGTTGTCTTTGGAACTCCATGAAGCTGAATGATTTCCTTTAAGAACAAATTTGCTACATGACTTGCATCACTTGTTTTTCTGCGAGGAATAAAGTGAGCCATCTTAGAAAAACGATCAACAACAACCATTATACTATCCAATTCTCCCAGTAACAAAAATGACCACTGTTCGAATTCTTCTTGCTATTGCCTCTCCCAAATGATGGTTTTTGGAGCAGCTTGATATTAATAATGCATATTTTCATGGCAGTCTTAATGAGGATATTTATATGCGGGTACCTCTTAGCTTTTCTTCTCCTCAACCCGGACTCGGTTGCAAACTCAGAAAATTCTTATATGGTCTCAAGCAGGCTGGCCGGCAATGGAATCACAAATTGACCACAGAGTTAGTGTCACGGGATTTCTCTCAAGCCGTAAGTGACCCCAATCTTTTCATTCGCCGCAAAGGTTCTGAATTCATTGCTCTCCTCATTTATATTGATGATGGTATCCTCACTGGGAACAATTATGATGACATCTCCTCGGTCAAGCAATTTTTGCATAATATTTTAAAAATCAAAGACTTTGGTCCTGTCAAATATTTTCTCGGCATGGAGATTGCTCGCTCTAAAGCTGGTCTCAACATTTGCCAACGAAAATATACATTGGACCTGCTTGAGCAACATGGCTTCCTTGGTTGCAAACCTGCTATTACTCCTATGGATTCTTCCTACCACTGTTCCAAAGATGATTCACCACTCCTTCCCGACAATAATCTCTACCGGAGTCTTATTGGAAAGCTTTTATATCTCATTCACACATGGCCGGATATTTCTCAAGCCATCCAACAACTTTCCCAGTTTCTAGATCATCCCACATAATTGCATCTCAAAGATGCTCATCGTATTCTATGGTATCTGAAAGGTTCTCCAGCCAAAGGTCTCTTTTTCCCCTCTTCATCATCATTACATATTAGTGCTTTCTCTGATTCTGACTGGGCCGACTGCTCCGACACGAGACGCTTTACAACTGGTTATTGTGTTTTTCTTGGTTCCTCCCTTGTATCTTGGAAGTCTAAAAAGAAACTCCCCATTTCTCAAAGCTCTTCCGAGTCAGAATACCGAGCTCTTGCAACCACCACTTGTGAGTTACAATGACTGAAGTACCTCCTCAATGACTTACTTATACCACATTCTCATGTCATATCAGTATTTTGCGACAATCAAAGCGCTTTATACCTCACAACCATTACCGCCTTCCATAGAAAAACCAAACATATTGAAATTGATGCCACATAGTCCGTGAAAAAATGCAAATTGGACTTGTTAAACCTTTACCCATTTCGACCCACTCTCAATTGGCTGACATTTTCACCAAAAATCTTGTCTCCCCTCGATTCAACTTTCTTTTTCAATCTCTTGGTCTCATTGACATCTTTTCTCCCAAGCCCAGTTTGGGGGGCGTGTTACAAATACTCGTCATGGAGTAAATCAAGGAATCAAATAAATAATAATCACAAGAGAAAATCACTCGATTAATTGATTGTAATTAATTGTATATTTCTTTCCTTTCTTACCTAGATAGGATTAGTATATATAGATGATATATTGTAGAATTTAAATCAATCAATACAAAATGAATTCTTTCTCCCATTTAATTTTTATCACTTTTCTACCGTATAAAAACCAAGAAAAGCCGGGGACATTTGACATTTTGTCACGTACATTGTTTTGTGCGTCTTCATTTTTAACAATTTCTTTATGACTTGACCATTTTCGTCAGTTGTTTCCTTTGCCTGCAGGAAGAGTTGGTACTATTTAAACTATTCATGTAATTTTGTCAACAAAACGTTGGAAGGTTTGGTGTAGAAAAACTTACATCTATCTGTTTTTATATTCCACCAGGTAATTTGATTTAGCAATGATGTTTTTGCAACTTGAGTATAATTAAGTAGTTAGTTGTTAACGTTTCAAATTTGTTCTCATTCTCATAAATAAATGCAAGTGGTTTCTATATTTATTTTTAAAAATATTATTATTATTATTATTATTATTAGGCAAGGAATGTCAAATTGAAAGACATCATTTCAAGTTGGGAGTGCTAAATCAGTTATGATGAATAATTAGCCACTTTGATCATCAACGTTTTTTCGCCTAACCACTTAGATCAAAATTCAAGTTTTTTAACTTATTTCATCATTAAACACTTTTCGGCCTACCATTTTGGTCAAAAATAATTTTTTTAACTTTTTTCATCACTAAAGTTTTTCATTCTGCCATTTTGGTCACTAAAGTTTTTTCGGTCTTCTATTATGGTAAAAAATTTTAGTGATCTAAATGGCAGAATGAAAATACTTTAGTGGCCAAAACGGAAGAATGAAAATACTTTAGTGATCAAAATGGCAGATAGAAAAAATTTTAGTGATGAAATAAGTTAAAAAAATTATTTTTGACCAAATTGGCAGGCCGAAAAATGTTTAATGATGAAATAAATTAAAAAACTTGAATTTTGACCAAAGTGACTAGGCGAAAAAACGTTGATGATCAAAGTGGCTAATAATTACAGTTATGATATTCTTCTTACGACAAAGTTGTTTATAGATAAGCATTTGTATATATTCTATGACTGCTTTTGAACTAGGGCCATTTGGCACTACACAAAACCAAAACGTCCAGTATGTACCAGCAAAATGTAACTTCTTAAAGTGACTCGAATACTCTTTGGTTAATTATATCCAATTCCTTGTAATAATGATATTCTTTCCCTTGTGTAAAATTCGTTATATTTCGAACATTCTTTATATTTTATTCCAATTTACATCATACACATATTGCATAAAAATATAATGTTGTTGGCAAAAGAGCCAAAATTACAAGTTCTAAAATAAATAATTTCATTCTATATGGAGATGTCAATTCGATAATTAATAAATCAAATTACATTCAATTAATATATGTACATCAAAGAAACGAAATATTTAATTTAAATTAATATATCATATCTATCAACCCTAAAAAAACAATGGGAAAAAGGAGAGATTTTATGATACCCGTAACTTTTGCTTACATATTAAATTGACTCGTAATTTATTTTGCTTGCTTTGAATTCTTTTTGCATGATTATTCGATTTATAACTGTTATCACATTAATTATATATTGAATCACTATTTATGCCCCTGAGATATGTTTCAAAAGCAACTGTTACCCCCCAGGAATATATGGTGTCTTAAATGTCCTCAACAATTTACGGGGTGCCATTTATGGTGGTGGCGTAGCACATGTGCAGCCCGCACATACGAAATATTAGGGGCAATTTTGTCCAACCAGATTTTTAATTAAAATAAAAAAAAAAAACTCTTAAGAGAATTCCCTCTTTCTCTCTGCCATCCTCCCCACCACCATCCACAAAAACCCACTGTCACCCCTCTCCACTACTCACCCCCACCCTCCCTCTTGATCTCCTTCTTCCTTGTACACTACAAATCCACCCAACCCTCTTTCTCACACTGATACCAATCCCCCAAATTCCAAATCAAATTTCCCCCAGTCCATATAGCTACACAACTTCCATCGCGGTAGTTGACGATGAAGGCGGCGGAGGATGAAGAGTGGAAATTGTACTTCCTTCTTGTGAAAGCCTTGAAATTTAACAAACAAGTACACATAAAAGAGGGTTTTTGTGGGTGGTGGAGCGTGGTGGTAGTGGGTTTGTGATTGGTTGTGGATATGGGTGGTGGTGGGTTTGTGATTGGTAGTGGAGAGGGTTGGGTAAGTTTTTTGTGTGTTAGGAAAAAGAAAATAAAGTTGGGGGGATGGATAGGAGAGGGATTACGGTGCGCCTCCACGAAGTCCTCGCCACCAAGAACAAGATCTATTTCGCCATGGAATTCGCTAAAGGCGACGATATTTCCAGCAATTAATCTCCGTCGTTGGATACTGTCACTCTAATGGAATCTACCACCGCGACCTCAAACCGGAGAATCTATTATTAGATGAGAATTGGGATTTGAAAGTCACTGATTTCGGACTCTTCGCCGTGACGGGTCAGATCCGACCTAACAGACTCATCCACACCTTTTGCGGTATGCCTCGGTGGACTTTTGATCGGAGATATGGGTTCTGATGCGGCGTATGATGATGGTTTTGGTGATGCTGACTTTGATGGTGGATTTGATAACTGTGAGAGTGAGAAGAATCGGAAGCGGCGACGAGGGCGGAGATAGTGAGGTGGTGGAAGAGGAGAGAGAATATGGAGAGATGAGCTAACATGACTATTATACCCTTCAAAATGTGCTTGTGCAGTTCACACATGTGCTACGCCACCACTTCTCGCCGGTCTCCGCCAATTTTGGGCAAAAATGGCACCCCGTAAATTGTTGGGGACATTTATGGCATATATTCCTGGGGGTAACAGTTGCTTTTGAAAAAGGAGGAGGTCTCCAATGAATGGGATCAAGTACATGGTATAAAATGGACTTGTACGTATTTCTATAATGCTCGAGAGAATAGACAACAATGACATGTGAGCATGGAGTTGAATAAGTAGACCATTTATCACAGTTACAAGCACGAGATGATAAGTTGACCGTGTATATTTTTCCACATTCGCCAAGTCTTCTATTTCGGGACATGACCCTATAAATACCTTGGTCTTTGTGGTGTCGTTGCACAGTCAAACTTGTATCTTTTTGTTCGTACGTGAAGTACTGATCTTATGTTCTCTTAGGGAATAGCGTTTGACAACTATTAGCGTCTTCCCGATGTGTGTCAAAATAATGTACAAGCTTGAAAATATCATTTCCACAAGAGCTTTCAAAGGCAGCGCTCTAGACTGTTTCAAAACGTTGTTAAGCGCCTCAAACGTGTTTGTCGTCATGCAACCGAAATGCTTGCCCCTATCGTATGCCAAAGTTCACAACTCTTTGAGATGCTGCATCAACCAGTTTAATGCATCCTCATCTTTTTGTTAATACGTTCAAGATCAAAATCGCACTTACTTTTTTTCTTTTGTGTTACAGCAATCCACACATAATCTTTCAATTCTTTCTTTTTTGCTTGAGTGTGGAAATTTGACATGTAATGCCTAAAGCAATATCGGTGCACTGCCATTGGGGGTTGCCATCCGGGGATGCTAGCCACGACACTAAGAATGCCGTCATGACGATCGCTAATAAGACAAACTTGTAAGTCTTTCACAACATGTTCCCTTAAGTTTTTAAGGAACCATGACCAAGTGGAAGTTGCCTCTGTTTCGACCAATGAAAAAGCAAGGGGTAAAATTTGATTGTTAGCATCCTGAGTGCTTGCAATCAAGAGTACCCCTTTATAATTCACCCTAAGATGTGTGCCATCAATTGAAATTATAGGCATGCACCACTTGTAACCGTCAACGAACGGTTTAAATGCCCAGAACAATGCTTTGAACACCTTAGGGCCATTAACAGTTAGTTGTAGATGGTAAAAAAATTTGACTATAACACCCGGATTAGAATCATGTAGTGCCTGCATATACTGTGGTAGTACCTGGAAAGTTGATTTCTAATTACCAAAAAGTGTTTCTATAGCATGTCGGCGGGCATACCAAGCTTTTCTATAGGTACACGTCAAACTCATATTATTTTCACAAGCATCCCTAATCAATTTAACAGAAATTTCAGGATTAGCCTGTACAAGGTATAGAATTTTTACCCCAATGTAGCTGGAGGACAAGTTGCATTTTTTATTCTGGTCCATCAAGTAGTAGTGGCCCTTGTTAAGCTTGGTAACCTTTCACTTCCATCCACCCTGCTATGGTTAATGTGAATGTACCAACTGCATCGGCTTTTTCTGTTGAGTTTCTACAAACCCCCCTGAACCATTGACTGTTGCTCATGTCTCTTTTCCACTCCATCAAGGCCACCTTGTCATGCCACACGTTAACTGCCAACATTGCCTCACGTTTATCCTTGAACTGCATCCCCAAACATATTTCAGGAAAATTGGGATTCCATATTTTAATTGTTTTTTCCCTGTATGTCAGTTCAGAAACAGGTTCCATGGAACCCATATAATTCCAACAGGTAAAATTAGCATAGTTACCGTATGATGACATATTCCATTTTGGAATAGCTGGGGCGGAGGTAGATGGAGTTGGTTCAGGCTCTTGGAGTGTCTATTCATTACTTGGTCCAGCGGTTTGTTGTTGGATTTTAGAGATGGCATCTTCCGCTACCGCCTCTACATCTTCCTCGCCCCCGTCGTCCTCGTGTTCTCTAGCACTATCGTCTGCGAAGTCGTCTTCCGTTTCCAAAACACCGTCAATGCCTGATATTGGACCCAAGGAATCCATGACCGAATTATCTATACAAGGTTCGTAACTAGACGGTGGGGGCATAGTTGGTATGAGATTTGACTCCGAAAAATATGATTCCAGAACAAATTGTGACGGTGGCGAAAATTCTGTTGTCGGGATTACAAAACTATCTACATGTCTCTGCAGAGGTTATAACAAAGTACCAACATTAATCCCTTGTAGTTTGAAATCCGTTTGGATTCCCCACAAATTCTCTAGATCTTATTCGTCGTTAAGATGTACAACATCGTACATCACCATGTTGTACGTCGGCATGAAGAATGGAAGAATCATTAATATCCGAACAGTGACACTAGAAAGATCGACTCATTTGCACCGACATATTCTGTGGCAAAGTTGGCGGAATGAAAGTTTTTGTATAACTTCCATACTTCTTTCGCTTGGCTCTGCAAAACGGGGAAAACCATCATTTTCGTACACTACATTGTGGTCGAAATGTAAATACAATCTCATCGGACATTCAAGTGCCATTATTTTACACAAAATTTATGAACTTTAGGAAAGATGGGTTTGGTTGGAAAAAAATAGATTGGAGGATGTTGTTTGAGGTAAGAAAAATGGAGGGAAGGTTATTGGATTTTATAGAGATTTTGGTAGTGAAGGGATACGATTTTCTATCCCTCAAAATTCAGACCACAAACGTCTCCAGGGGAAAAACCTTCTGGCTCTTGAGGACGGAAGTGGGAATTCCGTCAATTCCATCCTCAAGGGCCAGAAGTTTTTTCCCCTGGATGTCCACATTATTATTAATTTTAGTGTGTTGCCAATTTTTTTTTAATATTACTCATTTCAAAACTTTTAAATATCATAAAACTAAGAATTAAATTTGATTCATAGAAAAAAAATTACATTGAAAATATAAAAATTAAAAGTCTCGATTATTCAAACCCTAATTCTTTCGAAATTTATGTTCAAATATTTTCCATATAGAAGTGTTGCTGCACGATGCATCCGACATCGGGTAGTCGGGGGGAGCCTCCACAATTATCTCTTCCGGTGATCTTGAACACTGACCGGCTTCGTCCACAAATGCTCTTCCTTCATACCCAAAAATATGGCAAAGAAGGATAAAGAAATATTCGCATTTCCTTCTGTACCGCTTAGCCCTTGGATTAGCCTAATGCAGAGTTATATAAACCAAACATTTAAGTTATGAAAATATTGAATTATTATAGTGTGTCGTAATTCATGCAACTTACCGCAACGTATTCCTCCCACTGGGCTTCAGCACCATCCAAATTAACAATGTTGGTCCTACCGTCGTACTTGAACCATGGTTTGCGCTTAAGTGCTTCAAAATCTCAAAACCGCCTACGCAGTTTTGCTACACCTGCATCGATCATTTCTATTGTGAATTGTCTGCCGGTGACGGAGTTCATTTCGCAGACAATTTCGTTGTACGAATCAGACCAACGTTTTTCACCATTGTAACCCAATGTACTAAAATCATAACAAATTTCTATTAACACCTGCTCATATTCTGCAGGTCATTCTCTGGTAAAATCAACATCCTTGAATTTGCTACGCATTTCTTTTTGAATAAATTCTGGAAAATTTTCCATTTTAAGGGATGGGTTTTGAAGAGGATAAATACATTTTGTTGTAGATTGTGGAGAGGTTGAGAAGTTATTTATAGATGTAATTGGAAATTCAAAAATTAAAACTTTGAATTTTGAATGAACAAGTCTCTAAAAATAGGTCAGAAATGTGAACGAAAATACTAAAATCGTTCAGATATTTACGTTAAATAATGCATGGTAAAAAAAACAAAATTGAGAAAAGAATAGACACTGCAAAAATGCTGTAATATGAGGACGAAAGTGGCAATTCCGTCCTCAAGTCACAAAAGTGTTTAGGGTTTGTAGGGTTCGTTTTGGGGGATGGAAGTCCCACTTCCGTCCTGGCTGACGTGGCAAGACTTTCGTCTCGAACAAAAATGTTGCCTTCCCCCAAATTTCAATGCCATGTTTTGTCATTTCTATTAAATCAGTGTCAGTCTAATACAAACCCCAGTGTGAAAAGGATAAAAAATTTACTCTAATGATTCTATTTATATTAAAAACATTGATATGTTTAAAAAACCTTCATTGAAAAAAGGGGAGTATTACAGAAGAAATTAAAAGCCTATGTTTTTAACACACATTTCTATATTTTAATTTATCACACACTCTATATACTTTCTTATTTTTATTTTATGAAATCACACACCTTCATATACATTTCTACAAGAAAAAACGCTTTAAGTTCCCCCAACCTACCCTACCCCGAACCTCACCCCCAGGGTAGTTGGATACGTGCATTAATTTTGCTCAACCTCTAGTCCTAATAATTGTGAGTGTCCCTCTTCCCTGAGTACGGATTTTAGTTAGTGCCACCACGGTTTTCCCAAATAAACCTGGTCCGTCGGGAGATACGAGGGGTCGGCAAGCGAAATTGCCAACCGGATGCTTCACCGGCCTAGTTGGCGGCATCAAGATTCTCTCGTTGATGTCGTCTAATGTAATGTCCCCTTCTAGTCCTCCTGGTTTCACCACTGCAAATGGGTATACAACCTTGCCTGCTATTGATTTTTTCTTTCTCTTCTCACCAATTCCTGAAATACACATTTTCCAAATTATGAGTGTGACATACAACTATAAGATCTTGAAAATAAGAGTTCTCATTTTTTTAAAAAAAAAAACAAGAAAAGAAAAGAAAATCATGAGTGTGACATAGAACTGACTGGGTGCTTTTTGACTAAATTACCGTGAACTATCAAACCTTGTCTTGGTGAAGACCAGACTAATTTTTAACAAAATTATTTTACTCATATCTCTATCATAGAACAAAACGCATATTAGTGTATTTATAGACAGAATGGCTCATAGTGCCATTTTTATCGAGAAAATCGAATACTCGTCAATAATGTATTTAACTTTTTACGTCCTCGTGCAGTTATGAAACAAAAATAAAATTAGTGAATTCTCTGCCATTTAACCGCTGCATAAAGATTGAAAACATTGAAATAAAATAAATTTAGAATATTAAGATAAAAATTTCAAACTTGATTGCAATTATGAAAATTCTAAAACAAGAATACAACCTTAATTCACCCCAAAATAATTCTACAACATTACTGCATGCAAAAGAGAGAGGGAGAGAGAGAGTCCTGTACCAGAAGAAAATATGGGGTCTAGAGAAGGTAAGGTTTCTTTATCAGATAAGGACTGGGCAATAACTGAGTCTTTGTGAGAAGGTGGTGAAGTATCAAAAGTCTCACAAGTGAATATAGCTTCATCCGATGCTTTCATTTCTGTTAAAAGAGATGCGTCTTCACTTGTTCCACTCATGGGGTCACCTGATATAATAACCAGTAATTCAATTAATCTATTCACCCAAAAAAAAAAAAAAAAGTTATTCCATTAATGTGATAAACTAAGATAAAATGAAGTCCTTTCACTCTTGGTAATTTATGTAGTGTGAAACTAACCTGAAATGCTTTCACTCTTGGTAATTATCTGGCTCAAGCAATCAAAATTCTCATAAAATTTCAAAGAGAACCTGGAATCATAATGTCTCTGCATTGAACATATGAAAATGTCAGGCTTAAGGTTACTGTTCTTGATAATTTAGCCAGTGGCAGATCTAAGGAGACCGACAGTTGTCCCCACCATTTCCAAAAGCTAGTCCATATCCATGCATTGTGATTCAGAATTATTTCTCTACTCGTCATTTAATAATATGAATTTTTTTACCACAGTAAGTATTAGATTTTCAAAAGAAAAAAATTATTTTCGCTCAAAACCTTTTAAAAAAATAGCCATGAAATTTTAAAAATGAGCCATTTATACTAAATGACAATCAACTATTTTTTAATTTCTTTTTCTAATCAAATATATTTATTTTAGTGATTTATAACCATCAATAATTTACGACTTGCAAGTCTTAACTCCGACATACTTTTCTAGCCAATTTTTTTAAAAAAACGCACATGTGCCCAGCACGTGAGGGGCATTCTCGTCCTTCACATTTTGTTCCCACCTCCAAACTCTATTTTTCTCCACGCCTTTCCGAACCGCATCCGACCATTTCTTCTTCTCCAAACCCGACAACACACACCTCTGCAAAAGCACCACCCAACACCATCATCCCTCACCTCTATATAGAACAACCATTCTCCTCCCCCTTTTTCACTTTAGTTTGTAACCCAAAGGCAATTTCTTCACCATCAATCCTACATCCACCATCTGCCAAAATTTAAAGAAGAAAAACAAACAATAAAAGAGAAAACAATCCATCATTCAAGAAATCCAAATCTATTGCAAAGCCACCAAACGATTCTTCAAAGAAGAGGTCTACTTCAATAATTCAATGGCTAATATAAATCCTTCGACTTCCAGCAAAAGCAACACAAGCAATAAGAATTAAACTCTAACTGGGCAATTTACCGATTTCATTTTCTCATCTCCATGACTCCATCTCAATAAAAGTATAACTGGGATTCTCAATTTGTTTTTTTTTTCCGGTAAATTAGTGAATTGGAATTGGTGGGATTTAAATGAAATGCATTTTTATGGTGATATTGGATAAGTTTGTGCAATTCAATGGTATTTCTATTCTTATGCTTTTGTAAGCAGAGCATCAGAAGGGTTATGGGTTTGTTCCTCACATTTGCTCAAACAAATTCCTTGTATGGTGGTTCTAGGTATTGGTCATGATATGTGTGGAAGGAGGTATTCTTCCATGGGAAGGGGGGGTTGGGTCGGGTGACATAGTTAGAAATGGGAAGGTTGATTTGGGTCGGGTTGGATCGGGTAAAGATCAGAATTTTATTAATTTGTATGTTATATAAGGGATAAAATGATATTTTTACACTTGCGGGTCAAAAAAATTAAGAAATTGGCCGGAATCTTACACCGGAGTTATTATCCGCAAGTCGTAAATTTTTTATGTTTATAAATCACTAAAATAAATATATTTGGTTAGAAGAAAAAAATTTGAAAACAGTTAGTAGTAATTAGTGCAAATTACTCTTTCAAAAATCTACTACACTACACCAATGTAAAATTTATGGGCCCACCACTGAATTTAGCTGCAACAAGAAATAAAGGAGCATTTTTCTTACTGAATCAGTTAAATCTGTGGCTTCATCATCGTTGAAAAAGTGTAATCGCCTTCTCTTGGAGCTGAACTCAAATAAAGCATCTTGAAGATAGCCGGTGGAGGAATCTGTCTCAAGATTTGAGAAAAACGGTGGAGGAGTACTGCTCTCCATAATGAAGTGAAGGTCACCCATGTTTTCAAGGGAAAGAATGAAGACGAATAATGTTGGTCCAAAGAAGTGATATGGCTAGTATTTATAAAAGGGTTTCAAAACTAAAAATGAAAAGAGAAATAAAGGACAAAAATAGATGAATTTAGAAGCAGTAATGAGTCAGTCAACTGCCAGCAAGAGGGAAAAAAAGTAGATTTGTTTCTTGGGTTTCTAAAATTTCGATGGATTATGACTACTGGGGTGGGTGATTTTTTTATTTTTTTTTTGTATGTGGGGAACTAAATAATTGCAGTGGTTATTCAAATTCAGCTTTTCCTTTTGTCCTTTTTCCCTTCTGATTTTCTGATCTAAACTGTTTTCTCTTTTTTTTGGTTTAGTTGTGAGACTTTTCCTTTACATTTGGACCACCAAATGGCATATTGCGACAAATGGTGGGGCATGCCCAGTGTGTAAAAATTGGAAATTTTGTTGGTGGAAATGGGATCCACCAGATGTGGATTTTGAACATCGCTGTTAGTTTTTCCCAATTTTGTTATGCATATCAAGTTTCAGAAACTTTATTTTAACCTTTGTCTGTTTTACTATCCCGCAGTCTTTTGTTTTCTGGGGGGAAATCTTGGATTTCATTATTTTTTTCTCCCTTTCAAAAACAAAAGTCACAACTTGATATCACTAACAAAGAAAATGAGATAGAATTAATAATGAGAATCAAGTTTTGTGAAAATTCCAATTCATATTTCTACAAATGATAGGATGAGGTTTTGGTGTACTGATGTCGGTCGGTATATGGCATTTTTACAGTTAGTTATTGTTTTATTTTGACTTTTGAAGGTGTTACGATCAAAGATTCATGTTTGAATCGAGTTACTTAAGACCAACCCGTTTCATCTAGTTTTCTCTCTAGAGTGGAACCCTCTTTCTCTTCCATGAGAATTGTTCTTCTGGTTATCATCATAATATCTGGGGATCTTATCCTCTGCAACACCTAAGCATTCAGGGGTATGATTTTGATGGATCCATTTTTTAATTTTAATCTTGATGATAGTTCCATTTTCAGTTTCTTGTGTTAGATTTATAGTGTCCTTTTATTGTTTAGTCCTCTTTTCTATTCTTCCTTTCTTGTCCTTCCTTTTCTATTGGTGTGGTGTCTGGCTCCTTTTTCTGTGTCGCCACTTGGTTCATTAACTCCTTAGTCATGATGTTTGATCCCGGGGTGGGTAGTGATCAGAAGGCAGGAGTACTAAACCTTAAAGCTACTAAGCTAGAGAATGAAGAGAGCCATAAATTTATCCTTGCTGGTAAGTTATTCTCTGAAAAACGTATTAATGCTAAGGAGGTTAAAAATATATTGGACTTTGCGTGGAATCTTGGAAACAAACTGCATCTGACTAATATTAAAGATAACTTATTTCGATGGACCTTTGATAATCTGAAGGATAAGGAAAGAATTCTTCATGAAGGTCCTTGGAATATCAGAGGGGCTCACTTGATCCTCAAGAACTGGGATCCTAACCAGATGGTGCTGGATTTGGATATGTCCAGTACTCAGTTTTGGGTACAAATTCATGGCTTACCTCCGAATAGAATCAATGAGGAGAATGCGGAGATTATAGGTAACTTCATTGGTAAATTTTGCTACAAAGATAATAGTCCAAATGGTAGATGGAAGGACTATTTGAGAATAAGGGTGGAAGTTAAAATGGAATTCCCTCTCTCATCAGGATGTTTTTTTTAACGTAATAAGGATGAATTTATCTGGATAAGCTTCAAGTATGAAAGAGTTGCTGATTTCTGTTATTATTGTGGTAAATTAAGCCATATGGAAGCTGGCTGCAAGAATATTAAAGAGGTTTACCAAAGACCTCTAGATCCTATTAGGGCTTTTGGTCGTTGGATGGTTGCTTCCGGTAACTATGGAGTTTCGAGGGAGGAAGGTGCCGGAGATGGAGGAAGGGGGAAACATACGCCGGAGAGGTCACCTCATTGTCAGAGAATTAATGATGATACTGTGGTTGAAAGAATGGATGGCGTTAGTAAGGAAGGGGCTGTTGGTGAGATTGAAAGTCATACAGGGGTCCAATCTGGGTACTCCAGTCAGTCTGGTTACCCTACAGCTACAAACCTTATTCATTTTCCTTTAACTGAAACAAACCATATATAGTTAGTAGTGGGCCAGAGCCCAATTGTATCTAGTCAATTAAATCCTAAACCTACTATTTCTAATACTATCCTTGAACCCCAAATAAAGTAACTTCTTCCAGTAGTTATTCTGGCCCTACCTAATATAAGGAACAAGGATCCTTTGTGGATACTCAACCGAAACCCAACTTAAATTTCTTTTCTGGCCCTGCTATTGTTCCTGATCCAAAAGAACTAAACCCAAATGCTCTAAGTTACTAGCGACCTAACTTCAAAAGGCCTTTAATTATTCAACCCATCCCCAACAAAAGACCCTATAACTGCAAAGTCCAAACCGTTTATCATGATCCAGACCCGGACCCATCTATTTTGCCCCTAATTTTCAATTACACAACCAAATTATCCCTTTCAGAAACGTTCATGTGCATCATCTTCTATCCTCTTCTTCTAGCTTTGATTTTAATCTGGAAGAAGAATTTAATTGGTTATGGAAAAAAAGGTTGTTTACCCATTTCAAACCTAAAGCTGGGGTTCTATGGAAGACGGGTGGTGATTTACGGCAGAGAGGTATTAATTCTGTACAAACCACGGGAATTGATGAAACATTAAATCAAAGTTAGGTAAAGATAAAACAGGAGAACAAGTAAGTAATTGCTTGAGCTTCTCGATGCACTCTTCTTATGGCTTGTCCCAAAAGAATGAGACATCTTTCTTCACGGCTTCATTTAATGGGGCAGCAATCATGCTAAAATCACGAATAAAACGCCTATAAAAGCTCGCTAACCCATAGAATGATCGAACTTGAGTAACACTTGTTGGTCTCGGCCACTCATTGATTGCTTGAATTTTGATCGGATCAACATTAATACCTTGAGAACTAACAATGTATCCAAGAAAGTTAACGGAATTAGTGCAAAAAACACACTTTTCAAGTTTAGTATACAAAGTTTGCTCCCTTAGAATAGTAAAAACAGTTTTAAGATTATCAATATGATCTTCTAAATTTTTACTATAAACAAGTATATCATCAAAATAAACTACAACAAATTTTCCAAAGCAGCGGCGAAATATGTAGTTCATTAATCTCATGAAAGTCCTAGGTGTGTTAGTAAGACCAAAAGGCATAACAATCCATTCATATAATCCGTATTTAGTCTTAAAAGCGGTTTTCCATTTGTCACCTTCTTTCATTCTTATTTGGTGATAGCCTTGAGTTAAATCAATTTCAGAAAATATTAAAGCGCCACTTAACTCATCTAGCATATCTTCTAAGCGAGGAATCGGATGTCTATATTTAATAGTAATCTTATTAATATCACGACAATCCGTACTTAATCTGAAAGTCCCTTCTTTCTTAGGTACTAAAATAACCGGACTAGCACAAGGACTTAAAGATTCTCTTACCTGCTCCTTCTCGAGAAGTAAATCGACTTGCCTTTGAATTTCTCGGCTTTCATCCGGATTGGCTCGGTAGGCAGCTCGGTTTGGAAGACTTGCTCCCGGAATTAAGTAGATTTGATGCTCGATTCCTCTAATTGGAGGCATCCCTCTCGCCAATTCATTGGGAAATACGTCTTTGAATTCCTGCAAGAGATCAATAGCAAGACTAGGTAGAGAAGAAGATGTTAGATCAAAAGAAAAAGTATTAGAAACAAGAGACCTTTAGGTTTCTCTAAAAACTAACAAAACAATTACTTGTTTTGCATTGTTTTGCTCGTATTGCCCTATCTACCTTTCCTGGGTTGATAAATAAACACTATTTTCTCTCTTTTTGTGAGCTTGCCTTTTGTCTCACTATGCTCAGGGCTAGGGGTGTCAACGGGTTCGGGCCGGCTCACATAACTCGAAAAAGTGTGAGCGTGAGCTGAGCGTGAGCTTAATATTCAAGCTCGCTTTTTATGTGAGCTGAGCGTGAGCTTGACCCCGCTCAGCCCGAAAAAAGCTTGAACCCGAATAAGATAAATATAATTAAAATATTATATATATATAATAATAATAATAATAATACTAATAATAATAATACTAATTAAAAAAAGACTTATATAAGAATTAAGTATCATTTTATTATCTTTTTATCTTTTTCGTTAGTTTAAAAAGACTTAGCTGAGCGTGAGTTTGACCCCGTTTCTTTTGTTATCTTTTTATTAGTTTATTTTGCTACAAGAATTAAGTATCATTGATTATATTATGTATATTTGTATTCTTGTCCAAATTTAGTTTTAAGGCTCATTGTATTATACTATTTTTGAGACAGGATTTTCGTTTTTTTAGCTAATATAAATGAGCTCGGGAAGCTCGTGAGGTAAGGTCAAGCTCGTGTTAAAATGTGAGCTGAGCGTGAGCTCAAGGTTTATGAGCTTTTCCGGGCTGAGCGTGAGCTGAGCTTTACAATTTTTATGTGAGCTGAGCGTGAGCTATGCCAAGCTCAGCTCACATAGCTCGATTGACACCCCTACTCACGGCTTTTTGGTCCTTTTTTCCCTCGAATTTTACCTCATGGGTAGGATCACTCGTTGTTTTCCTCTCGCTCTTTTTTTTCTCTTTTTCCCTCTTCTCTATATTTATGGCCATTTGTTTATGTACCTCACATGCTTGATTTGGAGACAAAGGAAGTAAAGTAAAATTGATTTTATCATTTGTAGCCTCATATACATTCTTTCTTCCCATATGATTGGCACTTCGATCGTATTGCCATGACCTTCCCAAAATTATGTGACTTGCGGTCATCGGAACCACATCACACAAAACCGTATCTTTAAACCTCCCAATTCCAAGCTCGATCTCAACTTGTTTATCCACCTTAATATCACCATTATTATTCAACCAAGATAGCTTATAAGGCATATGATGTGCCTTACATGGTAAATTAAGTGCGGAAACCATATCATAAGAACAAACGTTAGTACAACTTCCATTATCAATAATTAATAAACAAAGCTTGCCTTTAACGTTGCACTTGGTCTGGAAATAAGTTACTTATTTGCTGATGAAGATCATCCAAAGGTTATGAATGAAGTAGCTTCATCGTAACCAAAAGTTGATTCCCATCTACCGGATTTTCTTCTACATCCTCGATTTCTCCCTCCAAAACAGCCTCTTCGGCTTCCTCATTCGCTTGCCCACAATCCATCATCCAACATGATCATTGTATTCTTGTTAGGGAAGTCCCTAGCAAAGTGTCCTTTGCCCCTACATTTAAAACATTCCCGAACAGGGTTTGGAGTAGAATTTACCCTCGTATTGGCCAAAACGGTTGGATTTGATGACCTTACTTCCCCAAACTACCCCGTGGCTGTTTTTGCACCAATTTGGACCTCTTTACCCTTGCTTTGGCTCGGTAAAATAGTGGGAAAATTCTGGGACTGATTCGGCTTCTTCCAAGCTTGGAAAGTTGCCGTTTCGGTCCTTGAACTCCTTTCTTTTTGCTGCCTTTCAACTTGCTCTGCATAATACAACATAGATGTAATATTATCAAGATTAGCATGTTCTACCTTTGACTGATTTTTTTTTTTATTTTTTTCATTTGTTGCCTCATCTCCATATTGAATATCGGCCCGAATCATCGCAACTAAAACTTTGCAAATTCTTCTCTGTAGATAAAATGGCAAATGCAATTGTTACATTATATTCATTATTATTGAGATCCATCCTTGAGAAGGACAAACTTTAGGGAGAAAACTTCCTTGACTGGTATAGGAACTTGATAACCGTTCTCAAGCACGAGAAAATGATGTATGTTCTCGAGGAACAAATTCCTGATCCACCAGTCGCAGGAGTTTCGGCCGCTGAAAAAAATATTTATCGTAAGCACTTAGATGACGCGTTAGATGTGTGTAGTCTTATGTTAGTGACCATGACCTCTGAGCTTCAGAAGCAACATGAGGAAATGGGAGCTTTCGAAATGATTAATCATCTAAGGAAACGCTTTCAGGGTCAAGCCCGCCAGGAGAGATTCGATGTGTCAAAATCTCTTTTTCAGTGCAAAATGGCAGAGGGAACACCAGTTGAAACTCACGTTCTGAAGATGATATGCTATATTGAGAGCCTCGAAAGACTGAGATTTCCTTTGGGCCAGGAGCTATCAACTGATTTGATTATGTAATCGTTGCCTGAATCATTCAGTCAGGTTGTATTAAAATACAACATGAATTAGATAGACAAACCTCTCCTAGAATTTTTGAACCTGTTGAGAAGAAAATAGGCAAGTCCAAGGTCATTTACATGGTCAACAACAACAGGGGCAAGGGTTTTGGTAAGCCTAAAGGCAAGCCTTCGGGAAAACCTAACCATTCTGAGAAAGCACTGAAGCCCAAGAGCACTGTGGCTAAGGATGGAAATTGTTTCCATTGTGAACAGAAAGGACACTGGAAGAGAAACTGCCCCAGTTTTCTTGTCGGTAAAAAGCTTCAAAAGGGAGCAAATGTTGCTTCTGGCTCAGGTATTTATATTATTGAGATCAACTTGTCTACTACTACTTCCTCATGGGTATTAGATACCGGATGTGGTTCTCACATTTGCATGAAGGTGCATGGACTTCAAAAGGGAAGAGAGCTGACAAAAGGCGACGTGAACCTACGCGTTGGCAATGCAGCAAGATTTGTTGTATTAGATGTAGGAACATATAGTCTTAGTTTGCCTTCTGGAATTGATCTAGATTTAGACGGTTGTCTTTATGTACTTACTTTAACAAAGAATATTATTTCGAAATCTTGTTTGGACAAGATGGGTTTTGATATTCATATTAAAAACCAAGGAATGTCGTTATCGTTAAATGATGTGTTTTATTGTAGGGCTACATTGGTGAATGGTTTATATGTTCTAGACCTAGAGTCATTTGTTTATAACATAAATACAATGAGGATAAAGACTAAAAAGTTTAATCCTACATACCTCTGGCATTGTCGCTTAGGGCATATAAACGAAAACAGTATTTCCAAACTCCATAAAGATGGATTGTTGGAATCATTTGATTTTGAATCATATAATACATGCGAACCTTGTTTAATGGGTAAGATGACTACTTCTCCTTTTAATAGAACTGGAGAACGAGCAAAGGAGTTGTTGGAACTAATACATGGTGATGTATGCGGTCCATTCAATATCCATGCAAGAGGTGGTTATCTATATTTCATTACTTTTACTGACGATTTCAGTCATTTTGGATACGTGTTTCTTATGAAATTCAAGTCTGAAGCCTTTGAAAAGTTCAAAGAGTATAAGAATGAAGTAGAAAATCAGTTTGTCAAAAGTATTAAGATGCTTCGATCCATTCGAGGTTGGAATACTTAAGTCAAGAATTTTGTGACCATCTAAAGAGTTGTGGAATTGTTTCACAACTTTCTCCTCCGACCACTCCTCAATGGAATGGTGTATCTGAAATGAGAAATCGAACTCTATTAGATATGGTTCGATCAATGATGAGTCACGCGAACTTTCCAAATTCTTTTTGGGGACATACTTTAGAAGTAGCGGTTCAATCCAAATATGTTGAAACGACACCATATCAGATATGGACTGGGAAGCGTCCTAGTATGTCTTTCTTACATATTTGGGGTTGTGAGGCTTTGTGAAACGTCCAACTTTGGACAAGCTCAGCCCAAAGTCGGTTAAGT
Organism: Vinca minor; assembly: GCA_026122235.1. Taxonomy (NCBI): domain Eukaryota; kingdom Viridiplantae; phylum Streptophyta; class Magnoliopsida; order Gentianales; family Apocynaceae; genus Vinca; species Vinca minor. The sequence continues at coordinate 933,382 of JAOCZM010000210.1, read as the reverse complement.
ACATTTTTCTGGGGTATCCTAAGGAAACTATATGATACTACTTCTACATTCCTGATGAGAACAAAGTGTTTGTTGCTCAAAAATGAGTTTTTCTGGAGAAACAGTTTCCTCCTGGGAAAACAAGTGGGAGCCATGTGGAGCTTAATGAAGTTCTGGAGCTTGGTGAAATTCCAAGGGAACTTGGTGAAGTTCCAAGTACAAGTGACTAGGTGGAATTGGAACAAACTACACAAGCTGTTATGGAGCTAGTTCCAGAAACACAAGAACATGGAGATGTTATGTTTATTGATCACGATGAACCTACAATTAAGCAATTACTAGTTCAGATTCGAAGAAATGGCTTGAGGCCATGAGATTCCAAAATGGATTCCATGTACACTAGCCAAGTATGTTCAAATCCATTCGTATCTTGCTTGCTATAGCTGCATAATACGATTATGAAATCTAGCAAATGGATGTCAAAACAGCTTTCCTTAACGGAAACCTAGATGAGGACGTGTATATGATACAGCCCTAAAGGTTTTGTTGATCCAAATAATGCAAATAAAGTATGTAAGCTATTGAAGTCAATTTATAGGCTAAAGCAAACCTCCAGAAGCTGGAATCGACGTTTTGATAAAGCCGTATGCGAGTTAGCTTTTATCAAGAATGTTGATAAACCTTGTGTTTATAAGAAGTTTAGTGGAAACTCGGTGGTATTCCTTGTTTTGTATGGAGATGACATACTACTCATAGAGAATGACATTCCAACCTTGGAATCTGTAAAGGTCTGGTTAGGGCAATGTTTCTCTATAAAGGACTTAGATGAAGCAAGCTTCATCTTAGGAGTCAAGATCTATAGATATAGATCACACATACTTCTTGGCATAAGTCAGAGTACATACATAGACAAAGTGCTAAATTGGTTTAGCATGCAAGAGTCCAAAAATGGCCTTTGTTCTATAGCACTGGATGAGAAAACAATGTGCTAAGACACTGGATGAGAAAGAACGCATGAGTGAGATTCTATATGCTTCGGCAATTGGATCTATCATGTATGACATGTTGTGTACTCGCCCAAATATCTCGTATGCTTTGAGTATAACGAGTAGATACCAACGTCACTGGATAGCCGTCAAGAACATCCTTAAGTACTTACGAAGTACTAAGGACACGTTCTTAATCTATCGTGGGAAAGACGAGCTCATTGTAAGTGGTTACACTGATGCTAGTTTCCAAACCGATAGAGGCGACTTTAGATCACAATCGAGTTATATGTTTTGCCTAAACGGCGGTGCTATGACCTGGAGGAGTTCAAAGCAAGCGACCGTTGCAGATTCTATAACCGAAGCCGAGTACATAGTTGCACCAGATGTCGTTTGGATCTGAAAGTTCATTACTGAACTTGGTGTGGTGCCTAGCATTTCGAATGCGATTTATCTCTATTGTGACAACAATGGAGCCATATCTCAATCAAATGAACCATGGTCTTGTTAGTAGTGCCCTAGGACCATTAGCACATGTTGTGCGTTTTATTATCTTTTGAGCATGTAATTGAATAGTTAATTTTGCTTTTGATTATCAAATGTGTGATTTGATAGTAAAACTCATTAGCTTATGTAATTACTATTCTAGTAGTCCCTAGTTTTATGTAATGCTTAATTACTATGAAATAAAACTAGTATGATTGTTGATTGATGATCTTGTTTTACTGATCATGTGTAATGGACACAAATCACATCATAGATGCGATATATAGGGATACATTGTATTGGGCGTGATCCGTCGAGAAGTAATACTTCATGGTCTTAAGTCATAAGTATTACTTCCTCAATACTATTTTAGAATCCTTAGACCTTATGTCTTCATTGATTCTAGTATGAATGGAGCCACGTTTTGACTCGGTCGGACGTTACTTGTAACGAGTAATCAATACGGCCCGAGATCGGATGTAGTGTCCTATCATAGCTTGAATGTGAGAGACATTGTGAGGAATTTGTCCTCTACATTATTAGAGAGAGATATCCATGGGCCCCTCGATAGGGAAAGAGCTGTTTAAATGCATGGCCGTGCTTCAAATGTATTTGATAAAGTGGTTATCAAATGCTATTTGTCGAAGCAGATCTACACGGAGATCGAGCATAAATACAATTAAGCTTAATAAGGGTGGCGACCACCATGCCTTATGCTTAATTAGGATATCGCGAGACAAAGGGATTAAATAGTGGATTGATATTAGGTTCAGTTGTATATTCATTCACTTTGGGTAGTCACGATGTCCCTGCTAGGTACCGCTTGTGATTTATGAACACACTACTACTACTAAGTGTGTTTTCATTGCCATTGTGAGATGAACCTACGGGTCACACGCATAGAGCGAGCTAACGAGCTTTTATGTCAGATTTAATGAATCTAGAATGTGTCTAGGTTCATTGTATCGACATTTGTCTTTACGAAAATAATAAAGTGTTTATCATTCGAATTAGAGATAGGGGCAATTTCGGTATTTTACCTATAGCTGGGATTACGTGGGAGTTATTATCAGATAAGGACTCCCACTACCAGCTGAAAGTCTAAAGGGAACGTGGGATTACGAGACTCCCAGCTGCCGAGAGAAGTTGAGTAGAGGTGGGAGTTGTTTGAGTGACAAACTCTCACACTCTATATAACATCTCTTAGCCGAAACCTAGATGGCTAATGTTTTTGACCGAAATAAGATATAGAATCGGAAAACCGTTTTCTATTCTAGCCTCTCCCTTTTCTCTCTAATTCCCGAAAATCGAGAAAAAGACGAAGAGCTAGCAATCGCTGCCCGTTTAAAGTCGCGTGGATACCGGTAGAGGGACTTTCATGAATGGAGATCAATCGGTAGCAACATCCGATCCAGAAAGCGTCATCCTCCATTCAGAAGTAGCTTCTGAATCCAAAAGCGTAAGTTTTTCTTGCTGCTTTTTGAATTGTTTCATATGGCGGATCCTTCAGGGGAGGATCCATGGGTGTTTGGAACGAGTTTCCGCCCATGAATCCCTTCAGGTCTCACCAAAGATCCAAACATATACTGCGGCGGTATCACCTGATCCGTGAGATCATTGATAGATGAGATGTGACGATTTGCAAGGTTCACACGGACGATAACATCGCCAATCCACTGACACAGCAACAACATGATCGCCATACTTGTAGCATGGGTATTAGATACCAAGAGAACCGGTCTTAGAGATAGTTATTATGTACAATATACACTAAAAGACAATGTTGTTGTCTTTAGTGTAAGTGGGAGATTGTTGTATTTCTTTTTCATGTGATGAAATATTAATGCATGAATTCCATTATTATTGTTTTGAATACGGTTGTGCTTTTTGTATTAAAACATATAATAACGTCTTTAGATAGTTATGTAATTGTTATATTGAACTATTCTAAAATGTCCCTAGTCAATCATTATTGTGGAATTTAAGGACAACAATGATGTGTTGAGACTAGTATGTGTTGTGATTAAATATGTGATATTAAATCAAACACATGGGTATTTGATACTGGACGGACCCACTTATAAGAAAATTTCATGGATTGTTGTATAAATGTCAACAATGTTCTTATAATGATTTTGTTTGCACCTAAATCCTTCGACTTGAGACCATACAAGATTTCATGCTTGACTAATGGTATGCTTTGATGGCGTCAAACGTCGTCTGTAACTAGATGGGCTATAAAGGCATTTGTTGGGTATATTTATGAACTATGTCAGGATGAGGTGTGATAGATAGAGGATTTGTCCCTCCTATACAACAAGAGTGATATCTTGGGCCCCTTGATTGAGTGAGACTAGTTCATGGACATGAACAAGTGAATTAATATGAGATATTAATGTCATTTGATTAGTCTACTCGGGAATAAAGAAACTGACTGATTGAACTATGCAAGTTTGACATACTCCGTGACTTGTGTTCAATCTAGATATCGAGTACAAAGGGATTAGTGCAAAAGATCATATTCGTCGTTACTTCAATCACCAGGACTATTTATGAATTGAGAGTAATGATGTGTTGTTATATACCTCTCATTACTGTTGACAATTGTTGTCACGACCAACAAAGCAAATACCCAAAGGGTCGCACATTATTATAAACTGGATTGGACTTGTTGGAGTTTACATTTGCTATAAGTGCTCAATTGGATTGGGCAAAAGACCCAGTCGACCGAGAGCTGTCTCGGGTCGACCGAACTTTTGGTCACTCCGGTCGGCCGAGAACCATTTCTCCGGTCAACCGGACCTGTTGGACCAGGTCAAAACCGACACATCTACATATGTGAGGGTGTGTGTGTGTGTAAGGGAGTAGTGGGAGAGAATAGTAGGGAAGTGGAGTTAGTGGGTAATTTCACTAACACCACAAAATGATGAAATGTTCATCATTTTACACATTCAAGAGTGATTTAATTTACTCTCTATTCTCTCTACCCTCTTAGCTGAAATCCAAGAAGAAAGAATTTGGGGATTTTTCCTTCTTTATTTTTTACACATTCTCAAGAATAATTAAAGAGAAAAAAATACTATTTTTCTCATCTCTTTGATTTCTGGTTTTCCTAAGTCATCAATACTTTGTGGATTCCGGGAAAAAGTATTTTTTCAAACTTCGTAGTTCTTAGACTAGCATCTGAAACACGGAGTAACAAGATCAGAGGTTGGTGTGTGGATACCAATAGAGACAGGAGTCTGAAGGCTGCTGTTGGTGATCATTTGTAGCACAATCCGGGCAACGTCGATTAGATCGACACAAAGGTATAATTCCTAACACAGGGTCTTTTGGTTCTTTCTCGTGAGTAGATCCTCTAAAGGAACGTAATCCTGCGCTATTTATTTTCTCTACGTTTTGGGGATTACAAATTTTTCCTTCACTTTGAACTCATTCATTGTGACATTTGGGAAAAATATGCTACTCGTTCGCTCACAGAAGCACATTATTTTCTATGCTTAGTACACGATTTTTCACGTGCTATTTGGATTTATTTACTTCATGACAAAACAAACACTAGAAAAGCCTTTATTGATTTTCATAAAATGGTTCAAACACAATTTAATGGGTAATTAATAGAGTTCAGAGTGACAATGGTTTAGAGTTTATTGGGTTGCGAGAATATTTTTCACATAAGGGTATCATTCACAAAACTTCATGTGTTGGTACCCCCAACAAAATGGGAGAGTGGAAAGAAAAATCGTCGCATCTTAAACGTGGCTCGTGCCTTAAAGTTTGAGTCAGAATTATCACTTCAATTTTGGGGGAATGTGTTCTTACCGCCGCTTATCTTATAAATAGAACTCCTAGCATTTTGCATAAAGGGAAGACATCATACGAAGTACTTTTTGGAAAACCACCTTCATATACTCACCTTCGTATTTATGGATGTCTTTGTTATGTTCGTATTCCTACCAAAAATAAATTTAGTGAGCGGTCTGTCAAATGTAACTTTTTGGGTTATCCAATGGGGCAACATGGGTGGAAAGTCTACGATTTGCAATAAAAAAATCATCATATCCAGAGATGTTCATTTTTATGAACATATTTTCCCCTTAAAATATTGCGATTTGCAAACTAATTTCCTTGTTAATGGATCTGAACCCCTGAGTCCAGAACATTCACAAGGCAGCCCAGCTTCAGAGCCCTTAGAAGCCGGTAGTCCAGTTCCAGAAGGCCCGGCCCCTTAGTCGTGGGCTAGCCCACGAACCAACCCACTTTCAAAACACGTGCATCCTCAGACGAGGGTCAGCCTTTCTCTCAATCCATTGAGCCTACCGAGCCCACCAACCAGCCCATGTCCACAAAACCCATCTTAGTCCATTAATCCTTTTGGGCCCAGCGAGTCAACTAACACCTTAGGCCCAAACGAGTCAACTATCCACCATAACCAGTCCGCCTTGGGCCCAGCCGAAGCCACCAATCCACCCACTTCCCAGTTATCCTTCGGCCCAGCTGAATCCCCCAGTCCATCTGCTCTTGTCCTGGTGCCACCAATCCTTCGTTAGTCCGAACGGCAAACCTAACCACCAAGTCACTTGCAAGATTTTGAGTGCTACGCAACAGCTGATATCTCACGGACACCACCTTTATTAGAAAATTCCTCAAGTATTTCTTATCCTCTTAGTTAATTTATCACTTGTGATAATTTTTCTCATCCTCATAAATTATTTTTGGCCTCAATTTCTTTCGGTTTCGAACCTAAAATTTATTTTCAAACTATACAATATCTGGAATGGCGTGAATCAATGAGACAGGAATTAGCCGCCCTTACGAGTAACAATACTTAGGTTCTTTCTCCTCTTCCTCTTGGTAAAAAATCCGTTGGCAGTCGGTGGGTTTATCGTCTCAAGTATTGATCTGATGGGACCATTGAACAACCGAAATCTAGATTTGTAGCCAAGGGTTACTCTCAGGTCGAGGGGGAGGATTTCACCGAGACCTTTACACATGTTGCCAAGATGACCATGGTTCGCTGTCTTTTTGCATTGGCAGTATCTCAAGGTTGGTTTCTTTATCAGATGGATGTCAATAATGCCTTTCTTCATGGTGATTTGAAGGAGGAAATTTATATGGATCCACCATTGGTTCTTCATCTCCCTAAACCCAATTTATATTGCAAATTTAAGAAGTCTATTTATGGATTAAAAACAGGCAGGACGAAATTGGTTTTCTAAATTAACCAATACTCTGCGAAAGTTTGGTTTTAAGAAGTCACCAGTTGATCACTCTCTTTTTATTTATAGACAAGGAAAGATTGTCTTGGTAGTTTTGGTTTATGTTGACGATATAATTATTGATGGGAATCACTTGCCGAAATGTGACGAATTGAAACAATTTCTTAATGCCAATTTTAAAATTAAAGATTTGGGAGTTCTAAAATATTTCTTGGGAATTGAAGTTGGTCATTCTTCACGAGGATTGTTTCTTAGTCAAAGAAGGTATGCACTGGACATTCTGATTGAGTGTTGTTTATCTGGAGAAAACCCAATTAACACATCAATTAAGTTATAACATAAATTATCTGATGAAAATGGTGAAGTTTTTGGCAATCCAGGGCGTTACAGAAGATTGGTTGGAAGATTACTTTATTTGACTATTACAAGGCCTGACATCACTTATGTTGTAAAGATATTAAGTCAATTTATGCAACAACCTATAGAAAGACACTGGGAGGCAGCAATAAGGGTCTTTAGATTTAGCAAAAGCAACCTAGGAAGAGGCATTTTACTGCCTAAGAATAATCCAAATCTGAATTTGATTGCTTATTGTGATTTTGACTGGCTGTTTGTCCAATGACTCGCAGGTCCATTACAGGTTACTTTAGCAAACTTGGCAATGCTCATATCTCTTGGAAGTCCAAGAAACAACAAGTTGTATAACTTTCTTCTGTGGAGGCAGAATATCGATCCATGACAAATACAACTAGTGAGTTAACTTGGCTTCGTGAATTGTTCAGATTTCTAGGCGTGTCACTAGGCCCTGCAAAACTCTTTTGTGATAATCAATCAGCATTTATATTGCCACTAATTCAGTCTTTAATGAATGTACCAAGAACATAGAAATTGATTGTAACTTTATTCGTGAGAAAATCACTAAAGGGGATCTGTTGACTTGTCACATTGGTACACATTAACAGTTGGCAGACATTCTCCCCAAGGCCTTGACTCAGAAACAATTTGATTACTTGATTAACGAGTTGGGTGTTCTCGATTTACACACTCCAACTTGAGGGGGAGTATTAAGAATAGACTTATTACGTTAGTAGAATTCTAGTAATTACCTATTATAGTCTTTACAATATTGTAGAGTTAGATAGTTATTGAATTTCCTTCTTTACTTAGAGTTACATTTTTAATTAACTTCCTTCTTAGCTTATGTCCTTTTTTTTTTTTTTTTAAGGAAAGGGTAATATCATTAATGGATATTAAAAATTACATGAGGGGGGGAATTCCGAGGGATCCCCTACCCTTTGAAATGAGGCGTCAAACACCAGAGGATGTCCATCCAGCAAGTGAGCCAAAACAATACTTGATTTGTGGGCATAGAAAATTCTAAAGAATGGATTCCCTAAGATACGCATTACTATACCATTACAAACAGACTCTATAACTAAAAAAATAAAATCAGAGTCACGTTCAAACCATATGCCTTCCACGATTGCCAGAGTTATTGTCTGCAAACTTTTAAAACACATAAAATTAGGAGGAGAGATCAGATGAAAAATGCATTGGCTAGTTAGCCAGCGACCACGCCAGATTAATCAATTCAATTCATTGATTCCATATTATTTTTCAATTATTTTTTACATTGCAATAGAAATTATACCCTATGTTTTGACTTGCTAAGGTTTTACCATTTATAAAATTAAAACAACTTTTCGTAGTGTCTAATATGCTAAAGAAACTTTGACAATGACATGTTTCTAACAAAGCTTCTCACTGAGGATTTACCTAAACTCTTCGTGCTTCCAAAGAAAATTGTGTTAGACTTTGAGAAGGGGAAATCCGTTGGCCCCGTTCCAGATGATTTGAAGTCAGGAGAAGTCCAGGAAGGAGATAATGAGTATGTAGGAGAATTATCGTTGACACTTGTAGATGCTAGGAAGCTCTCATATTTTTTCTATGGTAAAAAACTCTTGTGTGTCACTTAATATCAATGTGCATGCTTCTAGTCTCGTGGTGTAATCAGTCATAGATTGAGAATCCAATCAGTCATTCTTTTAAATATCCAATCCGTCATTTATAAATTTGTTACAACGAGTCACAAAAAAAAGAAGGTAAATTTGTTACTTGTTCTGCTTGAGATTCAAATTGATATTGTTGATGCTCATATTTTTCTTGCTTGTCCTTCAATTACATATATATTTCCTTTACCATTCAGGCAAAACAGATTCATATGTAGTTCTAAACTTGGGAGATCAAGAAATACGCAGTAAAAGAACAGTCAGACTACCATTATTGGACCTCCTGGTCAACCTATATGGAATCATGTGAGTATCAGATGATCATGGTCATACAGTTTGGAAATCAGCTAATTTATATCTCTGTCTGAAGTATTAAACCTGCCAATGATAATAATGCATATTCACTTTCCAGGATTTTCACTTGCTAGTTGAGGACCCCACGAAACAAAAGTTAAACCTTGAAGTGAAGGACTTATTTGGATTTACAGAGTTCACTATCGGTAAAGAAGAGGTAAAATACTTTTAACTTCCGTGCATCAATAAGCAACTTTACTTGAGCAAGAAACAGAAAAAGGAAAAATAAGAAAAATAATGGGCTTTTGCTTCCATCTATCTCAAAATTTGCCAGAGAAACAACCACCACCAAGCCTTGGTCCCAAGTAATGGGTGGGCTGAATGAACCAAAAATTTTGCATCTCGAGCTATCTTAGTCATTAGCGAACTTTGTCCGTTGCATTGTAATTATGTGAGGACGGGTATGGCAGCAATGAGAATTAGGTTGAATTAGGCAAGGTATGTAAGAAAGAAATTCGGATTACCAACAAAATGTCACGAAAAATAATTTCGAATCCGTTTCTTACTAGGATCATCACGAGTAAGAACCAATTCGTTTTCATTAGAATCAGTACCTTAAGATGTTGAGAACATAAACGGTTTATGTGTTGTAATGATGTCGATCACAAGCAAGAATCTGATATTCGTAAATCCCTTGCCTCTACGGTATCCACACGACCACTTGGATGGATGTTATACACTCTAATGCTAGCCAACAAATTAAAAACAAAAGGTCTTCAAGACAATGTTCAAAAGAGTTCCTTTTTGATAATGTTTCGAAGAAAAAAAGGAAGAAAGAGGTGGAATGAAAAATATGATTTTACTTCTCTTGTTATGTTTTCTAACATCAATATGTTAGGACAAAATAGAGGATATAAAGGGTTGGTGGTTTAATCCATAATAAACCACCAAATTCAACCAATAACCTCTTCCAACTCCCTTAACTTTCGTTTTCAGAATTTGGTTCAACAAACCGGTTCGGCCGGTTGAATAGACCGGTTCAGTTGAATTGATCGGTTCAACTAATCCGATATTGTTTGGCCAATCTAATTGACTGCATCAGTCCAATTGGAGCACCTATCATCAAATGCAAAATCCAACAAGCCCAATCCAAATGATCATAGAGTGCGACCCATTAGGTATTTGCAATGTTGGTCGTGACAAGAATTTGCCAACAGTAAAAGCAGTATCCAACAACACATAATTACTTCCAAATTACAAATATTACTGGTGATTCGACATAATCACATTTTATGACCTTTTGTAGCTAATCCATTTGTCTTTGATATTTTGATTAAACACAAGTTGTGGAATATGTCATACTTGTATAGTTGAATCTTTTTTTCTTGATTCGTGAGTAGACTAATCAAATGACAAAGATATCACATATCAATTCATTTGTTCATGGCCATGAATTAGTCTCAATCTCTCAAGGGGCCCAAGATATCACTCATGTTATGTATGAGGAAAAAATTATTTCTTAATCACACCTCATCCTACACATGGTTCGTAATATACCCAACAAATTCCTTTATTTCTCATCTTGTTACCGACATCGTTTGACACCATAAAAGTATATCACTAGCCATGTAGGAAATCTTGTGAGATTTCAAGTCAAAATATTTATACATACAAACTCGATCATTATAAGAAACATTATTGACATTTATATAACAATCCATGAAGTGATCTTACACCGGGTCGGTCCAGTATTATTTTATCCAATATCACATACCCACGAGTTGATTAGATATCTAATATCAATCATGACACATACTAGTCTCAATACATTATTATTATCCTCGGCATTCCATAATAATGTTTGACTAGTGACATTTAAGAATAGTATTATAACAACTATTCTAAAGGATGTTATTATGAATAATACTAACTCACATAAGTATTAAACAAAGAAAACGAGACATCAGGACGACTATTTGTGGAGCTGGTTCAATTTTCATTTGAACATCAGTGCTAGTGTGATAGTTTTGAACTTCTGTAAGTTCAGGAATTTATGTAAGTTCAGCTTGACTCCCACTTGTCTTTCTAGTAATAAATTCTTTTTTAAGAAAGACCCCCGTTCGACAAACACTTTGTTCTAGTTAAAATTATAGAAGAAATACCCTTTAGTTTCTGTAGGGTACCAAACAAATGAGCACTTGAATGATTTAGGGCTCAGGTTATCAGAAGCTGTGCGCTTCACAAACGCCTCACAATCCCAAATCTTCATGAATGACATACTAGGACATTTCCCAATCCATATCTCATATGATGTTCTTTCAACCGATTTAGATGGAACCCGGTTTAGTGTTAAAACTTCTGTTTATTAGGTAGGCTCGCATGACTCATCATAGATCGAACCATATCTAATAAAGTTTGATTTCTCCTTTCGGATACTCCATTCCATTGTGGAGTAGCCGGGGAGAGTGTTGTGAAACAATTCCACAATCTTTAAGATAGTCACGAAACATTGGCTCAAGTATTGTCCGCCTTGATAAGATCGAAGTATTTTAATACTCTTGTCAAGCTGTTTTTTTTTACTTTATTGTTAAACTCTTTGAACTTTTCAAAAGCTTCTGATTTGTGTTTCATAATGTTAAGAGCTATTAGCACATTTAGCACATGTGGTATAGGTGTATATGCACAATTATAGGAATTAGATTGACTAGATTAATTCTAGGAATTGATTGATCTTTATTAATCCTTTCATTTATTTATTTCCTGTTTGCTTTTTCCTAGGAGTGTATATATATGTAACACTTGTTCTATATGAGATACAACTTGAGTATATATTCACAATTCCTAATTACTTTGTTACATGGTATGAGGGCAATAGTGAATTAGGGTTTGAGTGAGATACTCGTTTGGGGCAATCTGAAAATTGTCAAAACATTAGGGTTTAGGTATCGTTTTAGGATCTCAACTTTTGGCCGAGAGTTGTTCGACATTGGGATTCCACCACTTAGATCGGTATTCGGGATTTTGGTTGTGACTTTCTTGGCGACTCAGAAGCGCATATACGTGCTTAATTTGGTATTTTTTGGTTCATCTCCCCCTTTCGTTCCTATGTCAGTTCAGGTAATCCAAATACATGTATTATTTCCTCATTATCCAAATTCGTCATTGATTCTGGCGCAACAGATCGTATGTCGGGTAATCCTAACTCTTTTACCATATATCGACCTCATACCTCATCAAATGTAACCCTACCTGAAAGTTCTCCATCTTGTGTAATTGGGTATTGCACAATTAACTTAACTCCTGAGCTTTCGCTCTCTAATATTTTACATTTGTCAAATTTTCTTTCAATTTGTTGTATGTTAGCTAAATCACTCAAACTCCTAATCGATGTGTCTCGTTTTTTTCCCGATCATTGCTTATTTCAGAATCTTATGACGAAGAAGATTATTGGTAAAGGATATGTGTCAGGGGGCTCTATATACTTGAAAAATCAACACGTCAATCCATTGCTTGTTCTAGTGTTTCCTCTGCTTTCAAAGAACATTGCCAACTGGGTCACCCATCTCTCCCTTTACTCAAGAAATTTTGTCCTGAGTATTCTAAAGTCAGTTTTAGGTTGCGAGTCGTGTCAATTTACTAAAGATCACTGTAAAACACAAGAGGGGGGTGAATTGGGTTTTAACTAATCTTTGTAAACTTTTTCGAATCTCTAAGCAATGCTATTGCAAGTTTGAGCAAGATGATTAAAAGCAAAGTAAACCCAATAACAAGACAAAGGATTTATAGTGGTTCGACTCACTCAGAAAATCTACATCCACTACCTTGAGCCGCACCCAAGGATTTTAAACAACTTCACTAAGAAGAATGTTTACACTTGTGGCTAACTCACTAAGAGTTTTACAACACAACCACAACTCAAAACTCACAAAGAGCTTGCCCACACAAAGTAGGACGTTTACAACTTGCCCACACTAAGTAGGACTTAAACAAATAACCCTATCACTAAGAAAGGGAATGAGATAGGTTAAGTACAAAGTTGTTCACTCTTCTAAGTGAAAGATGGATACCTTTGAAGTACATCAATTTGAAGCTCTTTGAACATATGAAGTTCACTCTTTGTCTTGCATTTGAAATAACACATTTGAATGATTTAGATCATGAAGTGTTTTTGCTTTGAAGGTGTTTTGACTTGATAAGAAATCAATGTAAATTGTATGTGCAAGTCTTTTAGTCATTCTCTAGCTTTGGAGTATATATACATTTCAAAATAGGCTGAAAAACGACTCTCCAATGGTCAAATAACGGCTAGAAAATGCAGAGTTCGGTTGACCGAACATAGCACCTCGGATGACCGAAGTCAAGCTCGGTTGAGCCTAACCCTAGGTCGGTCGACCGAACCAACACTTAGGTCGACCGAACCAGCCTTTGGTCGACCGAGGCTCAACATCAAAACTCTCTGTTTGTGCTCGGTTGATCCGAGGTAAACTCGGATGATCCGACATATGAGCTGATTTTTCACACGTTTTGAAATCTTTTGAAGACTAAAAGGTTTTCCCAAAAGGCAATAAGTAAGAACACTTGGAAAACCATTTTAAAGGACTTAGACTTAGAAAACAAAGGCTTTGAAGATACAAACACATTTAAGAATCATTTTGAAAACTAAGCCTTTTGAAAACTTGTTTGTGTGAATGCAAGACTAGAGTGTAGAGCTTATGTTCATGAGAGCTTTGGTTAGAGCTTTATAAAATAACGACTAATGACTACAAAGCTAAACTAACCAAACCTAAGTCTTCAATCTTCAATTTTGAAAGATGAGCCTTGAATAACTTTGAATCTTGATACCAATGGCTTGATTGAAGTACTTAGAGCTTCCATAATGAGTTCCGATATTCTATCACAAAGATATAAAACATTAGACACAACATCAAGTGTTTGTCCATTATCAAAAACCGAGTTCGATCGCCTTTAGGGCTAACAATCTCCCCCTTTTTGATTATGACAAACTTTGATGTAATTAGATAGGATATGGACAATTTTAAGTACAAGGAAGCATGGCAAAAGGATATAAGAACAAATAAGTGTAAAGCTAAGTGCTTATAAGATAAACCAAGATAGAATGAGAAACATAAGCACTAGCATGTTAAGTTCTTTTGCCATATACATTAGGGACTCTTTGAAGAGCCCTATTTCCCAACCAACCTCCTTGCCTCCTTCCTTCCATTAAATAGCATTCTTGTGTGTAATATACATACCTTAGTTTACACAAGAAGCTAACTTACCATTTTCATCAATGTTGATGTGAGTGCTAAGGATCCTATTACAAAGAACATGCTCACTCAAACATTAGAACTATCAATGGTTTGTTATCATCAAAACAACATAGGATATTTTGTAATTTTCAAAAGGAGAAAGCTTAGAACTTGCAAAATGGGAGAGATAAGGGTTTCTTTAATATAGGGGGAGTAGAATTTTTTTTGAGAAAACTTCTACTTGTCTGGATCCTTAATATCCTTATCTCATGCATACATTTGGTATCTTATTTTTGCATATTATTCCCATTTGCATCAATGTTTTGTCATCATCAAAAAGGGGGAGATTGTTAGCCTGAAGGGCAAAATATCCTATGTTGTTTTGATGATAACAAACCATTGATAGTTCTAATGTTTGAGTGAGCATGTTCTTTGTAATAGGATCCTTAGCACTCACATCAACATTGATGAAAATGGTAAGTTAGCTTCTTGTGTAAACTAAGGTATGTATATTACACACAAGAATGCTATTTAATGGAAGGAAGGAGGCAAGGAGGTTGGTTGGGAAATAGGGCTCTTCAAAGAGTCCCTAATGTATATGGCAAAAGAACTTAACATGCTAGTGCTTATGTTTCTCGTTCTATCTTGGTTTATCTTATAAGCACTTAGCTTTACACTTATTTGTTCTTATATCCTTTTGGCATAATCAAAAAGACTTCAATCTCCAAGATATAAGGGTGTACTTGCAAAAACATAATCAGTTCATAGCACAAGCAAAGTTAATACACCAATTTCCTGAGGAATGATCTTTTTGAATACCAAATGTATGCATGAGATAAGGATATTAAGGATCTAGACAAGTAGAAGTTTTCTCAAAAAAAATTCTACTCCCCCTATATTAAAGAAACCCTTATCTCTCCCATTTTGCAAGTTCTAAGCTTTCTCCTTTTGAAAATTACTTCTCTTGGCACATTTGCAACACTAAAAAACTCTCCCTCTTTTTGTCAAAATAAAAAAGGGATATCAGAGCACCAATAAGAAAAGCATTTCAACGAAAAGTAAAGATTAATTTTGGAGAAGCTTGATGAAATTTAATAATCCTCCCCATATAAAGACAAACTTAAAAACCATGGAAACAACTTGATGGTCTTGTAGATTGATAAAATAAGAACCAAAAGATCAATCCAAAGATCAAAAATAATTCTGAAGAAGGATTACTTATGAATAAGCTTGGTTGATTTCAAAAAAAAAAACAAGGAGTCCATAATAACACATAAATCCAAAAGATGGTCATGTATGGCTCAAAAAGAATATCAACCTAAGCTAAAAACAAAGGAGATAGGGAATAAACCTTTAAGAACAATCTCCCCGTTTATCAAACATACGCTGTTAGCTATTTGAGATAAAACCAAGTATGATACCAATTGACCAATTGTAAAACATGATACCAATTGTAAATATAGCCAATTGTAAAACATGTTTGAAAATATAGCTAACAAAGTACTAGTGGAAGTGATACCATGAATTCATAAGATAAGCACAAGTATCACAACCAAAAGAAGTAGAGGAAGTGTAAGATAGCACTTGGAGTACATTCCTCTAATAAGTTTATGGTTAGCTAAATGAGTGTAGCAACTCTTAAAGAAATACTAACCAAAAACTCTAATGAGATCACAATGGATAAGAAAATGAAGAATATGATCTCAAAGTTATTAAAGGGAGAGTATATGTGATACCAATTGAAGACATAAACATTTATAACACATATAACTTCCAAAATAACTTACACAAGTTGGCTATAAGAGTTAAAAGATGAAAAGCAAGCCAACAAGTGATGTGATGGTGTAAAATATGAACAATTGAGCAAACATCACATAGTATGAGGGAGGTATGAGTTGAAAACATTTGCAAAACTCCCTCTTAGGTTATGCCACTTCCAAACACACAAATAGACACAACCCATGGCATAATCAATGCCACAATCACAGTTTACATCCTAAGTCAAGCATCTAGACGATCAACCACATAAGATAAATGCTAAAGACTTGAATATAAACACAAACCCCTATATGCAATAAAGATCAAGTGAAAACAAAACAAAGCATATACAAACTCCCCAAAGCATAAGACACAAAATAATAGAGGGGAGGGGGTTGTAAAAAGAGATTTCATCACAAGGATCAAATCATTAAGCTCTCTTATAGCATGCTCAAAAGAATCAAAACATATGAAGAGAAAACATGTTATAAAAGGAAAGAGATTGAGTTTAGTAATATCTCATTGAATTTTGATGAATGCTTTTGCACTTTGAGTTCTTTCAATGAGTTCTTTTAGCTTCTCAATCTTCTTTGCATGACAAGTGTAGAGTCATCAATGATGGGTGACTTTTCTTTTCTAGATGAACCCTCTACAATCTTGTAATCCTTAGCATTTGACTCTTTTCTTGGAGTCTTAGCTCACTTGTGCCATTCCTTGTAGTTCATATCTTCTCCTTGAAGCTTAGAACTCTTTGTTACCTACAAGGAATTCTTGAGAACAAATTTGGTACCTTTTTAAAGGTCCTTCATTATTAGCTCAATATCTCAAGTAGCACATATATGCATAAGGATCATGCAAGGCAAAAACCAAAACAACTAGATGGATTCTTAAATGAAAGTGACATGACAAAACAAGAATCAATCAAGTTGCATATGCTACATCTCATAAAAACCTTAGCTAAAATCAACATGGACAATAAAGAACATGCTAAAGGTTATCTATATGAATATAACATTCAAGAATGTGAGATGCAACATATATAAGAGCAAGCATGTATATATATCAAAAACACTTAAACACATTAAATAAAGTGTTAAGAGAAGGTGATTTTGATACCTTTGCTTTCTTACCAAGTGATGAAGACATTGTATTGACACTTTGGCTCTTGTCATCACTTGATGCTTTGCTCTTTGTATTCAAGCAACTTGGTTCTCCAATTGATTAACATTTGAACTTTGAGAATCCAAGTGTTAAGGAGTGCTTTTGAATTTCTTCTTTTGGCACATCTCCTTTGACTTCTCCCCAATGCCATTTCTCTTCGAATCAAGTCCATTGAAGCTTTGTGGCATACATCTAACTTATAAGAACCTATAAGATCAAGGGAAGAGTAGCTTTTGGTACCCACTTTTGTTTGGGTCCATGGGGGTTAGTTAAAATACGCTTAACTCTCCAAATGGTTTTAACTCCCCTTTCAATCTTCTTCTTAACATGGCATCTATCACAAGAGTGACCATGTTTTCCACAATATGTGCAATGAATATGTGGCTTAGAAGATTTGTGAGCACGCACAAGATATCTATTTGGCCTTTGTGACATTCTAGCATTTACAACAAGAATCTTAGGTTTAAGAGAAGAGCTAGCAATATCAGCATGTTTAGCAATATAACCAAGGCCATGTTTATCATGTGAAGCACATTGCATGCCAAGAATTTGATCAAGATTATTCTTACCCTTATTAAAGTTATCAACAAGAAGGGTAAGATCATTAACTTTGTTTTTCAAATGATCAAACTCAACAAGCTTGTTTTCTAAAGATGACAATTTATCACAAGCTTCTATGTATTGTAATGAAGATGTATTGCAAGTAGTAATAAGATCAACATTTTCACATTTCAAGCAATTAACATCATCACACAACTTTTTATTTTCATCAACCAACTTAGATATTTCAACAAGCAAAGATTCAATTTTAAGCTTCATATCTTTGTTTTGCTTGGCACATTTTTTTAATTGATCATACATATCAATTAAAAGCTCATTAGGATCATCCTCATCATTATCATCATCATCATAAGAATATTAAATTGAGGGAGAAGGATGTACCTCATTACCAATTGCCATGAAGCATAAGTTGGCGGATTCATCATCACCGTCATCACTTGCAGAGCTTAGTCCTTCATGAGTATCTTCAAGCGTTTTCCACATAGAGTGGGCGGATTTGCTTCCAAGGACACGGTTGTACTCCTCCGGACTTAAGGCACAACTAAGAATGTTCATAGCCTTATAATTTCGAGTCATTTTCATGGACTCGTCTTCATTTAGCTCATTGTCCGTCTTTGGAGTTTGAACACCCTCCACTACTTTCATCGGTACATATGGACCTTCTTCAAATATATGCCATAACGAATAATCTATGGAGCATACATATATCTTGATTCGGTCTTTCCAATCTTCAAAATTATTTTCATCAAGAAGTGGTGGTCTATCGATGGAAGATCCCTCTTGGTATGCTAAAGCGGAATATTCGGCCATAAACTTTTCTTCAAACGATTAAGGTAAAGATGAAGACGAGGCTCTGATACCAATTGTAAAACACAAGAGAGGGGGGGGGGGTGAATTGGGTTTTAACTAATCTTGTAAACTTTTTCGAATCTCTAAGCAATGCTATTGCAAGTTTGAGCAAGATGATTAAAAGAAAAGTAAAACCCAATAACAAGATAAAGGATTTATAGTGGTTCGACTCACTCAGAATCTACATCCACTACCTTGAGCCGCACCCAAGGATTTTAAACAACTTCACTAAGAAGAATGTTTACACTTGTGGCTAACTCACTAAGAGTTTTACAACACAACCACAACTCAAAACTCACAAAGAGCTTGCCCAGACAAAGTAGGACTTTTACAACTTGCCCACACTAAGTAGGACTTAAACAAATAACCCTATCACTAAGAAAGGGAATGAGATAGGTTAAGTACAAAGTTGTTCACTCTTCTAAGTGAAAGATGGATACATTTGAAGTACATCAATTTGAAGCTCTTTGAACATATGAAGTTCACTCTTTGTCTTGCATTTGAAATAACACCTTTGAATGATTTAGATCATGAAGTGTTTTTGCTTTGAAGGTGTTTTGACTTGATAAGAAATCAATGTAAATTATATGTGCAAGTCTTTTAGTCATTCTCTAGCTTTGGAGTATATATACATTTCAAAATAGGCTGAAAAACGACTCTCCAACGGTCAAATAACGGCTAGAAAACGCACAGTTCGGTTGACCGAACATAGCACCTCGGATGACCGAAGTCAAGCTCGGTTGAGCCTAACCCTAGGTCGGTCGACCGAACCAACACTTAGGTCGACCGAACCAGCCTTTGGTCGACCGAGGCTCAACATCAAAACTCTCTGTTTGTGCTCGGTTGATCCGAGGTAAACTCGGATGATCCGACCTATGAGCTGATTTTTCACACGTTTTGAAATCTTTTGAAGTCTTTTGAAGATTAAAAGGTTTTCCCAAAAGGCAATAAGTAAGAACACTTGGAAAACCATTTTAAAGGACTTAGACTTAGAAAACAAAGGCTTTGAAGATACAAACACATTTAAGAATCATTTTGAAAACTAAGCCTTTTGAAAACTTGTTTGTGTGAATGCAAGACTAGAGTGTAGAGCTTATGTTCATGAGAGCTTTGGTTAGAGCTTTATAAAATAACGACTAATGACTACAAAGCTAAACTAACCAAACCTAAGTCTTCAATCTTCAATTTTGAAAGATGAGCCTTGAATAACTTTGAATCTTGATACCAATGGCTTGATTGAAGTACTTAGAGCTTCCATAATGAGTTCCGATATTCTATCACAAAGGATATAAAACATTAGACACAACATCAAGTGTTTGTCCATTATCAAAAACCGAGTTCGATCGCCCTTAGGGCTAACAATCACCGTTTTAGCTCTAGTCCTAGAGTCAATAAACGAATTGATTCTTCTTTTGAGTTAGTTCTCTCAGATATTTGGGGTTCGTGTCCCATTCCATCCAAACCTGGTTTAACATATTTTGTTACTTTTGTTGATGACTATTCTCGTATGACTTGGTTATTTTTTATGAAAAATCATTCTGAGTTATTCTGTATATTTTCTGCCTTCTATGCTGAAATTAAAATTCACTTCAATGTCTCTATTCGTACATTAATGAGTGATAATGGAAAATAATATTTGTCAGTAGCTTTTCAAGCCATTATGACACACCATGGAATTATTCACCAAACATCATGTGGTTATACACCATCTCAAAATGGGGTAGCAGAACGCAAAAATAGGCATATTCTTGAGACTGTAAGAGCTCTATTATTTAAGATGAATGTGCATAAATCTTTTTGGGCTGATGCAGTGTAAACAACATGTTTTCTAATTAATCGTATGCCTTCATAAGTTCTTCAGGGTAAGACTCTTTTTCATACTCTTTTCCGACCAAGTCATTATATCCCATTGACCCTAAACCTTTTGGGAGTACTTGCTTTGTACGAGATATTCGTCCATCTGTCACTAAATTAGACTCCCCAAGTGCTTGAAGTGTGTCTTCTTAAAATACTCTCGTCATAAAAAAAATGTATAAGTGTTATTGTCCCAGTATTGACAAATACATTGTCTCCAAAGATGTTACCTTTCTAGAAGACACATATTTCTTTTCTTCTTCTGTTTCGACTTGTAAGGGGGAGGATGATTTGTTGGTTTATACCATTACTCCTATTCCTTTAGTATCTGAACCAACACCTGATTGTGATCTGAATATGAACCTGAACCTGACATTGTCTATTTTCCCACATCCATACTTGAACGAACTCCCGTTGTTGAGTCGACCACAGTTACTTCCACACCTCCTCTCCAAGTCTAGTCTAGATGTCCACCTCCTCCTGACACACATCCGACGCCAACTACTTCGTCTTCCGATCTTATGTTAACTGATGATCTTCCAATTGCACAACGCAAAGGTAAACGTCAATGCACTTACCCTAATTCTACTTTTGTATCTTATGATCATTTGTCACACTCTGCGTGTTCCTTTATCACTTCTATTGATTCCAACACTATCCCTAAATCTGTTTATGAAGCTTTATTTCATCCTGATTGGAGTCGTGCAATGATAGAGGAAAAGGATGCCTGAAATGATAATGGTACTTGGGAGTTAACGGCCATATCTGCAGGGAAGAAAGCTATTGGATGCAAGTGGGTATTTACAGTGAAAACTAATCCTAATGGATTCATTTCAAGGTTGAAAGCTCGCCTTGTTGCTAAGGCATATGCTTAGATATACGAAGTTTATTACTAAGATACCTTTTCCCCTTTTTGCAAAGCTAACCTCTGTTCGACTATTTATTTCTTTGGCAACTATCTCTTATTGGCCTCTACATCAGTTAGATATCAATAATGCTTTTTTTCATGGTAATCTTCGAGAAGAGGTATACATGGAGCAACCACCTGAGTTTGTTGCTCAGGGGGAGCATGGAAAATATGAAAGGGAAAGTTTGGTATATTCGGAAATCTCTGTATGACCTAAAACAAAGTCCACGTGTTTGGTCAGAAAATTTAGTCAGGTAACTAAAGTGTTTGTTATGTTAAAGAGCAGATATGATCGCACTGTGTTCTACAAAAAGTCTAGTACTGGTATCATCATTTAGTTGTTTATGTAGATTATATTATCATAACAGGGAGTGACAGTGTGGGGATATCATTTCTTAAGTCTTTCCTTCAGACTCAATTTCATACGAAGGACTTAGGAATGTTGAAGTGATAAGGAGTAAATATGTGCTTGATTTGTTGACAGAGACAAGGAAATTGGGAGCAAAAATCATCCAGATCTCCATGCTTCCCAATTCTCAACTCACGAAAGATGGAGAATTATTTGAAGATCTTGAAAGATACCGAAGACTAGTTGGGAAATTAAACTATCTTACAGTGACTCGTCCAGATATTGCTTACTCAGTTAGTATTGTAAGTCAATTCTTGTCTTCTCCAACTGTCCACCATTGGGCTGCTTTGAAACATATCTTATGTTACTTGAAAGGAGCACATGGACGAGGTATAATATATAAAAATCACTACTACTCTCGTATTGAATGCTTTTTTTATTCTGACTGGGCAGGCTATAAGATGACTAGAAAATCCACGACAGGTTATTGTGTCTTTGTGGGGGGGGGGATTTGGTTTCATGGAAGAGTAAGAAGCAACATGTTGTTTCTCGTTCTAGTGCTAAAAGCAGAATATAGGGTTTTGTCACAATCGGAGTGTGAAATTATGTGGATATACCAGTTATTGGTTGAAATTGGTTTTAAAGTTTCTATTCCTGCAAAGTTGTGTATGATAATCGAGTTGTTCTTCACATGGCTTTTAATCTAGTTTTTCATGAGCAGACCAAACACATTGAGTTAGATTGTCATTTTGTATGTAACAAAATAGAAAATGGTTTCATTTCTACTGGTTATGTGAAGACTGGAGAACAATTGGGTGACCTTCTCACAAAAGCTTTAAATGGAGTTCGAGTCAATTATCTTTGTAGCAAATTGGGCATGATCAACATTTATGCTCCACCTTGAGGGGAGTGTTTAAGAGCTATTAGCACATTTAGCACATGTTGTATATGTGTATATGCACAATTATAGGAATTAGATTGATTCTAGGAATTGATTGATCTTTATTGATCCTTTCATTTATTTTCTTTCCTATTCGGTTTTCCTAGGAATGTATATATATGTAGCACTTGTTCTATATGAAATGCAACTTGAGTATTCACAATTCCTAATTACTTTATTACACATAAGATACACATCCATATCTACTGAAGTCATCAGCAAATGTAGTTAAGTATAGATAACCCCCTCTAGCATGTATATATTGAATGGGTCACATACATCACTATGTATTCATCTCAATATATCATTTTCTCTTTCTCCAATTATGGTAAAAGGAGAAACAATCCTCTTACCCGTTAAACAAGGTTCACATGTATTAAATGATTCGAAATCAAATGATTCCAATAAACTATCTTTATGGAGTTTGGAAATGTGTTTCTCATTTATATGGCCTAAGCAACAATGCCAGAGATATGTAGGATTTTAATCATTATTCTTAATCCTTTTAGTGTTTATGTTATAGATAGGTTAATCCAGGTATAACACGTATAGACCATTATTCAAATTTGCACTACAATAAAAGATATTATTCAATGTAAACGACAATCGTTGGTTTTTAATACTAATATCAAAACCTTTCTTGTCCAAACAAGATATTGAACTAATATTCTTTGTTAAAGTAGGTACACAGAGACAATTTTCTAACTCTAGGACAATCACAGTAGGCAAAGTAATACAATATGTTCCTACATCTAAGGAACAACTCTTGCTCATTTGCCAACACGTAGGTCCACTTCGCCTTTTGTTAATTCTCTACTCCCTTGAAGTCCCTGCCCATTCATCATAGAAATATGATAACCACACCTGGTATCCAAAACCCAAGAAGTAGTTATAAACAAATTGACTTCTATAACATAAGTACATATCATATAAGTACCTAAGCCTGTAGTAATGTTTGTTCCTTTTGCCTGTCTCTTTGATTCCATGTACCTCTTACAATTCCTGTGCCAATGCCCTCTCTCACCGCAATGGTGACAAATGATATCCTTAGCAATCCCTCCTTTCGGCTTCAATGCTTTACCGAATTGGTTTGGTTTGCCATTAGGTTTATCGTTGGGCTTACCGACACCTTTTCCTTTATCAACCATCAATATGGTTTTGGACTTGCTTAATTCCTTCTCATCAGTCCTTAGAAAATTTAACAATCTGGGTAGAGGCTTTTCTATTTCATTCATGTTGTAATTTAATACAAATTGACTATAAGTTTCAAGCAACGATTGCAGAATCAAGTTTGTAGACAGCCCTTGGCCAAGAGGGAAACCCAGTCTGCTAACGGTTTCAACATACCCAGTCTGCTAACGGTTCCGACTGAAGTTCCCTCTGCCATCTTGTATTGAAACAAAGATTTTGACGCATCAAGTCTCTCCTGGCGTACATGGCCCTAAAAGAGTTGCTTTAGATGCTTAATCATGTCTATTGCACCAATTTCCCCATGTTGCTTCTGGAGCTCAGAGGTCATGGGTACTAACATAAGGCTTGATACATCTAATGCATCATTAACATGCTAACGGTAAGCATTTCTTTCAGCTGTCGAAGCCCTAGGGGCTGGTTGCTCAGGATTTGGCTCTTCGAGAACATACAACTTTTTCCACATTTTGAGGACAATCCTCAAATTCATGTACCAGTCGAGGAAGTTGTCTTCCTCTAACTTGTCATTCTCCAAGACTGATCACAATGACAGATTTGATGAAACAGTTATATTTGCCATGTTTTCTACAATAAAATATGCAACGTTTAAGTATTATGGTTTTAAAATCATTAACAGGACTTTGTAAATGACTCTCCCACTATTTTCTTAAAACGAACAACCATCAATGTTCATTCGGAAAGTTCGAAACTTTCTAGTAGGACCAAGATCCATATTTCACCTTATCCTGAGTTAGTTTTGGCTAATCGCCCAAGACATAATTATTTAAGTAAGCAACATTTGTAGATTACATCATTGTAATTCATGGTTAGTTGAATAACAATTATTCTAGTACATCATAATGTACACTCTTAACCAGTGTTGTCAAGGCGTTGAGGCGCACCAAGGCGCAAGGCGCACACCTTTGGAAAAAGGCGCACCTTGAATAAATATTATTATTATTATATATATTAGTAGAATGCAATTTTAGGCAAAACATAATAATAAATAATCATAATAATAATGTTCCATAAAAAAACATAGTCAAATAAAGTAAAACAAATAAAAAGCTAATGTTCCTAATCATCAAAATCACCTTCTACTTGGTCTTCGACTTGATTCTCTTTATCCAATGGAGCTTCTTCATTTTCCTCATTTTCATTATTCTCATCAAAATTAGGCATAGACGAAGAAGATGATGGTCTTAAATCATGAGCAAAATGTTGAGAATGAGAAGTACTTGCACTTCTTGATCTAGATGGGTAGCGTTGTTCATTTACTATAGTTGCACTCGAAACCACATCCCAAAGCAAATATGAATCATCAAACACCAAACCCTCATTTTCTAACTCTCCAACAAACCACTCATTAGAATCGTCAATATCATTTAAAGAAAGGATCTATCTTATCCTTCACTGTGCGCCGACGAAGTAAGGCTCTACTGTACTTAATAAAGTGTCACACCCCGTAACCATAAGGTGACCTAAAAATGCCTCATCTACCAATGAGACAAACAACCATTGACAGAATATACTCTTCCAAACCATAAACTTAACGGAATAACTTAAACTTTATTAAAACATCGTCATCATCGGAAATTACATAAACTTAATACTAAACCTGTTCAATCTTAACTAAGGTTCATATCTATTACATCATCATTACTTCTTTAAGTTCTATTGGTCATGCTCCCTGTCCCAAGTCTCCTCATCATCATATACAAAACATAAGAAGATAATAGGATAAGCCATACTAGCTTAGAAAAATAATCGATCGCCATTGGGATGAAGGACCAAAGGTGACACCAAAACATTCCCTGTTTTCCAAAACATTTGAAAATACACTTTGACTTGTCTTAACCTGTAAACATCTTGAAACCATTTATAAAACACTTGAAAGCATAACATAAGAGTTCAGAACTTGCATAACTTGTGCATAACATAAATTAGAACATTATAAGTGTAAAAGGAAAATCTCGGAAGATGGACAGAAAGCCTCGGTCGACCGATAGGGTCGTCCGAGTTGAAGACAAAAACATTTACAAAAAGTCCGGTGACTAGCATGACAAACCAGTCGACCGCATTAGCTCCGGTCGAGAGGGTTTGTGCATGGTCGATCGTAATTCCTCTCCCATCATCTGAATCATCCCCTAATAGTTTGAGTCGAACTATGGTCTGGTCGACCAAGATCCAGTGAGGTAATTTTAAAGGCAAAAATTGTGAAAGAAAAGTCATTTTCTGCACATTCGAAAATCTCAACCCAAAACACTATTTTTACACTCTTTATAATAATTAGAAACAATACCAAATCATACACATAATATGTCATAACAATACTTAACCAAATTGATCACAAACATATCAGAAATCAGACTCCGAGTACTTAACATAACTTGACATACTGGTAACCTTCCAATACATATACACTTGTCATGATTAGTATCGAAATGAAATGCAACAACTAATTCTACAACCGAGCTAAATTATCCAACAATAACACTATCCAAATGTTAACAGTCTCAAACTTTAATACTGTTTAGGAAGGCCCTCGTACTTGTAACCATAACGTAACTGGTAAGACACTTTATAAGCTATTTAAGGATATATTCATGTCAATATTCATCCTCGTGAACTGCATGACACTGTTAACAACTCAAACTTTTTACTCCCGTAAGGGCCCGGGACAAGGGGATTGAAAGCGCTCCCGGGCACTTATATTTGTAAATTCTGAATATATCCTAGTCTAGGGTCATCATTAGACAAAAGCTGTAGATTGAGAACATGCACATGCTGACTCTCATGTAATGCATCCATCAATTTATCAACAACATACGCAAGAATCAACAAGTATAATCATGCAACGATGCAAATATTATTCGGTTCTTCTTCCAAATTTTTATGCAATAAAACATGGGAAATCTTCATACATTTCATAACTTGTTAAAAGAACAGTTCATGCGTTTTAGGACTGAAAAATAAGAGCGAAGGATCCTTACTTGTTATACTTAATCGGAACTCCAAATGAAGAACAGAAAACCAGAAATCAGATCCGCAGTCTCTACTTCCCGAAGCAATAACTCTTAATTGAACCGTTGGAATCTAATCTCCACCGTTCTGAATGTAGTCCTTCAAGTCCTTAAACTTTAGAAACAAGAATCACTCCGATCAGATAGCGTACGACACTCCAACTTAACAATCTATCCACAACACTCTGGTTTTACTCGAACTGCCAAAACCTTGCACTCCGAAGATCAATGATCGATTACTATGTCTTCCAAAGGGTTCTTACTTGCTGCCTAGATTTTCTAGCACTATGGTTTTCTCACATTTCTTTCTTGTTCTTTCTCTTCCTTAATCCTTTATATCTAGGCTACCAAAAACTCCACATTTATGTAGTGTTGTGACTCTAAAACCATTCAAAACAACCCTTTGATCTTATCTTAAAAAGACACCCCTTCACATACCAACTAACTCCCTCCAAAACTAACAACCAAAAACAAACCAAAAGATTAATCTTATCACTTAGGTCCCCTAACTTCATAATCAAAATAAAAGTAACATATAACACATTAAATACATGAGCACATAAAACATGCTATCGAAAAGTCACTGGGGGGGTACACACAAAGACTGAGTCATTAAGTTTTTTTTATCAAGTTCGTTTCTTTTCTTTGAATGAAGCTGCAAAAAAAATATTAAACAAAATAACAAAGGTTATAAAAAACTTTAAAACTCACAATAAACACAAAATGCTTAAAAATTACAATAAACTTACATGGTCAAACACGCTCCAGTTTCACTCACATCCCGATGAGCTATATGTGAGACTTAATACTTTTATCGCTAACCTTTGTAAGTTTGGAGCTGATGCACCATAAGAACTCCACCACATAGGTGGGGGAAATTTTGTTCGGTAAGCAATTGCACTATCCATTCCAAAAATTCCATCGACTGTCTTATACTTTGGAAGCTCCTCCATAATAAGAGATACTTTCTCTGGTGTTTCTAATTTCTCAATGCACGAAATTAGCTCCTTGTTTACTTCTTCATCACTTTTAATGCTATCAGCATTTTTATAATATAATGTTGGATTCATGTAGTAAACCGCCACATGCAAAGGACGATGAAGCTGATCCGTCCATCTCTTATCAATAATCTCATAAATTTGCTTGTATGAACACTCATCCTTGAATGCTTTTGCAATTGCATCTTTGGCGCGATTCATAGCCTCATAAATGTACCCCCATATCTGGTTTCTTCTCATTATCAACCAAGCGGAAGACATAAACTAGAGGATTACCTTTGTCCACGATCCATGATCCATGACAATGTTTTTGGATCTTTTTCCACCATTCTCACGTGCCCACTTACTCCACTCCCATTCTGATGATGTTAATATTTTTTTCACCTTACTTTTCAATTTATGAATTCTTTGTAGAGTGATGAAAGCAGTTGTAAAGAACCTATTCATTGGTCCTCTTGTACTCCTATGAGATAGTCTAACACTTTTATTACTTTGATTTAAACTTCCACTTTTTAGTCTTTTCTGTCCTAGTTCCACAACTTCAACCTCTTCTTCTTCACCGAAATCAAAATCATCTACATCAAGAGGCCTATCCATTTTTAACAACTATTTTCTTCTTTCTTCATAGATAAGTAATCTTTCATTTCATCACTAACAAATGGGGCACACGTGTACACTTGATTACATTTCTAAATCCCCCGATCAAGTGTTGTTTCATTCTAAATACACCTCATTTTATAACTTTCATACAAAAAACGCACTTCAAATCATTTTTATTTTTCCCTTTAGTGATTTCTTTCCATTAGCATCCATAATCTACAATATATGAAAAAATAATTTAAATTGTTTGTTTTAATTAAAAAGAGAAAAATAGTAAGATGAGAATAAAAGCATATGTCATCAAAAAGCATATTGCACAACTAAAAATCAGAAAACATATGGCATAAAAGCATCTGTAGATTGAGAATAAAAGCATACGTCATCGAAAGCATATTACATAACTAAAAATCAGAAAGCATATGATATAAAAGCATATGTAGAATGAGAATAAAAGCATATGGCATCAAAGTATATCTTCTCACACCATGTTTCTCTTCTTCTCTACAAAAGTGAAGCAGAACCAAAAATCAGAAAAAATTCTCATTTAAAAAAAATACAGTGTAGAATCTGTAGATGGAGAAAAGAAGGGAAGAAGAGAAGACCACTGGATTTTTTTTTTTAAAACAAATAAAAAATTGCTTACCTTGGAATAGAAGCGAAGAGCAGCGGCGCGGGTTGATGGTAGAGAGGATATGCTGATGAAATCGTGACTTGATGCAGAGAGGAATGGATGTTGAAGGAGGCGTTTAAGTGTGACTTAAACTGTGAGTGTCGTTGAGGTTTCTTTTCCTTTTAGCCTTTAAACTCTTCAGTGTCCTTTCAGGGATCTAACTCTTCAGTTTCTTTTTTTAAACCCTATGAAGGAGGCGCGCATTGACTTCGCCTTGCGCCTCTCGCCTTTAAAAAAGGCGCTCGCCTCTTAAAAGGATTTGAAGACTTACTCTACCGAAAAATCATTGGCTCCTTGATTACTCATGAGATGAAAGTTGGAAAAGGATGAGTCAAATGATAAAGAAAAAAGAGGATTGGCTCTCAAAGCTAGTGAAAATCACGAAGAGTATGATGATGATGACATTTAATTGGATGATGCTACTGCCGCTTCGATGGTTAGAAGAATGAAGAAGGTATTTTTTGGTGAAAAATGTGGGGGGGTTTTCAAGGTAAAATGGGGTAATATTCTCAAAATTCAAATGGGATGAAATCCTTTGAATGTGGAAGTTGGGAACACTTAATTGGGAAATGTCCCAAGCTCAAAGTAGAAGATATCAAGGATGGAAAGAAGAAAAGATTCTTCAATCCAACAAATGCAAAAGGAATGAAGGGCACATGGGTTGAGGGTGAAAGTGATGATGAATTCCAAATTGATGAGAATGCCAATATTTGATTCATGTAAATTGATGATGATGTACATGGAAGAAAGAAGGAGACTCACGGGGAATGGTTCCTTGATAGTGGTTGCCCAAGACACATGATTGGCGATTCAAATCTTGTGAAGGATGTTGAACCCATCTACAAATGATGTGTTACCTTTGGAGACAAGAAGAAATGAAAGATAATTGGTATTGTCAATGTTATAAATGGCGATTCCACTCTCATTGAGTGTGCTCGAGTAATGGATAACGTGAAGTACAACTTACTTAGCATTAGCCAACTTTGTGACAATGACTTTGATGTTACCTTTAGAAAGAAATCCTTTGTGGTTAATCGTGCGGGAAATATCGATATGCTCTCCCTTGTAGATCTACTTGCTTGTGATATGAAATGTTTAACCATGAATGAGGATGATGCCTACTTATGGCACCGTCCTCTTGGTCACGTGATGGATCTTCTTAACCGACTCTCGAGTCAAGAGCTAGTCTATGGGATTTCAAAAAGTGAAATTTGAGAAAACCTAGCTTTGTGCTTCTTGCCAATTTTGAAAACAAATCAAAACCTCTTTCAAACCTAAGAAAATGGTTTCTAGTTCAAACCCCCTTGAGATTTTACACTTAGATATTTTTGAACCTATGAGGACCACTATACTTGGTGGTAAGAGGTATGCATTTGTGACTGTGAATGATTTTCAAGGTTTACTTGGGTACTGTCTTTCTAAAAATATGGATTTCTTTGAGGAATTTTCAAATCTTTTTAAAAGGGAACAACAATGGGATAGAATTTTGCAATCAAAGTTTCAAAAATATTTGCAATAAAACTGGAGTTGCTCACAATTTTTTGGCTGCCAAAACTCCAGACAAAATAAGGTTAATGAAAGAAAAATTCGTACTTTGCGAGAAATGGCAAGATCATTGCTTTGTGAAAACAACCTTACAAAATATTTTTTTCGTGCCGAAGCCGTGAACATCGCTTGCTATGTTATGAATCTTGTGTAAGAAAGAAATTCTAATTCCCAACAAAATGGCAGTAGAATTAAACATGGAATCCGTTTCTTACTAGGATCTTCACGAGTAAGAACTAATTAGTTTTGACAGAATTAGTACTCTTTATATACGAAGAACATAAACAGTTTCTATGTTTGATATTGTCGAATTCATAAGAAAAAATCTAACTTTGTCAATCCATTGCCTTTACGGTATCCAACGATCGCTTGGTTGTAAGTTCTACCTTCTAGTGCTAGCCAGAAAATGGGTAGAGCAAGGCTTGAAGACAATCTTCAATAAATTTCTTTTGATAAGTAAAAATGGAAGAACAAAAGGGAGAGAAAGATGATAAGAGAAAGCTGATTTTTCCTTCTCTTGTTTTGTGTTGTCTAACCATCAAATGTGTAATGACAATATGGTTATAAGAGGCTGGTAGTTGGTGTAGGAATTAACTTCCATAACAACCCATAACTCCCTTATCTAGATTCTATCCAAAACTGGTTTTAAAGAACCTGGTTCAACAGATCGGTCTGGTTCAATTGATCGGTTCAACCAATCCGATATTTGTCGGCCCAATCCAACTGACTGGACAATCCAATTAGAACACCTATTATCAAATGCAAACACCAACAAGCCCAATCCAATTTATCAAAGAGTGCGACCCATTAGGTATTTGCAATGTTGGCTGTGACAAAAATTTATCAACAATACTGAGCGGTATAAAACAACACGTCATCATTCCCAAATTACAAATAATACTGATGATTTGACATAATTACATATTATGACCTTTTGCAGCTAATCCTTTTGTCCTTGATATCTTGATTGAACACTAGTCATGGAATATATTATACATGTATTGTTCAATATTTTGTTTCTTGATTCGCAAGTAGACTAATCAAATAACATCAATTCATTTGTTCATGCTCATGATTTAGTCTCACTCCCTCAAGGGGCCGAAGATATCACTCATGTTATATAGGAGGGACAAATCCTTTCTTAATCACATATCATCTAACACGTGGTTCATAACATACCCAACACAAGTCTTTATAACTCATCTTGTTACAGACAGCGTTTGACACCATCAAAGCATATCACAAGCCATGTAGGAAATCTTGTGTGATTTCAAGTCAAAAAATTATACTTACAAACACGATCATTATAAGAAACACTATTGACATTTATATAACAATCCATGAAGTGTTCTTATAGTGGGCCGATCCCGTATTATGATATCCAATATCACATACCCATGTGTTGATTAAATATCCAATATCGATCACTACACATACAAGCTTAACAACATTATTATTATCCTCGTCATTCCATAATAATGTTCGACTAGAGACATTTAAAAATAGTGTTATAACAATTTATAACAACAATTCCAAATGTTGTTATTATGCATAATACTAATACACGAAAGTAATAAACATAATAATGCAATCATGCCTATGCATATATCACAATATATAATAATGATACAATATGATACAACATATCACTTGCACAAACAACCACAATCTAAAGATTGACCTTTTAGTGCATACAAATATAATTGTCTCTAAGACCAGTTTCATGGTATCTAATACCCATACTAGCTGTATGACGATCATGTTACTGACGTGACAGCGATTTCATCAGTGGGTCAACGATGTTATCGCCTGTATGTACTTTGAAAATCTACACATCACATCTGTAAGCCCTAAGGGCGAACAAACTCAGTTTTTGATATTGGACAAACTTTTAATGTTTTGTCTAATGATCTTAATATTTGTGATAGAATATCGGAACTCTTTGTGGAAGCTCTAAGTACTTCAATTAAGCCATTGAAAGACATTGATATCAAGATTCAAAGATATGCAAGGCTCATTTATCAAGATTGAAGATTGAAGACTTAGGTTTGGTTAGTTTAGCTTTGTTGTCATAAGTAGTTTTCTTATAAAGCTCTAACCAAAGCTCTCATGAACATAAGCTCTACACTCATGTCTTGCTTGCACACAAACACGTTTTCAAAAGGCTTAAGTTTCAAAAATGATCTTTACATGTGTTCTTATCCAAAAAAGCCTTTGATTTCATAGATAAGTCTTTTAGAAAAGTTTTCCAAGTATTCTTATTTGTTACCTTTTAAGGAAAACCTTTTTAGACTTTAAAAGACTTTAAAAGATTTCAAAACGTGTGAAAAATCACTTTGGAAGTTCGGTCAACCGAGCTCAAGTTCGGTTGAACCGTCGAGCGAGAGCGAGAACAAAAAAGGTTCGGTTGACCTTGTGATGGTTCGGTCGACCTAAGCCACTGGTTCGGTCGACCCGAACTCGAAGTGAAGTGGATCCAAGTTGTCTTCGGTCAACCAGAGTTGCTCAGCGGTCAACCGAACTCTGTCTTTTACTAGCCGTTTTCTGACCAGTTGGAGACTCGATTTTTCACCAAATTTGAAATGTATATATACTCTAAAGCTGAAAATCATTAAGAGACTTTGACAAACATAAAACATTGATATCTTATCAAGTCTAAAGACTTTCAAAGCAAAATACTCTTCATCCTTATGATCTAAAAGCATTCAAGAGTATTCTTTCAAAAGCAAGACAAAGAGTGGACTTCATATGTTCAAGAGCTAAATTGTTTGTGCTTGAAAGGTATTAATCTTTCACTTAGAAGAGTGAATATTCTTTGTATTAAACATTCATTTCTCCCTTTCTTTGTGATTGGGTAATTGTTGTAAAAGTCCTACTTAGTGTGGGCAAGTTCTTAGTGAGCTTTTGTATTGTGGTTGTGTTTGTAAAACTCTTAGTGAGTTAGCCACATTTGTAAAAAAGTCTTCTTAGTGAAGTTGTTGAAATCCTTGAGTGCGGCTCAAGGTAGTGGACGTAGATTCTAAGTGAATCGAACCACTCTAAATCCTTTGTCTTGTTGATTGGGTTTTTGCATTGCTTTTACTCTTCTTGCTCAAACTTCCATTAGTTTTGCAAAGATTCGAAAAAAGTTAGCAAGTTTAGTTAAAACCCAATTCACCCCCCTCTTGGGTTTTTCAATTGGTATCGAGCCTCGTCTTCATCTTTAGCTTAATAGCTTGAAGAAAAGATTAATGGCGGTTGTTCCGCTTTAGCTTACCAAGAGGGATCTTCCACAAATAGACCACCTCTCTTTGATGGAAATAATTTCAATGCTTGGAAAGACCGTTTCAAAATCTACGTGTGCTCTATAGATTATTCCTTATGGAAGATTTTTGAAGAAGGTCCTTATGTTCCTATGAAAGAGGTAGATGGTGTTCAAGTTGCTAAATTGGACAATAAGCTTAATCAAGATGAGTCCAAGAAAATGACTCTCAATTATAGAGCTATGAACATCATTAGTTGTGCTCTTAATCCGGATGAGTACAATCGGAGTACGTGGAAGCAATTCCGCTCACAAGATGTGGAGAATCTTAGAAGTCACCCATGAGGGGACCAATCAAGTCAAAGAATCAAAGCTCAACATGCTTGTGAGGGAATATGAGCTTTTCTCTATGAAGACAAATGAAACTATCAATGAGTTGACCACTAGGTTCACAAATATTGTCAATGGGTTGAGATCCTATGGAAAGGAATATTCTATGGGTGAAATGAATAGGAAGATTCTCAACTCACTTCCTAAAAGTTGGGAAGGAAAAGCTCTTGTGATTGAAGAAGCAAAGAACTTGAAGACTTATCCAACGGAGGAGCTCATTGGTTCTCTTCTCACTTATGAGCTCACACAAAAAAGAATGAGCATCTTGAAAGGGCTAAAGTGAATGGTGCTTTAAAGGCTATTCTTGATGTTGATGATTCCAATGATTCAAGTGATGAAGAAGACATCAACTTTGATGATGAGACCATGGAGGTTGTGGTAAAGCGCATGAAGAAAATGTTTTCAGGGAAAGGAAGAAAACATTTCCAAAATAGAAGAAAACAAAATCCTCATGGGATGAAATGCTATGAATGTGGAAGTGATCAACATCTCATTGGAGAATGCCCCGCCACCAAAGAAAAAAGAGCCCAAGGAATACAATAAGAAAAAAATTCTTTAAACCAAAAGAATTTCAAGGGCATGCTAGGCCATTGGGATCAAGAAGGGAGTGGTGATGAAGAAGATGAAAATGCAAATGTTTGCTTCATGGCTTTTGGTAATGAGGTACATCTTTCTTCCTCTCCTTCAAATTCTTATAATGTTAATGATGATGATGATGAGGATGATCCTAATGAGCTTTTAATGGATATGTATGATCAATTGACTAAATGTGCAAAGCAAAACAAAGATATGAAGCTTAAGATTGAATCTTTGCTTGATGAAAGAGCTAAGTTGATTGATGAAAATAAGAAGTTGTGTGATGATGTTAATTGCTTGAAATGTGAAAATGAAAGTCTCATTACTACTAGCAATACATCTTCATTACAATACATAGAAGCTTGTAATAAATTGTCATCTCTTGAAAACAAGCTTGTTGAATTTGATCTTTTGAAGAACAAATTAAATGACCTTACCCTTCTTGTTGATAACTTTTCTAAGGGTAAGAAAAATCTTGATCAAATTCTTAGTGTGCAACGTGCTTCAAATGTTAAACATGGTCTTGGTTATAATGCTAATCACATTGATCATGCTAGCTCTTCTAAGTTGCCTAAGAATCACTTTGTGCATGCTAGCACTTCACATAAGCAAAATAAATATCATGAGCATATTCATAAATTTGCTAAGCCATCTACTTGTTGCACATATTGTGGTAAATTTGGTCACACAAGTGTTAGATGCTTTGTGAAGAAGAAGATAGAAAGGGGAGTTAAAACCACTTGGAGAGTTAAGCGTATTTTAACTAACCCCCATGGACCCAAACAAAAATGGGTACCAAAAGTTATTCTTCCCTTGATCTTATAGGTTTTTATAAGTTTGATGTATGCCACAAAGCTTCAATGAACTTGATTCAAAGAGAAGTGGCATTGGGGAGAAGTTAAAGGAGATGTGCCAAAGGAAGTAATTCAAAAGCACTCCTTAACACTTGGATTCTCTAAGCTCAAATGTTGATAAATTGGAGAACCAAGTTGCTCAAATACAAAGAGTAAAGCATCAAGTGATGACAAGAGCCTTAGTGTAAATTCAATATCTTCATCACTTGGTGAGAAAGCAAAGGTATCAAAATCACCTACATTTTTATATATGCTTGCTCTTATATATGTTGCATCTCACATTCTTCATTGTTTATTTATATAGATAACCATTAACATGTCCTTTATTGTTCATGTTTATTTAGCTAAGGTTTCTATGAGATGTAGCATATGCAACTTGATTGATTCTTGTTTTGTGATGTTATATTCATTTAAGAATCCATCTAGTTGTTTTGGTTTTTTTTTTTGATGTGCATGGTCCATATGCATGTTTGTGTTACTTGAGAAATTGAGCTAATCATGAAGGACCTTTAAAAAGGTACCATATTTGTTCTCAAGAATTCCTTGTAGGTAACAAAGAGTTCTAAGCTTCAAGAAGAAGATATGAACTACAAGGAATGGCACAAGTGAGCTACGACTCCAAGAAAAGAGTCAAAAGCTAAAGATGTATATGATAAAGAAGATTGAGAAGCTCAAAGAACTCATTGAAGGAACTCAAAGTGCTAAAAGCATTCATCAAATTCAATGAGATATTACTAAACTCAATCTCCTTTTACAACCCCCCTCCCTCTTTTATTAAGTGTCTTATGCTTTGGGGGAGTTTGTATATGCTATGTTTAGATTTTACTTGATCTTTAGTGCATATATGGGTGTTGGTGTGTTTATATTCAAGTCTATAGCATTAATCTTATGTGGTTGATCGTCTAGATGCTTGACTTAGGATGTAAACTCAATATGTGATGTATGCTCAATTGTTCATATTTTACATCATCACATCACTTGTTGGCTTGCTTTTCATCTTTTAACTCTTAGCCAACTTGTGTAAGTTATTTTGGAAGTTATATGTGTTATATATATTTTTGTCTTCAATTGGTATCACATATACTCTCCCTAAATAACTATGAGATCATTTTTTTTAATTGGTATAATATTCTCTTATCCTTTGTGATCTCATTATGGGTTTTTTGGTTAGTTTTACCTCAAGAGTGGTTATACTCTTTTAGCTAACCATTAACTTGTTAGAGGAATGTACTCAAAGTGTTATCTTACACTTCCTCTACTTCTTTTGGTTGTGATACATGTGCTTTTCTTATGTATTCATGGTATCACTTCCACTAGTACTTTGTTAGCTATATTTTTAAACGTGTTTTACAATTGGCTATATTTACATTTGGTATCATGTTTTACAATTGGTCAATTGGTATCAAAACTTGATTTTATCTCAAATAGCTAACATCGTATGTTTGATAAACGGGGAGATTGTTCTTTAAGGTTTATTCCTTATCTCCTTTGTTTTTATCTTAGGTTGATATTCTTTTTGAGCCATATATAACCATCTTTATATTTATGTCTCATTATGGACTCTTTGGATTTTGAAATCAACCAAGCTTATTCAAAAAGATCATTCTTCCGAAAATTGGTGTATTATCTTTGCTTGTGCTTGAACTGTCTGTTTTTGCTAGTACATCCTTTTTTCTAAGGAGTTTGAAGTCTTTTTGATTATGCCAAAGGGGGAGAAAAATGTTTATTAATCTTGCTAAAATGTGTATTAATCTTTGTGTATTAATCATGTTTTTTTATCCTTTCCGGCATGTTTTGAGGGGGAGCTTTTTATATATCTTTTGTCTCAAAACATATTAAATGGAAGGAAGGAGGAAAGGAGGTTGGTTGGGAAATAGGGCACTTCTAAGAGTCCCTAGATGCATTTGGCAAAAAGAAGTTATCATGCTAGTGCTTTAGTCTTCTTTGGTTTTATCTTGAATGCACTAGTCTTTGCTCTTATTTGTTCTAAGATCTTTTTGCCATGCTTCCTCATGCTTCCTTGTTCTTAATTTTGTCCATATTCTATCTTATTGCATAAAAGTTTGTCATAATCAAAAAGGGGGAGATTGTAAGCCCTAAGGGCGAACAAACTCAGTTTTTGATATTGGACAAACTTTTAATGTTTTGTCTAATGATCTTAATATTTGTGATAGAATATCGGAACTCTTTGTGGAAGCTCTAAGTACTTCAATTAAGCCATTGAAAGCCATTGATATCAAGATTC
Organism: Vinca minor; assembly: GCA_026122235.1. Taxonomy (NCBI): domain Eukaryota; kingdom Viridiplantae; phylum Streptophyta; class Magnoliopsida; order Gentianales; family Apocynaceae; genus Vinca; species Vinca minor. The sequence goes on along the minus strand of JAOCZM010000210.1, from coordinate 895,451 downwards.
AAAGATATGCAAGGCTCATTTATCAAGATTGAAGATTGAAGACTTAGGTTTGGTTAGTTTAGCTTTGTTGTCATAAGTAGTTTTCTTATAAAGCTCTAACCAAAGCTCTCATGAACATAAGCTCTACACTCATGTCTTGCTTGCACACAAACACGTTTTCAAAAGGCTTAAGTTTCAAAATGATCTTTACATGTGTTCTTATCCAAAAAGCCTTTGATTTCATAGATAAGTCTTTTAGAAAAGTTTTCCAAGTATTCTTATTTGTTACCTTTAAGGAAAACCTTTTTAGACTTTAAAAGACTTTAAAAGATTTCAAAACGTGTGAAAAATCACTTTGGAAGTTCGGTCAACCGAGCTCAAGTTCGGTTGAACCGTCGAGAAACTGAGAGCAGAACAAAAAAAGGTTCGGTTGACCTTGTGATGGTTCGGTCGACCTAAGCCCTGGTTCGGTCGACCGAACCTGGGTGAAGTGGATCCGAAGCTGTCTTCGGTCAACCGAAGTTGCTCAGCGGTCAACCGAACTCTGTCTTTTACTAGCCGTTTTCTGACCGTTGGAGACTCGATTTTCAGCCAAATTTGAAATGTATATATACTCTAAAGCTGAAAATCATTAAGAGACTTTGACAAACATAAAACATTGATATCTTATCAAGTCTAAAGACTTTCAAAGCAAAATACTCTTCATCCTTATGATCTAAAAGAATTCAAGAGTATTCTTTCAAAAGCAAGACAAAGAGTGGACTTCATATGTTCAAGAGCTAAATTGTTTGTGCTTCAAAGGTATTAATCTTTCACTTAGAAGAGTGAATATTCTTTGTATTAAACATTCATTTCTCCCTTTCTTTGTGATTGGGTAATTGTTGTAAAAGTCCTACTTAGTGTGGGCAAGTTCTTAGTGAGCTTTTGTATTGTGGTTGTGTTTGTAAAACTCTTAGTGAGTTAGCCACATTTGTAAAAAGTCTTCTTAGTGAAGTTGTTGAAATCCTTGGGTGCGGCTCAAGGTAGTGGACGTAGATTCTAAGTGAATCGAACCACTCTAAATCCTTTGTCTTGTTGATTGGGTTTTGCATTGCTTTTACTCTTCTTGCTCAAACTTCCATTAGTTTTGCAAAGATTCGAAAAAGTTAGCAAGTTTAGTTAAAACCCAATTCACCCCCCCCCCCCTCTTGGGTTTTTCAACATCTGTCAATAATCTCATGGATTATGTGATATCGCTGAAATATATGTTTGGACATTTGTTGTGATCTTGGTTCCTTTGATTGAAAAATAACTCCATTGTTGTCACAATAGAGATCAACAACATTCTCAATGCTAGATACCACATCAAGCTCACTAATGAACTTTTGAATACAAACTGCCTCTTTAGCTGCATCAATTGCAGTTATATACTCGGCTTCTGTTGTAGAATCAACAACAATTGCCTACTTTGAACTCCTCCAACTAACAACACCTCCGTTTAGGCAAAATAAATAACCAGATTTCGAATGATAGTCATCTTTATCAATTTGGAAGCTGGCATCAGTGTAAACATTTACATTGAGCTCTTCCTCACCTCCATAGATTAAGAATGTATCATTAGTTCTTCGCAAGTATTCAGGGATATTCTTGACTGCTATCCAGTGACACTCACCATATGTGGACTGGTATCTTCTCATTATGCTCAAAGCATAGGAGAAATCCGGGCGAGAACACAACATGACATACATGATAGATCCAATTGCAGAAGCATATGGAATCTCCTTCATGCGTTCTTTCTCTTCAAATGTCTTAGCACGCTGTTGATTTGAAATAACAGTTCCATGTGTAATAAGACATAGTATTTTCTTAGACACTTGTATGCTAAACCGATTTAGCACCTTGTCCATATATGTACTCTAACTTAGGCCAAGGAGTCTTATCTTTCTCTATAGATCTTGACACCTAATATATAGCTGGCTTCGCCTAAGTCCTTCATATAGAAACATTGCCCCAACCAAATCTTTACAGATTCTAAGCTTGGAATGGCATTCCCCATGAGTTGTATGACATCTACATACAATACCAGGAACACTATAGATTTTTCACTAACCTTCTTATAAACACATGGTTCGTCTACATTTCTAATGAAACCAAACTCTCGTACAACATCATTAAAATGTTTATTACATCTTCTAGATGCTTGCTAAAGTCCATAAATTGACCGTGTTACCTTGCATAATTTTTCGGCATTTGTAGGATCGACAAAACCTTTAGGTTGTGTCATGTACACATCCTCTTCAAGGTTTCCATTAAGGAAAGTTTTTTTTGACATATCTCATAATCATAGTATACAGCTATTGCATGCAAGATCCTTATGGATTAAAACATTACTATTGGGGAAAAAGTTTCATCATAGTCAATACCATGAATCTGTTTGAAACCTTTTGCGACTAATCGCCCGTTGTAGGTTTGTATGTTTCCATCCATGTCGGGTTTAAGCTTAAAACCCCTCTTTCCCTATAGGAGTTACCCCTTTAGGTGGATCAACCAAGCTCCATACTTTGTTAGTATACATGGAATCCATTTTAGACCTCATGGCTTCAAGCCATTTCTCAGAAACCATACTAGTAATTGCTTGTAAGTTCTTTATTGTGAACTTTGTTGCGTTATTGTCTTTTGAAAAAACTTGTGAAACTATGTTTAATGAATTTTGTTTCCATATTTTTGGATCATATGATATGATTTATATGTTGATTATTGTTATATATATAAAATATATATATATATATATATATATATATATTAATTTCTCGATACGATTTTACGATTCACGGGTTTACGATTTTCCTCCCCTCCTCCGAGTCTACGTAGAATCGCGATTTTAACAACCTCGCTCACGAGGAATACTCTGAAATCAAATGAATCCATCACTGAAATGAACACTCGATTCACCACTATTGTGAATGGACTCAATGCTTATGGAAAAACACTCTCAGTAAGTGAAGTCAACATGGAAATCCTATATGTCTTACCAAGTCTTAGGAACCAAACGCCTCGGCTATTAAGGAAGCTAAATATTTGAAAACTTATCTTACTAAGGAACTAATTGGCTCCCTGCTTGCTCATGAACTCAAAGTGAAAAAGGGTGAGCTCAATGAAAAAGGAAAATGAATTGCTCTCAAAACCAATTATGATGAGTCAACTGATGATGAAGAGAATGATATGGATGATGATACCACAACTCTGGTTGTTAAGAGAATGTTCTTGGACAAAGGTAAGAAGAAGTGTCAATCCAGAAGAGAGCCTATGAATAAAAATCCAGGCTACTTAAGATGTTATGAATGTAGAAGCAAGGAACACTTCATTTGATAATCCCACGTTCAAGGAAGATGAAGCAAAAGAATGAGAGAGGAAATTCTACAAGAATAAGAATGCTAAAGGATTTAAAGGAACCTGGGATAAGAATGACAGTGAACACGATGATCAGAAAGAAGAATATGTCAACATTTTCCTGATGGCTATGTAAGAAGAGGTATATTCTCTACCATTAGATTTTCTGTCTCAAAAGGTTTTGTGTAATTTTAATTGAAATAGACATTTTGACACATGAAATCTCTCCTGGCGAGCTTGACCCTGAAAGAGTTGTGTAAGCCCTAAGGGCGAACAAACTCAGTTTTTGATATTGGACAAACTTTTAATGTTGTGTCTAATGATCTTAATCTTTGTGATAGAATATCGGAACTCATTATGGAAGCTCTAAGTACTTCAATCAAGCCATTGGTATCAAGATTCAAAGTTATATTCAAGGCTTATCTTTCAAGATTGAAGATTGAAGACTTAGGTTTGGTTAGATTAGCTTTGTCGTTTTTAGTCGTTATCTTATAAGCTCTAACCAATGCTCTTATGAACATAAGCTCTACACTCTAGTCTTGCATGCATCACAATCACGTTTTCAAAAGGCTAAGTTTCAAAATGATCCTTACATGTGTTCGTATTTCAAAAGCCTTTGTTTACAAAGTATAAGTCTTTAAAATGGTTTTCTAAATGCTCTTATTTGTTTCATATTGAGAAAACCTTTTAGACTTCAAAAGATTTCAATACAAGGGTCAAAATAACATCTCTCAATGCTCAGAAAGTCGGATCATCCGAGCTTGCCTCGGATCAACCGAAGCAAGACAAAGAGATTGGCTATTGTGGTTCGGTCGACCAAAGGCTGGTTCGGTCGACCTAAGTGGTGGTTCGGTCGACCGACCTAGGGTTAGGCTCAACCGAGCTTGACTTCGGTCATCCGAGGTGCTATGTTCGGTCAACCGAACTCTGTGTTTTCTAGCCGTTTTTTGACCGTTAAAGAGTCGTTTTTCAGCCTATTTTTGAAATGTATATATACTCTAAAGCTGAAAATGATTCTAAGACTTGGACACACAATATAGATTGATTTCTTATCAAGTCTAAACACCTTCAAAGCAAAAACACTTCATGATCTAAATCATTCAAAGGTGTTATTTCAAATGCAAGACAAAGAGTGAACTTCATATGTTCAAAGAGCTTCAAATTGATGTACTTCAAAGGTATCCATCTTTCACTTAGAAGAGTGAACAACTTTGTTTAAATTACCCATCTTTATTCCCTTTCTTAGTGATTGGGTTATTCTTTGATAAGTCCTACTTTGTGTGGGCAAATTGTAAAAGTCCTACTTAGTGTGGGCAAGCTCTTAGTGAGTTTTGTTTTGTGGTTGTTGTGTAAAACTCTTAGTGAGTTGTCCACAAGTGTAAAGTTCTTCTTAGTGAAGTTGTTGAAATCCTTGGGTGCGGCTCAAGGTAGTGCATGTAGATTCTAAGTGAATCGAACCACTGTAAATCCTTTGTCTTGTTATTGGGTTTTACTTTGCTTTTAATCATCTTGCTCAAACTTACAATAGCATTGCTTAGAGATTCGAAAAAGTTTACAAGATTAGTTAAAACCCAATTCACCCCCCTCTTGTGTTTTACAAGTTGCTTGAGATGTTCAATCATGTCTGTGGTACTCATTTCCTCATGTTGCTTCTGAAGCTCAAAATTCATGGTCACAAGCATTAGACTTGACACATCTAATGCATCATCAACGTGCTTACGATAAGCATTTATTCTAGCTGCCGAAGACTCAGGGGCTGGTTGCTCAGGAATTGGCTGTTCGAGAACATACAACTTGTTCTCGTGCTTGAGGACAATCCTCAAATTCATGTACAAATCGAGGAATTTTCCACCCTCTAACTTGTCCTCAAGGACCGATCGCAATGACATATTATTTGATGCAACATTTGTATTTGCCATGTTTTCTACAATAAAAATATGCAAAGTTTAAGTATCATGGTTTTTAAATCATAAACAAGACTTTGTAAATGACTCTCCCACCATTTTCATCAAATGAACAACCCTCAATGTTCATTCGGAAATTTCGAAACTTTCTAGTAGGACCAAGATCCATATTTCACCTCATCCTGAGTTAGCTTTGGATAATCATCCAAGACATGGTTATTTAGGTAGGCAACGTTTTCCAATTACATCACTTATGTAATTCTTGGTTAGTTAAGTGAATAACAATTATTCTAGTACATCGAAATGTACACTATTAATCTTTTACCTCTAGATCCTCAATCTTATTTAGACCAACTAGTTAAGTAGAAATCGAGACTTTAGCCGGAGGATATCACACTTATCCTTAGTGCCTTACCCGGATAGACATGTTCACACTGCTTTTCCAAGTACCACACATTTGTCGATCTAGGCCTTGACAAAGGCCAAATCAAGGAAGGCACTATATTAATATGTAAGATTGAGGGATTTTCATGTTATATATGATCTCACCAAACAAAATATAAACAATTTATACATATGTATTGCATGCATCTCATACATCATATACATAAATTTAAACGTGACATAATAATAGCCCATCATATGCGGATTCTTCCAAGCCAATGGAAAAATCCTCGAGCAATCTAAGGTGAAGAAAAGAAATCTATCATATAGACATCTTCAACTTGATTGCCTCTGTTATGCTCCATGTACTCTAAACTACTCATATTCTATAATTTCATAGATAGAGAAGAATCTTCGAGGTACATGGGGGGGGAGAATTACAAACAGAATATAGAGAGAAAGCACGACACACAAGTCGTATTTTTAATAAAAATACATAACACTAGGTAATTGGGCTATTACTATGCACTATACTCAAATAACATGACAATCATGCTTTGTAAAACATAAAAAAATACCCATAAAATATCAAACCAACATCTCTACAAACGAACGGCTCGTATGGGGTATTGTCTGCATGGTTCGTCCGCAGATATACCGGTTCTGTCTGACTTGCGAACGGTCTGAGCGGACGATGCTTCGTCCGCGGGGATGTCTGCACAAGTGTTGAGAGCAAAACTAGTTTCTGCAAATGATGTGTTTGGAAGATGTTTCGAACGACAATTCACCATAGCACTAGTTAAACACTTAAACATCATCCTAAACATGCTATTTAACCAATCTAAAGGAATCCTAAACATGCATTCATACGTATAATTGTTACAAGATCACAGAAAACGTTATAAACACATAAAAACCGATTAGGTTCTCGTGAGTGGCTCTGATACCACTGTAAGAAACAAATTCGGATTCCAACAAAATGGCTGCGGAATAAAACATGGAATCCATTTCTTACTAGTATCATCACGAGTAAGAACCAATTAGTTTTGACAGGATTAGTACCTTTTAAATACAAAGAACATAAATAGTTTATGTGTTAGATGTTGTCGAATTCACAAGCAAAAATCTGACGTTGTCAATCATTTGCCTCTACGGTATCCACACGATCGCTTGGATGGACGTTCTTACTTCTAGCGCTATCCAAAAAATGTGTAGAACAAGGCTTGAAGACAATCTTCAATAAATTTCTTTTGATAAGGAAAAATGGAAGAACAAAAGGGAGATAAATATGATAAGAAAAATGTGATTTTTACTTCTCTTGTTTTGTTTTGTCTAACCATCAAATGTGTTAGGACAAGATGGTTATAACGGGATGGCGGTTGGTGTAGGAAATAACTTCCATAATAACCCCTAACTCCCTTCTAACTCCCTTATCTAGATTCTATCCAAATCAGATTTCAAGAATCAGGTTCAACATACAGTCTAGTTCAATTGATCGGTTTAACCAATCCGATATTGGTCGTCCAAATCTAATTGACCGCTCAATCCAATTGGAGTACCGATTATCAAATGCAAATTGCAACATCTTGTTCTACTAAGGCATTTCTTTAGAAACTCCTTTTGGGCTCATGTTTGTAGCAACTCCCTCTATCTCATATTTCAAAGTTTCTGGTTGAACATGCTTTGTGTTTAATACAAAAGATAGTCCTGGAAATTTTGACAAAAAGTCTGATGAGAGCATATTTCTTGGCTACTCTTCTAAATGAAAGTCTTACAAAGTTTACAACAAAAGAACTTTGTGCATTGAGGAATCTGTTCATGTATCCTTTGAGGAATCTAACATTTACATGTCTAGAAAGGATAATGATTATGTAGACATGCCTTTCCAAAACGACAAGGTGATCTATCAAGAACCTATGATGAAAGATTATGACCAAAACAAAGAAAGACTTTAGTCACCTCAAGAGGTAGATATCTTATCACGAAAATCAAGAGAATCAAGAGGTTCAAGAAGATCAAGCAAGTGTGCAACCCACAAATGAATTGCCAAAAGAATGGAGATTCAAGCAAGGTCACCCTCAAGATCTAATCATTGGAGACACCTCTGAAGGAGTAAAAACAACGTGTTATTTCGTAATAATTGTTAGCTCTATGAGCTTACTAACTGGGTTTTGAGTCTGACAAACATTAATGTTGGTATCTGATTACTTATGTTCATTGTGATAGTGCTACAAAATATGAAGCCTAAACTCTTCATACATGCTCTATGGAAGATGCAAGTCAGGATTCACATAAGTGATCAAGAATGACATGTTACTAAAGATTGAAGACTTAGTTGTTAAGGTCGTTCTTAATAGGTATATCTTGTAAACTTTAAACTTTGAACACCCAATTAATGAAAAGTGGTTGTTCTTAATAGGTATATATTTTGTTATCTTGTTATCAAGAAATATCTTTGTTATATGCTTAGTGAAAAGTGGTGAAAATAAATTAAACACTCAATTCACTCCCCCTCTTGGGTATTTCAATTTTTATCAGAGCCATGTATTTATATCAAAAGGTTAACCGCTTGAAGTAAAGATCATGTCTAGAAATCTACTCTTGCTTACATTGAAGGATATTCAACTAATAGACAACCCTTTTTCAATGGAAGCAATTACAGTTGCTGGAAAAACAAGATCAAGATATATGTTTGCTCTCTTGATTGCAACCTATGGAATATCATTAAGAATGGCCCATTTGTTCCTACCAAGGTTGATGATGGAATTTCAGTTGAAAAACCTCACGAGCAATTTTGTTAAAATCGCGCGATTTTACGATTCTACGGAAGCAAAACGTGTTGAATCGGTAGTAGAATCGCAATATGGTAGAATCGGAGTAGAATCGGATCGTAAAAACGTAAAAAACGTACGTTTTCTACCTAGTCTACAAAATTTCAAATTATTAGCCATTTTGGTCATCAAATTATTTTTGAACAGCCACTTTCATACTTCTTAACTTTTTTTTAACTTTTTTTCATCCCAAAGATTTTACGAGCAGCCATTTTGGTCATCAAATTATTTTTGAACAACCACTTTCATCCTTTTTAACTTTTTTTAACTTTCTTCATCCCCAAAGATTTTACGAGCCGCCATTTTGGTCATCAAATTATTTTTTAGCAGCCACTTTCATCATTTTTAACTTTTTTTTAACTTTCTTCATCCCCAAAGATTTTACGAGCAACCATTTTTATCCTTGGGGATGAAGAAAGTCAAAAAAAGTTAAAAAGGATGATTATGATGAAGGCGGAAATGATATGGAGGATGATGATAGTGATGGTGGTTCGAAATTCACGTCTTTGAATGACTTGCTCTATTAGATCATAAACTTATTTCGTACTTTATTTTATTTTGATCTTTTGAAAGACTTATAAGTTAAGAATTATGTGTAGTCGCATTTTTATATTTTGAAAGACTTGTAATAAATTCTTTATTGTGAAATTTGTTGCGTTATTGTCTTTTGAAAAAACTTGTGAAACTATGTTTAATGAATTTTGTTTCCATATTTTTGGATCATATGATATGATTTATATGTTGATTATTGTTATATATATAAAAAATATATATATAATAATTTCTCGATACGATTTTACGATTCACGAGTTTACGATTTTCCTCCCCTCCTCCTAGTCTACGTAGAATCGCGATTTTAACAACCTCGCTCACGAGGAATACTCTGAAATCAAATGAATCCATCACTGAAATGAACACTCGATTCACCACTATTGTGAATGGACTCGATGCTTATGGAAAAACACTCTCAGTAAGTGAAGTCAACATGGAAATCCTATATGTCTTACCAAGTCTTAGGAACCAAACGCCTCGGCTATTAAGGAAGCTAAATATTTGAAAACTTATCTTACTAAGGAACTAATTGGCTCCCTGCTTGCTCATGAACTCAAAGTGAAAAAGGGTGAGCTCAATGAAAAAGAAAAAAATGAATTGCTCTCAAAATCAATTATGATGAGTCAACTGATGATGAAGAGAATGATATGGATGATGATACCACAACTCTGGTTGTTAAGAGAATGTTCTTGGACAAAGGTAAGAAGAAGTGTCAATCCAGAAGAGAGCCTATGAATAAAAATCCAACAAGTGTTTGATGAGATGATGGTCTTGGACAATGACGAAGACAGGCCCCCAAGATTTTTAAAAATACTACTATTTATCGAAATTTGATATGTATTTTGGAAAATTTTATCAATTTCGCCCCCCCTAGAATTTTTTTTTGCCATTTTTATCGCCCCCAAGAATTTTTTGCAAGTTCGCCCCCCAACACCAACTTCCCGGCTTCGTCCCTGGACTCTTGGAAGGACAAGTGTTTGACTATCAGTTCTTGAAAAATAACTATCACCATGGGAAAAGAAAATTTAAACAAACTTCTGGGCATTCATTACTTTTCCATGGAAAACAGGAAAGTGGACTGTGAAACCTCAAACAATTAGGCTAGCTAGATCAACAAAGAAACAGTGTCCAGAATACATCTTCAAATCTCACTGAGTGTGAAGAAAAGTGCTCATGGTATTTCAGAATGCTCTCTGGGCTCATTTTTTTCGGTACTCTAGTTGTATTTTCTCCCTCTGCACTATGGTTCCTCTATCCTTTGTCCTTTTCAAATAGTGCCTCTTTTGGTCTTAGAAGATTTCACACGTACAACAATTTCTGCTTTCTTTGACCAAGTTGTCCATGATTCGGTCCACCGCATGTTACACGGAAAATCATAAGGTAGGTAGGGGTGAGCATCGAATTAGAATTCGTCAATTCGGTCATTTGAATTCTATTTTTTTATTTTTTAAAAACCTAAAAAATGACTTAATTCGGATTTGAATTAAAAACTACCGAATTGGCGATTTCGAAATTCGATTTTTGTCGAATTGACCGATTTCACAAGAAACCTAATTGAACACCAAGACAAATCCAAAATCAAAACAAACAATAAATTCAAAAATAATAATATAAATAATAAATTCCTCATCGTTTGATTCAACCATATTTACACGGAAAATTAATAGGAAAATCGAGAAAATAATAATTTGTAGGGTCTACTTACTTTAAATATTCACTATATAATAAAAGAGTGAATGCTTTTAATTAGACTTTAACAATTTTTCATTTTCTCTTTTTAGACATAAACTTTATTTTTGTACATTTATGAATAATAAGAATAGAGAAGAGAGAGAGAGAGAGAGAGAGAGAGAGAGAGAGAGAGAGTACTATTATACCTCGTTCTGAGAGTACTGATGAAAAACGGAGGTGGAAGAAACAAAAAGGCTTTACCCCTGCAACTTTTATGAATAAGTTTTGATGAATTTTCTTGGAAGAATCATTCTGATCGTTTCATTCCGCATGGCCATATAATCAATTGTGACCTTATGAGAATTGGGGAAGGAAGTCATCTTAATGGGATATTTGAATTTCTTGAAACATTAGGTCTAAAACAAATTGTTATTCAATGATGACAATTGGAGACATATATGAGTTATGTGCCCATTTAAGACCAATCTCAAAGAGATATATGACATCAAAGTTTGGTACTCCTCTTGGATAGGAATCTAAACTCTTTTTTAGCAAAGAAAGTCAAAGATGGAGAACGTGTATTCATGGGAAACTCTTCGACCGCAAGAGTGCTGGGAAAAGGGAAGGTTTTTCTTAAATTAACTTTTGGAAAATCTTTAGCTTTATCCGATGTGTTTTATGTACCATCTCTGCGTAGAAATCTAGTTTCTAGTAATTTGCTTAATAAAGCTGGGACGAAAATAATTTTTGAAGCAGACAGAGCTGTAATTACTAAAAAATGGTGATTTTGTGGGGAAATGGTACCTAGCAAATTGACTCTTTTTACTTAACCCTACCTTTGTTGGTTTTAATGATAGTTCTTTTTTTTGCTTATATTGTTGAATCTGTTGATTTATGACATGAAAGATTAGGTCATGTTAATTTCACTTCCATAAAAAGACTTAGAATTTTTAAGCTTATTAATACCGTAGAAAAAGGCAATTGTGATAAATGCTCTATCTATGTGGAAGCTAAATTTATTAAAAAACCTTTCAAGTCTGTCACATCTAGAAGCTCAGAATTATTAGAGTTAATTCACTCAGACTTAGAAGATTTTAAGAACACAACTAGTAAATGTGGTAAGAAATACTACACAACCTTTATTGATGACTTTTATAGATACACGAAGGTTTATCTCTTAAGGTCTAAAGATGAAGCTGAGGAAATGTTCTTAAAATTCAAAGCTAAAGATTAAAATCAATTAGACAAGAAAATAAAAAGACTTAGGTCCGATAGAGGTGGAGAATATGGAACAAGTACTCTTACGAAAATTTGCGAAAATAATGGTATCAAACATGAGACTAGTGCACCCTATACCCCACAACAGAATGGTATAGCTGAGAGAGAAAATCGAACACTTAAAGAAATGATGAATGTTATGTTTATAAGTTCTGGTTTGCCTGACTATATGTTAGGAGAAGCTGTTTTATCTGCTTGCTATATCTTAATAAAGTTATGCATAAAAAGTTAGACAAAACACCTTATGAGTTGTGGAAAGGCTTTACTCCTAACTTAAATCACTTGAAAGCGTGGGGCTGCCTAGCTAAAGTGAATATACCTAATTTTAAGAGGGATGACATTGGACCTAGAACGTTTGATTGTGTATTTGTTGGTTATGCTCAAAATAGTTATGCTTATAGATTCATGTCTTTATCTGATAATTCTATATGTGAATGTATAGATGTTGAATTCTTTGAGCATACCTTCCCATTAAAGGAAAATGCATATGATGTTGTTGGTTCTACTTCTTTTCCTATATCTTTTCCTGCCTAAACTTATGCTTCTATTGATGATGAGAATGAACCTAGAAGAAGCAAAAGACGTAGAATAGACAACAAATTTGGGCCAGATTTCATAACATCTTTCTTGGCTGAAATTTTTTATTTGGATAAAATTAATGATGATATAGCTTATATTCTTTTAATTGAAGATGATCCAAAAACTTATATTCTTGGATAGGAATCTCAACTCTTTTTTTAGCAAAGAAATGTTATGGAGCTTGGGTGTTTCCTTTCACCATGATGCTCCTCGCTTCTACAATATACCCGAGAAGACGGTAAGCCCAGACATTTTTTATTTGACAAAATTTAAAAGAGATTCTGATGTATCTATACCTTTTGAAAGCATATTGGAAAGACAATACATAGCTCTGAATGTAATAGGGAGAGAATCCTACACTTCCTTGTGTCTCATGTTATCTTTTCTTATGGTTGTGTGGTAGGCAATGAAGTGACGATTCCACAAATAGCAATTATGCAACACCCTTTTGAAAAGAAAAGACTGAATTTTGGTCACATCTTCTTTCAACATCCCTTCACTGTATAAGAGAGGATTCTGTTGGGTACCCTATGGAAACATGCGCTCTAGATTTCTAAACACCCTTGGAATATGTCTGAAATTATAGGAGATTCCTATTTCATTGTCAATGGAAGCTTCCTATCATTCAAATTGATCCTTCAGGACAACAAATGGGTTCATTGCAAAAACATCTATGATATAGAACCTTAGAAATTTGTGCTACATGAAGTCAATCTCAAATGTGGTTAGAAATCCTTGGAAAATGCTCCTTCTAAAAAAATGTCTGAAATGGAGAAAGTGAATGATGCCAACAAAACTGTCACCGATGATCTTAAATATAGAGGGGACAGTTTTGAAGACGAAGATTGGTACTTGGCTTAATGTTAAAGAGACTTTGAGATCTAGGAACAACCTCCCGCTGCATATGATGGACAAGATTCTCTCTCTCTGAATACCAACTTAAGCCATCTTGTTCTGCTCTCTACTCAGTTTTTTCCCATATTCTCAGCTCCTTCAGTTTCTTTTGTTATCATAAACTGTTAGTTGTGTGATGTCCTGGATTAGGATAGCCTCTGAACTCTTATGTTTTACCTTTTGTATGTTTGAACCTCTTACTTTTGGGTATTTATATCCCATGTGTGCATCATGCTTATCTTTGAGCTGTTATAACTTTTGTGCATGCCTCTTGTGTGTGATGTTAATTGCTATGCTTAACTGTCCTTTCTGTTTCAAATTGCTCAATGATGAAAGCCTAACGTGAGTGTATTCAATTCAGATTCTATCTAACTTTTAAGGACTTTCAAAGTTTATAGGTAGTCAATTCAGATTTTTAAAAGTCCATTAAAACGTAGAGGTATTCAATTTTGATTTTTAAAAAGCTATTGAAATCTAGAGGTATTCAATTCATATTGTAAATTATCTGTTGAAATCTGTTGGTTTTCAAACTCTACAAATTCTCATAGATTTCATTAAATGGGGGATTGTGATTGATTTTCTAGGCAATGATTTGTATTGAGAACTCTCTCATTCTTCCTCAAGATTCCGAGCTTCTCTCCTGAATATGAAAAGACTTTAATAATATTATCTAATATTACAAATTTTGCAATAATCCCATTTCTTTAAAAGCGAAAATAAAACTTCAAAAATTCAATCACAATTTTCTTCCTGGTCAACTTCAAACAGAAATTAACAAAGAAAGCAAAGAAGCTCTTCCATAGCTAACCAAAAATTTCCAAACATGAATTTCATTTTCCTGAAAGAGAAAATCAAAAGGGAAAAAGGAAAAAGTTCAAGAAATTGAAATTCAAACAAAAACCAACACAGAACATAGCTTAATTAAGCAAAAGAAAGAATCTAGTATACAAACCTTAAGCAAAGAAAAAAAAAAAAAAAGGTAGCTGCTTCGTGATCTCAAAAAATTCAAAGACCCACCACCATATTTTTTGGAATTTTAACAAACTGATTTGATTCCAAAAGAAAAATGATTGATAAACTTATGTGGGCTTCAAAAATTCAACACTATTGGATCAATCTCTTCTTTATTTTTTTGGTGTTATTCAAATGATTTATAGACTTTATAAATTAAAAGAAATCATGATAAATCAATCTAACAGAATCTGCGTAGAGTTAAAAAAATCAATAGAGTCAGCAGAATTTACAGACTTTTGAAAAAAAGCTAGAATCTTTTAAAATCTGCATTAAATACACCCATATAAGTTTGAGAGAAAAATCCCTCGTTCCCCGATCCATTTTATCTCTTATCCTTCTTTTTTCCCTTTTTTATAATGACAATGGGGGGAGAAAGTGATCTTGATATGCTTAATGTGATAGCCTGTGATTACTTGTTATATATTGTGATGCTATGTTTCTATCTTGTTCAGGTTCTAATCATGTAGGATTACATTTGGGATATTCCTAGTATATATATCATGTGCTTGTCTATATCTATATCTATCACGAAACATTTAGCTAAAGTATTCTCCACCTAGATTAGATCAGAGTATTTTAATACGTTTGACAAGCTGGGTTTCTACTTCTTTTTTAAACTCTTTGAACTTTTCAAAAAGCTTCTGATTTGTGTTTCATAAGATACACCTATCCATATCTACTTAAGTCATCAGTAAATGTAATGAAGTATAGATAACCCTATAGCATGTATATTGAATGGGCCACATATATCACTTTGTATTAATCCCATATCATTTGCACTATCTCCAATTCTTGTAAAAGGAGAAGCAGTCATCATACCCATTAAAAAAAGGTTTCGCATGTATCAAATGATTCCAATAAACAATCTTTATGGATTTTGGAAATGCTTTTCTCATTTATATGGCTTAAGCATGCCAGAGATATGTAGGATTTGAATCATTATTCTTAATAAAATATGATAGATTAGATGCAACAGTATTTGCCAGGTTTTCTACAATAAAATATACAAAGTTTAAGTATCATTGTTTTAAAATCATTAACAGGACTTTGTAAATGACTCTCCCCGCTATTTTCTTCTAATGAACAACCCTCAATGTTTATTCGGAAAGTTCGAAACTTTCTAATAGGACCAAAATCCATATTTCACCTCATCCTAAGTTAGCTTTGGCTAATTGCCCAAGACATTGTTATTTAGGTAGACAACATTTCACAATTACATCACTTATGTAATTCCTGGTTAGTTAAGTGAATAACAATTATTCAAGTACATCACAATGTACACTCTTAAATATTTTGCTTCTAGATCCTCAATCTTATTGAGATCATCTAGTTAAGTAGAACCCAAGACTTAAGCCGACGAATATCACTAATTTATCCTTCGCGTCTCACCCGGATAGACATGTGCACACTGCTTTGGCAAATCACACACATTTGTCGATCTAGGCATTGACAAGGGCCAAATCAAGGAAGGCACTAACTTAATATATAAAATTGAGGGATTTTTCATGTTAAATATGATCTCACCAAACTAAGTATAAACAATTTATGCATATGTAGCATCTCATACATCATATATATATATATATAATGAATGTGACAAAATAATATCCCAACCTATGCGGATTCTTTCAAGCCAATGGAATAATACTCGGTCAATCTAAGGTGAAGACAGTAAATCTATCTAACATACCTCTTCTTCTTCCTATTGATCGCCTCCATTCCGATTGCCTCCATTCTGCTCTATGTCCTATACACTACTACTATTCTATAATTACATAGATAGAGAAGAAACCTCGAGTTACATGTGAGGAGAATTACAAACATAAATTTTGAGAGAAGGCACGACACGCTGGCCGTATTTTTCATAAAAATGCATAACAGTAAGTATTTGGGTTATTACTATGCACCATACTCACATAACACTTAAACATCATCCTAAACATGTTGTTCAACATTTATAAATGAAACCTAAACATGCATACATACGTTTATTCGATCAAAATCAGAAAAAACGTTATAAACACATAAAAACTCATAACAGTAAGTATTTGGGCTATTACAATGCACCATACTCACATAACACTTAAACATCATCTTAAATATCTTTGTTTAACACTTCTAAAGGCATCCTAAACATGCATCCATACGTTTAATGGATCAAAATCATAAAAAACGCTATAAACACATAAAATCAATTGGGAACTCGTCCAGAAATCGGTTTGGCCGGTTCAACAGACCGGTTCGATTTAATTGATCGGTTCAACCAATCCATATTGGTTGACCCAATCCAATTGGAGCTCTAATTATCAAATGAAAACCCCAACACATAAATATACAAGTCCACCTAATGAAGAATGACCATAGCCTATTGGAATACAAGACCATAATGAGTGTCGGCTTGTGCAACATGAAGAACAAGGTCATCATACTCAAAACAAGGAGAGTGAATTGTGCTAAAGGCTCTTTAAGATCTGAAGATTGAGAAGTCTAGAAGCTTGAAAGCTTAGATGTTATGGTTTAGTTTGTAAGGTACATGTCTTGTAAACCCTAACTCTTGTTCAATTGATTAAATCACTTGGATAAAGCACAATGCAAAAACAATTTTATAAACCATGGAATGCTTTTTTTTAAAACTTCTTTGAAACTTTTTATCATTGTCATCAAATGTGTTCTTGATACTTCTAACAGGTTTTCTAAGTGTTTTCAAGCTCAATGGTCTTATTTTGGTATCAGGAAAGAAAAATAGAGTACATAAAATCTCACAAAAATTGAATAAACTTTTGAAAAATTTCTAAAGATCATGGTATGTTGTGTTCTTCAGACCGGTAGACCATATTCTTCATGGTCCAATATACTCTGCATTTTCTAAACGGTTACCCTGTTATGGTAACACAGTACGACACACCAGCATTTTCCACAGTATGTTAGGTTGTGCTTTCTTAGATACTAGGACAAGACTCAAGTTGTCCCCGACATTTAGTTGTCACTGTCAGGCAACAAACTAGTCATTTTTTGACAGTTTTTTTAATGTTTGAATTCACTTACTTACCTCTATAAAAAGCATTTGAGTCCATTTTAGAGGTATTTCTTCAAGTATTCAAAGTTCATAAATTTCTTTGTGCTAATCATTATGATTCAACATTATTAAGATAAAGTTATGGGGTTCTATTACATCTAGTGTGACTCTCTTTGTAATAATACTGTGAACTTCTATCAATGAGTTGAGGTTGCAATAAGGTTTCTCTTCAAGTGTTTCTTGTTTGAGGATCTTGAAGTGTTGAGTGGTGGTTGTAGTGTACAACTCATAAGTGCACCTTGAGTTGTACACATTTGTAAGTGAGCCGGTTTTCCCACTGTCGCATTGTGTGTAAAGTGATTGCTAGTAAATTGAGTAAAATCATTAAACATGTACTAAGGTAGCGTATATAGATTAAAAAGTGAATCGAATCACTTTAAATCCTCTTGTTGTTGATTGTACTTCTTATTTGTGTAGTGCTTTATTTTATCTACCCATACGCAGACACTCTTTTGGATTTCTTTTTAAAAATTGAGAAAAAAGAAACAAAAATCCAATTCACCCACAATGTTTTCACAACTTTTCTCTCCCTGAATTAATAGTCATTTTGTTCATCAACTTATTTTTGCCTAGCCACTTTCATCAATTTTCTTTTTCTTTTTGACTTTTTTCATCACCAATGAATTTAGAGGCTGCCATTTTCATCATTTCGTCACATAAATGGGTAAATTTCGTCCAATTTGATGATGTGGCTTAACGGGGCTGAAACACTCTGCCTCTTGCAAGGGTAAAATGGGAAAGAGAAATATTATTCTCCTCCTCCTTAAAAATCTTCTTCTTTATCAAATCCAACCGTAACAATGGTGGAGATGAAGTAATTTCATCAATTCCAATTCCAATAATCCTATACTAACTACAAAGACACATATTTGAATCCAAAATTTTGTTTACAAGAGTACTAACTAAAACCCAAAATTTGATAAACGTAAATAGTTGAGTGACATATTTAGATAAACGTAAATAGTTGAGTGACATATTTAGATAAAAAAATAGTTTAGTACTATAAAGAGAAATTCGTAAATAGTTTAGTGCTATAAATAGCTATTAACTCTTTTCAAATTATTAGCTCCTTTAGTTATTTCTTCTATTTTTCCTGATATTCCTTTTATTTTCATATTAAGTGAATCATTATTATTTAAATTTTTTTCCTTAATTAAAGTTATTTCTTATCCATTATCTACTAGTGCACATGTTGTAATATCATTATATGCAATAGTTAAACTTATGAATACTTGTAGTGGAATATCAAATTTCATATTTTATTAACAAAGAAGTTTTTATTTCCATGATTAATAAATATTCCTTCTTTTCATATATTGAAATTATCTAAAGAGTTTAAAAAACTATTTCCAAGTATACTATCATACTCTTTATCTCCATCCATATTAGGATCAACAAAACAGTTAATTAAAAAATTATAATCCTTAATTGTTACTTTAAGTTTAGTTTCTGTTTCGCAAAAGACCCTATTTCCTTCAAAATTAATGTAAGTATATGGATTATTACTCCTAAAGATTTGAAGTCCTTTATCTTTATTTTTAGCTAGATGATTATTACTAGTTCCTGTATCTATTGATATTTTTCCTTTTATGAATTCTTCTCCATTTAAATACTCTCCTTCAATAACTAAAGTTTTACTATTATTATGCTTATTACTAATAATAATCTATTTTCCCTTATTAGTAATTTTATTTTCTGTTATTCTAAAACTTCTTCTAGAAGTACTTGCTATATTTTCTATACTAGGTTTTTCAGTTATATCAAAACTTATAGGTATATCTTATGTCGGTGTAATTAATATAGAAGGTATGGTCTCAGCCAAATCCTTAAAGTCTTCCTCTATCTCTTTTTGAGGTTTATTTGAATAAATATCACAATGGTCTCTATTTGTTAAGGCATATAAAGCTCTATAATGAAAGGCTAATGCCTTAGTTTTGTTTTTCATAGTTATATTTTTTTAATAATTTAAAATGCAAAATCAAAACATCATCTATATTTTTATCATCTTTATGTACACAAAATCTAGGATAACAAGTAATTATTAAACTTTTATAAAATAAATTTCCTCTTATACTTCCTAAATGACTTATTTGTGCATTAGTAAATCTTTGATCATGTAAACTAATTATAACAAGACTATCAGTAACTTTTTAAAATTATGTTTTAATATTAATTTGAATAGCATTTATCATTATATATTGTATTTTACTAGCTTTAGCTTTATCTTTTATCTTACTCATAGGTTTTTCTATTTCTTTTTATTTTATTTTATAAAATGCGATATTTTTATAGAAAATGGCAGAATGCCTCAGTAAACAAAAGTCAAGTGCCCAGGTGCACTATTTTACATCAATGGATACCATATGAAAAACTAGAGAAGACAATAGAATCATCTTTTGGCTACACGAATTTGTGGTGTTCCTATTGCCTCTAGCTGGCATAATCCTCGCGCCTTCATAGTGAGCTGATTAAAATCCCTGTAATCACGATCCAAACGCGAGTCACAAGCTTCATTTGCCAAACAATCCACCACACGATTTGCCTCTCTATAAATATGTATTACCGAATTACTGTTCATGAGGCGCAGAATTTTCTGAAACAAGCTGTCTAGCCTCCAGACATTAATCATTTTCCGTTGTATTGAATCACAGATCATTTTAGAGTCGGTCTGAATCAATAATGTATTGTAACCAAGATCGGTGGCCATTTCCAATCCCAGCAGCAGAGCTTCCATTTCCGCCAAAGTGTTGGTATGCTCACTACCAATATATCTCTGAAACGCTGCTATAAAATTGCCATTGCAGTGGCGGAGCACTCCACCCGCAGCTGCTAATCCCGGGTTTCCTCTAGAGGCTCCGTCGACATTTAATATGACGCCCGCATAATTGGTTCGAAGCCATGTCACCACTTGGGCTGAAATTCGGACTCCCCATAATGGCAGCCGAGCACCATTATACACATCAAATAAACTTGTTGCCTGTAGGAGGCCTTTTATGTAGCACTCCATTTCAAATAAAAGCGCCCTTCCATTGGATCGCTGACCTTCATGGATAAATCTACATCGCCCACGCCACAATATCCAACATGCTCCTGACACTAGAATTGTATGTATATCCCGCCATATTCCACGACCTTTCCACCACAAAAACTTCACCAAAGAGAAA
Source organism: Vinca minor (assembly GCA_026122235.1). Classification (NCBI taxonomy): domain Eukaryota; kingdom Viridiplantae; phylum Streptophyta; class Magnoliopsida; order Gentianales; family Apocynaceae; genus Vinca; species Vinca minor. The sequence continues at coordinate 874,756 of JAOCZM010000210.1, read as the reverse complement.
GGAGATTCGATGTGTATATTTCCCCATACAATTCCCAAACGACCACATATGTGTTTCCATAAATATTGAGCCAAACTACAGTCTAAGAATATATGAGCGAAACTATCAACACCCCAGCCACAAGAGCAATGCGACGCTAACTGCACCCCCACCCCTGTCTTACTTCATCTAGAGCAAGGTATTTGTTAAAAAATTTCCACATGAAAATACGCAATGCCATTGGAAGTTTAGGGGACCAAATGATACGTTGCGTACCTTGCGTTACCCCTACTGCCTAAATGGATTCCAAAGCTGATGTAATTGTGAACTTACCTCTACCATCCAGTAGCCATATCCACTTGTCCGGACCCTCTCCAAGTACCACTTTAGGCAGAATTCTTTTCTGGGCAGAGCTGAGGGACATTGTCTCCGTTAACCAATCATCCGAGCCTAAGTAATGTGCTATGGGCTTGCTCCAATCCGCCTCTGTCGAGCTCGCTGCTAAACTGCCCTGTAATGAGAAATTCTCGAAACAAAATGAAGCACTCCCCCCTCTGATCAATAAGCCGAGATGCTGCTCCACTTTATGCCTGACAGCTAACATTCGCCTCCAAACAGCCGAGTCACCATTTCTTTGATTTACAAGAGTCGGATGAGCAAAGGTTGCACAATATTTATCCATCATAAGGTCCCTCCATATTGAATCAGTTGTGCGAAATCGCCACCAGAGCTTGTATGAAAAAGATTGTTGTAAGTTTCTCATTGAATGTAATCCAAGCCCATTTTGCCAAACATCACAGCATAAACGTTTCCAAGACATCCAATGCCTTTTGTTACCATGCACAGACTGCCCCCATAGGAAATTTGCAAGTATGCGCTCTATCTCGTCCAACACTGTCATGGGCGGTTTTGCCGATGCCAAGATGTAAAAGGTCATTGATAAGAGGACATGTTTTATAAGAATTAATCTGCCACCGAATCCCAGAAGCTTCTGCTGCCATCCCCCTACCCGCAATGATATTTTATCTATCAAATGAGTAAAATAAACCATCTTTGATCTTCCAACAAAAAGAGGGCAGCCTAAGTACATGAATGGAAGGGAGCCTTGAACAAAACCGGTGACCACTTCTATCATCTGCTTGTGCCTCGCTTGAATCCCATTTGAAACATAGTAAGAGGTTTTGTGTGGATTGATTTTTTGGCCTGATTGCTCCTCATACTGCCGAATGAAATCCATAAGTGTTTGTAAACCCCGCTTTCCTCCATTAATGAATATTACAACATCATCCGCATATGCTAAGTGCGAGATTATCATCGAAGAGCGAGAAACTACATACGGTTCTATCGATCGGATTCCAACAAGGTAATTGAGTCCCCTGGAAATGCTTCAGCTGCAATAATGAATAATAAAGGAGACAAAGGATCCCCTTGTTTGACTCCCCTGCTAGAATGGAAAAAACCAAAAGGACTGCCGTTGATCAAAACAGAAAACCAGTTATGTTCAAGCAAGTTACGAACCAAGTGTATGAGATGCTCACTGAAACCAAACTTTCTCAAGACTGCTACTAAGAAAGAATGTGAAACCCGATCAAAAGCCTTCATCATATCAAGCTTAATGATCACATTCCCCCCTCTAACTTTTTTGTGCAGAGACTCTACCATCTCCATCGCTGTAAGAATATTATCTGTAATGACTCTTCCGCTGACAAAACCTGTCTGATTCCAACTGATAATAGTCTGAAGTATCTCAGAAAGGCGGTTGGACAAAACTTTCGAGATGATCTTGCTTATGAAAGTGCAAAGCGAAATGGGCCTGTATTCCCCAAAATTTGTTGGATTATCGACCTTGGGGATCAAAATTAAAAGAGCACTCGCCATAGCTTTAGGCATTGGTAGGCCTGACCAGAAATTCGTAACAGCATTAGTGACCTCATCACCAATAATCTCCCAACAAACTTGGAAAAAACTCCCCGTAAAACCATCTGGCCCAGCAGCACTTGTTGGAGATAAATCAAAAACTGCACGCCGAACTTCCTCCCGATCAGGCAGACAATCTAATTTTTTATTTTCATTTTCTGTGACCATTTTCGGAATGTGGCACAATAAAGTGTCCTCCAAATGTGTTTCATTTATGTCTCGGCTTAGGAGAGAAGCGAAATAGGATGCTCCCTCCAAGCCGATATCATTCATCTCCGTTAGCACATCTCCATTTACTGAATTTATTTGAGAAATATGCATCCTTTTTTGTTTATTCCTGCAAAATGAGTGGAAGTAATGTGTGTTAGCATCTCCTTCCTTTAGCCATTTGATTCTCGATTTTTGACGCCAAAAGCATTCTTCATGTTCAAGGGCAGACTTATGAATACTCTTAGCCTCCTGTAAGGTGTCCGAATTCAAAGTGCTTGGGTCATCATCGTATTTTTCCTCCATAAGGATCACCTCGGCCTCAGCTTTTTTCAAGTTTGTATGTAGATTGCCAAAAACCTCCCTATTCCACACAATCAAGTCCGATTTCAGTTTCTTTAATTTTTCTTGAAGCTTGTACATACCAGAATTGATCACATTCTCTGCCCAACTAGTCTTTACAACATCCATAAAGGATTTATGCTTGACCCACATATCTTGAAATCTGAAAGCTGATCCTCGTCTGGCAATAGTTAGCCTCAGATTAATTAGTAAAGGATAGTGATCCGATATTGTTCGCGGTTGGTGAGTAATCTGCGTTTGTTGAAACATTAAATTCCAGGCCGAGTTAACCAAAACTCTGTCTAAACGCCTATGTAGTGGCCGGATTCCACCTCGACACCATGTATATAAACCGCCAACCCATGGAGCCTCTAAAAGACCACAATCATTTATAGTATCCACAAACTCATTAACAGGAAGCATTGCCGGGATAGAGCCTTGACTTTCAGACAGTCGCATTGTTAGTAGTGCCCTAGGACCATTAGCACATGTTGTGCGTTTTATTATCTTTTGAGCATGTAATTGAATAGTTAATTACGCTTTTGATTATCAAATGTGTGATTTGATAGTAAAACTCATTAGCTTATGTAATTACTATTCTAGAAGTCCCTAGTTTTATGTAATGCTTATTTACTATGAAATAAAACTAGTATGATTGTTGATTGATGATCTTGTTTTCATCGATCATGTGTAATGGATACAAATCACATCATAGATGCAATATATAGGGATACATTGTATTGGGACGTGATCCGTTTGAGAAGTAATACTTCATGGTCTTAAGTCATAAGTATTACTTCGTCAATACTATTTTAGAATCCTTAGACCTTATGTCTTCATTGATTCTAGTATGAATGGAGCCACGTTTTGACTCGGTCGGACGTTACTTGTAACAGAGTAATCAATACGATCGATGATCGGATGTAGTGTCCTATCATAGCTTGAATGTGAGAGACATTGTAAGGAATTTGTCCTCTCTATTATTGAGAGAGATATCCATGGGCCCCTCGATAGGGAAAAGACTGTTTAAATGCATGGCAGTGCTCAAATGTATTTGATAAAGTGGTTATCAAATCCTATTTGTCAAACAGTCTACCCGGAGATCGAGCATAAACACAATTAAGCTTAATAAGGGTGGCGACCACCATGCCTTATGCTTAATTAGGATATCGCGAGACAAAGGGATTAAATAGTGGATTGACAATAGGTTCCGTTGTAAATTCATTCACCTTGGGTAGTCACAATGTCCTCGCTAGGGGCCGCTTGTGACTTATGAACTCACACTACTACTAAGTATGTTTTCATTGCCATTGTGATATGAACCTACGGGGTCACACGCATAGACGAGCTAACAAGCTTCATGTCAGATTCAATGAATCTAGAATGTGTCTAGGTTCATTGTATCGACATTTGTTTTTTACGAAAATAATAAAGTGTTTATTATTCGAATTAGAGATAAGGGGCAATTTTGGTATTTAACTATAGCTGGGATTAAGTGGGAGTTGTTATCCGATAAAGACTCCCACTACCAGTAGAGTCTAGGGGACGTGGGAGTCGAGTCTCCCACAGCTAGAGAGAAGTTGAGTAGACGTGGGAGTTGTTCGGGAACAAACTCCCACACTCTATATAACATCTCTTAGCCGAAACCCTAGGTTACTAGTGATTCGAACGAAATTAAACAAGTAACTCGAAATCAGATTTGGATTTTCTCAACCTCTCCCTTTTTCTCTCTAATTCCCGAATCTCGGAAAGACGAAGAGCTAGCAATCACTTTGCTTGTTTCGTCAGCGTGGATACCGGTAGAGGGAAATTCCCATAAAGGGAATTCCGTTGGTGAAAAGAAAACTTCCAAGAATCGTCATCCTCCATTCAAGAAGTTGCTTCTTGAATCCGAAAATTGTAAGTTTTACCGCTGTTTTCGATTCGTTTACGTATGAGCGGATCCTTCAAGGGAGGATCCATGGGTGTTTGGAACGAGTTTCCGCCCATGAATCCCTTCACGCATGACCACATTAAAGTCGCCCCCAATTAGCCAAGGTGATTGATTATGATTCATATGAAAGCTACACATGGCTGCCCACAAATCACGTCTATGCACATAAGAACATTTAGCATATACAAAGGAACAATAAATTGGCACTCCCGGAAAAGAATTGATACGCACATGCACCATTTGTTCCAAATCATCTACAACATCCACATCTAACGAACCATCCCACATAAGCCAAATTTTACTAGTAATGTTCCCATAACTATAATCAAAGCCCAACCTATGAGTGTATAACAACAGATCCTCAAGACCAACCAAAGGCTCCAAAAGAACCACAAAATTCAAATTATGAGTAAATTTATGTTGACGGATGTTAGTAATAGTACTGACATTAGCAATTCCCCGAATATTCCAAATTAGCCAATTCATCATAAAACAATTGATGATAGAGTAAAAGTAGTCCAAAGACTATTGAGTAAAAGAGATAACGCCCTTCTCGGCAAAGCGTGTTGAGCGTCGTACCTGTCCCAGCCCAACCGGATTGGTGATCACTGGAGTCGCACCAACTGATAGATTAAGGAGCTCCAAGCTGAGCGCTGGCCGCACCTCTGCCTCCAGATTCCCCTGTTTCTGATTTGCTACTGACCTCTGTTCCATGTGCGGCTGGTTTTCTGTGTTCAGAGGCTGGCTCAAGTCCTCTTCTTCCGATTTTCCTTGATTTGATGTAATAGCCTTGGTTGGACTTTTTTCTGAATCAGTATGCAGTGGCACCACCACATCCATCACTGCCGTCTCATCTGTGACCGGAAAATCCGAATCAAACCCCTGTACCGATTTAGATCGTGATGTTGACTGCATCAGAGAGGCGAATTCCTTAAGTTGAATGATTCCGAAGTTCCGTGATTGTGAATGTTTTTGGCCTTTGCCTTCCAAAAAAACCCGACAGGTCATTATCACAGGAGAATACCCCTTACTCCCCACGCTGATATCATCAATACTCTCTCCCACTGCATTTTTCGTATTATTCGCCATATTCATATCATCTACAGTTTCCGCGGGTACCTGTTCCTGAATCAAAGTTGGTACAGCTGATTCCGCAGCAATTGGTAGGGCAGGAGTAACAGAAGGCACCGTATTCGCCACAAGATTAATTGACTGTGCCGTTACTACCGCCTGCGTTGTTGGGCCTGCGTTTTTCCTCCCCGTTGCAACCCAATTTACTGCTGTCTTCCGAGTAGGAAAAGTGACCACCGTTCCAGAAGGTAAAATCTTTGCTGCTTTTGTGACTGGTTGCTTAAGCAATACCTTTTCCGGTGCTTTGGGAGCAACCAAAGGCTGTGGCTTCGATTTCTTACATTGCCCATGTTTATGACCGATTCGCATACAAGCCAAACAGTAATCGGGTAGATCATCATAGATAATGGATTGCCAAAAACTCTTCCCTATTTTTGTGTGTGTGATCCGAATGCGTTGTGGTAATTCAACGAGCAAATCAACCTCCACACAAACCTTTGCAATACTTGGTCTTGATGCATTTGCTGTCGGTGCATCTAAGGCCAGCGGTTGCCCCACTGCTTGTGCCAAAGAAAAGAGCTTGGATTTGTTGTAAAGATGAATCGGTAGTCCCTCGAAACCAATCCAAACAGGTGCTACAGATGGTTCTTCATGAACATTGAAGTCATACGTCCACTTGAAGACCCTCATGCTCAATCCACAAAAGACCCACAAACATTGTCTCCATAAGCGATAGTAGTCTTCTTCCAAATCAAATCTGATCAACACATGTCTCGGGTCCATCCATCCAATCCAAAAACTTCCCTTAAAGCCTACGCGATGAAAAGCCTTGCGTAGAGCTTCCATATTGGGGGGCATGTTTTTGGAATTTTCCAACCAAAGCGAAACGCCAAGGGCGCACAAGGTTGTCATGTTCATCCGCAGGAATAACTAGATTAGGTTCTCCCTTGAAAGTGTCCAACGGTGTTATCGGGAGAGTGGGTATGGCCGTTGATGGGCTTGAGAGTAAATTAGCAAAACTCTTCAGCGGCCAAAGTCCGGTAGCAGAAACAGAGGTGGTTGGTGCAGAAATAGAGGTAGTCGGAGCTGCCGGCTGACTGCCATGGATACCGTAATCACAAAAATAAAGAAAAACCACCAAGAGAGTTGAGAGATCGTTTACCCCGATAAAGGTTTTTCTATTTCTTTTTTACTAAGAAATTTTAGTTTTATATCTGCATTTAAATGTACTACATCTATGGCTTTTTCTATATTATGATATTCATGAATAACTATCTTATTTCTTTTAAACATTCTAGATACTTTATTAATTAAATTATCATTTGGTAATTTTATATTTAATTGTTTATTAATTATTCTATTATATTTATGTTGATCAAAGGTAGCTTTTAGAGCAAATCTTTTTTCTCCTTCGTATTCTTCTATATCTTCTATGTCTTCTTTATCTATTTTTTCTATTTCACTCATCTTCAGAATAAGACAAATATATAGACTCATTTTTAGAAAAATCTGAGTAATTTTGTATTATTAAACTATCTTTAATTTGATTAAAATCTTCTTCAAGTATTCTAACATTTTTCTTTGGACAGTCAGGGCTCCTATTTCACCACAACTCCAACATTTGTAGTCTTTTTTATTATCGAATTTCGCTGGTTTATTATTTTTTTTATTTCTTTTATAAAAAAATTTCTTTCTATATTTTGGCTTTGTATTATTAAAATATTTCTTTTTATATTTTTTAAATTTCTTTTTATTTTATATTTTCTTCTCTTTTGTGTATGACATCCCCATTTTCCTGGTGGATCAAATTGTTCACAGCAAATATCTCTTACTCTCTTAGATTTTCTCATTAGATTACTATTTAAACATAATTTACTAAAATAACTAAGCATAATTCTTATTCTTAAACCTAAAGTATCTATATTATTTTTACTTTCATCATTATTTTTATATATTTCCCATTATTTTCTAACTTGTATATTCCATGGATATGGTAATTTTACATAAAACATACCTAAAAATGGTTGTTGGCTTTCTGTACTATAATATTGTTTATAATAATAGTCAGTAAATTCATTAATATAGTGTCTAAGATAACATATATCACATATTTGTATATTAATTAATTTCATTATTGCTTCTTGTATTTCTCTATTTAATTCAACTTCTCTATTTTTTATCCATTCTATACCAATAAATTCACTTCCTAAACAATCTACCATTATACTTAATCCTTTACTATCACTTTGTATTATTTCTGTTTCAACATTTCTTTTCATTATTGCTTTACTATCATTTCCTACACCTTCCCACCAATTTCTTACAGCTCCACCGAAGGTGGGTATTATAAATTCAAATTTTCTTTCATTATTCCAATCCGAAGGTGGATATTTAATTGGTTAGATTATGTAGATTTAAATAAAAATAAAAATAAATAAATAAAAATAGATAAATTAAAATCATTAAGTTAATGGAAGTTTAGATGGAATAATAATGAATGATTTAATGGAAGTTTGTATAACTGAAATAAGACTTCTTAAGTATTTACGAAAAAAATTTAAATAATGATGTAGTTAATATAATACTTAATAAAGTTTATGACTACTATTTTAGGTGTGAAATCTGCATAATCTAACCAATTAAATATCCACCTTCGGATTGGAATAATGAAAGAAAATTTGAATTTATAATATCCACCTTCGATGGGGCTGTAAGAAATTGGTGGGAAGGTGTAGGAAATGATAGTAAAGAAATAATGAAAAGAAATGTTGAAACAAAAATAATACAAAGTGATAGTAAAGGATTAAGTATAATGGTAGATTATTTAGGAAGTGAATTTATTGGTATAGAATGGATTAGAAATATAGAAGTTGAATTAAATAGAGAAATACAAGAAGCAAGAATGAAATTAATTAATATACAAATATGTGATATATGTTATCTTAGACACTATATTAATGAATTTACTGACTATTATTATAAACAATATTAAAGTACAGAAAGCCAACAACCATTATTTTTTTCTTAATAATTATAATAGATCGTCAGCAATGACGATTTCTTTTAGAAAAATCTCCTATATAAGGAGAAGAGATAAGAAAGAAAAGATCATCGAAAATTAGTGGAGAAAAATGTTAGAAAAACTCTCTGAGAAAAATCTTTGTAATAGTTCTTTCCATATGAGAAAATAACTGTAGAATATGTTAATGCTCAGATAAAAAGAAGTAAAAATAAAATGGATAGTTATTATAAAATTAATAAGGAATTCTTGGAACATTATAAGCTAACACATAATAATTAAAGTAACATATTATAAAAGATTTCATAAAAAATTAATGATTTGGATAAATGGAATCTTGCAAGATATAATAATAGACTCTTTACAAAAATAGATGTTTTACAAAAATATAGACCTAAAATGTGATGAAATATTTTTAGACATTATATATGAAATAGAATTATATTCAGATATAGTTAAAAATGAGTCTGAGGATAGTACATAATAAACAGAGTCGGAATTGAGAGTTTTTTAGTACGTTAGAAAGATAATCGAAAATGTTACGTGTGAGCGCTGACGGTTTAGAATTTCGAGTTCCCTACATAAAGTATTGCAATTCGAAGTTGACGTTTTCAGGTTTTTGGTGATTTCGGGGTTTTTTTTGTGATAAATTGCCTAAGGTTATAAAGTAGGGATCTTTCACCCTTGTTTTTCAGTCCGAAAAGATGCGTATACTGTGGTTTTCTTGAAATTACTAAATTTCCTTAATTCAAGGTTTTAATTCATGTTTATTGCATTCAAAATTGGATGAAACATTGATCTTAATTGCATTTTATCATATGTCTAATAATTAGAATTGTTGCGTTTGGTAATTGTTATGTGGTTGATCGTCATATTTGGAGTCTATGTGTTATTTCCAATTACAGCTCTTGTCTGTCTGGGATCATATTCTAAGACATCATCAAATTATATCTGTTTAAAGTGCCCGGGAGCGCTATTTGTCTGTTCTGTCTGACTTGGTACCTAATGAGGATAGAAGTAGGCTACTCTGTTCTGTTCTGACTCGGTTCCTAACGAGGATAAAAAGTGGGAATGTTAACAGTTGTTGTGGAGCTCACAAGGGTGAGCGATGACATAACCGATGTGTTCTTAAACCATGGCCCCGTTGTTTTCAGGATATAATATCTAAATCCATGTTAAGTACTTTGTCGCTCCTTAACGGGAAATGATAGTTAAGAGTTGTTAACAGGGTTTAGGATCAAATCCAGACAACGAGCTCAATTGTGTGATCGTCATTATTTCGAGTCTTAATCGATGCTTCATCCCAAGGGTGATTGATGCCTAATGGGCTAGTTTAGTAGCTCACCCCTTATTTTCCCCCTTTTTGCAGATGAGTTCGTTGATGTACCGTTGATGAGACTTATGACGAGAACTTAGTGTAATCTTTGATGTAATAGCCAGTTCAGTGTTTCCCTTTTGAACATCATTGAACATTTAGTGCTTTCCTTTATGATGTAACAACTTACGGTTTATGTATTTTTCCTTTTAAGTAATGATGTATGAACTAAGTTTCCCTTTTAAGTATGAAGTGTATTTGGATTTTTAGTATTTCTATTTTGGGTTCGGTGTCTTAGCGGCGAATAAGGCACTCCCATGTCACCTCCAAGTTATGGGGTGTCACATAAGTGGTATCAGAGTAGGTCGAACCTTAGGCTTGAATATCTGATTAGACTAAGTATGGAATTAACATAGGATGTGACCTGAGAAAAAAGCCTGGGGATAGGACATAAGTGTTTATTTATTTTTTATGCACTTTTACTCACATAACTAGTTGCTCATTATTCTGCTTTCCGTATATGAACTGTTACCCGGGTATAAGAGGGATCACAATCAAGAGAATGCCAGCAAATCTTGTTCTAAGTCGTATCATTGGTCCATGTAATTAATCCTTTGAGTTGGGCAGCCCCGAGGTCCGTACCGTATCAGCATTCCAAGAGGGAATTTTTTTTAAGAGAGCTAAATTGTAAAGTCTCATTTGTAAGAGACTAGTTACCCAATTTCTCGTTGTGGGAATCTAGTTCTTCGTGAACTAGGAAAAAGATCTTGGTAAGCTTCAATATTTGTGAGTGTTTCTAAGTCCACATTGGTGTGGCAAAAATCCTCTTGTGAGAGGTGTCTCTTTGGAGAGATTAGCTCTTTATGAGCTTAACACTCTTTGTGAAGAAAAACGTCCTCATTTGTTGGGGCAATTGTAAAAGGTAGAACCCACCTTGCATTTGTTGTGAAGGGTATCCATTAGTGGATGTTGAAATCCTTGGGGTTTGTCCTAAGGTAGTGGATGTAGATTCCTTGTGAATCGAACCAATATAAATCCTTGTGTTTGTTTTCTCTATCCCTTCTCCTTTACTTTATGGTTCATGAATTGCTAGAACTTGCTTACTTGTCTACATGAACTATTTGCTTATAGTTAGAGATACTACACATGCTTCTGTGCTTCAAACATTGCTTCACATGGTCATCTAAGTTGCCTTGAACATAATTAACTTACCTTATGTGCTAAAAGAACATACTTGTTGTTAAGGTGATCACTTAGGCAAAGAATTTTAGAAAAGCTAATTTTTTTTTAGAATCTAATTCCCCCCTCCCTCTTAGGCTCATTACCTTAAAAGGGTGTTTCAATTGGTATCAGAGCCTAGTCTCCTTTTTTGTTGTACTAACATCCTAGGAGGATCCATGACTCTAAGCTTTTCTACCTTAGATGACCAATCCTCATCTAGACCACCTCTATTTGTTGGCTCCAACTTCTCTTGTTGGAAATACTTGTTTAAATCGTATTTTTATTCTAATGATATTTCCTTGTTGTGCATTATAGAAGAAGGTCCTTTTGTTCCTTTAGTTTTCTTACAATGTGTCAAGGTGCCACAATCTAGAAGAGACTACAATGAAGAATACTACTGGAAGATGACCTCAAACTTCAAGGCCATGAATGTGCTTTGTTGTGCACTTAATGAAGAAGCCCTCAACAAAGTACATGAATGTGAAGATGCTCATTCCATGATGAATATGCTAGAAGCATCTTACAAAGGCGAAGTTGAAGAGGAAGCGACAAAGGTGGGAGTCTAGAGTTGGGGACTCATTCCTGTGAAGGCTTTGAAGAAATCTCAATCACACTTCAAGCAAAACTTTATGACATCAAAAAGTGTAATTTAGGAGAAATCAAATGCAAATCTTCAATTTGCTCAAAAGACAACATTCAACTTGAGCCTTCATTAGATGAGAAGATAGAAGAAGAGATGGAAGTACAAGATGATGATCTTCAAATGGAGCTTAACTAACCAATCATCTTTCAAAAGGAAGAGAAAATATTTCCACTAAGCTTCAAAGAAAGATATTAAAAAAGAAGTGGTTTTGGACTTTATCATTACAAGAAGAATGACAAACTTGAATGCAGACGTACACAAATGAAGAAATAAAAAACTCTCCATAGCACTTGGGTTCCTCTAAACTTAATGGCCACTACATTCAATGAACCAAGATGCTCAACCTCAAGTGATGACCAAGACTTCAATGATAATCTACAATCACCATCACTTTGTAAGAAAGCTAAGGTATTGAATTCACTTTCTCTCAACTCCTTACTTGATGAGATTAAAAATTTGAGAAGTTGTTTTGATCTTTATGCTTACAATGTTTTAGATGTTGCATCTTACACCTCCATTGATTATGTAAATATAGATAGCTTAAGGTATGACCTTCATAGTGAAAGAAATAAATTCGGATTCTTAAACAAACGCAACGGAAAAATAAAAGCGGAATCCATTTCTAACAGGATCATTCACGAGTAAGAACCAATGATATTTACCTTTTGTTTTACGGGATGACATAAACGATTATGTTTTGATTATGCTACGGAATCAGCAACAACAACCGATCTTTATCGACTCTTGTCTCTAGCGGTATCCACACGATCAACTTAAACTTTTTCTTCGTGTCTCTAATGCTAGTCAGAAAGCTTCGAAGTTGAAGACAATGTTCAGGAATTTCGGCATATAGGTTCAAGGAAAAACCAAAATAAGGAAGAACAAAAAATCTAATTTTTCTTCTAACTTTTATGTTTTGGTGGTGTAAAATTCACTAGGAATTTTCGGCAATAGTGATGTGTTAGGAGAGAAAAAGAATTATCCAATAATTGAATAATTAGAGAAAATGAAATAGTGGGGTCAAAGGTAATTCACCAACTACACACAACCCTGTTAGTAGTGCCCTAGGACCATTAGCATATGTTGTACGTTTTATATCTTTTTGAGCATTTCATCTTAATTGTTAATTTTGCTTATGAACATCAAATGCGTGATTTGATAGTAAAACTCATTTGCTTATGTAATTACTATTCTAGTTGTCCCTAGTTTATGTAATCTACTTGACAATGAAATAAAACTAGTATGATGTTTGATTGATGATTATGTTTTACTAATCATGTGTAATGAGTACAAATCATATCATAGATGCAATATATTGAGATATGTCGTATCGGACGTGATCCGTTAGAGAAGTAATACTTCATGGTCCTTAGTCATAAGTATTACTTCCTCAATACTATTTTAGAATCCTTAGACCTTATGTCTCCATTGATTCTAGCATGAATGAAGCCACGGTTTGACTCAGTCGTACGTTGCTTTTAATCGAGTAATCAATATGACTGATGATCGGATGTAGTGTCCTATCATGGCTTGAATGTGAGAGGCATTGTAAGGAATTTGTCCCTCTCTTATTAGAGAGAGATATCCATGGGCCCCTCGATAGGGAAAATCTGTTTAAATGCATGGCCGTGCTCAAATATATTTGATAAAGTGGTTATCAAATACTATTTGTTGTAACAGTTTACCCGAAGATCGAGCATAAATACAATTAAGCTTAATAAGGGGGACGACTACCATGCCTTATGCTTAATTAGGATATCGCGAGACAAAGGGATTAAATAGTGGATTGATATTAGGTTCCGTTGTATATTCGTTCACTTTGGGTAGTCACAATGTCCTGCTAGAGACCGCTTGTGATTTATGAACTCACACTACTACTAAGTGTGTTTTCATTGCCATTGTGATATGAACCTACAGGGTCACATGCATAGACGAGCTAACGAGCTTCATGTCTAGATTCAATGAATCTAGAATGTGTCTAGGTTCATTGTATCTGACATTCATTTTTCTGAGAATAATAAAGCTTTATTATTCGAATTATAGATAAGGGCATTTTCGGTATAGCTAGGATTACGTGGGAGTTATCATCCGATAAAGACTCTCACTACCAGTAGAAGTCTAGAGGACGTGGGAGTTATAGACTCCCACTTCCAAAAGAGGTGGATAGGACGTGGGAGTTGTGCTTGAAACAACATCTCACTCCCTATATAAACTTCTCTTGGCCGAAACCCTAGTGGTTAATGCTTTTCAGGCGAAATACCAAAAGACCTAGAAAATCAGATTTTCTATTCTGCCTCTCCCTTTTCTCTCTAATTCCCGAAACTCAGAAAAACGAAGATTTAGCAATCACTGTTTGTTTCGTCGCGTGGATACCGGTAGAGGGACATTTTGCAAAGGGAAATCCATTGGTGGCAGCAACGTATCCAAGAAACAGCAACTTCCATTCAAGAATCAGATTCTTGAACCCGAAAAGTAAGTTTCTGTCTAGATTTTTTTCGATTCCTATGGTATGAGCGGATCCTTCGGGGGAGGACTCATGGGTGTTTAGAACGAGTTTTTTCCCATGAATACCTTCAAACCCCTCACATGCCTAGCACATGTTCGGTTTTGACTTTATTAAACCGGTTCTTGGACCGGTTTTCTGATTCAACCGGATTGGTTTGACTAATCGAGTATTATTTCGCCCAATCCAATTGGAACACATATATCAAATGTAAATTCCAACAAACCCAATCCAATTTATCAAAGTGTGCGACCCATTAGGTATTTTCTATGTTGATCGTGAAAACAATTGTCCACAGTAATGATAGGTATCTAGATTGACAAATATTACGACGATTCAAGTAATAACTGTTATGATAATTTGTATTAATCCCTTTGTCCTCGATGTCTAGATTGAACACAAGTCATGGAGAATGTTGCACTTGTATAGTTCACTCATCAGCTTCTTCATCCGCGAGAAGACTAATCAAATGAAATTAATATCTCATATTAATTTATTTGTTCATGGCCATGAATTAGTCTCATTCCATCAAGGGGCCCAAGATATCACTCATGTTATATAGGAGGGACAAATCCTCTATCTATCACACATCATCCTACACATGGTTCATAAATACACCCAACAAATGTCTTTATAGCCCATCTAGTTACAGTGGACATTTAAGACCTTCAAAACATACCATTAGCCATGTAGAAAATCTTGTGTGATTTCAAGTCGAAGGATTCATATACAAAAAGAATCATAATAAGAAACAATGTTGACATTCATAGAACAATCCATGAAGTGTTTCTTATAGCGGGTCAGTCCAATATCACATAACCATATGTTGATTAGATATCCAATATAAATCACGACACATACTAGTCTCCCAAATTATTATTATCCTTGGCACTCCATAATAATGATCGACTAGGGACATTCAGAATAGTTCAATGTAACAATTACAAAATTACTCAAAGAACGTTATTATGTTTAATAGAATGAAGGGTATAGCTTATCAAGGTAATCGTATTTGTTTTGGTAAATATGCCCATGCATACTGATATGACTTCTTCACTCCAGTACATAAGTATTCTGGTGAACAAAATAAAATAAGTTTAAGTCAAGTAGGCAAACCTATAGGTCATTAGTAGCGTTGACAAAGAAGAAGCATTACTTTGGTGATTTAAATCCTTTTAAAACGGCAGCAACATAAAGGTGTCAGAGCGTAAGCTAGTGATGCTTTCGGCTACTGGACTTTCGCCATCTAGGGCCAGTTGCCAAATTTCAATGTGATAAAATGTATCAATAGTTTCCTATTCTAAATAGAATCGAATTTCATTAGATACTAGACAGAGGGAATCAAGATCTACATCTATGAATGGAAAGGTCCGAATGATCAACTCTACAAATCTGTGGTGAATTGGAGACATGATACGAGAAAGAGAGTGATCTTTCACGAGAAAGAATGGAATTTTGCCTTTCATATTTCATCACAATGAAAAAATAGATACATCTCCCACTTGCACTAAAGACAACAACATTGCCTTTTAGTGCATACTGTACATAAGAACTATCTCTAAGACCAGTTCTCTTGGTATCTACCCATGCTACAAGTATGATGATCATGTTACTGCTGTGTTAGCGGTTTCATTAGAGGATTGGCGATATTATCGTCTGTATGTACTTTGCAAATCTTTGCATCACCCCTATCGGATCAAGGGATATCGCCTAAATATAAATTTGGGCCTTTGGTGAGATCGTGGTTCCTTTGACTGAGATATGGACCCCAGATCAATCGCATTCGCAATGCTAGTGAAGGGATTCAGGGGCAGAAACTCGTTCCAAACACCCCATGAGTGCTCCCCCAAAGGATCCGCTCATACGTAAACGAATCGAAAAACCGGGAAAAGGACTTACGTTTCTCGGCTAAAAGGTTGTATCTTTCGGCTCTCAGCAGCAGCCACCTTGAGTCCTCCCTTGCGGAATTACTCCCCTACCCCAGGGTATCCACGCGACGAAACGGGCAGCGAGTGCTAGCTCTTCATCCTTCTGAGTTTTGGAATTAAGAGAGAAAAAGGAGGCAGAAAACTGAAATTAGTATTTCAGAGTATTTGGTATTTCGCGACTGAAAAAGAATTGACCCTAGGGATTCCGCCAAGAGAGGTTTATATAGGGCGTGGGAGGTTGTTTAAAAAACAACTCCCACGTCCCTACCAACTCTCCCAGCAGTGGGAGTCTTTAACTCCCACGTCCCCTAAACTTCTGCTAGTAGTGAGAGTCTTTATCGGATAATAACTCCCACGTAATCCCAGCATGAACCAAATACCTAAAATGCCCGCCTTAATCTCTAATTCGAATAATAACGCTTTATTATCTCAGAAGAATAAATGTCAGATATAATCAACCTAGACACATTCTAGATTCATTGAATCTAGACATGAAGCTCGTTAGCTCGTCTATGCGTGTGACCCTGTAGGTTCATATCACAATGGCAATGAAAACACACTTAGTAGAAGTGTGTGTTCATAAATCGCAAGCGGTCCCTAGCAGGGCATTGTGACTACCCAAAGTGAATGAATTTACGGTGGAACCTAATATCAATCCACTATTTAATCCCTTTGTCTCACGATATCCTTATTAAGCATAAGGCATGGTGGTCGTCACCCTTATAAAGCTTAATTGTATTTATGCTCGATCTCCAGGTAAACAGTTCTAACAAATAGTATCTGATAACCACTTTATCAAATACGTTTGAGCACGGCCATGCATTTAGATAGTCTTTCCCTATCGAGGGGCCCATGGATATCTCTCTCTAATAAGAGAGGGACAAATTCCTTACAATGCCTCTCACATTCAAGCCATGATAGGACACTACATCCGATCATCAGTCGTATTGATTACTCAATTAAAAGCAACGTACGACTTAGTCAAAACGTGGCTCCATTCATTCTAGAATCAATGGAGACATAAGGTCTAAGGATTCTAAAATAGTATTGAGGAAGTAATACTTATGACTAAGGACCATGAAGTATTACTTCTCTAACGGTTCATGTTCGATACGATATATCTCAATACATTGCATCTATGATATGATTTGTACTCATTACACATGATTAGTAAAACATAATCATCAATCAAACATCATACTAGTTTTATTTCATTGTAATGTAGATTACATAAAACTAGGGACAACTAGAATAGTAATTACATAAGCAAATGAGTTTTACTATCAAATCACGCATTTGATGTTCATAAGCAAAATTAACTATTCAGATGAAATGCTAAAAAAGATATAAAACGTACAATATATGCTAATGGTCCTAGGGCACTACTAAACTAACAACTAGGTACTACATCAAATTTAGCAATGAACTTCCGGATCCAAATCTCCTTAGCAGCATCTGATGCAGCTATATACTCAGCTTCAGTTGTAGAAGCGCAATACATAACCCGACTGCGATCTAAAGTCGTCTCTATCAGTTTGGAAACTAGCATCAATGTAACCACTTTACGATATTCTTGACGACTATCCAGTAACGTTCATGGTATGTTGACTGGTATCTGCTCGTTATACTCAAAGCATACGAGACATCCGGGGCGAGTACACATCATGGAATACATGATATATCCAATTGCATAAGCATATGGAATCTCACTCATGTGTTATTTCTCATCCAGTGTCATAGCACACTTGTTTTCTTGAAAGAACCGTACAAAGTGTTATCGGACAAATGCCTTTTTTTTACTCTTACATGCTAAACCGATTTATCTATATATGTACTCTGACTTAAGCCAAGGAGTCTACGTAATCTATCTCTATAGATCTTGACCCCTAAGAAGCTTGCTTCACTTAAGTCCTTCATAGAGAAACATTGTCCGAACTCACGTATGGCTTCGTCAGAACGTTGATTCCAGCTTCTAGAAGCTTGCTTTAGTCCATAAATGGACTTTTTTATCTTACATACTTTATTGGCATTATTTGGATCGACAAAACCTTCGGTTGTATCATATACACGTCCTCATCAAGGTTTCCTTTAAGGAAGGCTTTTTTTACATCCATCTGCATGATCTCATAATCATAGTATGCGACTATTGCAAGCAAGATCCGAATAGATTTGTACATAACTACATTGTTAAAGGTTTCATTATAGTCAATACCATGAATTTGTTTAAAATCTTTTGCGACAAGTCTCCCCTTGTACATTTGAATGATACCCTTCAATGTTGGTTTTAATTTAAAAACCCACTTGAACTTTATTGGGGTCACCCCTTCAGGTGCATCTGTTAGAGGAATAACCGGTCTAAAACAAGTTATGCAGAGGAAATAAAACGACCCGCCTCTAATAGGATCTTTCACGAGTAAGAACCTTAGACTACGGGATAGCATTATACCTTTCGAAGTGCAGAATAAGTCTGAAACGCTTTCAGTTGTAGGTTTGTTGTCACGAGCGGACGCCACCAACGCGAGCTCCGCTCTCCCGATATCCACTCGATCTTAGGGGATGGTCCTCTACAGCTTGGTGCTAGCCAACGCCTCGTAGAAGTCTTGAAGACACTCTTCAAGATGGAGTATATATATATATATATATATATGGTGGATATAGGACCTAAAGAAGAACAAGAAATAGTTTTCTTACTTACTTTTCTATTAGCCAAAGCTAGAAAACAAGTATATAGAAAATCTGTCTTTTCTTTCTATTCAAGCTCTCTTGAATGCTCTCTCTTTTTCTCTCTTCTCTAACCTTTCAAAAGCTGGAGAATAATGACTTAGAATACTAAGAAAAATCAGCATTTTTCTTAGTCATTCAAGGAGAGTGGGGAGAGAGAAAGGGGAAGTGGGAGATCATGGAGAAACCACTCCTCGCATTCTCCACCACTTCAACCTCCTTCTAAGAGATAAGAGCTAAAAATATATCCAATTTTCCAGCCATAAGGTCGGTCCAAATGGGTTGGTCGGCCCAACCCGATTAAGGGCCAATCCAATCCTGGCCCGACCCGACCCGACCCAATCGAATTGGTGCACCTTAGATTAAATGTTCTCCAACAAGCCCAATCCAGTTGATCTATGAGTGCGACCTAGGAGGTATCTATGATGTTGGCCGTGACATCATATGTCACAGGTAATGAGAGGTATCTAGCAACGCATCATTACCCCCAATTCATAAATATCTGGTGACTATCATAATCACACCATTTGACATTTGTATTTAAATCCTTTTGTCCTTGATATCTAGATTGAACACAAGTCATGGAAAAAGTCACACTTGTATTGTCCAATCTTTTAGTTTCTTGATTCGCGAGTAGACTAATCAAATGACATCAATATCATATACTGATTCATTTGTTCATGGCCATGAATTAGTCAGACTCCATCAAAGGGGCCCAAGATATCGCTCCTGCTATATAGGAGGGACAAATCCTTTCTGCATCACATTCATCCTGAACAAGATTCGTGATATACCCAATAAATGCCTTTATTGCTCACCCTGTTACGGATAGCGTTTAACATTATCAAAGCATAACACTAGCCATGCAAGAACTCTTGTGAGACCTCAAGTCGAAGGAACTCATATACAACCCAGTCAAAATTTGAAAAACACCGTTGACTATTATATAACAACCCATGGTGTGTTTTTCATGTCGGGTTTGTCCAGTATAATGATTCTCTAATCATATATACCCATATGACGATCCGATATCTTATATCAATCACTGTACATACTAGTCTTACGCATTATTATTGTCCTCGAAGATTCCATATTAATGTTCGACTAGGGACGTTTCAGAATCATAACAATTATGAATACTATTCTAAGGGCATATTATTTCATTATGTTTTTAAGAACGCAGAAACATATTGAAATAATACTGGAATTTATGCCTTTTTACATTTTATTCATCAAAATGAAAATTACATAAATACGATACAATAATATCTCCCACTTGCACTAAAGACCCAAAATCATCTACTGATTGGTCTTTAAGGGCATACTAATGACTGTCTCTAAAGAAAAGATCAGCCCTCCAGATATCGGATACCCATGGAGCTAGTGTGACGATCATGCTGCCGCTGCGACAGTGGCTTCGTTAGTGGATCGGCGACATTGTCTGCCGAATCTACTCTACATATATGCGCATCACCTCTTTCTATAATCTCGCGGATTATGTGAAAACGCCGTAGTACATGTTTGGACCTCTGGTGAGATCTAGGTTCCCTAGATTGTGAAATAGCCCCATTGTTGTCACAATAGAGGTCTATCGAGTTCGCAATACTAGGAACCACATCGAGGTCGGAAATAAATTTCCTGATCCAAACTGCCTCCTTAGCTGCTTCACAAGCTGCTATGTACTCGGTCTCTGTCGTAGAATCTGCGATGGTCGATTGCTTTGAACTGCGCCAGCTCACAGCACCTCCATTCAAGTTAAAGACATATCCCGATTGCGATCGAAAATCATCTCTATCGGTTTGGAAACTAGCATCGGTGTAACCACTTACAACGAGGTCATCCGCCCCTCCATAAATCAAGAATGTATCCTTAGTCCTTCGAAAGTACTTGAGGATATTCTTGACTGAAATCCAGTGACGTTCACCGTAATTAGACTGGTATCTTCTCGTAAGGCTTAAGGAAAACGAGACATCTAGGCGAGTACATAACATGGCGTACATGATGGATCCTATGGCAGAAGCATAAGGGATCTCTTTCATGCGTTCTAATTCGGCAGGCATTTTAGAACACTTGTTTGTTCGACAGAGCGAGTACCATGTGCCATAGGACAAAGGCCCTTCTTAGACTCTTGCATGCTAAACCGCTTTAGCACCTTGTCTATATATGTACTCGACTTAGGCCAATGAGTCTCTCGGATCTATCTCTATAGATCTTGACTCCCATAATATAGGCGGCATCGCCTAAGTCTTTCATAGAGAAACACGTACTCAACCAAGCCTTGACGGGACTTTAAGGTTGGTATGTCGTTTCCAATGAGTAGTATGTCATCTACATACAAAACCGAGAATACGATTGAGCTCCCACTAACCTTCTTGTAAACACAAGGCTCATCCTCATTTCTAATGAAGCCAAACTCACGGACGGCATCATTAAAAGCGGATGTTCCAGATTTGAGAAGCTTTGCTTGAGTCCATAAATGGATCTCACGAAGATTACATACTTTTCCGGCATTCTCTGGGTGACAAAACCTTGAGGATGTGTCATATACACATCCTCTTCAAGTTTTCCATTAAGGAAAGCGGTTTTGACATCCATTTTGCCCAGATTTCATAGTCATAGTAAGCTGCGATAGCAAGCAAAATTCGAATGGACTTGAATATAACTACGAGGGAAAAGGTCTCGTCATAGTCAATACCATGAACTTGTTTGAAACCTTTCGCGACCGAGTCGCCCGCATGCGTTTGTACATTCCCTTTCATGTCGATTTTAATCTTAAAAACCCATTTGCACCCTATGGGAGTTATCCCCTTGAGTGGATCAACCAAGATCCAGTACTTGGTTTGTGTACATGAAGTCCATTTCGAATCTCGTGGCCTCAAGCTATTTCTCGAGAATCTGGGCTATTAATTGCTCGTTTGTAGGTTGAAGGTTCATCGTGATCCTCAAACATAACATCACCATGTTACGTTATGAAAAAAACAAAATTTTTCAGGAGGTGGACGACGAACTCTACCGAGCTACGCAATTCTTGTGTTTCTTGAGCTGAGTCTTGTTTGCACTAGCTGTTTGTGGCATTTTTCTCTGCACAACAACTTGTGGAGTCTGTTCAATTTCCATCTTATCATTAGTGCTAGTTTGAGAGTCCGGAACTTCGAGTAAGTTCTACGCTACTCCCACTCGTGTTTCTAGAAACAAATTCTTTTTCTAGAAAGACTCATATGCGAAAGCAACAAACACTTTGTTTTCGTTAGGGATATAAAAGTAGTATCCTTTAGTTT
Organism: Vinca minor; assembly: GCA_026122235.1. Taxonomy (NCBI): domain Eukaryota; kingdom Viridiplantae; phylum Streptophyta; class Magnoliopsida; order Gentianales; family Apocynaceae; genus Vinca; species Vinca minor. The sequence goes on along the minus strand of JAOCZM010000210.1, from coordinate 852,679 downwards.
CCTTAGGATAACCTACAAATATGCACTTTTCAGATTTTGGAGCCAGCTTATCAGAAGCTGAGCGTTTTACAAAAGCCCAAATCTTGAGGAAAGCTAAACTGGAACGCTTCCCAGTCCATAACTCGTATGGCATATTTGCAACTGATTTAGATGGAACGCGGTTAAGTGTTAAAGCTGCTGTCTCTAGTGCGTGTCCCCAAAAATAATTGGGTAGGCTCGTGTGACTCATCATAGAACGAACCATTTCTAATAAGGTTCGGTTCCTCCTTTCAGATACACCATTCCATTGTGGAGTAGCTAGAGGAGAAAGTTGTGAAACGATTCCACAATCCTTTAGATAGTCACAAAATTCTTGACTCAAGTATTCTCCTCCTCGATCAGATCGAAGAACTTTAATACTCTTGCCAAGTTGGTTTTCTACTTCTAGTTTAAACTCTTTAAACTTAGCAAATGCTTCGGATTTGTGTTTCATTAAGAACACATATCCATACCTACTGAAGTCATAAGTAAAGGTAATGAAGTAGAGGTAACCACCCCTTGCATGTATATTAAAAGGGCCACATACATCACTATGTATTAGTCCTAATAAAGCATCGGCTCTCTCACCTAGCTTAGTGAAAGGTGATGTTGTCATCTTACCCAACAAACAAGATTCGCATCGATCATAAGGCATGAAGTCAAATGATTCCAACAGCCCATCTTTATGGAGCTTGGATACGCGGTCTTCGTTTATGTGGCCTAAGCGACAATGCCAGAGGTATGTCGGATTAGAATCATTAGTCTTAATCCTTTTTGTATTTATATTTAAAATTGGCATATCAAGGTCTAAAATATATAGACCATTAATCAAAGAGGCGCTTGCATAAAAAATATTATCCAAAAAATAACGATAATCGTTGGTTTTTTATTGAAATCTCAAAACCTTTCTTGTCCAAACAAGAAACTGAAATAATATTCTTAGTTAAACTTGGTACATAGAAACAGTTTTCTAAACCCAAAAGCAAGCCACGAAGGCAAAGTAAAAGTACAAGTCCCCTACAGTTTAGGGGACATGCAACACGTGCTCCGTTGCCAACTCGTAGTTCCACTTCACCCTTTGCCAACTCTCTACTCCTTTGCAGTCCCTGCGCATTAGTACAAATGTAAGAACCACATCCGGTATCAAGTATCCAAGAAATAGTTGTATTTAAATTGATATCAATCATATTAATATCAACAACATAAATACACGAGCCCGAAGCAACATTTGCTTTTCTCCTTTTCGACCTTTTTCCCTGCAACATAGCTTTTGCGGTTCCTTTTCCAGTGACCCTTTTCACCACGGTGATGACGAGATAGAGTCCTTGGCTACACCACCCTTAGATTTCGAGTGCATTGTTGAAAGTGGTTTGCTTGCCCTTTGGGCTTACCTTTCGGTTTGCCTTTGGATTTCACAAAACGGTTTGCCTTTGCCCCTTTTTGCACCATCGATATGGTGTTGGGCTTGGACTTGCCTATTTCCTTCTCGGCAGTCCTCGGCATGTTCAACAACTCGAGCAATGGCTTGTCAATTTCATTCATGTGATAATTCGGAATGAACTAACCGAATGACTCGAAAGCAACGATTGCAAGATCAAATCGGTCGACGACTCCTTCCCCAAAAGGAAATCCCGGTTTTTAAGGTTACGAACATAACCTATCATCTTAAGAACGTGAGTTCCTACTGGCATTCCTTCAGACATTTTGCATTGAAAAAGAGATTTTGATACGTCGAATCTCTCCTGGCGTGCTTGTCCTTGATATAGTTGGTTCAGGTGAGCCAGCATCTCATAAGCCCCCATGTCCTCATGTTGCTTCTGAAGCTCAGAGTTCATGGTGACAAGCATGAGGCTAGACACATCTAAAGCATCACTACAATGCTTCTGATAAGCACTTCTTTCAGTGGCCGAAGCGCGAGCCTCTGGTGTATCAGGAATAGGTTGTTCTAGAACATACAGCTTTCTTTCATGCTTGAGAATGATTATCAAGTTCCTGAACCAGACGAGGAAGTTAACTCCCTCTAATTTGTCCTTCTCAAGGACAGAACGCAGTGATAGTGTTTGGTTTGAATTTGTCATTTTTCTACAACAAAATACATATGCAAAGTAAGTTCCGATAAAATCATTATTAGGTCTTTTATCTTTTTAATGATTTCTCCCACTATTTTCTTCGAGTGAATAACCCTCATTATCAACTCGTAAAGTTCGTTAACTTTCTAGCGGGCCAAGATCCATATTTCACCTCGTTCTGAGTCAGCTTTGGTTGATCGCCCAAAACTTAGTTATTTAGGTCGGCAACGTTTGCCAATTACATCAAATTATGTAATTCTTGGTTTGTTGAGTGAATAACATTTATTCAAGCATATCATTATACTCTTTTCTCAACTCTTTTGCCTCTAGATCCTTAATCCATTTATTGAGATAATCCAGTTAACTATGACCTTAAGTTTTTGCTGGAGGATATCACAAATTATCCTTCGCGCCTCACCCGGATAGACACGTATGTACAGCTTTGGCATGTCCCATACTAATGTCGATCTAGGCCTTGACGAGGGCCAAACTTAGGAAGACACTAATTAATCTTTAATTGAGGGGTTTTGTTTTTTTAACAATCTCACCAGAAAAGCATAAAATAAAACAGTTTATGCTTATATACATATGCATCCAATACATAAAAGTAAAAATGCAATAGTAATCGCTCATATCCTATTCGGTTTTTCCAAGCCCGATGGAAAAAGCGTGAAGTCAATCTAAGGGTGTGAAAAGAAAACATTTTATTTTACACCGTCTTGACCTTCAAAGGTGGTTGTCTTCAAATCATCATCACAGTTGTACCTTCTCCTAATCTAGAATTACATAATTCTAAGGAAACCTCGAGTTACATTCGAGGGGATTTGATGAGAAGAGAATTACAACTTTTGATAAAAAAGAGATAGGCACGATGCGCGAGATCGTATTTATAAAATAAACCAACGGGGTAAAGGCGATTACAATGCATCATGCTCAACTAACATAACAATTTATGAAAAAATGAGCAACCCGATAAAATGAACATTTCATATTACATTTTAGATTCGGTGGACCCGGGCCACCCCGCTTCGGTCGACTTGGTAACCCGATCGGCTGAACCGACCTATCTCCCAATCGTCCGAACAGAGATCTGAGAGTACTCGGTTGACCAAAGCAGGACATTGCGGTCGATCAGAAGATCTCGACTCTCATACATACAAAATGATGCAAAAAACATGTCATACATTATATACAACATTTCTAGCAATCCTAAGGCATGCAAAATATAGATTCATAATCCATATTAAAATACTATAGCAAATTAAGTCTATAGGGTACTAGTGAGCTTGGCTCTGATACCACTGTTAGAGGAATAGCCGGGTCTAAAACAAGTTATGCAGCGGAAATAAAATGACCCGCCTCTAATATGATCTTTCACGAGTAAGAACCTTAGACTACGGGATAGCATTATACCTTTCGAAGGGCAGAATAAGTCTAAAACGGTTTCAGTTGTAGGTTTCGTTTGTCACTGAACGGGAACGCCACCAACGCGAGCTCCGCCTCGTCCCAATATCCACTCGATCTTCAGGGGATGGTCCTCTACCGCTTGGTGCTAGCCAACGCCTCGTAGAAGTCTTGAAGACACTCTTCAAGATGGAGTATATATATATGGTGGATATAGGACCTAAAAGAAGAACAAGAAACAATTTTCTTACTTCTTTTCTATTGGCCAAAGCTAGAAAACAAGTATATAGAAAAACTGTCTTTTCTTTCTATTCAAGCTCTCTTGAATGCTCTCTTTTTTTCTCTCTTCTCTAACCTTTCAAAAGATGGAGAATAATGACTTAGAATACTAAGAAAAATCAGCATTTTTCTTAGTCATTCAAGGGAGAGTGGGGAGAGAGAAAGGGAGAAGTGGGAGATCATGGAGGAAACCACTCCTCCACATTCTCCACCACTTCAACCTCCTTCTAAGAGATAAGAGCTGAAAATATATCCAATTTTCCAGCCATAAGGTCGGTCCAAATGGGTTGGTTGGCCCAACCCGATTAAGGGCCCAATCCAATCCCGGCCCGGCTCGGCCCAATCGAATTGGCGCACCTTAGATTAAATGTACTCAAACAGCATCAAGCAAGATCCATACGTGGTTAGTGTACAGGGAATCCATCTCGAACCTCATGGCCTCAAGACATTTCTCAGAATCTGGACTACTAATTTCTTGTTTGTCGGTTGTAGGATCATCGTGATAAAAATACAATTTTTTTTTGTTGATCTACGAGCTCTACTAAAACTACTACGCAATTCTTGTGTTTCTGGAACCGGCTGCAGAACAACTTGTGAAGCTTTTGCATATTCCATCTGATCACTAGTGCTTGGTTGAACTTTAGTAAGTTCTAGAACTTCACTAAGTTCTGGATAAGTTCTGGAACTTCATTAAGCTCCACTTGGCACCAACTAGTTTTCCCGGAAATAAATTATTTCTCCAGAAAAACTCATTTTCAAGCAACAAACACTTTGTTCTCGTTAGGAATTTAGAAGTAATATCCTTTAGTTTCCCAACAAATGTGCACATGATCGACTTAGGACTAAGCCTATCCAACCCAAAATCTTTATGAAAGACATACTAGAACGTTTCCCAATTCATATCTCATATGGTGTCTTTTCAACCTATTTAGATAGAACTCTGTTTAGTGTTAAAGCTACTGCTTCTAAAGCATGTCCCCAAAATGAGTTTGGAAGGCTCGCGTGACTCATCATAGATCGAACCATATCTAATCAAGTTCGATTTCTACTTTCGGATACACCATTCCATTGTGGAGTAGTCGGTGGAGAAAGTTGTGAAACAATTCCACATACTTTTAGATAATCACGAAATTCTTGACTTAAGTATTCCTCATCTCGATCGGATCGAAGCATTTTTATACTTTTGTCAAGCTGGTTTTGTACTTCATTCTTATACTCTTTGAACTTTTTAAAGGCCTCAGACTTGTGTTCCATAAGGAACACGTATCCAAAACGAATATAATCGTCAGTAAAAGTAATGAAATATAGATAACCACCTCTCGCGTGAATATGGAATGGACCACGTACATCACCATGTATTAGTTCGAACAAATTCTTTGTTCGTTTTCCAGTTCTAGTAAAAGGAAAAGCAGTCATCTTAACCATTAAAGAAGGTTCGCATGTATCATATGATTTAAAATAAAATGACTCCAACAATCCATCTTTATGTAGTTTGGAAATGCGGTTCTCATTTATATGGCCTAAGCGACAATGCCAAATATATGTAGGATTTGAATCATTATTATTCTTAATCCTTTTCGTATTTATGTTATAGACCGGTGAATCAAGGTGTAACAAATATAAAACATTCACCAAATTTGCACTACAATAAAAAAAAAAATATTATTCAATGACAAGGACATTCGTTAGTTTTTAATATGAATATCAAAACCCATCTTGTCCAAACAAGAAATTGAAATAATATTTTTCGTTTAATTAGGTACATAGAGAAAATTCTCTAAATCTAGGACAATCCCAGAGGGTAAAGTAATTTCATAGTGTTTCCTACAACTAAGGCAGCAACTCTTGCTCCATTGCCAACGCATAGGCGCACTTCTCCCTTTGTCAACTTCCTACTCCTTTGTAGTCCCTACACATTCATACAAATGTGAGAACCACAACCGGTATCTAATACCCAAGAGGAAGTAGTAGTAGAAATTTTTATTTCTATTACAAAAATACCTTAGCCAGAAGCAACATTTGCCCCCTTTCCAAGCTTTTTCTAGCTCTTACAGTTCCTTTAACAATGTCCTAGCTCACCTCAATGGTGACAAGTATCATCCATAGCCACATCGCCCATGGTGTTTAGTGCTTTCCCGAATCAGCTAGGGTTTGCCCTTAGGTTTTCCATGAGGCATGTCTTTAGGCTTACAAACACCCTTGCCTCTGTTATTAACCATCAATATGGATTTGGACTTGCTTATTTCCTTCTCGGCAGTCCTCAACAGATTCAACAATTCAGAAAGTGGTTTGTCTATCTCATTCATGTTGTAGTTTAATACAACCTGAATGTACAATTCAAGCAACGATTGCATAATCAAGTCCGTGGATCGCTCTTGGCCAATAGGAAATCCCATTTTGCCTAGGTTCTCAATATAACCTATCATTTTCAGAGCATGCTTTCCGACTAGTGTTCCCTCTGCAATCTTGCACTGAAACAGAGACTTTGCCATCAAATCTCTCCTGGCAAGTCTGACCCTGAAATAGTTGATTTAGATGATTAATCATATATAATGCACCCATTTCCTCGTGTTTCTTCTGAAGCTCAGAGGTCATGGTTACCAACATTAAACTTCACACATCCAATGCTTCATCTAAATGCTTATGATAAGAAGTTCTTTCAGTGGTCGTAGACCCCGCGGCTGGTGGATCAGGAATAGTTTCTTCGAGAACATACATCTTTTTCTCGTGTTTGAGAACGATTCTCAAATTCCTGTACCAGCCGAGGAAGTTTCCTCCCTCGAGTTTGTCCTTCTTAAGGACAAATCACAACGAAAGCGAGTTTGCAACATTTGCATTTGTCATTATATCTACAATAAAGATTTTTCTAAGTTTTAGTATCTTATTTTAAAAATCATTATTAGGTATTTAGTTAATGATTCGCCCACTATTTTCTTCAAATGAATAACCCTCAAATATTCATTCGAAAAGTTCAAAAAACTTTCTAGTAGGCCAAGATCCATATATCACCAATCCCGAGGCAGCTTTGGCTACATACCTCGAGATATGACTATTTAGGTAAGAAACGTTTGCTAATTACATCATTATGTAATTTTTGGTTAGTTGAGTAAATAACAATTATTCTCAGTACATTAAGATGCACATCTCAACTCTTTTGCCTCCAGATCTAATCTCAAGGCAGCTTTGGCTACAAAGCTCGAGATATGGCTATCCGGTTAAGCATGACCCAAGATTTGCGCTAGCGGATATCACTAATTTATCCTTCGCACCTCACCCGGATAGAAAAGTGCAGATTGCCTCACAATTCTACATTACTGTTGATCTAGGCTTTGACGAGGGCAAAATCGAGGAAGGCATAAACTTAATATAATTAAAATTGAGAGATTTAGTTTTAAATGATCTTACCAAATGTTGTATAAACTGTTTATACGCCCTAAAAAATATGAATCTCATGCTTCAAAACTTAAAACATGCATCTCATGCATCAAAACAGTAAATAAAATGTGAATAGTAATAGCCCCTTATGCTGATTTTCCAAGCCAATGGAAAATCTTAATTCTGTCTAAGGTGAAAATCAATAAATCTAATTTATTGTCTTCAGCCTCCAAGTGATTTCCTCCGTAATTGACTCCATTATGCTCTTGCAATTTACATAATAAATCATATTATATGCTTTACATAATAGGAAAATAAATCTCGAGTTACATTCGAGAGATAAATACAATTAGAATTTCAACAGAGAAGGTACGACACGTAGGCCGTATTATAATAAAATCACTGGTCTTCAGCTATTACTATGCACCATGCTCAAATAACATGACAATCATGCTAATAAAACACAAATATACACTGCATGCCCTTGTTCGATCGACCAAGGTCATACTTCGGTCGACCGTGATAAAGGGAGTATCCAAAACAGTGTAAAAATAGGCCATCCCGGTCAACCAAGAACACTTCTGGTCGACCGGCCCAAAAACAGACTAGCTTCGATCGACCGGGATTGCTCTCTGGTCGTCCGAATTCTAGGCAATAGCAAAATTCCATTTTCCAAAACATGTTCAGTCTGCCGAGAAACCCTTTTTCAGTCGATCGGACCTTTTCTTGAAAGCAGAAAACAACCAAAAAGACGAACGAACAATTCGTTTTGGGACTAGTTTAACACTTAAACATAATCCTATAGGCTTTGATAAAACATCCTATGGCATGAATTAAACATCTACTAAAAAACCAGTAACACATAAAAGAACGATTGGGTACTCATGATTGGCTCTGATACCACAGAAAGAAAGAAATTCGGATTCCTAAACAAACGCAACAGAAAAATAAATGTGGAATCTATTTCTAAAAGGATCATTCACGAGTAAGAACCAATGATCTTTGATTAGGATACTTACCTTTTGTTTTATGAGATGACAAAAACGATTTATGTTTTGATTATGCTACGGAATCACCAACATCAATCGGTCTTTATCGACTTCTATCTCTAGTGGTATCCACGCGATCAACTTGAATTTGTTCTTCGTGTATCTAATGCTAGTTAAAATGCTTCGAAGTTGAAGACATTCTTCAGGAATTTTGGTACATATGTTTAAGAAAAAATCCGAAAAAGGAAGAACGAAAAAATCTATTTTTTCCTCTAACTTTTATGTTTTTTGTGGTGTAAAATTCACTTGGATTTTACAGCAGCAATGGTTTGTTAGGAGATAAAATTAATTATCCAACAATTGAATAATTAGAGAAAATGAAATAGTGGGGTGAAAGTTAATTCACTCACTACTTCCACATTCCCCTGAATTTTCTCACCATTATCACCATTACAAACACACCTCACATGCCTAGCACATGTCCGGTTTTGACTTTATCAAACCGGTTCTTGGACCGATTTTTCCGGTTCAACATTTCGGATCTAGTTCAACAAACTGGTTCTGAAGGAATAAATTGCATTCCCCAAAACGCAGTGGAATAAAATAGTGTGGGATTACGTTCCTTTTAGAGGATCTACTCACGAGAAAGAACCAAAACTCTATGACAGGAAGTATACATTTATTGATCTAATCGATGTTCCCCGGATTCTGCTACTATGAACCACCAGCAACAGGCTTAATACTCCTATCTCTACTGGCATCCACACACCAACCTCTGGACTTGTTCTTCGCGTCTCAGATGCTAGTCTAAAGAGCTCCAAAGATTGAAAACACTTTTCCTGGAATCCACAAAGTACAGATTACTTAGGATAACCGGAAATCAAAGAGATAAGAAAATCGTATTTTCTTCTCTTTTGATTGTTCTTAAGAGTGTATAAGTCAAGAAGAAAAATCTCAGATTTTTCCTTCTTATTTTCGGTTGCTATGATATTATAGCTAGAAAAGAAAATAATTGTCAAGAGAGTAATGAGAATGAAGAACAATTCTTCATCAAAGGTGGTGTTAGTGGAATTACCCACTAACTTCCACTATCCCCTTATTTCTCTCCCACTACAAGCCCTCTCACATTGCACACACACTCCCTCACACATGTAGATGTGCCGGTTTTGACTTGGTCCAACTGGTTTGGTCGACCGAAGAAATGGTTCTCAGCCGACCGGAGTGACAAACCATTGCGGTCGACCGGGTCCGATTTTGCCCAATCTAATTGCGCACCTATATCAAATGTAAACTCCAACAAGCTCAATTCAGTTGATTATAGTTTACGACCATTTAGATATTTTCTATGTTGGTCGTGACAACAATTGTCAACATTAATGAGAGGTATCTAGAAACGCATCATTACTCCCTAATTCACTAATAGTCCCGGTGATTCAAGTAACCACAAATATGATCTTTTGCACTATAATCCATTTGTCCTCGATATCTAGATCGAACACAAGTCACAGAGTATGTCAAACTTGTATAGTCCAATCAGTCAGTTTCTTGATTCCCGAGTAGACTAATCAAATAACATTAATATCCCATATTAATTCACTTGTTCATTTCCATGAATTAGTCTCACTCAATCAAGGGGCCCAAGATATCACTCTATTTATATATGAGGGACAAAACCTCTATCTGTTACACCTCATCCTGATATGGTTCATAAATACGCCTAATAAATACATTTATAGCTCATATAGTTATAGACGGTGTTTGACACCATCAAAGCATACCATTAGCCAAGCAAGAAATCTTGTGTGATCTCAAGTCGAAGAATTTAGATGCAAACATAATAATCATAAGAACACTGTTGACATTCATACAACAATTCATGAAGTGTTCTTATGAGCGGGTCTGTCCAGTATTAAATACCCATGTGTTTGATTTAAAATCACCACATTTAATCACAACACATACTAGTCTCCACACATTATTGCTGTCCTCAAAATTCCATATTAATGATTGACTAGAGACATTTTAGAATAGTTCAATGTAACAATTACATAACTATCTAAGGACGTTATTATATGTTTTAATGCAAAAGCAAAGCACATCCGTATTCAAGACAATAATAATGGAATTCATGCCTTAATATTTCCTTAAAGACAACAACTTTTCCTTTTAGTGTATATTGTACATAAAAACTATCTCTAAGACCAGTTCTCTTGGTATCTAATACCCATGCTACAAGTATGACTATCATGTTGTTTCTGTGTCAACGGCTTCTCTAAGACCAGTTCTCTTGGTATCTAATACCCATGCTACAAGTGGGTCGGCGATGTTATCGTCCGTGTGAACTTTGCAAATCTTAATATCTCCTCTATCAATGATCTCACGAATCAGGTGATACCGCCACAGTATATGTATGGACCTTTGGTGAGACCGTGGTTCCTTTGATTGAGATATGGCTCCATCACAATAGAGATCAATCGCATTCGAAATGCTAGGCACCACACCAAGCTCAGTAATGTACTTTCGGATCCAAACAGCTTCCTTAGCACCATCTAATGCAGCTATATACTCGGCTTCGGTTATAGAATCAGCAACGGTCGCTTGCTTTGAACTCATCCAGCTTACAGCACCGCCGTTTAGGCAAAACACATAACCCGATTGCGATCTAAAGTCGTCTCTATCAGTTTGGAAACTAGCGTCAGTGTAACCTAGGTTATATCATTCTTTAGCCAAGCTATCTATGAGATGCAACATCATACACTTGAATGATTCTTGCTATTGTTTGCTTAACTCTTATGAGAATCATTCTTGTTGCTTTAACATTGAAAATGTTGATCCTTGCACACACAATTGCCACTTGAGAGAAAACATTGACAATAAAGGACCTTGCCAAAAGGTACCAAGCAATTCTCAAATATATCTTGTAGGTTCAAAACGATATAAGCTTCACAATGAAGAGATGAACCTGAAGAAATGTCAAAAATGAGCTAAGACTCCAAGCAAAGAGTCATATGCTGAGGACAACAAAAATGTGGAGAATTCATCCAAGAACAACAAGGCTATAATTAATTATGACTCCACAAACCACAAGAAGATTGTTTCTAATGCAACCAATGCAATAATGAAAAGAAGAAGCAATCAAAGGACAAGCTCCTCCCAAGAAAGAAAGGGTCAAGATCAATGTCAATAAATATGCATCATTCGTCTCATTGATAAAGATCTAAATGATATTCAAAGTCCAAAATCCATAGGCAGTGAGGTACAATGTTCTAATCTTTCCCTTGATCTTGACTATGATAATGATGAGGATCCTTATGTGCCCTTAAATGATTTATATGATGAATTGAAAAGATTGGATGAGAAGAACAAGATCACGTCTAATAACTTGCTTGCTCACTAAATGAAAGATCTAAAATGCAAGTAGAGTATTATAGTCTTCTTACATCTTTTCACATCATGATATATGAAAAGGAGAATACGCTTTTATCTCTAAATGTTGTCTCTTGAAAACCAAGAGTTGCTTGATAAAATGCTTATTGTAGAATCTAAACTTGTTGAGCGTGATGTCTTAAGGCTCCAATTTAAATGCTTCTGTTGATAAGTGTACGCGTGCTAGAGATATCCTTGGTAATATGCTTGTTGATCCTCATACACATCTTGACAATAATTTCCTAGAGCACAAGCACACACAAAAGTATGCACACTCTACTTCTTATGATGCTAGAACTTCACATGCCACTATGTTAAATGCTAAATGCTCGTATTATTGTAAATGTGGTCACCATGTTACTTGTTGCATCATTAAGAAGAGAATTAATAGAGGTGCAAAGTCAATTTGGGTTGAAAAGAACCCCAAAACTAGCCCTCCCCCCCCCCCCGAATTCTCTATAAGAAAATGGGTAGCAAAATTGCACTCTATTGCAGGAAACAGGGGAATTCCAACTGACCGCACAAGGTACTAGTCAACCGAAGTTATGGTCAAAATGCCTCAGGCAAAAACAGGATATCCCGGTCGACCGCAACAAACTCCCGGTCAATCGAAGCGAAAGGCTTATTAGAAACAGGGTATCCTGGTAGACCGAACCCCTTCTCTGGTCAACCGAAATTGACATAGAAATAAACTCATTTTTTCTAAGACAAGAGTCGGGTGACCGGAAATGACCTCTGGTCGACCGAAGTGTTGTGAAGCAGCAATTTTAAAGAGGGTTTCAGTTATGACTTTTCAAATTCCAAACTTCCCCTCTTCCAAACTCTCAAACCCCTCCATATTATTCCTCAAAGATCAAAGCCCGCATATTTCCAAACACATATTCCTTTCATTTCCTACTACAATGAAACGAATTGGAACAAAAATCCACCTTCAAAATCTTTCAAAGATAAATCCAAACAAAATCGTCCCTAAAAGAAACCCACTTCTAAAAGACCTCTTGAAAAGCCTTTGGTGGTTCGAGATTCCAATGAGCTAGCTCCAAATAGAGCAAATACAAAGAGAATGGTCGATCGAAGCAAAGGAAAGTCAAATAAGACAAATCACTCCAACGAAGACACGGAGTCGGATGATGATCGCCCTATTCCACCTATATCCCCTCGATTTCAAGGAGAATCATCCTCATACACTACAAAGAAGGTACCCCCTTAGATTTTATTCGAAATAAGCTAGAATTTTGTATGAAAATCTAGTTAAGTAAAGAAGGGGTATTATTCATGGGTATGTTATGGAAAATGTTATGGAAAATAGTGGTTTAGATGAACTAATTGAGACTTCATAGATATGGGGTGGGTAAACCTTTTGGCTCAGAATTGTGAAATATATTCTCTCACCATATACGAATTTGGGGCTAATCTTAGGGAGAAAGGTTTAAGAGACGGTGGGCAACATTGGTGGATATCTCGGGCAGGAAGCATAGAGTTTAGCTTCTCTGAGAATATGCTTCATGATATTCTTGGAGTTAGGATTGAAGAAGCGGTTAGGTATTTTGATAACTCTGGGGGAGTACCGAGGGATAAAGACTTAGACATTAGAAGGTTCAAGACATACTTCAACATCCCAAGAGCCTTCAATAAGTCAAAAGAGAGGGAGACCAATAAACTTGATGAATACGGTCGTATCTTCCATCACATGGTCTCAAATGTGATCATCCCTATCTTCGTCCATAAGAGCTCAATCACTTACCTACAAATGACCTTGATGCAATGGCTCGTCAAGAGGAGGAAGGCAAACTTTGCTTATTTAGCCTTGAAGTATTTTATGGATGGAGTTCATGAGGCCCACAAATTTCTTCCATTTGGGAGCATGTGGACCCTTCTATTCAAGAAGTTCATGCTTAAACTCACAAACCCCACTCAAAGGAGCTCAAGATACAATATTTACATGAGGGTCATCTTCCTCATACTAGTTAATGGAAATTGAAAGTTACAATCTTGATGCACCGACGAGGAGCTCTTGGCGGCCTTGATTACACACAATAAGAGTCCTAAAGTGTGTGATACAGTTAGGAAGCAAATTGACGAAAGAGGCATTTAAAGGCCAAATGCGCAACAAGAGCAAGAAGTGCAAGATCAATGATGTGAAGGACATAGATTTGAGGACATCCATTTTGAAGTCAATGAAGAAGGAAATGTCGAAGCAAATGTTGGAGTTCAAGAGGAAATCCCAAGTGGAAATGTTGAAAGAGAAGCTCATCCACCTAGAAATGAAGAAAGAGATAACATTCTCAAGCAAATCTTGTCATCCTTGAATGAATTCAAGGAAAACTTAAACTTAAGGATGATAAGTGTAGAAGAAAATCAAGGGGAATACAAAACTAGATTTGATGAATTGGAGTACAAGGTTGATGATGTAATTAGAAACACTAAATCTAAGAAATCAACCTCGGTACAAGATGTTGAAGAAGAGAGTGAAGTATGAAAATGAGCCCAAAGATGTTGTTGATATTGAAGATGATGAAGAAGAAATGGGTGAGAAATGAGTTGAAAATATTGAGTTAAATATTGGGGATGATAAAGAAAAGGAAAAAGAAGAATCCGGAAATAAGTAAATTGAGCAACAAGAAGAGGATATAGATTTGGGTGAAGACAAAGATAAAGATCAAGGCATTAAGGAAGCCTCGACCAAGAAAGATGATGAAGTCTCACCAAATACTGAAGATCCTCAAGAAAGTCAAGAAATGGAAGATGAAGCTTCAAACACAAATGATCAAGAAGATTGAAGAAGATCAAGCATCTCATTGCGGACTCAAAGTGCAAGAAGAAAATCTTCAAACTTAATGAGAAATTTCTTAAACTCAATCTCTTAGTTATTTTTGATGTTATTATTTTGTACTTCCCTCTTGTTATCCCCTAATGTACCCTTAGAATAGAAATTGTGCTATTTACACTTTCATATGTTGTATGAATTGATTTTAAGGGACACTGTCGCACCCCGTAACCCGAGAGTGATGACATGGTAGCACTCCAACTCAATGAAGCACCGAACACAATGAATAAAAAGAATTCCAACAGTTCATATATCTTAAAAAGAAAATTACAACATCTGAAAGTCTTACAAAAAGGAAATACTAAAACCATAATTGTTCATAAGTCATTTCTATTACATAAGATAAAGCTAAGTCTTCCCCATACACTTCATCGTAATTCTCATCAATAGCATCATCAACATACTCATCTGCAAAAAGGTCAACAAAATAAAGGTGAGCTACTAGTTACTAGCCCAGTAAGCATCGATCGCCCCTGGGATTAAACATCGATCGCCCCTGGGATTAAGCATCGATCACCCCTGGGATGAAGCATCAAATATCGAAAAGAACGTTGCCCGAATCCCAAAACATTTGAAAAAGTAACTAAAAATGAAAGTTAAAACAATAACAAAACTGTATGGAGCAAACTGAACATAATCAAAGCCATAGTCTAAAGGACACTCCAAAAAAGAAAATTTTAACAAAGGAAAAACAGAGGTTCGACAGACTTGAGAGACTACGGTCGACCGAACAGGTTTGCCGAGATCAAGACAGAGACACTGTCAAAAATTCGGGTAACCGATAGGAGAGGTAGGTCGACCACACTGTCTTTGGTTGATTGGGTTTCACCCAAGTTGACCGATTGTACAATGTCAGTCGTCCGACAAACTCTCAGTGGTTCCTCGACTGGCACAGGAACTTGAGAATCGTTCTCAAGCAAGACAAAAAGTTGTATGTTCTCGAGGAACAAATTCCTGATCCACCAACCGCGGGGGCTCTGACTGCTGAAACAAATGCTTAATGTAAGCACTTAGATGACGCATTGAATGTATCTAGTCTTATGTTCGTGACCATGACCTCTGAGCTTCAGAAGAAACATAAGGAAATAAGAGCTTTCGATATGATTAATCATCTAAGGCAACTCTTTCAGTGTCAAGCCCGCCAGGAGAAATTCGATGTGTCGGAATCTATGTTTCAGTGAAAAATGGTAGAGGGGACACCAGTCGGAACTCACGTTCTGAAGATGACAGGCTATATTGAGAGCTTCGAAAGACTGGGATTTTCTCTGGGCCAGGAGCTATCCACTGATTTGATTTTGCAATCATTGCCTGAATCATTCGGTCATGTTGTATTAAACTACAACATGAATGAGATAGACAAACCTCTCCCAGAATTGTTGAACCTATTGAGGACTGCCGAGAAGGAAATAGGCAAGGCCAATGCCATTTACATGGTCAACAACAACAAGAGGAATGGTTTTGGTAAGCCTAAGGGCAAGCCTTCGGGCAAACCTAAACCTTCTTAGAAAGCACTGAAGCCTATTGTGGACAGAAAGGACACTAGAAGAGAAACTGCCATAGTTTTCTTATCGGTAAAAAGCTTGGAAAGAGAGAAAATGTTGCTTATAACTCAGGTATTTATGTTATTAAGATCAACTTGTCTACAACTACTTACTCATGGGTATTAGATAGCGGATGTGGTCCTCACATTTGCATGAATGTGCAGGGACTACAAAGGAGTAGAGAGCTGACAAAAGGCGGCGTGGACCTACGTGTTGGCAATGGAGCAAGAGTTGTTGCATTAGCTGTAAGAACATGTAGTCTTAGTTTGCCTTCTGGAATTGTTCTATATTTAGACAGCTGTCTTTATGTACCTACTTTAACAAAGAATATTATTTCGTTCTCTTGTTTAGACAAGATGTGTTTTGATATTCGTATTAAAAACCAACGAATGTCGTTATCGTTAAATGATGTTTTTTATTGTAGTGCTACATTGGTGAATGGTTTATATTTGTTAGACCTAGAGTCACCGGTTTATAACATTTATACAAAGAGGATAAAGACTAAAGAGTCTAATCCTACATACCTTTGGCATTGTCGTTAAAGGCTGTATAAACGAAAACCGCATTTCCAAACTCCATAAAGATGGATTGTTGGAATCATTTCATTTGGAATCATATGATACATGTGAACCTTGTTTCTCCTTTTACTAGAACTAGAGAACGAGCAAAGGATTTGTTTCAACTAATACATAGTGATGTATATGGTCCATTCAATATCCATGCAAGAGGTGGTTATCTATATTTCATTACTTTTACTAACGATTTTAGTCGTTTTGGATACGTGTTTCTTATGAAATACAAATCTAGAACCTTTGAAAAGTTCAAAGAGTACAAAAATGAAGTACAAAACCAGCTTGGCAAAAGTATTAAGATGCTTCGATCCGATCGAGATGGGGAATACTTAAGTCGAGAATTTCGTGACTATCTAAAGAGTTAAGGAATTGTTTCGCAACTTTCTCCACCGGCTACTCCTCAATGGAATGGTGTATCCGAAGGGCGAAATTGAACTTTATTAGATATGGTTAGATCAATGATGAGTCACGCGAACCTTCCAAACTCCTTTGGGGACATGCTTTAGAAGCAGCAAGTTTAACACCAAACAGAGTTCCATCTAAATCTGTTGAAACAGCACCATACCAAATATGGACTGGGAAACGCCCTAGTATGTATTTCTTAAAGATTTGGGGTTGTGAATGTCCAGCTTTGGACAAGCTCAGCCCAAAGTCGGTCAAGTGCATTTTCGTAGGGTATCTTAAGGAAACTAAAGGGTACTACTTCTACATTCCTAACGAGAACAAAGTGTTTGTTGCTCAACAGGGAGTTTTCTAGAGAAACAATTTTTTTCTGGGAAAACAAATGGGAGCCACGTGGAACTTAATGCATTTTCGGAGCTTAGTGAAATTCAGAGGGAACTTGGTGAAGTTCCAGGCACAAGTGACCAGGTGGAATTGGAACAAGCTATACAAGCTGTTGTGGAGCCAGTTCCAGAAGCAAAAGAATTGCATAGGTAAAGTAGAGTTCATAGAACTCCCAAAAAAATTGGATTTTTCGTAAAAAAAAAAAATGGAAATGTTATGCTTATTGATCACGATGAACGTACAACCTACAATTAATTAATTACTAGTCCACATTTTGAGAAATGACTTGAAGCCATGAGATCCGAAATGGATTCCATGTACACTAAGCAAGTATGGATCTTGGTCGATGCAAGTGGGTTTTGAAATTGAAAACTGACATGGAAAGGGATGTTCAAACGTACAAAGGGAGACTTGATGCGAAAGGTTTTAAGCAGATTCATGGTATTGACTATGATGAGACCTTTTCTCCTGTAGTTATGTTCAAATCCATTCGTATCTTGCATGTTATAGCTGCATACTACGATTATGAAATCTGGAAAATGGATATCAAAACAGCTTTCCTTAACAAAAACCTAGATGAGGACATGTATATGATACAACCAGAAGGTTTTGTCAATCCAAATAATGCCAATAAAGTATGTAAGCTATTGAAGTCAATTTATGAACTAAAGCAAGCTTCTAGAAGCTGGAATCAACGTTTTGACAAAGCCGTGCGCGAGTTTAGTTTTATCAAGAACGTTGATGAACCTTATGTTTGTAAAACTGTTTAGTGGAAACTCGATGGCATTTCTGGCTTTGTATGTAGATGACATACTACTCATAGATAATGACATTCCAACCTTGGAATCTGTAAAGGTCTGGTTGGGGCAATGTTTCTCTATGAAGGACTTAGGTAAAGCAAACTTCATCTTAGGAGTCCAAATCTATAGTGATAGATCACGTAGACTTCTTGGTCTAAGTCAGAGTACATATATAGACAAAGTGCACTTTGTCCTATAGCACTTGGTACACTTCTTTCAAGACAGCAGAGTGCTAAGACACTGGATGATAAAGAACGCATGAGTGAGATTCCATATGCTTCGGCAATTGAATCTATCATGTATGCCATGTTGTGTACTCGCCCAGATGTCTCGTATGCTTTGAGTATAACGAGCAGATACCAGTCTACATACGGTGAACATCACTAGATAGCTATCAAGAACATCCTTAAGTACTTACGAAGGGCTAAGGACACGTTCTTAATCTTGTTAGTAGTGCCCTAGGACCATTAGCATATGTTGTACGTTTTATATCTTTTTGAGCATTTCATCAGAATAGTTAATTTTGATTATGAACATCAAATGTGTGATTTGATAGTAAAACTCATTTGCTTATGTAATTACTATTCTAGTTGTCCCTAGTTTTATGTAATGCTTATTTACAATGAAATAAAACTAGTATGATGTATGATTGATGATAATGTTTTACTGGTCATGTGTAATGAATACAAATCATATCATAGATACAATATATAGGGATACATTGTATTGGACGTGATCCGTTAGAGAAGTAATACTCCATGGTCCTTAGTCATAAGTATTACTTCCTCAATACTATTTTAGAATCCTTAGACCTTATGTCTCCATTGATTCTAGCATGAATGGAGCCACGTTTTGACTCAGTCGTTCGTTGCTTTTAATCGAGTAATCAATACGACTGATGATCGGATGTAGTGTCCTATCATGGCTTGAATGTAAGAGGCATTGTAAGGAATTTGTCCCTCTCTTATTAGAGAGAGATATCCACGGGCCCCTCGATAGGGAAAGACTGTTTAAATGCATGGCCGTGCTCAAACGTATTTAATAAAGTGGTTATTAAATATTGTTTGTTGGAGCAGTCTACCTAGAGATTGAGCATAAATATAATTAAGCTTAATAAGGGCGACGACTACCATGCCTTATGCTTAATTAGGATATCGCGAGACAAAGAGATTAAATAGTGGATTAATATTAGGTTCCATTGTATATTCATTCACTTTGGGTAGTCACAATGTCCTGCTAGGGACCGCTTGTGATTTATGAACTCACACTACTACTAAGTGTGTTTTCATTGCCATTGTGATATGAACCTAGAGGGTCACACGCATAGACGAGCTAACGAGCTTCATGTCCAGATTCAATGAATCTAGAATGTGTCTAGGTTCATTGTATCTGACATTCACTTTTCTGAGAATAATAAAGCGTTATTATTCGAATTAGAGATAAGGGGCGTTTTCGGTATAGCTGGGATTACGTAGGAGTTATTATCCGATAAAGACTCCCACTACCAGCAGAAGTCTAGAGCACGTGGGAGTTATAGATTCCCACTGCTAAAAGAGGTGGATAGGACGTGGGAGTTGTTCGTGGAACAAACTCTCACACCCTATATAAACTTCTCTTGGCCGAAACCTAGAGGTTAAAGGTTTTTCCAGCCGAAATATAAAAGACCTACAAAATCAGATTTTCTATTCTGCCTCTCCCTTTTCTCTCTAATTCCCGAAACTCAAAAAAACGAAGAGCTAGCAATCACTGTTCATTTCGTCGCGTGGATACCGGTAGAGGGACATTCCGCAAAGGGAAATCAATTGGTGGCAGCAACGTATCCAAGAAACAGCATCTTCCATTCAAGAATCAGATTCTTGAACCCAAAACGTAAGTCTCTTTCTTGATTTTTTTTGATTCGTTTTGTATGAGCGGATCCTTCAGGGGAGGACTCATGGGTGTTTGGAACGAGTTTCCGCCCATGAATCCCTTCAGTGGTATCAGAGCCTTGCTCATACGATTCGAATTCGATATTGTTAATCACATCATAACACTATCAATTTCGATTTGGTATGTGTATGTGTGAAAAACAGAAAAGATTGTATTTTTTGTTCAATAGATGTGATATATGCATAAACTGAATTTCGGCTAATCATGTTATATAAGTTTTTGTATATTCTGATATGCATAAACTGTTATGTATGTTTTAATTTGATTAATATTGCATGAACTGATTAACCATCTGACATTAATATGATTATATACATGAACTGTTTATGAATCTGTTATTAATCTGATTATACTGCATAAACTGTTTGTGATTAATCTGCAATTAATTTGATTAATTCGGATAATTTGATACTGCATAAACTGTTTGTGATTGAATGTCTCCTGCCGTTAATTTGATTAACCAATGCATAATTCAATTGACCCCCCCCCCCCCCCCCGCCCGCTAACCGGCTAGCGGGACCACCGTCTGCGTCGCGCAGATTCGTCGTTCCGCTGACCTAAGACTTTGTGTATGAACTCGTTATTAATTTCATTATGCTTTATGTGATTTTTAGCATGGTGAATAGCATGGCCTACTATACCTCTTGTTTTACATATTTTGGGTTGTAATATTATAATACGGCCTGCGAGCCGTTTTTCCAATGTTGTAAAATTGTAATCGCTTTCTTAGATTATTTTTACTGCTTTACATTGAAGGTTGGGTATGCCCATGTAATTATGTAACAAGATTGGAGGACGCTGGATCGAAGACTTTATCCATGAGATGGATATAGACTTAGATTGACCCTTGGCTCCCACAAGGCTCGTGGGAGTCATCATAGGATTAGGCCATGCTATTTCACGTTTTACTTTTATGCTTTATATATTGCATGAGATGCTTGTATAATTGTATTACGCGTTTTAATGTCTTATTCAAACTGAACGTTTTAACTAAGTCTTACAATACCTACCATACTCTAAGCACTCATTGAGTTTGGATCATCATTTTGTCTGCTTGCCAAAGCAACAGACAAGTGGTTATCTAAGCAAAAAGAGATGGGAAAATAGTGATTTCCATAAGCTTAGACATGGTTCAACTTAGCTAGGCCATCAAAATAGTTTTGGGCCGAGGGCATAAAATGGGAAAAAGCCGGGACATATAGATGTCATTCCCATTAGATGATTTTACTTTAATTATGGGTGTTAAGCCAAAGCTTTCCTATAACTATTGTAAAATGTTTTTCCCCACTATTTATCAAGTGTTGAAATTGTGGAAAAAGTTTTTTGCTCAAAACTAATAAACTTTGCAAATAATTTAATGTAGATAATGGCAACCAACACTTCACACAATTCATTGCGATCCGTCCTTGAGAAGGAAAAACTAAGCGGGTCCAATTTCCTTGATTGGGCCCGCAACTTAAGGATTGTCCTTAAGCAGGAAAGAAAGATATACGTTCTTGATACGGACATTCCTGAACAGCCTGCAAACAACACCCCTAGAGCTGAAAGAGATGCTTGGAAGAAGCATTTCGATGACTCTAACGATGTGACTTGTCTCATGTTAGTCACAATGAACACTGACCTTCAAAAACAAGTTTGAAGGAGTTGAGGCTTTCCGGATGATGGGCCAGTGAAGGGATTCATGGGCGGAAACTCGTTCCAAACACCCATGGATCCTCTCCTGAAGGATCCACACATATGAAACAATTGAAAAAGCAGCAAGAAAAAACTTACGTTTTGGATTCAGAAGCTACTTCTTGAACGGAGGATGACGTTTCTTGGATCGGATGCTGCCACCGATTGATCTCCCTTTGAGGAAAGTCCCTCTACCGGTATCCACGAGGCGAAAGCAGGGCGACGATTGCTAGCTCTTCGTCTTTTCTGATTTTCGGGAATTAGAGAGAAAAAGGAGAGGTGAGCTGAAATCTAATTTCAGAGAGTTGGTAATATTTCGGCTGAAAACTTAATCCCCTAGGGTTTCGGCCAAGAGATCATTATATAGGGTGTGAGAGTTTGTTCCCATAACCAACTCTCACATCCTCAACTCCTCTCGGCGGTGGGAGTCTTTAACTCCCACGACCCCTAGACTTTCGATGTGGTAGTGGGAGTCCTTATCGGATAATAACTCCCACGTAATCCCAGCTATAGGTAAAATACTGAAATTGCCCCCTATCTCTAATTCGAATAATAAACACTTTATTATTTTCGGAAAGACAAATGTCGGATACAATGAACCTAGACACATTCTAGATTCATTGAATCTGGACATGAAGCTCGTTAGCTCGTCTATGCGTGTGACCCTGTAGGTTCATCTCACAATGGCAATGAAAACACACTTAGTAGTAGTATGTGTTCATAAATCACAAGCGGTCCCTAGCAGGACATTGTGACTACCCAAAGTGAATGAATATACAACGGAACCTAATATCAATCCACTATTTAATCCCTTTGTCTCGCGATATCCTAATTAAGCATAAGGCATGGTGGTCGTCACCCTTATTAAGCTTAATTGTATTTATGCTCGATCTCCAGGTAGACTGTTTCGACAAATAGCATTGAATAACCACTTTATCAAATACATTTGAGCACGACCATGCATTTAAACAGTCTTTCCCTATCGAGGGGCCCATGGATATCTCTCTCTAATAATAGAGAGGGACAAATTCCTTGCAATGTCTCTCACATTCAAGCTATGATAGGACACTACATCCGATCATCGATCGTATTGATTACTCATTACAAGTAACGTCAGACCGAGTCAAAACGTGGCTCCATTCATACTAGAATCAATGAAGACATAAGGTCTAAGGATTCTAAAATAGTATTGAGGAAGTAATACTTATGACTTAAGACCATGAAGTATTACTTCTACGGCGGATCACGTCCCAATACAATGTATCCCCTATATATTGCATCTATGATTTGATTTGTATCCATTACACATGATCGAGTAAAACAAGATCATCAATCAACAATCATACTAGTTTTATTTCATAGTAATTAAGCATTACATAAAACTAGGGACTTCTAAAATAGTAATTACATAAGCTAATGAGTTTTACTATCAAATCACACATTTGATAATCAAAAGCAAAATTAACTATTCAATTACATGCTCAAAAGATAATAAAACGCACAACGTGTGCTAATGGTCCTAGGGCACTACTAACACCAGCTCAAGGAAATGTTCCAAGAGCAAGCTCGTCATGAAAGATTCCTAACTACTAAGGCGTTAAACAGTTGCAAAATGGCCCATGGCACCTCTGTAAGTGCACATGTTCTTAAGATGAAGGGCTATTTTGACCAACTTGAGAAACTTGGGACTCCCGTAGGTCATGACATGGCCACAGATATGATCTTGGGCTCACTCCCACCGGAGTATGACCAATTTGTTATGAACTTCAACATGCATGCCATGGAGAAGACCATACATGAAATACACGGGATGCTCAAGCAGGCTGAACTGAACATTAAGAAGACCCCTGAAGTCATAATGGTTCAAAAAGGGAATTTCATGAAGAAAGGAAAGGGAAAGCCCATGGCCAAGAAGGGAAAAGGCAAAGGCAATGACAAGCCCAAGCCCAAAGCCAAGGCACCAAAGGAAGGGGTTTATTTCCATTGCAATGAACTAGGTCATTGGAAACGGAACTGCAAGCTCTATTTGGAAGAGAAGAAAAAGGGAAATGCCGGTTTGACTGTCTCTCCAAGTATTTATGTTATGGAAATTAACATGTCTGCTCCTACTTCGTGGGTATTAGATACCGGTTGTGGATCTCACATTTGTGCAAATGTGCAGGGGTTCAAAAGGAGTAGATCACTGGCAAAAGGAGAAGTGGGCCTAAGAGTGGCGAACGGAGCAAGAGTTGTTGATGTAGCTACCGGGACATTTAATTTAGTTTTGCCAAGTGGCCTTATTATAGAAATGAATAATTTTTTTTATATTCCAACTTTGAGTAGGAATATTATTTCAGTTTCTTGTTTGGATATTGCAGGTTTTGAATTAAATATTATGAATAAAATTTGCACCATTCATAAAGATCGTATCTTTTATGGAGATGCCTCTTTGATGAATGGGCTTTATATTCTTAACCTCGATGATTCCATTAAAAGGCCCATCTATAACATTAATACTAAGAGGTTTAAATCAAATGACTTAAACCAGACCAACTTTTGGCACTGTCGTTTGGGCCACATAAATGAGAAACACATATCAAAGCTCCATACAGATGGAATTTTGACATCATTTGACTTAGAGTCTTATGAGACATGTGATTCTTGCTTGTTGGGCAAAATGAGTAAAGCTCTCTTTACTGGACAAAGTGAGAGAGCTTCCGATTTATTGGGCCTCATACATACAGATGTTTGTGGACCAATAAACACAAGTGCTAGAGGAGGGTTCCAGTACTTCATTACATTCACAGATGATTTCAGTAGATATAGCTACGTCTATCTAATGAAACATAAATCAGAATCTTTTGGAAGATTCAAAGAATTTCAAAATGAAGTACAA
Organism: Vinca minor; assembly: GCA_026122235.1. Taxonomy (NCBI): domain Eukaryota; kingdom Viridiplantae; phylum Streptophyta; class Magnoliopsida; order Gentianales; family Apocynaceae; genus Vinca; species Vinca minor. Next base: position 828,115 of record JAOCZM010000210.1, on the reverse strand, counting down.
AATCAACTTGGTAAAAGTATTAAGATACTTCGATCAGATCGAGGTGGTGAATACCTTAACCAAGAGTTTGACGAACATCTTAGAGGTTGTGGAATTGTTTCACAACTAACTCCTCCTGGCACACCACAATGGAATGGCGTGTCAGAACGGAGGAATCGCACCTTATTAGATATGGTTCGATCTATGATGAGTCAAACAAGTCTTCCAATTTCCTTTTGGGGCTATGCCATGAAAGCTGCTTTGCATTTATATTAAATAGAGTTCCTTCTAAAGCGGTTCGGAAAAACTCCATATGAGATATGGGTAGGGAAAGCGACCAAGTTTGTCATTTCTCAAAATTTGGGGATGCGAGGCGTATGTAAAACGCTTGTTATCCGATAAACTCGCCCTTTAAATCGACAAGTGTTTGTTTATGAGATATCCTAAAGAAACTAAAGGATATTACTTCTATCTTCCATCAGAGAACAAAGTGTTTGTTGCTCGTAATGGTTTATTCCTTGAAAGGGAATTTATTTCCAAAGAGGATAGTGGGAGTAAGATCCATCTTGAGGAAATTCAAGATCCCCAAACAACATCTGAACCAAATTTGGAAGTTCAAGCAAGCTCACGTGCTGATACTGAGCTTCAATCTTTGACACAAGGCCCAAGGAGGCCGAGTCGGGTACATCAACAACTTTCGAGAGATATGGATTTCTCGTGATCGATGATCATCGAGTTGAGCTCGATTGATCAAGATGAACCCACTACCTACAAAGAGGCAATTCGTAGTTCTGAGTCACATTTGTGGCTAGAAGCTATGAAGTCTGAGATGCAATCCATGTACGATAACCAAGTGTGGACTTTGGTTGACCCACCCGAAGGGTGTAAGGTCATCGATAACAAATGGTGTTTCAAAAAGAAAACCGACATGGATGGTAATGTACACACTTTTAAATCTCGACTAGTAGTTAAAGGTTATAGACAAGTTCATGGTATTGACTAGGACGAAACCTTTTCTCCTGTCGTTATGATAAAGTCTATTAGGATTTTACTTGCCATAGCTGCATATTATGACTATGAGATATGGCAAATGGATGTTAAGACTGCGTTTCTTAATGGAAACTTTCTCGAGGATGTGTATAAGACACAACCTCAGGGTTGTTGATCCAACAAATCCTAACAAAGTGTGTAAGCTTCAAAGGTCCATTTATGGATTGAAGCAAGCATCTCGAAGCTGGAATCGTCGCTTTGATGAACGTATTAAAGAATTTGGTTTCATCAAAAATGAAGACGAGCCTTGTGTTTATAAGAAAGTAACTAATAATGCAGTAGTGTTCATTGTGCTTTATGTGGATGACATCTTACTGATTGGAAATGACATCCCCACATTACAAAGCCTAAAAGCTTGGTTGGGGAAGTGCTTTTCCATGAAAGACTTAGGCGATGCTACATACATTTTGGGTATAAGAATCTATAGAGATAGATCTAACAAAATGATTGGTCTAAGCCAGAGTGGATACATTGACAAGGTACTGAAACGGTTCAGTTTGCAAGACTCCAAAAAGGGATTCTTACCCATGTCACATGTCATTAAACTCAGCAGAACTCAAGGACCTTCCACAAAGGAGGACCAAGAGCGCGTGAGTAAGATCCATATTCTTCAGCCATTGGGTCTATTATGTACGCCATGATATGCACTCGCCCGGATGTCTCATTTACTTTAAGTATGACTAGCAGATATCAATCTGACCCTAGAGAGTCACATTGGACTGCAGTCAAGAGCATTCTTAAGTACTTGAGAAGGACTAAAGATATGTTCTTAGTTTACGAAGGTCATGAAGGAAGTCTGGTTGTAAATGGTTACACAGACGCAAGCTTCCAGACCGACGAAGATGATTATAGATCGCAACTGCGTTTTTGTGTTTTGTTTGAATGGAGGTGCTGTGAGTTGGAAGAGCTCAAAGCAAGAAACCGTGACCGACTCTACAACAGAAGCTGAGTATCTAGTTGCCTCTGAAGCAGCTAAAGAAGCTGTTTAGATCAGGAAGTTTGTCGATGAATTAGGTGTCGTCACTAGCACTGTGAACCCAGTGGACCTCTATTGTGATAGTACTAGTGCCATTTCACAAGCTAAGGAACCTAGATCTCACCAACGATCCAAACACATTCTCAGGCGTTTCTATTTGATTAGAGAGATCATCGACAGAGGAGACGTTAATATTTGCAAAGTTCATACAGACGACAACATTACATATCCATTGACCAAGCCACTCCCACAGCCTAAACATGAGAGTCATACTAGGTCAATAGGATTGAGGATCATGTATGATTGGACCTAGGGCAAGTGGAGATTGTTAGTAGTGCCCTAGGTCCATTAGCATATGTTGTACGTTTTATATCTTTTTGAGTATTTCATCTGAATAGTTAATTTTGCTTATGAACATCAAATGCGTGATTTGATAGTAAAACTCATTTGCTTATGTAATTACTATTCTAGTTGTCCCTAGTTTTATGTAATGCTTATTTACAATGAAATAAAACTAGTATGATGTATGATTGATGATCATGTTTTACTGGTCATGTGTAATGAATACAAATCATATCATAGATACAATATATAGGGATACATTGTATTGGACGTGATCCGTTAGAGAAGTAATACTTCATGGTCCTTAGTCATAAGTATTACTTCCTCAATACTATTTTAGAATCCTTAGACCTTATGTCTCCATTGATTCTAGCATGAATGGAGCCACGTTTTGACTCAGTCGTTCGTTGCTTTTAATCGAGTAATCAATACGACTGATGATCGGATGTAGTGTCCTATCATGGCTTGAATGTGAGAGGCATTGTAAGGAATTTGTCCCTCTCTTTTATTAGAGAGAGATGTCCATGGACCCCTCGATAGGGAAAGACTGTTTAAATGCATGGCCGTGCTCAAACGTATTTAATAAAGTGGTTATTAAATATTGTTTGTTGGAACAGTCTACCTAGAGATCGAGCATAAATATAATTAAGCTTAATAAGGGCGACGACTACCATGCCTTATGCTTAATTAGGATATCGCGAGACAAATGGATTAAATAGTGGATTGATATTAGGTTCCGTTGTATATTCATTCACTTTGGGTTGTCACAATGTCTTGCTAGGGACCGTTTGTGGTTTATGAACTCACACTACTACTAAGTATGTTTTCATTGCCATTGTGATATGAACCTACAGGGTCACACGCATAGACGAGCTAACGAGCTTCATGTCCAGATTCAATGAATCTAGAATGTGTCTAGGTTCATTGTATCTGACATTCACTTTTCTGAGAATAATAAAGTGTTATTATTTGAATTAGAGATAAGGGGCATTTTCGGTAGAGCTGGGATTACGTGGGAGTTATTTTCCGATAAAGACTCCCACTACCAGCAGAAGTCTAGAGCACGTGGGAGTTATAGATTCCCACTGCTAAAAGAGGTGGATTGGACGTGGGAGTTGTTCGTGGAACAAACTCTCACACCCTATATAAACTTCTCTTGGCCGAAACCTAGAGGTTAAGGGTTTTTCCAGCCGAAATATAAAAAGACCGACAAAATCAGATTTTCTATTCTGCCTCTCCCTTTTCTCTCTAATTCCCGAAACTCAGAAATACGAAGAGCTAGCAATCACTGTTCATTTCGTCACGTGGATACCGGTAGAGGGATATTCCGCAAAGGGAAATCAATTGGTGGCAGCAACGTATCCAAGAAACAGCATCTTCCATTCAAGAATCGGATTCTTGATCCCAAGACGTAAGTTTCTTTCTTGATTTTTTCGATTCGTTTTGTATGAGCGGATCCTTCAGAAGAGGACTCATTGGTGTTTGGAACGAGTTTCCGCCCATGAATCCCTTCAAATCTATGGTGGTGAAGGCGAGATCATTGTAAGTGGTTACACTGATACTAGTTTCCAAACCGATAGAGACTACTTTAGATCGCAATCGGGTTATGTGTTTTGCCTAAATGACGGTGATGTGAGTTGGAGGAGTTCAAAGAAAGAGACCGTTACAGATTCTACAACCGAAGCCGAGTATATAGCTGCATTAGATGCTGCTAAGTAAACCGTTTGGATTCGAAAGTTCATTACTGAACTTGGTGTGGTGCCTAGCAATTCAAACGTGATTGATCTCTATTTGACAACAATGGAGCCATATCTCAATCAAAGGAACCACGTTCTCTCCAAAGGTCCAAACATATACTGCGGCGGTATCACATGATCTGTGAGATCATTGATAGAGGAGATGTGAAGATTTGCAAGGTTCACACGGACGATAACATCGCCGACCCATAGACAAAGCCACTGACACAACAAAAACATGATCACCATACTTGTTGCATATGTATTAGATACCAAGAGAACTGTTCTTAGAGATAGTTCTTATGTACAGTATACACTAAAAGGCAAGGTTGATGTCTTTAGTGTAAGTGGAAGATGTTGAATTATTTTCATGTGATGAAACATTAAGGCATGAATTCCATTATTATTGTTTTGAATACGGCTGTACAAATGTATTAAAACATATAATAACGTCCTTAGATAGTTATATAATTGTTACATTGGAACTATTCTAAAATGTCTCTAGTCAATAATTATTGTGGAATTTTAGGAAAACAATAATGTGTGGAGACTAATATGTGTTGTGATTAAATATGTTATATTAAATCAAACACATGGGTATTTGATACTGGACAGACCCGCTCATACGAACACTTCATGGATTGTTATATGAATGTCAACAGTGTTCTTAGGATGATTCTATTTATACCTAAATACTTTGACTTCAGATCACACAAGATTTCCTGCTTGGATAATGATATGCTTTGATGGTGTCAAATGTCGTCTGTAACTAAATGGGCTATAAAGGCATTTGTTAGGTGTATTTATGAACCATGTCAAGATGAGGTGTGATAGATAGAGGATTTGTCCCTCCTATATAACATGAGTGATATCTTGGGCGACCCTTGATTTATATGAGATATTAATGTCATTTGATTAGTCTACTCGGGAATCAAGAAACTGGCCGATTGGACTATACAAGTTTGACATAATCCGTGACTTGTGTTGAATCTAGATACCGAGGACAAAGGGATTAGTATAAAAATATCATACTTGTGGTTACTTGAAGTACCGGGACTATTTGTGAATTGGAAGGAATAATGTGTTGTTAGATACCTCTCATTACTGTTGATAATTGTTGTCATGGCCAACATAGCAAATACCTAAAGGATGGTCGCTACTATAATCAACTGGATTGGGCTTGTTGGAGTTTACATTTGACATAGGTGCTCAATTAGATTGGGCAGGCTCAATTGGATTGGGCAAAATTGGAACCGGTTGGACCAGACCCGGTTGACCGAGAGCTGTCTCGGGTTGACCGAACCGGTTTGTCACTCCGGTCGACCGAGAACCATTTTTCAAACATACCGGACCAGTTGGACCAGGTCAAAACCAGTACATGTCTTGTGTGAGAGAGTATGTGTATGTGTAAGGGAGTAGTGGGAGATAAAAGTGGGGATATGGAGTTAGTGGGTGATTCCACTAACACCACATGATGATGATATAATAGGCAAGCTACGTTCACATTTTTTTGTTCAGAACCTTGAAACTCAATCACATCCTCATTCCCAAATGTAAAATTGTATCTTCTTCTCACGACAGCCCACTAAACCATGATGAGTGTATAACCAATCCATCACCAGAATTACATCAAAGTCTACCATGTTCAACTGTATAAGGTCTGTCTCTAACACCTTAGAATCTATCTCTACCCGGCACCCCTTATGAATTGAATTAGACTCTAAAACTTTCTTGTTAGGAATCGTGACCCTATATGCATCCAAAGTACTAACAAGAGAAGTCTTAAGGACCTTAGCAAATCTACGGGACACGAAAGAATTGGTAGCTCCACAATAAAATAGCATATAAGCAGGTACTAAATTAACTAGTAGCGTATCTGAAGCAGTCCCCGCCTCTTACCGAGTCAAGGAGAACACTCTATTAGAGTTTACATTTGATATAGGTGATCAATTAGATTGGGCAGTCTCAATTGGATTGAGCGTTCGATTGGATTGGGCAAAACCGGAACCGGTTGGATCGGACCCGATTGACTGAGAGCTATGTTGGGTCAACCGAACCGGTTTGTCACTTCGGTCGACCGAGAACCATTTCTCCAATTTACCGGACCAGTTGGACTAGGTCAAAACCAGCACGTGTCCTGTGTGAGAGAGTATATGTGTAAGGGAGTAATGGGAGAGAAACGTGGGGATGTGGAGTTAGTGGGTGATTCCACTAACACCACATGATGATGAAATGTTCATCATTCTCTACATTCATGAGTTGTGGAAAACACTCTCTTTTCTCTCTAACTTTCTAGCCCAGCAAAAGAGAAGAAAAACTTCTGATTTTTCATCTCATTTATACCCACTCCCAAGAACAATTAAAAGAGAAGAAAATAAGATTTTCTTATCTCTTTTGAATTCCGATTTTCCTAAGTTTCCATACTTTGTGGATTCCGAGAAAAGTGTTTTCTAACTTAGGAGTTCTTTGGACTAGCATCTGAGACGCGGAGTAACAAGCTCAGAGGTTGGTGTGTGGATACAAGTAAAGACTGGAGTCTGAAGTCTGTTGTTTGTGGTTCTTAGTAGCAGAATCTGGGCAACGTCGATTAGATCGACATAAAGGTATACTTCCTATCACAGAGTTTAGGTTCTTTCTCGTTGATACGGTACCAACCTTGGGGCTGCCCAACTCTGATACCACTTGATGCGAACCGTGATGTTTTATATCAAGGTTCGGCTTTTTAGCAGATCTTTCTCTATCTCGAAATAGTTTCTATGGGAATATACTCAACACAACCCCGGGCAGGCTAAGTATCAATGAAGGCTGAAACACCACAACTAGAGAAACAAGCTAGTTGATACAGTAACTTAAAGAATATGTAGTTCTACCGGAAATTCATAAACAAGTATCAAAGGAATAACCTTAATCAAAATATCAATATATCAAGTCTAACTTTAAAGGTGGCCGAAATTGCTCTATAAGAAGAGAAATTTCAGTTCCAACATCAACAAGGAAAAGGAAAAGGAAATAAGAGTCCTTGAAGAATTATGACTCTTGAATAACAACTTGCTATCAAGTAACTACCTAAACAAGATAATAGGCACATGTTCCTGTTATCTTGGCGGCTAGAATACAAACAACTACCAAAGCTAACCAACTAAGTAACACATGGACAACATGTCCTTTATTATAGCAACAAATTGCTATACACGAAATTATAGTAATTAAATATGCTGAAAATAATTAAAGTCTGGTATAGACTTTAATTGTACACAAAAAGACTAAAATGCCCTTTAAATTCGTCCCAATTCTGGACAGCTTGTTGGGCCAACTTGTACAACTATTTCGGATATCAAGAAGGCAGAATCTGATCTTGTGATCTTCATAGAAGTTGTAGATCTGCCTCTTATCTTTAATATACAACTGGAATCAGCTCCATTGGATATCTATATCGAAAGATATGATCATTATACCAAACAGTAGCAAAGCTGTCCATTCCTTGTACACTTGTGATACTTGAGAGGTTGACTTGGGAAACATTCCTAATTGTAATTTAGAGTCCTCTTTGTATCGTAACACACGTTCCCTTGAGTTGGGCAGCCCCAAGGTTGGTACCGTATCATCCCCTCCCTCTTGAAAATGATTCGGCCTCGAATCATCCCAAAAATCAGCTTTATAATCTGAAAAATGAATAAAAGGGAGAAAGTTGGGAATATAGAATGTAGAAATTACATCGTACTTACCTTTTAACTTGATCTTATGGCGGCTGTCCCAAAAGAAATCTTTTTTCTTCATTGCATTCAAGGCAGCAAGCTTGCTAAGATTATGAACCAAACGTTGACAAAAACTTGCTAACTCAAATGATGATCGATGTTGATTTGTACTAGTTGAATTTGGCCATTCCTCAATTGTATTAACTCTTGCCGGTTCAACTTTAATACCTTGTAAACTCATCATGTAACTAAGAAGATTAATAGAATGAGTGTAATACACATAATTATTATCTATCTTATTATACAAAGTTTGTGCTTTTGAAATAGTAAAAACTGCTCTAAGATGCTCAATATGATTCTCTCGGTTTTTACTAGCAATAAGTACTTTATCAAAGTAAGGAATTGGATGTCTATACTTAAACATTAAGTTATTAACATTGAGACTATCCGTATATAATCTAAAAGACATGCTTACCTTCTTCTTTTCGAGAATTAAATCATCTTGCCTTTGAATTTTTTGATTTTTACCCGAAGATGGTTTATACCTTTCACGATTTTGAAGGCTAACAAGTAACCTTCTCGGCAACTCCTTAGGGGAGACTTCATGAAATTTCTGAAAAATGGCAAGACTAGATGTAGAAAAAAATGTTAGATCAAAAGAAAAAGTGTTAGAATAAAGATTCCTTGCGGTTCCTTTCAAATCGAACAAAACAACAAGTTGTTGTGTTTGAATTGCCCTATCTACCATTCCGGGATTAATGAATAAACACTCTTTTCTCTCTTTTTGTGAGCTTGCCTTTTTTCTCACTAAGCTCACGGCTTTTGTATCCTTTTTTCCCTCGAATTTTACCTCATGGGTAGGATCACTCGTTTCTTTTCTCTCTCGCTCTTTTTTCTCCTCTAAAACAGCTCTTTCGGCTTCTTTCTCCCTTATCCACGATCCATCATCCAATTTTATCATTGTACTCTTGTTAGGGCAGTCCATAGCAAAGTGTCCTTTGCCACCACATTTAGAACATTCCCAAACAAGATTTGGAGTAGAATTTACCCTCGTATTGGCCGCATTTGATGGATTTTGAGACCTTGCTGCCCCAAACTGCCCCGTGGCTGTTTTTCCCACCATTTATGACCTCTTTACCCTTGTTTTGGCTTGGAAAAACAGTACAAAAAATCTGGGGTGGATTCGGCTTCTTCCAAGGTTGGAAAGTGGCCGATTTTTCCCTTAAAATGTTCTCTTTATGTAGCCTTTCCATCTGTTCAGCATAATAAACCATATCAATAATATTAGTAAGGTTAGCACGTTCTACCTTGGGTCTAATTTTTTCATTTAGACCAGCCAAGAAACGAGCCAAAGTAGCCTCATTAGCTTCCCGGATGTTTGCTCTAATCATGGTCATCTCCATCTCTTTGTAATATTCATCAACGGTCTTTGTTCCTTGCCTCAATCTTTGGAGGTGATTGTACAACTCACGATTAAAATTTTGACGTACAAATCGTCGTGACATGACCGCTTTCATATCCTCCCATGAATCTATTGGTCTTTGCTCCGTTCTTCTCCGTTCATTGGTCTCATTATCCCACCAAATTGATGCATATTCTCCAAATTCCATGGCTGCCAATTTAACCTTTTTCTCCTTCGAATAATTATGAACATAAAAAACATGGTTAACTTTTCGTGTCCAATCAAAAAATAAGTGAGGATCATTTGTACCTAGAAAAGGAGGGATTTGGTCTTAATAGCACCAAGATTATTATCATACCCTTGATCTTGAACATTTGCCCTCGGATCATACCTTTGATTTGGAGCATTTGGTCTCGGATCAAATCTTTGAGCTTGATAATTTGTTCTCGGCGCTCAAATTTCTCATCATGAACAAAAGGTCTCGGATCATACCTTGTATCTTGCTGATTTGGCTTTGGTTCAAAGGCAAAATTATCCATCATCCTTGGAATAACTTTCGGCTGAAAATCAAGATTGTGCCGAAAGTTGTTTCTTGCATTTTGTTCAAAGGATTCTTGGGATTATTGATCTTCTTGATCATCTTTTGCTGCCCCTTTGCCTTTATCCGAATGGTTCTTGAGTTCAAGAACCTCCATTTTAAGTTCATTGATGGATTGCATCATAACTTTCATTGTTTGTTGTATTGATTCTTTGAAAAGTTTGTCACCATCCATGGCACCTTGCTGCGAAGTACCTTCATCAAAAGACATTATCTTTGCAAAGAAAAAGAATCACACAAATCGTTAGTAGAAAAAAAATTCACACGAAAATTTTGCTCCCAAAATTCCACAAATACTTGTCAAGAACTTCCAACTCTAGATGATTTAGGGAAATTGAATGGTTGTGTTGATGGAAGGCTGAAAAAATATGGAAAGAAATCCTATCTTGACCTATACAAAAAGTTAAGAAAGAAAGAATAAGAGTAATCGTTAAAAAGATGTAACCTTTACGCTTCTTGATTTCTTGAAAATAGACTTTTAATTCTCGGATGAATAGTGCTGTGAACAGTAACCGAAAATTTAAAATCTTGAAAACCTTGTTTTCTTGATTTCTTTCTTTACCTTATATCTTTAGACTTACTCTTTTCTTGGCCGCCTTTATCAAGAACTCCGTGTCAGGAAGATATTACCTTGAATTGATGAGTTTGATGGCGACTAATTCAAGAACAAGAGGGAACAAGAGCCAATTCCTTTGTGTCCAAGCGGACAAGGAAGTTTGCTTTTGGTTTGATCCGTGTCTAACTAGGATAACCCGGCTGCCAATTTCTTTACTTCCGGGTGGCTTTTGCGTATGGTAGTAATATTTTTTTTTGTTATCTTTCTCGGTCTATTCCAAGCAAACAAGAAAAAAAAATTTGAAAAAGTAAGGTACACCAAGATAGAGATCAACCTTTTGCTCTGATACCACTTGATGCGAAACCGTGATGTTTTATATCAAGGTTCGGCTTTTTAGCAGATCTTTCTCTATCTCGAAATAGTTTCTATGGGAATATACTCAACACAACCCCGGGCAGGCTAAGTATCAATGAAGGCTGAAACACCACAACTAGAGAAACAAGCTAGTTGATACAGTAACTTAAAGAATATGAAGTTCTAGCGGAAATTCATAAACAAGTATCAAAGGAATAACCTTAATCAAAATATCAAGTCTAACTTTAAAGGTGGCCGAAATTGCCCTATACGTAGAGGAATTTCGGTTCCAACATCAACAAGGAAAAGGAAATAAGAGTCCTTGAAGAATTATGACTCTTGAATAATAACTTGCTATCAAGTAACTACCTAAACAAGATAATAGGCACATGTTCCTATTATCTTGGCGGCTAGAATACAAACAACTGCCAAAGCTAACCAACTAAGTAACACATGGACAACATGTCCTTTATTATAGCAACAAATTGCTATACACGAAATTATAGTAATTAAATATGCTGAAAATAATTAAAGTCTGGTATAGACTTTAATTGTACACAAAAAGACTAAAATGCCCTTTAAATTCGTCCCAATTCTGGACAGCTTGTTGGGCCAACTTGTACAACTATTTCGGATATCAATAAAGCAGAATCTGATCTTGTGATCTCATAGAAGTTGTAGATCTGCCTCTTATCTTTAATATACAACTGGAATCAGCTCCATTGGATATCTATATCGAAGATATGATCATTATACCAAACAGTAGCAAAGCTGTCCATTCCTTGTACACTTGTGATACTTGAGAGGTTGACTTGGGCAACATTCCTAATTGTAATTTAGAGTCCTCTTTGTATCGTAACACACGTTCCCTTGAGTTGGGCAGCCCTTGTTTCTCTAGTTGTGGTGTTTCAGCCTTCATTGATACTTAGCCTGCCCGGGGTTGTGTTGAGTATATTCCCATAGAAACTATTTCGAGATAGAGAAAGATCTGCTAAAAAGCCGAACCTTGATATAAAACATCACGGTTTCGCATCACTCGTGAGTAGATCCTTTAAAGGAACGTAATCCCGCACTATTTATTTTCGCTGTATTTTGGGGATTACGAATTTTTCCTTCACACTCTAGCATTAGGCCCTAGCCTAGTTGTTCCCACTCTCTGAGCTGCTATAGTTGGCGGACCATAAACCTGATCTGGTGCAGTACACTGGCTAACCTGAAATCCTTTACCACGACACTTGAAGCAAGCCCCAGTCTTCCAATAACATTCCCAGTGTGCCTTCTTCCACATGAAACACATGCCGGTATCGCTGCTACTAGTGCCTAATATGGAGTTGGTGCAGCTGTCGGTCCCCCCAATCCTTACTATGTTTGCCATAGTCCTCGCATGTGGCCTATTAAATTTAGTTTGTACCGATGTGGGTACAAACTGTTTGCGAGTAGCCATAAGTGTAGAAGCATTAGGACGTAATGATTGTCCTTGAGTCATCGTGGAGTATGATCTCTTACCAACCCTGTCAACATCTACCCTCATGAACTCAGCCTCTATATCCAAGCTCCTCTGGTAAGCGTCCATGTATGAGGTATGATGAAAACAAGAAAGCCTACCTCGAATGCGTGGCAGTGAAGGGATTCATGGGCGGAAACTCGTTCCAAACACCCATGGATCCTCCCCTGAAGGATCCGCTCATATGAAATAATTCGAAAAAGCAGCAAGAAAAACTTACGTTTTGGATTCAAGAAGCTACTTCTTGAATGGAGAATGACGTTTCTTGGATCGGATGTTGCTACCGATTGATCTCCCTTTGCGGAAAGTCCCTCTACCGGTATCCACGCGACGAAACGGGCAGCGATTGCTAGCTCTTCGTCTTTTCTGATTTTCGGGAATTAGAGAGAAAAGGGAGAGGCTAGAATAGAAAACGGTTTTCTGATTCTATGTCTTATTTCGGCTGAAAAACATTAGCCATCTAGGTTTCGGCTAAGAGATGTTATATAGAGTGTGAGAGTTTGTTACTCAAACAACTCCCACCTCTACTCAACATCTATCGGCAGTGGGAGTCTCAGAATCCCACGTTCCCTAGACTTTCGCTGGTAGTGGGAGTCCTTATCGGATAATAACTCCCACGTAATCCCAGCTATAGGTAAAATACCGAAATTGCCCCTATCTCTAATTCGAATGATAAACACTTTATTATTTTCAGAAAGACAAATGTCAGATACAATGAACCTAGACACATTCTAGATTCATTGAATCTGGACATAAAGCTCGTTAGCTCGTCTATGCGTGTGACCCTGTAGGTTCATCTCACAATGGCAATGAAAACACACTTAGTAGTAGTGTGTGTTCATAAATCACAAGCGGTCCCCTAGCGAGGGACATTGTGACTACCCAAAGTGAATGAATATACAACGGAACCTAATATCAATCCACTATTTAATCCCTTTGTCTCGCGATATCCTAATTAAGCATAAGGCATGGTGGTCGTCACCCTTATTAAGCTTAATTGTATTTATGCTCGATCTCCGGGTAGATCTGTTTCGACAAATAGCATTTGATAACCACTTTATCAAATACATTTGAGCACGGCCATGCATTTAAACGAGTCTTTCCCTATCGAGGGGCCCATGGATATCTCTCTCTAATAATAGAGAGGGACAAATTCCTTACAATGTCTCTCACATTCAAGCTATGATAGGACAATACATCCGATCTCGGTCGTATTGATTACTCGTTACAAGTAACGTCCGATCGAGTCAAAACGTGGCTCCATTCATACTAGAATCAATGAAGACATAAGGTCTAAGGATTCTAAAATAGTATTGAGGAAGTAATACTTATGACTTAAGACCATGAAGTATTACTTCTCTGACGGACACGTCCCAATACAATGTATCCCTATATATTGCATCTATGATGTGATTTGTATCCATTACACATGATCAGTAAAACAAGATCATCAATCAACAATCATACTAGTTTTATTTCATAGTAATTAAGCATTACATAAAACTAGGGACTACTGGAATAGTAATTACATAAGCTAATGAGTTTTACTATCAAATCACACATTTGATAATCAAAAGCAAAATTAACTATTCAATTACATGCTCAAAAGATAATAAAACGCACAACATGTGCTAATGGTCCTAGGGCACTACTAACAGGCAGAAGACCTCTTACGAACTTCTAAGACTTGCATATTCAGAAACTGTCATACCCTCTGTTTGTTGAATCTCAAAGAACTGGTTCAATATTCCATCTTGAAAGTGTCAAGGAAGTACTGTTCTAGAAATTCCTTTTTGAATCTCACCTAAGTAATTGGCTGACCCCCCCTTGTCCATAGATAGGCCCAACACCTTTCCACCATTCAGAAGCTTCAGCGGTAAGGAACCCCACAACTACATCAGTCTTGATGTTCTCGGGAACTCTCAGAATGTTTGAGTGTTGCTCAATATCATCTAACCACACATCAGCTTGATCATGTCCCACGTTACCGTCAAATGACACAACCGTCATTCTCTTCATCCTCTCAAAATATGCTCCCGGGTCACCTTCATTTCTCTGAACCCCTTGATACCCCAGATTCTGGTTTTGGTTCTGATTATACTGATTCTGAGGATTCTGTTGTTGCTGTGCTTGTAGCAGCTGTGCAATCATAGTCAATGTCGTAGCTATTTCGTTACCCGACCCCCTATTAACCGGTGGTGGTGGTGGACGAGCATTGAAGGGTTGTGGAGGTGGAGGTGTTACAAATTCAGGCCCAAACTATGCTCTTTCATTAAGTCCCTGTGGTGGTGGAGGTGGTGGAAACTGTGGTTGTTGCTCACTGGTAGAACCCACAAACTGTCGAAGGATCCCCCTTTGACCTTGACAGCATATGACGCAATTGGCATGTCAAAGTCGTCATTGTTCTCTTGATTCGGATCCATCTATACCAGGGACAGTTTATATTTAAAGCAAGTAATCCAAATACTCACTTCATATAACAGTATAACATGTAAGGTAAGCATGGAATATCACATAAATCACAATGCATGATGGTACACAAGTTACAAAAAGTATAACATATGAGCAATAAATATAAAGCGATAAATAAACACTTATTTCCTATTCCAAGACTCTACTCTCAATTCCAATCCTATATTCATTCCAAACTTAATCTAACCATGTTCAAGCCTAAGGTTCGACCTGCTCTGATACCACATATCTCGTACCTCTTAACCCGAGTGATGACATGGAAACACGCAAACTCAATGAAGCACCAAACCCAATGACTAAAAGGAATTCCAACAGTTCATATATCATAAAAGGGAAATTACAACATCCGAAAGTCTTACCAAAAGGAAATGCCAAAGTTCGAAAAGGAAATACTAAAACCATAAATGTTCATAAGTGATTTCTATTACATAAGATCAAGCTAAGTCATCCTCATACACTTCATCGTAATTCTCATCAATAGCACCATCCACATACTCATTTGCAAAAATGTCAACAAAATAAGGGTGAGCTACTAGCCTAGTAAGCATACCCATGGGACGAAGCATCAAATATGACTCGGAAAAAAACGTTGCCCGAATCCCAAAACATTTGACAAAGTAACTGAAAACGGAAGTTAAAATGATAAAAAAAAAAATGTACGGAGAAAACTGAACATAATCAAAGCCAAAGTCCAAAGCAAAATCCAAAATAGAAACTGAACAAAGGCAAAATAGAGGTTCGGTAGACTAGAGAGACTCCAGTCGACCGAACGGGTCTGCCGAGATCAAGACAGAGACAATGACCAAAATACGGGCGAGCAATAGGAGAGGTAGGTCAACCGCACTGTCCCCGGTCGATTGGGTTTCACCCAGGTCGACCGATTGTACAATGTCAGTCGTCCGACAAACTCTCAGTAGTTTTAATTCATGTTTATTGCATTCAAAATTGGATGAAGCATTGATGTTAATTTCATTCTAATAATTGGACTTTGTGCGTTTGGTAATTGTTATGTGGTTGATTCATATTTGGAGTCTATGTGTTATTCCCAATTAGAGCTCTTGTCTATCGATGATCCTATTCCAGGACATCGTCAAATTATATCTATTTAAAGTGCCCGGGAGCGCTATCTGTCTGTTCTGTTTGACATGTTACCTGACGAGGATAAAAGTAGGCTACTATGTTCTATTCTGACTCGGTTCCTAACAAGAATAAAAAAGTGGAACGGTTAACAGTTGTTGTAGAGCTCTGGCATAACCGATATGTCCTTAAAATCTAGCCCCATCGTTTGGAGGGTATAATATCCGAATCCATGTTAAGTACTCTGGCACTCCTTAACATGAAATGAATAGTTAAGGGTTGTTAACATGGTTTAGAGTCATAGCTAGACAACGAGCTCAATTGTGTGAATTATATGTGTTAAATCATTGTTAGAATTGTTAGAGGAATAACCGGGTCACAGACAAGTGCGCAGCGGAATAAAACTTGACCCACCTCTACCAGGATCTTCCACGAGTAAGAACCTATGACTATGGGATAGTGTTTTACCTTATATTGATGCTAGAATGGCTGAAACGCTTTCAGCGGTATGTTCTCACGAACGGAACACCACAATGCAGGCTCCGTCTCTCCAGTATCCACTCGATCTTCCGGGGATGGACTTCTACTGCTTGGTGCTAGCCAACGCCTTGTAGAAGCTTTGAAGACACTCTTCAATGGAGTATGTTTTTCAGACCTTTTCAGAAGAACAAGATACAAGATTTCTAACTTCTTTCCTATTAGCAAAAAGCTAGAAAACAAGTCTAGAAATCTATCTTTTCTTTTTCTCTCTTAAACTCACTTTTCTCTCTTCTCTCTAAGCTTCAAAAGCTGGAGAAAAATCTGATTAGAATGAATAGGAAAATCAGTATTTTCCTAGTCTATCAAGAGAGAGTGGGGAGAGATTATGGGGAAAGTGGGAGATCATGGAGGAAACCACTCCTCCACTTTCTCCACCATTTGAGAGCTGAAATTATATCCAATAATCCAGCCATAAGGTCGATCCAAATGGGTTGGTCGGCCCAACCCGTTTAAGGGCCCAATCCAATCCCGGCCCGGCCCAATCGAATTGGCGCACCTTAGATTAAATGTACTCCAACAAGCTCAATCCAGTTGATCTATGAGTGCGACCCAAGAGGTATCTATGATGTTGGCAGTGACATCATATATCACGAGTAATGAGAGGTATCTAGCAACGCATCATTACCCCCAATTCATAAATATCTCGGTGATTTATCATAATCACAACATTTGACATTTGTAGTTAAATCCTTTTTGTCCTTGATATCTAGATTGAACACAAGTCATGGAAAAAGTCACACTTGTATTGTCCAATCTTTTAGTTTCTTGATTCGCGAGTAGACTAATCAAATGACATCAATATCATATACTCGATTCACTTGTTCATGGCCATGAATTAGTCAGACTCCATCAAGGGGCCCAAGATATCGCTCCCTGCTATATAGGAGGGACAAATCCTTTTTCGCATCCCACTCATCCTTAACAAGATTCGTGATATACCCAATAAATGCCTTTATTGCTCACCCTCATTACGGATAGCGTTTAACATTATCAAAGCATAACACTAGCCATGCAAGAACTCTTGTGAGACCTCAAGTCGAAGGATCTCATATACAACCCAGTCAAAAATTGAGAAACAACGTTGACTATTATATAACAACCCATGGTGTGTTTCTCATGTCTGAGTCTGCTCAAGTATAATGATTCTCTAATAATATATACCGATGTGACGATCCGATATCTTATATCAATCATCGCACATACTAGTCTTGCGCATTATTATTGTCCTCGAAGATTCCATAATAATGTTTGACTAGGGGACGTTTCGAGAATAGTATCTCATAACAATTATGAATAATATTCTAAGGACATATTATTTATTTATGTTGTTAAGAAAGCGTGAAAACATAATGAATAATAATGGAATTAATGCCTTTTTATTCATCAAAATGAAAATTACATAAATACGGTACAATAATCTCCCACTTGCACTAAAGACCCAAATTACAATAAATGGTCTTTAAGGCATACTAATGACTGTCTCTAAAGATCAGCCCTCCAGATATCGGATACCCATGGAGCTAGTGTGACGATCATGCTGCTAGCTGCGACAGTGGCTTAGTCGGTGGATCGGCGACATTGTCTGCCGAGTCTACTCTACATATATGCACATCACCTATCTCTATAATCTCGCGGATTAGGTGAAATCTCCGTAGTACATGTTTGGACCTCTCGGTGAGATCTAGGTTCCTTAGATTGGGAAATGACCCCATTGTTGTCACAATAGAGGTCTATCGGGTTCGCAATACTAAGAACCACATCGAGGTCGAAATAAATTTCCCGATCCAAACCGCCTCCTTAGCCGCTTCACAAGTCGCTATGTACTCGACCTCTGTCGTAGAATCTGCGATGGTTGATTGCTTTGAACTCGCGCCACTCACAAAGCACCTCCATTCAAGTTAAACACATATCCCGATTGCGATCGGAAATCATCTCTGCTCGGTTTGGAAACTAGCATCGGTGTAACCACTTACAACGAGCTCATCCGCCCTCCATAAATCAAGAATGTATCCTTAGTCCTTCGTAAGTACTTGAGGATATTCTTGACCGAGATCCAGTGACGTTCACCGTAATTAGATCGGTATCTCGCTCGTAATGCTTAAGGCAAACGAGACATCCAGGGCGAGTACATAACATGGCATACATGATGGATCCTATGGCGTAAGCATAAGGAATCTCTTTCATGCGTTCTAATTCGGCGAGCGTTTTAGAACACTTGCTCTTCGACTGAAAGCAGTACCATGTGCCATAGGACAAAGTCTTTTCTTAGACTCTTGCATGCTAAACCGCTTTAGCACCTTGTCTATATATGTACTCGACTTAGGCCAATGAGTCTCCCTGGATCTATCTCTATAGATCTTGACTCCCGAATATAGTCAGCTTCGCCTAAGTCTTTCATAGAGAAACACGTACTCAACCAAGCCTTTACAGACTTTAAGGTTGGTATGTCGTTTCCAATGAGTAGTATGTCATCTACATACAAAACCAGAATACAATTGAGCTCCCACTAACCTTTTTGTAAACACAAGGCTCATCCTCATTTCTAATGAAGCCAAACTCACTGGGACGGCATCATTAAAACGATGTTCCAGCTTTCGAGAAGCTTGCTTGAGTCCATAAATGGATCTCTGAAGCTTACATACTTTTCGAAAGATTATCCGGAGTGACAAAACCTTCAGTCGTGTCATATACACATCCTCATCAAGTTTTCCATTAAGGAAAGCGGTTTTGACATCCATTTGCTGATTTCGTAGTCATAGTAAGTCTGCAATAGCAAGCAAAATCCGAATGGACTTGAACATAACTACGGGGAAAAGGTCTCATCATAGTCAATACCATGAATTTGTTTGAAACCTTTCGCGACCGATCGCCCTTTGTACATTTGTACATTCCCTTCCATGTCGGTTTTAATCTTAAAAACCCATTTGCACCCTATGGGAGTTACCCCTTCAGGTGGATCAACCAAGATCCAGACTTGGTTAGTGTACATGGAGTCCATTTCAGATCTCATGGCCTCAAGCCATTTCTCAGAATCTGGGCTATTAATTGCCTGTTTGTAGGTTGAAGGTTCATCGTGATCCACAAACATAACATCACCATGTTCTGTTATGAAAAATCCAAATTTTTTCTCGGAGGTGGGACGACTGAACTCTACCGCACTCTACGCAATTCTTGTGTTTCTTGAATCAGTGCTTGGGCCGCATAACTCGTTTGTGGCACTTTCGCCGCACAACAACTTGTGGAGTCTGTTCATTTTCCATCTCATCATTAGTGCTAGTTTGAGAGTCTGGAACTTCAGAAAGTTCTACGCTACTCCCACTTGTGTTTCTAGAAACAAATTCTTTTTCTAGAAAGACTCCCGTGCGAGCAACAAACACTTTGTTCTCGTTAGGGATATAAAAGTAGTATCCTTTAGTTTCCTTAGGATAACCTACAAATATGCACTTTTCAGATTTTGGAGCCAGCTTATCAGAAGCTGAGCGTTTCACAAACGCTTCACAGCCCCAAATCTTGAGGAAAGACAAACTGGGACGCTTCCCAGTCCATAACTCGTATGGCGTCTTTGCAACTGATTTAGATGGAATGCGGTTAAGTGTTAAAGTCGATGTCTCTAGTGCGTGTCCCCAAAAGGAATCGGGCGAGCTCGTGTGACTCATCATAGAACGAACCATATCTAATAAGGTTTTGTTCCTCCTTTCAGATACACTATTCCATTGTGGAGTAGCTGGAGGAGAAAGTTGTGAAACGATTCCACAAGCTTTTAGATAGTCACAGAATTCTTGACTCAAGTATTCTCCTCCTCGATCAGATCGAAGAACCTTAATACTCTTGCCAAGTTGGTTTTCTACTTCTAGTTTAAACTCTTTAAACTTAGTAAATGCTTCGGATTTGTGTTTCATCAAGAACACATATCCATACCTAATGAAGTCATCAGTAAAGGTAATGAAGTAGAGGTAACCACCCCTTGCATGTATATTAAAAGGGCCACATACATCCCTATGTATTAGTCCTAATAAAGCATCGGCTCTCTCACCTAGCTTAGTGAAAGGTGATGTTGTCATCTTACCCAACAAACAAGATTCACATCGATCATAAGACTCGAAGTCAAATGATTCCAATAGCCCATCTTTATGGAGTTTGGATATGCGGTCTTCGTTTATGTGGCCTAAGCGACAATGCCAGAGGTATGTCGGATTAGAATCATTAGTCTTAATCCTTTTGGTATTTATGTTTAAAATTGACATATCAAGGTCTAAAATATATAGACCATTAATTAAAAAGGCGCTTGCATAAAACATATTATCCAGAAATAACGACAATCGTTGGTTTTTGATCGAAATCTCAAAACCGTTCTTGTCCAAACAAGAAACTGAAATAATATTTTTAATTAAACTAGGTACATAGAAACAGCTTTTCTAAACCCCAAAACAAGCCCCGAAGGCAAAGTAAAAGTACAAGTCCCTACAAACTAGTAGTCGCAACATGTGCTCCATTGCCTACTCGTAGTTCCACTTCACCCTTTGCCAACTCTCTACTCCTTTGCAGTCCCTGCACATTAGTACAAATGTGAGAACCACATCCGGTATCAAATACCCAAGAAGTAGTTGTATTTAAATTGATATCAATCATATTAATATCTATAACATAAATACCTGAGCCCGAAGCAACAATTGCTTTCTCCTTTTCCAGCCTTTTCCCTGCAAGATAGCTTTTGCAGTTCCTTTTCCAGTGACCCTTCTCACCACAATGATGACAGATAGAGTCCTTGGCTACACCACCCTTAGGTTTCAGTGCATTGTTGAAAGTGGTTTGCTTGCCCTCGCTTACCTTTCGGTTTGCCTTTGGATCTCACAAAACCTTTGCCTTTGCCCTTTTGCACCATCAGTATGGTGTTGGGCTTGGACTTGCCTATTTCCTTCTCGGCAGTCCTCAGCATGTTCAACAACTCAGGCAATGGCTTGTCAATTTCATTCATGTGATAATTCGTAATGAACCTGATCGAATGACTCGAGCAACGATTGCAAGATCAAATCGATCGACGACTCTTGTCCCAAAGAAAATCCTAGTTTTTCAAGGTTCCGAACATAACCTATCATCTTAAGAACGTGAGTTCCTACCGGCATTCCTTCGGACATTTTGCATCGAAAAAGAGATTTCGATACATCGAATCTCTCCCGGCGTGCTTGCCCCTCGATATAGTTGCTTCGAGTGAGCCAAAGATCTCATAAGCCCCCATGTCCTCATGTTGCTTCAAGATCGGAGTTCATGGTGATAAGCATGAGGCTAGACACATCTAAAGCATCACTAACATGCTTTTGATAAGCACTTCTATCAGCCACCAAGCGCGAGCCTCCCGGTATAGCAGGGAATAGGTCGTTCAAGTACATACAGACTTTCTTTCATGCTTGAGAACGATTCTCAAGTTCTCGAACCAGATCGAGGAAGTTAACTCCTCTAATTTGTCCTTCTCAAGGGACGTAACGCAGTGATAGTGTTTGGTTTGAATTTGCCATTTTTTCTACAACAAAATACATATGCAAAGTAAGTACCGATTAAAATCATTATTAGGTCTTTATCTTTTTAATGATTTCTCCCACTATTTTCTTCGAGTGAATAACCCTCATTATCAACTCGGAAAGTTCGTTAACTTTCTAGCGGGCCAAGATCCATATTTCACCTCGCTCTGCAGTCACTTTGGCTGATCGCCCTGAAAACTTAGTTATTTAGGTAGGCAACGCTTTGCCAATTACATCAAATTATGTAATTCTTGGTTTGTTGAGTGAATAACATTTATTCAAGCGTATCATTATACACTTTTCTCAACTCTTTTGCCTCTAGATCCTCAATCCATTTATTGAGATAATCCAGTTAATTAGGACCCTAAGTTTTAGCCAGCGGATATCACAACTTATCCTTCGCGCCTCACCCGGATAGACACGTATGCACAGCTTTGGCATGTCCCATACTAATGTCGATCTAGGCCTTGACGAGGGCCAAACTAAGGAAGGCACTAATTAATATTTTAATTGAGGGGTTTTGTTTTTTACAATCTCACCAGAAAAGCATAAATAAAACAGTTTATGCTCATATACATATGCATCCAATACATAAATGTAAAATGCAATAGTAATCGCCATATCCTATTCGGTTTTTCCAAGCCAATGGAAAAACCGTGAAGTCAATCTAAGGGTGTGAAAAGAAAAAAAAAACATTCTATTCTACACCGTCTTGACCTTCAGTTGGTTGCCTCCAAATCTTCATCATCTCAGCTGTATCTTCTCCTAATCTAGAATATTACATAATTCTAAGGAAACCTCGAGTTACATTCAAGGGGATTTAATGAGAAGAAAAAATTACAACTTTTGAGAGAAAAATAGGCACGATACGCAGATCGTATTATAAAATAAAACCAACAGGGTAATGGCGACTACTATGCATCATGCTCAATTAACATAACAATTTATGAAAAAATAATGAGCAACCAGCAAACAGAACATTTCATATACTGGTTAGTTCGGTTGACCGGCCACCAAGCTCGGTCGACCGAAAAAGTACTGAGAGTACTCGGTGACCGAACAGGCACTTCGGTCGACCGAAGACCAACTCGGATCGACCGAAGACCAACTCGGTTGATCCGAACCAAACATCAGTAGCTTCTGTCTTGCCTTGGTCGACCGAAACTGAGTCCCGGTCGACCGAAGAGCTAGAAACTGAGAGTTTTTCCAGCTTTTGAATGACTTCAAAAATGGAAACTCTCGATTTTCATACATTCAAAATGACGAAAAACATGTCATAAAACATATACAACATTTCTAGCAATCCTAAGGCATGCATAACATAGATTCAAAATCTATATACAAACACTATAACACATTAAGTCTATAGGGTACTCGTGAGTGGCTCTGATACCACTGTTAGAGGAATAACCGGGTCACAGACAAGTGCGCAGCGGAATAAAACTTGACCCGCCTCTACCAGGATCTTCCACGAGTAAGAACCTATGACTATGGGATAGTTTTTACCTTATATTGATGCTAGAATGGCTGAAACGCTTTCAGCGGGATGTTGTCACGAACGGAACACCACAATGCAGGCTCCGTCTCTCCCAGTATCCACTCGATCTTTCGGGGATGGACTTCTACTGCTTGGTGCTAGCCAACGCCTTGTAGAAGCTTTGAAGACACTCTTCAATGGAGTATGTTTTTCAGACCTTTTCAGAAGAACAAGATACAGGATTTCTAACTTCTTTCCTATTAGCAAAAAGCTAGAAAACAAGTCTAGAAATCTATCTTTTCTTTTTCTCTCTTAAACTCACTTTTCTCTCTTCTCTCTAAGCTTCAAAAGCTGGAGAAAAATCTGATTAGAATGAATAGGAAAATCAGTATTTTCCTAGTCTATCAAGAGAGAGTGGGGAGAGATTATGGGGAAAGTGGGAGATCATGGAGGAAACCACTCCTCCACTTTCTCCACCATTTCAACCACCATTTGAGAGCTGAAATTATATCCAATAATCCAGCCATAAGGTCGGTCCAAATGGGTTGGTCGGCCCAATCATATTGGTCGGCCCAACCCGTTTAAGGGCCCAATCCAATCCCGGCCCGAAGCCCAATCGAATTGATTGATCCAAATGGGTTGGTCGGCCCAATCATATTGGTCGGCCCAACCCGATTAAGGGCCCAATCCAATCCCGGGCCGGCCCGAAGCCCGGCCCGACCCAATCGAATTGGCGCACCTTAGATTAAATGTACTCCAACAAGAATTATATTCGATTGTCTAACATGTATATCTGTTTGTAATGCATGAGTAGTTCATGGTGCTCATAGCACGATTTTCGATTTGTTAGTGTCAGATATGATGAATATAGTTTTGGCATGTTATGTGTCTATTTTGTATATGTTTTGATATGTGTTAGAAGGTCAAAATGGATGTTTTGGCTTGGTTTATTCAAAAATGCAAAAATCTATTTTTCCTTTGTTAATTTGTGTATGTAAAGGCCTGCTCTGAATCGCGGACGACCTGCCCGGTCGACCACATGCCTTCCCAATCGTCCGGAGCAAACTACTGGCAGTTTCGGACGACGATACTTATTCACTTCGGTCGACCGGGGTACTCAATCTATCGTCCGGGGCTAGTTCGGACTATCTTCGATCGACTGAGCTCAGCTTCTTGTCGTTCGGACTTTTGGACAGACCTTCTGTCCCGATCACGGACGACCGGTATGGTCGATCGGAGCCCTACCTATCGTCAGCACCCCTGTTTTGTACACTGTTCTTTTTTTCATTGTCTTAAGTTCCTTGTTCGTTCGAAGTCTTTCACTTATTGTTTTAACTGCATAACCAATTATTTATGTATCATCTATTACAATTATTTTGGGTCTGAAAAACATATTTTCGAGTTTTAATCGATTCTTCATCCCAATGGTGATTGATGCCTACTGGGCTAGTTTAGTAGTTCACTCCTTATTTTTCTCCTTTTTGCAGATGAGTTCATTGATGGTACTGTTGATAAGACTTAGTGTAATCTTTTTTATGTAATAGCTAGTTCAGTTTATCCCTTTTGAATATTTAGTGCTTTCCTTTATGATGTAAGAACTTACGGTTTATGTATTTTTCCCTTTTAAGTATGAACTATATTCGGATTTTAAGTATTTCAATTTTGGGTTCGGTGTCTTATCGGCGAATAAGGTACTATAATGTTGTAGACACTGGAAATTTACCAAATTAATTTCCAAATATTATTATTTGGTCCGTCATAATTTCAAATGTTCCGAACTAATCAAACGCGAACAAGTGGCAAAGTTTCAGCCTTCGTCCAATCAAAATTCAATAAGTCGTCTAACAAATGAAATTGCGCCACGTCACTCGTTGGAGAAGATTCGGCCAATCAAATTATTTCTACTTCTTAATTTATATTAAGTTAGTTAGGAATATATATAATTTAACAATTATTTATTAAATTATTAGAAATATCAAATTCAAATTTCAAGTGTGATCATGTTCACATTTCATCCTAAGTCTATAAATAGTGGCTAAGGGTGTTGATGAAAGGAAGAAAAAAATGACCATTGGTAAGTAGCGAAGCTTTGACAACCAGAGGCTTTCACCAACTTGTTCTCAAATCCTCAAGTCAAATTCGCAGTCTTCTTCATCAAATAAGAGAGAGTTCCGCCACCAAATCCGGAATTAAGCTTCAAAGCCCCGGGTCAAATCGACGAGAAGAATCAGCAGATCCAATTCTCAAATCGAGAATAATCCGGAGATTGTAACTACATTTTAATTAATCTAAATTATCATTTTTCCTATTTACTTGTTTTGTTTGTTTATTTTACAGACGAGTATTTTGTGTGTACAATTTTTTGGCGTTCACGGTGGGACAATCACTATCGCTCATCTCTTCTCGTCAAGAACAAATCACATCAATGGCTTCAAACAACAACACTGTCAAGGTTACTGGAAAATCTGTTGGAAAGAAAACTGCATATGCCGGAGCAAGCATAGATGTGGTCATGCCAGATGTTTACACCGGACCAACTACTCAAAGGATGGCGAGAGCTCTTGCCCAAAAGGAAATACAAGGACAAATTGCTGATTGTCCTACCTTCAACTACCCAAGTCCGATCTCCAATGACACTATTTCTCCTTTGGGAGCGGAAGGAGATGTTCGTGCTGCTCTGAATGCAGCTTTGTCACTTCTAGATCAGAATTCTGCATCGAAAGGATTGACTCAAGATGATGAGGAGATATGCATTGGTTCTTTGTCTAAGACTCCTCAAGTACCAAATTTAAGCATGTTCTGCCACGAGGCTTCATTTGCAACTTCAATCATGCCTGTTATGATGGTGGATGTATCACCCATTGAGGAACAACCGACACACTTAGCAAAAGTGGTGGAAGGGCTCACAAAGCACTGTGAAAGACAAGAACTCACAATTGCTCATTGCTGAATTGCCTTGATACTAACGCTGTAGAAGGTAGTCAAGCCACCTCAAGGCAATCTGATCTCCCAAAAGATGATGGGCATGAAAAGAACACTCCAAAAGAACCTCCAACTGGTGACAATGCTACAGAACCAAAAGATGTGCATAATATCCAAATCTCTTCTGATGGATCAATCAAGGCAGCCCAATTAAAGGACTTTATCATGGGCACGAAATCTTCTTCCGGATACGTTAAGCCCTACACCAAGAGGATTGATGACATGAAGATGCCGGCGGGATATCAACCTCCTAAAGTTCAACATTTTGATGGAAAGGGTAACCCGAAGCAACATATTGCACACTTTGTTTAGACATGCAACAATACAGGCACGTATGGTGATCTTCTTGTCAAACAATTTGTTCGATCCCTCAAAGGAAATGCTTTTGATTGGTACACCGATTTGGCACCCGGATCCATCAATAGTTGGGAACAGCTTGACACTGAGTTCTTGAATCGCTTTTATAGCACTCGTCGTATTGTAAGCATGCTGGAGTTGAGCCATACTAAGCAGTGGGATAGTGAAAGTGTGATTGATTACATCAACCGATGGAGAAATCTAAGCTTGGATTGTATAGATCGTCTTTGTGAAAAGTCTGCAATTGAGATGTGCATCCAAGGAATGCATTGGGGCCTTGAATACATCCTCAAAGGCATTCAACCAAAGACATTTGAAGAACTGTCTACTCGTGCACATGATATGGAGATAAGTCTCAAGGAACACAAAAATCAAGGTGTGCCAGTCTCCGAACCACATAAGAAAGAAAAGCAAGATATCAAGAAAGTGATCAAATCTTCTTCTGGAGCCAATGATTCCATGACGACAACTACTGCACCTGTCAAAATTTCTACCAAGGTGAATAAAAAGGTTACGGGGAATGTAGATGTCTCCCAAGATGCTAGCAGGAAAAGATTGACATTGAAAGAAATGCAAGGAAAAGTGTACCCCTTTCTAGATTCAAATGTTCCAGAAATGTTTGATGAAATGATTGAGTTACCTGAAATGAAGCGACCGGAAGAAGCAGGACGGATTATAGATCCAAATTATTACAAGTATCACTGTCTCCTTGGCCATCCCATTGAGAAATGTTTCATATTCAAGGATAAAATCATGGAGTTGGCTCGTAAAGGGAGTATTCTGCTTGAAGTAGAAAAAGTAACTGCAAATCAAGCAAGCATTATTCGTGGCTCACATCAACTCGCAGCTGCGGTTGTTTCTTCTTCACAATTCATCACTATCAAGTTCGAGGAATTTGACCCTGTAACATTTGAAGTTGAATTTTGGCCTGATTCCCAGGCTAAGGAAGCCTCCCAATTCTCTGTTGAGAATGTTGATACCATGTCCGTAAGAAATGATGCAGATGTCTTTGATTCAGAAGGATGGACGTTTGTAAAACGGAGACAAAGTCATAAATCAAATAGTGGAAGTCCAACCGAGAAATGCAAAATGTTGAGAAAGAAGGCCCCCAGAAGGATAGAAATCCAACCAAAGATTCATGCTGAAATGGTCAAACCATCATCTGATCTAAAAAACCGACAACCTATTACACTAAGGGAGTTCTTTCCAAGAAGGCTTTTAGATGAGTTCGATGCTGTCTCTTGTTTTGCTGCACATGTAGAATGGGAAATTGGCTTCGAGAATGCTTCCTCAGGGAAATATCTCGAGGATGCTAAGTAATTTTTGGCCAATCAAGCATTAGTCTCAAAAGTTGTAGCTTGTAAGACTGCAATCTCTTTCAATGATGATGATCTGTTGCTAGGATCAAAACCGCATAATCAGCCATTTGTTCGTGACTTGCTATTCGCGAGAAAGAAATGTGAATGGAATATTGATAGATGGAGGTTCTGCTGTTAATATTCTTCATCTGCGTACGTTGTAAGCATTGGAAATTCCTGTGGAAAAACTGTCACAAAGTCGTCTTATGATTCAAGGATTTAATCAAGGAGGGCAAAGAGCACTTGGAACAGTAAGGCTGGATTTAGTCATGGATGAATTGACATCAAGCGTTCTTCTTCATGTCATTGATTCTAAATCCACCTACAACATGCTCTTAGGAAGGTCGTGGCTTCATGAAAATGGTGTCGTGCCATCCACTCTGCATCAATGTTTCAAATATGTTAGCAATGTTGTTATGAAAAATGTGGTAGCTGATGATAAACCTTTTAGTGAAGTAGATTCTCACAATGTGGATGCCAAATTCTACTTTCGTGGGAAAAAAATGACATTTACAGAGGACCAATCAACAGACGAAAATGGAGATTCCAAAGTTTAAGGAGTTGTTGCATGTGAAAGATGATGAGGCAAAAATTGATACAACATCGCCTGCTTCTTCTCAAGAAGGTTCTCTTTTTTTACGTTATATTCCAAAATCGATGAGGAAAAATGGGCAATCTCCTCTTATTAAAGTCGAAGCATTGAAGAACCTCATTCTTCCATTGACTAAAATTGAAGCAGTCGAGCAAGCAAAGCCAATTTTGGAGGGGTTTGTGCACCCCCGATGAAGGATTGAAGATGGAGTATGGCATGTTACCTTCTGAAAGGACAAAAGAGGGCTTCGATCCGAATGCATATAAACTTCTTGCTAAGGCTGGATATGATCCTCAAAGTCTCAATACTTTGGGAAAGCTCATCCCTGAGATTGTTGATGCAAAGGTCCTTGGCTTAAATGAAACTCAAAGAATGCTGAAAGAAAAGGGTTACTCTGTTGAAAGTTCTCGTGCTGGTCTTAGATACAAACCATCTTCTCCTGTACGCATTGTGATAAAAAGAGCTAGAAATTGTTATATCTCTGTGCAAGATGAAAATCAAAGGATAATTGACGGTTTGTCTTTGATCGATTGGGAAATGATGACTCCCGCTTGTCGATATTTGATCGCTTGGTGCCTAAAAGAGTTAGGTCGACCAGAAAGCCTGTATGGAAGAGACTTAGAGTGACAAAGAATCTCCAACAAAAGTAAAATGTTGAATTATCTTCGGCTGGAAATGAATGTCGCAGCTTGATACATTCAAGAATGAAGAGGAAAACTACACTTCTTGTAAAATGTGATAAGGTGTTTGTTAGCCTGAAGGGCAAAATATTCTATGTTGTTTTGATGATAACAAACCATTGTTAGTTCTAATGTTTGTGTGAGCATGTTCTTTGTAATAGGATCCTTAGCACTCACATCGACATTGATGAAAATGGTAAGTTAGCTTCTTGTGTAAACTAAGGTATGTATATTACACACAAGAATGCTATATTATGGAAGGAAGGAGGCAAGGAGGTTGGTTGGGAAATAGGGCTCTTTTAAGAGTCCCTAGATGCATTTGGCAAAAAGAAGTTATCATGCTAGTGTTTTAGTCTTCATTGGTTTTATCTTGAAAGCACTAGTATTTGCTCTTATTTGTACTAAGATCTTTTTGCCATGCTTCATCATGCTTCCTTGCACTTAAATTGTCCATATCCTATCTAATTACATCAAAGTTTGACATAATCAAAAAGGGGGAGATTGTTAGCCCTAAGGGCGATCAAACTCGGTTTTTGATAATGGACAAACACTTGATGTTGTGTCTAATGTTTATATCTTTGTGATAGAATATTGGAACATATATTGGAAGCTCTAAGTACTTCAATCAAGCCATGATCAAGATTCAAAGTCGCATTATTCAAGGCTCATCTTTCAAGATTGAAGATTGAAGATTGAAGATTGAAGACTTAGGTTTGGTTAGATTAGCTTTGTCTCTATAAGTCTTTATCTTATAAAGCTCTAACCAAAAGCTCTCATGAACATAAGCTCTACACTCTAGTCTTGCATTCACACAAACACGTTTTCAAAAGGCTTAAGTTTCAAAATGATCTTTACATGTGTTCTTATCCAAAAAGCCTTTGATTTCAAAGATAAGTCTTTTAGAAAAGTTTTCCAAGTGTTCTTACTTGTTACCTTTTAGGAAAACCTTTTTAGACTTTAAAAGACTTCAAAAGATTTCAAAACGTGTGAAAAATCAGCTTGGAGGTTCGGTCAACCGAGCTCAAGGTCGGATCAACCGACCAGAAACTGAGAGGTCTGAAGAGCTGGTTCGGTCGACCTATAGGTAGTTCGGTCGACCTATGTGTGCCTCTTCGGTCGACCGACCTAGGCCAAGTGGATCCGAAGTTCAGTTTCGGTCAACCGAACTCTGTTTTTAACTAGCCGTTTTCTGACCGTTATAGAGTCGTTTTTCAGCCCATATTTGAAATATATAAATACTCCTAAGCTAGAGAAACATTCCAAGACTTGCAAATACATTTGACATTGATTTCTTATCAAGTCTAAACACCTTCAAAGCAAAAACACTTGATCTCCATGATCTAAATCAATCAAAGGTGTTCTTTCAAAAAGCAAGACAAAGAGTGGACTTTCATATGTTCAAAGAGCTATAATTGCTTGTGCTTCAAAGGTATAATTCTCACTTAGAAGAGTGATTTATCTTTCTCTTTAAACATTCAATTCCCTTTCTGAGTGATTGGGTAATTCTTGTAAAAGTCCTACTTAGTGTGGGCAATTTGTAAAGTCCTACTTTGTGTGGGCAAGCTCTTAGTGAGTTTTTCATTGTGTGGTTGTGTTGTAAAACTCTTAGTGAGTTAGCCACATTTGTAAACATTCTTCTTAGTGAAGGTGTTTGAAATCCTTGGGTGCGGCTCAAGGTAGTGGACGTAGATTCTAAGTGAATCGAACCACTCTAAATCCTTTGTCTTGTTGATTGGGTTTTGCATTGCTTTTGTTCATCTTGTTCAAACTCCCACTTGCATTGCAAAGATTAAAAAAAAGTTTACAAGATTAGTTAAAACCCAATTCACCCCCCCCCCCCCCTCTTGTGTTTTACAATTGGTATCAGAGCCTACTCTTCATCTTTAGTCTAACCACTTGAAGAAAAGATTTATGGCCGGTAATTCCGCATTGGCGTATTTAGAGGGGTCTTCCACCAATAGGCCACCACTTTTTGATGGTAATAATTATGAAGCTTGGAAAGAACGTTTCAAGATATATGTGTGCTCAATAGATTATTCTTTATGGCATATATTTGAAAATGGTCCATATGTGCCTATGAAAATGGTGGATGGTGTTCAAGTGCCAAAGCCGGACAAGGAGTTAAATGAGCTTGAGTCCAAGAAGATGACTCAAAATTACAAGGCAATGAACATCCTTAGTTGTGCCTTAAGTCAAGATGAGTACAACCGTGTGCTTGGAAGAAAATCCGCACACTCAATGTGGAAAATGCTTGAAGTTACTCATGAAGGCACAAATCAAATCAAGGAGTCAAAGTTAAATTTGCTTGTTAGAAAATATGAGCTCTTCTCCATGAAGCCAAATGAGTCAATAAATGAGATGAGCACAAGATTCACAAATGTGATAAATGGCTTGAAGTCTTATGGCAAAGAGTACACCATGGGTGAAATGAATAGGAAGATTCTCAATTCTCTTCCTAAAAGTTAGGAAAATAAAGCCCTTGCCATTGAAGAATCCAAGAATTTAAAGACCTATTCAACGGAGGAACTTCTTGGCTCACTACTCGCCTTTGAGATGAAGATAAAGAAAAATGGTTCTACAAAGGGTAGTCATCTTGAATCCATCATCAATAAAGAAGAAGGAGAGAACTTGTTCTTCAATCTTAAAAATGCAAAGTGCTTGTTAAGCCATTGGGATGAAGAAGAAAGTGATGATGATCAAGAAGAATATGATCACACATGTCTTATGGCATTTGGTAATGAGGTACATCCTTCTCCTTCTACTTCAAATTCTTATGATGATGAGGAGGATGATCCTAATGTGCTTTTATGTGACATGTATGATCAATTGAAAAAATGTGCAAAGCAAAACAAAGACATGAAGCTTAAAATTGAATCTTTGCTTGAAGATAAATCTAGGTTGTCTAGTGAGAATAAAAAGCTATGTGATGATGTTGATTGCATGAAAATTGAAAAAGAAAAGCTTATTTCTACTTGCAACACTTCATCATTAAAGTACCTAGAAACCTATGATAAATTGACATCTCTTGAACTCAAACTTGTTGAATTTGATATTTTGGAGAACAAAGTTAAAGATCTTACCCTTCTTGTTGAAAACTTTACTAAGGGTAAGAAAAATCTTGATCAAATTCTTGGTTTGCAACGTGCTTCACATGTTAAACATGGTCTTGGTTATAATGCTAATCACATTGATCATGTTGCCTAAGAATCACTTTGTGCATGCTAGTACCTCACATAGGCAAATTAGATATCATGAGCATGTTCACAATTCTTCTAAGCCACACATTTGTTGCACATATTGTGGAAAACATGGTCATTCTAATGCTAGATGCCATGTTAAGAAGAAGATTGAAAAAGGGGTAAAAACTATTTGGAGAGTTAAACGTATTTCAACTAACACCCGTGGACCCAAACAAAAGTGGGTACCAAAAGCTACTTTTCCCTTGATCTTATAGGTTCTTATAAGTTAGATGTATGCCACAAAGCTTAAATGGACTTGATTCGAAGAGAAGTGGCATTGGGGAGAAGTAAAAGGAGATGTGCCAAAAGAAGAAATTCAAAAGCACTCCTTAACACTTGGATTCTCAAAGCTCAAATGGTAATCAATTGGAGAACCAAGTTGCTTAAATTCAAAGAGCAAAGCTTCAAGTGATGACAAGAGTCAAAGTGTCAATACAATGTCTTCATCACTTGGTAAGAAAGCTAAGAATTCCTTGTAGGTATCAAAGAGTTCTAATCTTCAAGTAGAAGATATGAACTACAAGGAATGGCACAAGTGAGCTAAGACTTCAAGAAAAGAGTCAAATGATAAGGATTACAAGATTGTAGAGGGTTCATCAAGAAAATAAAAGTCACCCATCATTGATGACTCTACACTTGTCATGCAAAGAAGATTGAGAAGCTCAAGGAACTCATTGAAGGAACTTAAAGTGCAAAAGCATTCATCAAATTCAATGAGATATTGCTAAACTCAATCTCTTTCTTTTTATAACATGTTTGCTCTTCATATGTTTTGATTATTTTGAGCATGTTATAAGAGAGCTTTATGATTTGATCCTTGTGATGAAATCTCTTTTTAATAACCCCCTCCCCTCTTTTATGTAGTGTTTTATGCTTTGGGGGAATTTGTTATATGCTATGCTCTGTTTTTACTTGATCTTCATTGCATATAGGGGTGTGTTTATATTCAAGTCTATAGCATTAATCTTTTGTGGTTGATCGTCTAGATGCTTGACTTAGGATGTAAACTGTGATTGTGGCATTGATTATGCCATGGGTTGTGTCTATTTGTGTGTTTGGAAGTGGCATAACCTAAGAGGGAGTTTTTCAAATGTTTTCAACTCATACCTCCCTCATAATATGTGATGTATGCTCAATTGTTTTTTTTTTACATCATCACATCACTTGTTGGCTTGCTTTTCATCTTTTAACTCTTATAGCCAACTTGTGTAAGTTATTTTGGAAGTTATATGTGTTATAATTTTTTTTGTCTTCAATTGGTATCACATATACTCTCCCTTAATAACTTTGAGATCATATTCTTCATTCTCTTATCCTTTGTGATCTCATTATGGTTTTTGGTTAGTATTCTTTAAGAGTTGTTACACTCATTTAGCTAACCATTAACTTGTTAGAGGAATGTTCTCCTAGTGTTATCTTACACTTCCTCTACTTCTTTTGGTTGTGATACATGTGCTTATCTTATGTATTCATGGTATCACTTCCACTTGTACTTTGTTAGCTATATTTTCAAATGCGTTTTACAATTGGCTATATTTACAATTGGTATCTTGTTTTACAATTGGTCAATTGGTATCAAACTTGGTTTTATCTCAAATAGCTAACATCGTATGTTTGATAGACGGGGAGATTGTTCTTTAAGGTTTATTCCCTATCTCCTTTGTTTTTAACTTAGGTTGATATTCTTTTTGAGCCATACATGACCATCTTTTGGATTTATGTGTTATTATGGACTCCTTGTTTTTTTTAGAAATCAACCAATCTTATTCATAAGTAATCCTTCTTCAGAATTATTTTTGGTTTTTAGGATTGATCTTTCGGTTCTTATTTTATCAATCTACAAGACCATCAAGTTGTTTCCACGGTTTTTAAGTTTGTCTTTATATGGAAAGGATTATTAAATTTCATCAAGCTTCTCCTAAATTAATCTTTACTTTTCGTTAAAATGCTTTTCTTATTGGCGCTCTGATATCCCTTTTTGATTTTGACAAAAAGAGGGAGAGTTTTTAGTGTTGCAAATGTGCCAAGAGAAGTTATTTACAAAAGGAGAAAGCTTAGAACAAGCTTAGAATTTGCAAAATGGGAGAGATAAGGGTTTCTTTAATATAGGGGGAGTAGAATTGTTTTGAGAAAACTTCTACTTGTCTGGATCCTTAATATCCTTATCTCGTGCATACATTTGGTATCTTATTTTTGCATATTATTCCCATTTGCATCAATGTTTTGTCATCATCAAAAAGGGGGAGATTGTTAGCCTGAAGGGCAAAATATTCTATGTTGTTTTGATGATAACAAACCATTGTTAGTTCTAATGTTTGTGTGAGCATGTTCCTTGTAATAGGATCCTTAGCACTCACATCAACATTGATGAAAATGGTAAGTTAGCTTCTTGTGTAAACTTAAGGTATGTATATTACACACAAGAATGCTATTTTATGGAAGGAAGGAGGCAAGGAGATTGGTTGGGAAATAGGGCTCTTCAAAGAGTCCCTAATGTATATGGCATAAGAACTTAACATGCTAGTGCTTATGTTTCTCGTTCTATCTTGGTTTATCTTATAAGCACTTAGCTTTACACTTATTTGTTCTTATATCCTTTTGCCATGCTTCCTTGTACTTAAAATTGTCCATATCCTATCTAATTACATCAAAGTTTGTCATAATCAAAAAGGGGGAGATTGTTAGCCCTAAGGGCGATCGAACTCGGTTTTTGATAATGGACAAACACTTGATGTTGTGTCTAATGTTTATATCTTTGTGATAGAATATCGGAACTAATATTGGAAGCTCTAAGTACTTCAATCAAGCCATGATCAAGATTCAAAGTCGTATTATTCAAGGCTCATCTTTCAAGATTGAAGATTGAAGACTTAGGTTTGGTTAGATTAGCTTTGTCTCTATAAGTCTTTATCTTATATAGCTCTAACCAAAGCTCTCATGAACATAAGATCTACACTCTAGTCTTGCATGTTTTCATAAACACGTTTTTTAAAGGCTAAGTTTCAAAATGATCCTTATATGTTTTCGTATTTCAAAAGCCTTTGTTTTCTAAGTCTAAGTCCTTTAAAATGGTTTTCCAAGTGTTCTTACTTGTTACCTTTTAGGAAAACATTTTAGACTTCAAAAGACTTCAAAAGATTTCAAAACGTGTGAAAAATCAGCTCAGAAGGTCGGTCAACCGAGCTCAAGCTCGGATCAACCGAGCAGAAACTGAGAGCTAAACTAATCATCTTCGGTCGACCAAGAGGAAGTTCGGTCGACCTAAGCATGGGGTCGGTCGACCGACCCTGTGTAAGGTTGAACCGAAGTTTGGTTCGGTCATCTGAGGTCTCTTGAACGGTCAACCGAACTCTGCTTTTACTAGCCGTTATTTGACCGTTGGAGACTCGATTTTCAGCCTATTTTGAAATGTATATATACTCCAAAGATAGAGTATCATTCTAAGACTTGGACATACAATTTACATTGATTTCTTATCAAGTCTAAACACCTTCAAAGCAAAAACACTTGATCTCCATGATCTAATTCATTCAAAGGTGTTCTTTCAAAAAGCAAGACAAAGAGTGGAATTCATATGTTCAAAAGAGCTTAAACATTCTTGTACTTCAAAGGTATATTTCTCACTTATAAGAGTGATCAACCTTGTTCTTTAAACATTCAATTCCCTTTCTAAGTGATTGGGTAATTCTTGTAAAAGTCCTACTTTGTGTGGGCAATTTGAAAAGTCCTACTTAGTGTGGGCAAGTTCTTAGTGAGCTTTTGTATTGTGATTGTGTTGTAAAACTCTTAGTGAGTTAGCCACATTTGTAAAAAGTCTTCTTAGTGAAGTTGTTGAAATCCTTGGGTGCGGCTCAAGGTAGTGGATGTAGATTCTAAGTGAATCGAACCACTATAAATCCTTTGTCTTGTTGTTGGGTTTAGTTTTGCATTTGCTCATCTTGCATAAACTTCTACTAGCATTGCTAAGATTCGAAAAAGTTCCCAAGTTCGACTAAAACCCAATTCACCCCGCCCCCCTCTTGTGTTTTACAGTGTTGAAGGGTAAGTTACATATAATCGTAGAGACCAACCCTAAGGAACAAGATGAAAAAAGTGTTGGTTCATCTCGCTTTTTCACAGAATACAACTCCTCGACCGGTTCCACGACGACGTGATCCAATCGTCATTGAACTTCAAAGGTTAATAGCAGCTGGTTACATCCAAGAGGATATCAACCTGACTATCCAAAATGTGCAATGGGTAGTAAAGGAATTTGAAGGCTTGTAAGGTTCATTGCAACTAATCCCACAAGGAATCTTGCAAGAAGAGAAATCGATGAACGGGAAGATGATTAAGTTGTTGCATCTCACCATATTACCATTGTTGATGAAGAGTCTTGCAATGAGGAAGATGTCGAAGATGCCCCTCCCGAACTTGAAGAGTATGTAAAAAGCACTGTAGCTGAATTGAAAGAAATAAACTTGGGCACTGACGAAGACAAACGCCTAATCTTCATAAGTGCATTTCTGTCGCCAAAGGAAGAGCAGTCTTATGTTCAACTCTTGCATGAATTCAAAGATGTCTTTGCATGGATACATAAATAAATGCCAGGTCTAGATCTAAAAGTTGATGTCCACCATTTTGCCGTGAAACGAGGGGCAAGGACAATAAAACAAACTCAAATAAGATTTCGCCCTGAATTGATTCCTCAGATTGAAACAGAAGTCAACAAGTTGATTGAAGCTGGATTCATCCGTGAAGTCAAGTACCCCACATGGATATCCAATATTGTGCCCGTGAGAAAGAAGAATGGACAACTTCGAGTCTACATTGACTTTAGAGATATGAATAATGCATGCCCCAATGATGATTTTCCACTTCCAATCACTGAGATAATGGTTGATGCGATAGCGGGACATGAGGCATTGTCATTCATGGATGGTTCTTCTGGTTATAATCAAATATGCATGGCCGAAGGATGAAGAACTCACCGCCTTCCGCACACCTAAAGGTATTTATTGCTACAAAGTGATGCCATTTGGGTTGAAAAATGCAGGTGCAACATACCAGAGGGCCATGCAAAAGATCTTTGATGACATGCTCCGCAAAAAGGTTGAGTGTTATGTTGATGATTTGGTGGTGAAATCACGTGAACGGAAAGATCATCTGGAGAACTTAAGAAAGGTTTTTGAACAACTTCGTCGCCATCAACTGAAGATGAATCCTTTGAAATGTGCATTTGGAGTCACCTCTGGGAAATTCTTGGGCTTCATTGTGCGTAAGCTAGGCATTGAGATTGATCAAGCCAAAATTGACACCATACTAAAGTTGCCTGAGCCGCGTACTGTGAGCGATGTAATAAGTCTCCAAGGAAGATTGGCGTATCTCCGACGATTCATTTCAAATCTCGCTGGAAGATGCCAGCCTTTTAATCGCTTTTTTTTTTTTTATTATTATAAGTTAAATTTTCTATCTCAACAAGCCATCAATGAGGTATAAAATATAACAAGCAATATATTATCTTTTATTTCAACTTCATTCATAAATTTTCATTGCAATAAATATTATTCTCTCATTCTCTAAATTGTTACAATCTTAAGTTGATGAAAGTTATTTAGAATTGCGTCACGAAAATATATGGATTATTATATGAAAGATCAATCTAATTTAATATTCTAACAATTGCAAGTGCAAGTGCATGTAAGTTGACTTCCAGTATCACTACACGCACAATTTTGAGGGTTTTTCCATGGCGGTAAACGGGCAAAAGCATCAAGTTGACATCTCTGGTCTCCATCTGTTCCACAGCCACCCGTTTTCTTAAAACTTATTGAACAAGTGCCTACAATGGTGGTTGTTGAAAGACAAAGCAAGAGTGCTAGAACAAGAATGGGAAGCACGAATGAGTTCTTCATGATTCTTGATTTTGATTTTCAAAAGAAATACTTTGTTGTTTTTGAATCTTATTTTAGCCTTTTAATCGCTTGATGAGAAAGGGAGTGCCATTTGAATGGGATGATTCTTGCAGCAATGCATTCAAAAGTATCAAATCGTACCTGACAAAGCCCCCTGTTTTGGCTGCGCCCGTACATGGAAAGCCACTACTGTTATACATTGTTGCACAAGAAAGTTCTGTGGGAGCCTTGCTCGCTCAAGAAAATGAAAAGGGTAAGGAAAATGCATTGTATTATTTAAGCAGGATGATGATTCCAAATGAGCTCAAATATTCGCCAATATAGAAACTATGCTTGGCCCTTATTTTTGTGATACATAAAATGAAGCATTACTTCCAAGCTCACACAATTCTTCTTATCTCTAAAGCAAGTCCAATAAAATATGTCATGACGAAACCTGTGTTATCTGATCGTTTGGCAAGGTGGTATCTACAACTGCAACAGTTTGAAATTGTGTACATCCCTCAAAAGACTGTGAAAGGGAAAGTGCTAGCTAACTTCTTGGCTGATTATCCGATACCTGCAGAATGGGAGTTGAATGATGATTTTCCCGACGAAGACGTGCTTGTAGTTGAAATCTTACCCCCATGGAAGATGTATTTTGATGGTGCTGCTCATCAAGGTGGTGCTGGGGCTGGAATAGTCTTCGTCACTTCTGAAGGTGACGTTCTGCCATATTCATTCACCTTGACCCAATAGTGTTCGAATAATATTGCTGAGTATCAAGCTCTTATCTTGGGATTAGAAGTGGCCGTTGATTTGAAGCAGTTGCAACTTAGGATCTTTGGGGACTCTAAATTGGTCGTTAATCAAGTTCTCGACATATATGAAGTGAAGAAACCATAATTGCTTCCTTATTGCAAGTATGCCAAATTGTTGATGAACTGGTTAGGCGATGTAGAGATAGATCATATTTCGAGGAGTGAAAATAAACAAGTTGATGCCTTAGCCAAACTTGCCACTACTCTTTCTTTCCCAGGTTCACAAACTCAAGTCTCTATTTGTCAAAGTTGGATTGTTCCACTTCTGTTTGAAGAAGAAGAAGAAGAGGAATAAGAGGAAGAACACGAGTATAATGATATTTCTGTTTGTGAGATTGAAAAAGAAGATTGGCGCCAACCATTGATTGACTACTTGTGTTATGACATCTTGCCTAAGAAGCCGCGAAAAAGAAGTGATGTTCGTCGTCATGCTCCAAGATTCCTTTACTATAAGCATACACTTTATCGACAATCA
Source organism: Vinca minor (assembly GCA_026122235.1). Lineage (NCBI taxonomy): Eukaryota > Viridiplantae > Streptophyta > Magnoliopsida > Gentianales > Apocynaceae > Vinca > Vinca minor. Next base: position 788,464 of record JAOCZM010000210.1, on the reverse strand, counting down.
TTTAAAGGTGTTCTCTTGCGTTGTTTGGGAGATGAAGAAGCTATGAAGGCATTAGAAGAAGCTCATTCTGGCATTTGTGGTGCTCATCAATCTGGACCAAAGCTTTATTTTCAAATCAAAAGGATGGGATATTATTGGCCTACAATGGTGAAGGATTGCTTGGATTATTCTCGTCGATGCAAAGCTTGTCAATTTCATGCAAATTATATTCATCAACCACCCGAACCGTTCCATCCAACTGTTGCTTCATGGCCATTTGATGCTTGGGGACTTGACATAGTTGGACCATTGCCAAATTCTTCAGGTGGACATATATTCATATTGGCAGCAACTGGTTACTTCTCAAAGTGGGCCGAAATTGTGGCGCTGATGGAAGTCAAGAAGGAAAATGTTGTTGACTTCATTCGCAGCAATATAATATTTCGCTATGGAGTGCCAAGATACATCATTACTGATAATGGGAAGTCTTTCTGCAACAGTCTGATGAAAAAGCTCTGCGACAAGTTCAGCTTTAAGCAATGCAACTCATTGATGTACTATGTTGCGGCAAATGGTTTGGCTGAAGCATTCAACAAAACTCTCTGCAACTTGCTGAAGAAAGTAATTGATACGTCTAGGAGAGATTGGCATTTAAAGATTGGAGAAGATTTGTGGGCTTACCGTACAACATTCCGAACTCCCACTCAAGCTACTCTGTATGCATTAGTGTATGGTGTTGAAGCCGTTCTTCCACTGGAGCGTCAAATACCTTCGTTAAGGATAGCTGTCTAAGAAGGGCTCACTAAGGAGGAAAACGCTTGTTTGATGCTTGAAGAGATGGAGGCATTGGATGTGAAAAGATTGGACTCTCAACAACATTTAGAGTGTTATCAAGCTCGACTCTCTAAAGCTTTTAACAAGAAAGTTCGTCCACGTTCTTTCCAAGTTGGTGATATGGTACTGGTTGTTCGAAGACCAATAATCTTTCCTCAAAAGATCAAGAAATTTACACCAAAGTGGGATGGCCCGTATGTAGTGCAAGAAGACTACACAAATGGTTCCTACAAGCTTGTTGACAAAGATGGTTTGAAAGTTGGACCCATTAATGGAAAGTTCTTAAAGCGATACTACGCGTGAAAAGCAAATTGCTCCTTGACTGTACGAGCCTAAATTGCAAGGATACTCCTGATCCGCATGAGTATAAACTGTGAAAGGCAACCACCAAAGGTGTAGTATGTGGTTAAACTGCTGAAACATCCCCAACAAGTCCAAGTTGTCAAAAACGGATCCTCCTTTCCAAATAATGATTCACTTCATTTTGAACTACGGTTGACTTGATTCCTTTTGGGATACGTAGGCTGCTTAGAAATTCATTTATGAGTTCAGTCATAACAATTAAATATTCATGGTGCTTCTTGTTAGAAATAAGAAAAAAAAATTTACAAGTTGTATCGAAGATGAAAATAACAAAAAAAAATTGACAAGTCATGTTTGATCAAGAATCAAGTGCAAAACAAATGGCATTGAAAATGTTATTATGTTTCTCAAGTTCAATAAGCAGGTGGTACAATGGGAATCCTATCAAATCCTAAACTCAGTTTAGTTAGACTTGCTTCCAAGACACTCTTAGTTTGGTCCAAGTCCTGCATAACTTCGTCAGATTGGAAAGAAGTACTCTCAATAGCAGAAATTTCATCCTTCTTCGAGACTGCCTCTGTTTGAATCTTCTTCACTTTCTCTTGACTATGCTCAATAGAGGATTGAACATTCTTCTTTTGCTTCTCCAAGTCCCTATGCTGCATTTCAAGTACCTTTTGCTTCTCTTCAATAATGTTGAGTTCTGCAGTCAACGTGGTTAGCTGAGCGGTTTCGGCTTCCTCACTTGCAGTGATATCTCCAAGTTTTGCTTTGGCGCTAGAAAGAGATGCAAGATACACGTCCCGTGTCATCATATCACTTGTTTCAGACCTTGATGAATCATATTGACGAGCCTTCTTAAAAAGGTCATGAAACATCGCTTCTACAGGTGTTATATCTATAGAAGTCATCTTCTTCATTTCCGCTAGAATTACATCAACTTCCCTGTCAATAGAAGAAATGGAGTCAATGGGAGTGTGGGAAATTTTATCTGTCACCCTCTTCCATAAAAACTAAACAAAATAAAGATGAGATTCTCTTATCAAATTGGCCCCATGAAATTCAGAAACAACAATAGTAGGGGACTCTTTAGAAGACTTTGCTTTCTCATGGGATGAAGTCAATGCATTCGTGGCTGTTTGTTTGACCGGTACTGCTATAGGACCACTAACTGATGACGGAACAAAATCTAGGCTCTGTCATGTGTCGCCATCTCTCTCACATAAGTTCATAACATCTTCATTTTGCGTGCTTTCACCACCAAATGGGGCAAATTCTTCCAAGTTCTGAGGAACTTCAAGTGCGTCCAACTAAAAAGATGGAACAAATGTTAGTTCATGTTTGAATATTTTCTAAAAAAAAAGTCAAGGAAATGCACTTACATGAGCATCCAAATCCTGGAGTGGCATAGTAGAGCTAGGAACACCCCTCAAAAAACCAGAAGAAAATGTATCATCTTCTAAAGTTCTCTTCCTTTTGGGAGGCCGGTTCCAAGGATGATCTTGTTCAGCATCGGTATTACTTCCACTAGATCGAGATACATGAGTAGGTGCCGCCGAAGAACTCGCTATCTTAGATGGAAGTTTTGGTGCCTCAGGGATATGCAAAGATGTCTTGTGCGGCTGAGAGACAACTATATCTTTAGACGAACCCCCAACCTCAACAATCGATGGAGGCCTCTTGGAATTTATGGGTTTCACAATGAACATGCTCTTTGAGTTCCTATATGACTTCGAACTCCACCAAACCTCATACTCCTTAGTGGAAAGTGGACTTGCGAACGACGATAACACGGTCAACTTAGACCTCGTCTCAAGACAAACAAAGGATTCCCATAGTCTGATCACATCTTCAAGGGTGGCGGAATAAAACCTCTCTCTAACCATACCAGGAACATCTTGACAATATCCAAACTGCCGGGAAAATCTGTGTGGACTATAAGTCTCAGTCAAATAAATATTGTCACGATGGTGGGTTAAGATTTTGTTGTGAATGCTAATAAGATAATCCGACCAATATGAAGAGAGATTCCCATGATCGGCTAAAGTCCTCTCGTCTGTGTCAGCAAAGCTGCGAATCCAAATGCGAGATTTTTACTTTCTGGAAAACAAGTTGTGCTTCAGAAACCTCGAGATATTTGGACATTTTCACTCCACGGATTTTTGTCATTTCAGCTTCCACGATATAGCCTAGATGAGCAAAATGGGTGTCAAAGTGTTGAGCAATCCATCCGTGGACATAATGAACGGGAAATACGGCTCGACAACTCTTCAACGATGAGGCTTGTGAAGGGATTCATGGGCAGAAACTCGTTCTAAACACCCATGAGTCTTCCCCTGAAGGATCCGCTCATACCAAAACGAATCAAAAACAGCGAAAATTACTTACATTTTTCGGCTAAAGATGTTGTCTTTCGGATATGTGTTGCTGCCACCAAAAGCCTTCCCTTGCGGAATTGCTTTCTACCGGTATCCACGCGACGAAACGAACAGCGAGTGCTAGCTCTTCGTTTCTGAGTTTCGGGAATATAGAAAGAAGAGAAGGGCAAAATTCAAGAAATCTGATTTCAGGAGAATTTTGGTTTATTGCGGCTCAAGCATTAGTTATCTAGGGTTTCGGTAAAAAGAGGTTTATATAGGATGTGAGAGTTTGTTCCCAGAACCTAGTCCTCAACCTCTTCCAGAAATGGGAGTCTATAACTCCCACGTCCCCTAGACTTCTGCTGGTAGTGGGAGTCTTCATCGCATAATCACTCCCACGTAATCCCAGCTATAGCCAAATACCGAAAATGCCCATCTTTAATCTATAATTCAAATAATAACGTTTTACTATTCTCAGAAAATAAATGCCAGATACAATGAACCCTAGACACATTCTAAATTCATTGAATTTGGACATGAAGCCCGTTAACTCGTCTATGCATGTGACCCAGTAGGTTCATATCACAATGGAAATGAAAACACATTTAGTAGTAGTGTGAGTTCATAAATCACAAGCGGTCCCTAGCAGGACATTGTAACTACCCAAAGTGAATGTATTTACGGAATATCAATCCACTATTTAATCCCTTTGTCTCACGATATCCTAATTAAGCATAAGGCATGGTAGTCGTCACCCTTATTAAGCTTAATTGTATTTATGCTCGATCTCCGGGTAGACTGTTCCAACAAATAGTATTTGATAACCACTTTATCAAATACATTTGAGCACGGCCATGCATTTAAATAGTTTTTCCCTATCGAGGGGCCCATGGATATCTCTCTCTAACAGAGAGGGACAAATTCCTTACAATGTATCTCACATTCAAGCCATGATAGGACACTACATCCGATCATCAGTCTTATTGATTACTCGATTAAAAGTAACGTCCGACTGAGTCAAAATGTGGCTACATTCATGCTAGAATCAATGGAGACATAAGGTCTAAGGATTCCAAAATAGTACTGAGGAAGTAATACTTATTACTAAAGACCATGAAGTATTACTTCTCTAACGGATCACGTCCAATACAATGTATCCCTATATATTGCATCTATGATACGGTTTGTATCCATTACACATGATCATCAATCATACATCATACTAGTTTTATTTCATTGTAAAGAACATTACATAAAACTAGGGACAACTAGAATAGTAATTGCATAAGCTAATGAGTTTTACTACCAAATCACACATTTGATGTTCAAAAGCAAAATTAACTATTCAGAGACATGCTCAAAAGAAATGAAACGTACAACATATGCTAATGGTCCTAGGGCACTACTAACAGCTTGCACAACTTAGTTCAAACCATTATAGATACTTGCTAGAACAGGTATAGCAAGAGAGAACTTCTCGCCTATTGCCATGCGACTCGCCATTTTGAAAACACTAGGACGAATATGGCCAGCCTCTCCACCGGGAAGAAGAAACTTGCAAATCCAGCAGGATAAGAATGCAACCAAGTATGTTTCTCCTCTCAAAATCTTTGGAATATTGAGGATATTAAATGGTTCATCTTCTCCTTTGATCCTCGCCGAATCTTGGTTTCGAGGACTGACGTATGTGGAGTTATAAATATTGGTCGGTCTCGATGAAAGCTTCTTTCTATTCTTTCTTGGAGGGGGTGATGCATATATTATGGGCCCTTTAAACCAAAAACGAATCCAAGTATCGAAAGACACTCCATAAGGATCACCTTGAGCAATTCTGGCAAATGCAAAGAAAAGATACTTACAACTCAATGGGAGAAAGCATTTTCCTTCATCATCTATGTCATAAAGCTCCTTGGCAGAATGGATAACTTCATCAAAGAAGGTGCCCCGGACCGAAAGACCCCCAAGCGAGACTAAGTCCCAAAGTGAAATAGACATTTCTCCAATTGAGGTGTGCAATGTATTTGTGGAAGGACACCAAAGCTCACAAAAGGTGCGCATCACACTTTCACAACAGTCATACGTGCATAAAGAGGCTTTTACGGCAACGTCAATATTTGCTTTAGAAAGAACACCATGGTGCTTTGGGATCACATCTTCAGCCCATTCCCAATAACTTCTTGTGTACAATGACTCGCCAAAAGCCGAGGAAGGAACATCCCAAATGGTCTTATCAACATTGCAGTGAGAAAAAGGGAGATAAAAGTTGTTGGAGATCTTCTTTGTATCGTGAGTAGAAGAATGCAGCAGTATCACCATTTGAGTTGATTCGTTCGCAGTTGAATCTAACGTGTGTGTTTTTTAATGACGAAGTCCATTGAGGAAGATGTAGATCCTCAATGTCAATAGGTGTTCGCTCTGCAGGAAATGCCCCAATCACCGCCGGATAAGTCTTTAAAGTTAAGGCCTTTGTGCGAGATCCTCTACGGTAGTCAACAATGAAGATACATGGATCTGGCTTATCACGATCTTTAATCTCCATTTCAGCAGCTATGTGTTGAAAAACTCGAAGATTCCAAAACTTCTGGGTGCCGAGTTTTATCCGCAAGATTAAAAGTGCTCCGGAGCGCGATCAAGAGAAGGTCTGAGATTGAGACCTTTTCCTCTTCAGTTTCAGGTAGATGTCCTCCAGGTTTTGAAACAAATTTGAAGTTGTGCAATCCGGATTTTCACTCCAAGCAAAGGTCTGAGATAGAGACCTTCCTTGCCCTAAAGATGTGAGATGTTCTGTCTAGCTACAAGTAACTCTATTGGACTCTGAAACACACAGAGAATGATGGATCAAAGATATAAATATTGAATAAGGATTAGCTAATCAGATATTTTTTAAAAAAAAAGCAAATACATCCTTCATTAATATATTAAAATGCAGTAAATGGTCTATGAATTCAATGTACAAAAAGAAATAATCAAAGGTCATAAACATGACGGAAAACAAAGATCTATGCTAATGGAGTTTGCATGCTCATTGGAACAAAATGGGCAGTAGTCCTTAGCATTCCTAATTGTTCATTCCTATGTATTGAGGGTAATGAAACATATTTGTAGTATGAACTGAGGAATCGAGGCCAAATCATGGACATCACAGGCAACTAGATGATTAGGATTTTATTGAGAGATAGCACTACTTACTGATTAAAAGAGTTCTTGAAGATGGAGTAATGTGTTCCTGTATGAAGAAAATTAGTTGCTCCAAATGTTTTGCAGTATCGACACAAATTCCTTAAATGTTCTCCAGTCCCGTCCAAAATTTGCACTTTTCTGGCAGCAAAATGGAGCATGAAATTCTGCAATATACACAATTCTTCTTTAGTCATGTGCTAAAGAATTTGCTACAAAAGCTTAAAAAAAAAACAAAAAAAAAACAAAAAAAAAGGGAGAAGTAGTCCTCATATTTTACTTATGCAACCAGTGAAGGATGATGTCTTTGAGCGGCATTTTTTTTTTGTATAAAACTCATCTCCATGTCGAGCCCTTGATTTGATGAACCAAATTGGGGAATAATATGGTTATATTAAATAATATGGTTATGGTCATAAGGATGATGTCTTTGAGCGGCAATTATGTCCGTGACATTTTTGCTTCTTTTTTGTTCTTTTGACGCTAAGAGAATGGGTGAGATATATGGCTTTGAGAATCAGCTTTATTTGTAGAGGAATTGGAGGTGTTTGATGAGTGAAACATTTCATTCATCTTTATCCTACTAGATTCCGGGTCTCAAACAAAGAATGAATAAAAACGTGCTTTCAGGTTGTCTTTGTATTCCTATGTTTAGTATAACTCTATCTAAGATATACTCCTTCTTCAACTGATTTTTTTTTTTTTTTTTGAGATTATCCATACTATGTTCTGATTCTTTGTGATAAGGACTTGAAGATTTATATTGGACTTGAAGAGTTATACTGTACGTCTCTATGAAGTTTGATTGGGCTGTGAGTAAATTTCGTAGACAAATGGTTTGATGAATTGAGGATACATTTAGGCGGCCCAAACTAAATAAAAGAGAGAGACACTTGGAAACTTGTTCACTCAAATTACATTCTTCGACCCAAGCCTGCGAACAAGTCCCAAAACACTGGAAATTTACCAAATTAATTTCTAAATATTATTATTTGGTCCATCATAAATTCAAAATTTCCGGACTAATCAAATGCGAACAAGTGGCAAAGTTTCAACCTTCGTCCAATCAAAATTCAATAAGTCGTCTAACAAATGAAATTGCGCCACGTCACTCGTTGGAGAAGATTCGGCCAATCAAATTATTTCTATTTCTTAATTTATATTAAGTTAGTTAGGAATATAAATAATTTAACAATTATTTATTAAATTATTAGAAATATCAAATTCAAATTTCAAGTGTGATCATGTTCACATTTCATCCTAAGTCTATAAATAGTGGCTAAGGGTGTTGATGAAAGGGAGAAAAAAATTACCATTGGCAAGTAGCCAAGCTCTGACGACCAGAGGCTTTCACCAACTTCTTCTCAAATCCTCAAGTCAAATTCGCGGTCGTCTCCATCAAATCAGAGAGAGTTCCGCCACCAAATCCGGAATTAAGCTTCAAAGCCCCGGGTCAAATCGACGAGAAGAATCAGCGGATCCAATTCTCAAATTGAAAATAATCCGGAGATTGTAACTACATTTTAATTAATCTGAATTATCATTTATTCCGATTTACTTGTTTTGTTTGTTTACTTTACAGACGAGTATTTTGTGTGTACAAATGTCACCTCCAGGTTACGGTGTGTGACACCTCGTGCCCAGGAACTCGCGGATTTTCTCTCCTCCGCGTCCTCGATGATCCGCGGATCTCCCTCATACGCCGCACATGGCTATTCTTTCTGGCAAAAACTCCATTTTTCCGATTGGTTCCTACGCCCTCCCCTTCTCCTTCCTCTCTCATTCTCTCTGTACTTTCTCCCTCCGTTAATTCTCTCCAGTTTAAGATGAGAATCTTGATGGGCTGATTTGATTATCCCTGTTTTTCAATTGTGTACTTCTTTGGTTTCGTATACATTTTCTTCATCCATTTATGGTGGTTGAGTCCATCTAGAATAATTTTATTTATATTTTGATAAAAACTCAATACACAAATATATAAATTATGTTTGTGAAATATATTTTGAAATAAAAATTAAATTTATTTAATTATTTAAAATTTAATTAGAGTGTATTAATTTTAATTTGATTTATGAAGAAAATGAAATCAAAACACTAATAGATATTTAAATAAGTAAATGTTCAAAATCCAAAAATTTCATCATAATAAATATAATAGGAGAAACAAAAATTAATGAATAATCATGCGGGAGGTTGCGGGTTCAATTCTCATCCCCTTGAAAATTGAGAGATTTTATTGTACATTATTCAAATCTGGCTACGGCTTGTCTAGAGCATCCAACCTGGCTTTTTATTCAGTGATCAAATTATAATAGCAAATATCTTTTATATTGTGACCAAGTATTTTAGACATTGGTCACTATTTAAATTTCATTTGTCAAAGTAATATTTGTGACCATAATAAATATACAAGTGACGACAAATTTGTAACAATAATTACAATTTTTGTGAATAAAATCGACCGACACTATTTCAAAAATAATTAATTACGAAGTGGTTATCACTGATGGGAGTAGTATGCGTGACAAAAATTTGGCCACTATTAACATGTATTTTAGTGTCAACTATATTGTCACTTTAAATATAAATATGGTGACGATTACATTCGTCACACATGTATATTTGTAATTACCATTTTTTTGTCACTTATTGTAAGGTTTTTGTGTCGAGAATTTAGTCACAAAAACAAAGTAATTATGATCAATCACAAAATGTCGTCACAATTTTATCAATGACGGAGGTATTTGTTACGACAAATGACAACTTCATAAAACTGTACTAGTGATTTAAAATTGACCTTTCAGTGATATCATTTTCCTTGTAGTGAAAACTCAAAGCAACTTGAAGATTGACCAAATTTCGTCAAAAAATTTAAATGTGTGCGGAAGTGGAATTGAAATTTTGATGAAAGTTCAAATTATTAAATTAGAAACAAAACTTGAACTCACGAAATCTTATTTTTCATCATTAGTTTCGCAAAAAAAAAAAAAAAATGCCATTAAAAATCGAGATTTTCGAAGTTTGTTGTTGGAAAATGACATCTTTTAGGAGCACAATTCCTATATTTTAGTATTAGAAATGGTCAAAATTAAATCCCTATTTTCTCCCCACATTTTTTAATAAGTCCATGATATTATATGATCATGCCCATATTTTTATCAACCATTTTTTCAGTTGCATTTTTACTCTATAAATAGCAGCCCTCTTCAGCCAAATTAATGAGAGAAAAAAGACATTCATCTTCTACTCATTTTTTCCTACAAAGCTTATAGTGTTAGTTTGTTTTCTAAGTTCATAAAGTGCAAGTTCCAAATCCTTTGCCACGAGAGTACGTGTCTAAGGGCTAGTTGTGTTAACCTTGGGGAGCAAACGGTATTTTAGATTGCACCGAGATCGTGCCAAATTTTTTTTAAAAGCAGTGGTTCCGTCCGCGACACGGTCTATTACTGATAAGTTCTTTTCATTTCTCTACTATTATTATCAACAATTTAAAAGAAAAAAATTTTATTTTCCTTTTTTTTTTGTATAGAATCTTTATGGCTATAAATTCGAGCAAAGACCTTTCAAAATTAGAACTACTAGATGGTACAAACTACAAGAAATGGTCTCTAAAACTACTCATATTTTTTGAAGCTTTCGAATTTGATTACATTTTATTTACTGATATTCCTGTCATTGAATCTAGTACTCCCGATACCCCGATCACTTCTTCATCTACCGATTTAATAACAAAACCTGAAGATGAAACTAGGAAGAAGTTTTTCAAAGACAACAAAATTTCTAGGGGCCATTTGTTAAACCATATGTCTAATTCTATGTTTGATACATTTTTTAAACAAAAATATGCTAAAGACATTTGGGATACAATGGAAAAGAGATATTGGGGCTGATGATGCATGAAGGAAAAAATATGTTGTAGAAAAATGGTTGCAATTTCAAATGGTAGATGACAAGTTGGTGATGGACCAAGTTCATGAGTACGAAAATTTTGTTTCTGATGTGATAAACGAAGGAATGAAGATGTGTGAAATTTTGCAAACGAATGTGTTGTTGGAAAATTTTCCACCTTCTTGGAGCGAATACAGAAACCACCTGAAGCACAAAAACAAGGATTTGTCTCTCGAGGAGCTAATTAGCCACATGAGAACTGAAGAGGCTAATCGCCAAAAAGATAAGCAAAAATATATTTCTTCTGAATTTGTTAAAGCTAACATTATTGAATTTGTTGGTGTCTCGAAAGACAGGTTCAAAGGCAATAAAAACAAAAGGGACGACCTAAAGAAGAAACAAAGTCAATTCAAAAGAAATGACAATAAAATTCACAAGAAAAAAATCACTTGCTATGTTTGTGGAAATACTGGTCACAAGGCTTATCAATGCTACCAAAGACAGAATCAACAAGGCTCGAAACATGGTCTTGGAGGAAAAATTGCTCCACATGCAAATCTCACTTAAGCGGAGGAAATCATAGTTGTTGAGGTTGTGGAAGCAAATTTGGTAGAAAATAAAACTGACTGGGTTCTTGACACAGGAGCTTCAAAGTATCCCTGTGCCAATAAGGAACTGTTCCATCATTTGGAGCGAGTCAAAGATGGAGAATGTGTCTTCATGGGAAACTCTTCGACCGCAGGAGTGCTGGGAAAAAGGGAAGATTTTTCTTAAACTAACTTGTGGAAAAACTTTAGCTTTATCCGATGTGCTTTATGTACTATCTTTGCGTAGAAATCTAGTTTCTGGTAGTTTTCTTAATAAAGTTGGGATGAAAATAATTTTTTGAAGCAGACAGAGTTGTAATTACTAAAAATGGGGATTTTGTGGGCAAAGGGTACCTAGCTAATGGACTCTTTTTACTTAACCCTGCCTTTGCTGATTTTAATGATAGTTCTTCTTTTGCTTATATTGCTGAGTCTGTTGATTTATGGCATGAAATACTAGGTCATGTTAATTTCATTTCCATAAAAAGACTTAAAAATTTTAAGCTTATTAATACCGTAGAAAAAGGCAATTGTGATAAATTCTCTGTCTGTGTGGAAGCTAAATTTATTAAAAAAACCCTTTCAAGCCAGTCACATCTAGAAGCTCAGAATTATTAGAGTTAATTCATTCAGACTTAACAAATTTTAAGAACACAACTAGTAAAGGTGGTAAGAAATACTACATAACCTTTATTGATGACTTTTATAGATACACGAAGGTTTATCTCTTAAGGTCTAGAGATGAAGGTGAGGAAATGTTCTTAAAATTCAAAGCTAAAGTTTAAAATCAATTAGACAAGAAAATAAAAAGACTTGGGTCCGATAGAGGTGGAGAATATGGAACAAGTACTCTTACAAAATTTTGCGAAAATAATGGTATCATACATGAGACTAGTGCGCCCTATACCCCACAACAGAATGGTATAGCTGAGAGAAAAAATCGAACACTTAAAGAAATGATAAATGCTATTTTAATAAGTTATGGTTTGCCTGACTATATGTTGGGAGAAGCTGTTTTATCTGTTTGCTATATACTTAATAAAGTTCTGCATAAAAAGTTAGACAAAACACCTTATGAGTTGTGTAAAGGTTTTACTCCTAACTTAAATCACTTGAAAGTGTGGGGCTGCCTAGCTAAAGTGAATATACCTAATTTTAAGAGGGATAACATTGGACCTAGAACGTTTGATTGTGTATTTGTTGGTTATGCTCAAAATAGTTATGCTTATAGATTCATATCTTTATCTGATAATTCTATATGTGAATGTATAGATGTTGAATTCTTTGAGCATACCTTCCCATTAAAGAAAAATGCATATGATGTTGTTGGTTATACTTCTTTACCTATATCTTTTCCTGCCTAAACTTATGTTTCTATTGATGATGATAATGAACCTAGAAGAAGCAAAAGACGTAGAATATACAACAAATTCGAGCCAAATTTCATAACATCTTTCTTGGCTGAAATTTTCGATTTGGAAAAAATTAATGATGATATAGCTTATATTCTTTTAATTGAAGATGATCCAAAAACTTATAAAGAAGCTGTAACATCTATCGATGCTAATTTTTTTAAGGAAGCTATTAAAAGTGAGCTTGACTCCATTATGTTAAACGACACATGGGAATTGGTTGAATTACCAAAATGATGTAAGCCAATTAAATGTAAATGTAAATGTATCTTTAGAAAGAAAATGAGGCATAATGGAACTATAGAAAAATTCAAAGTTAGACTTGTGGTAATAGGGTATACTCAAAAGAAGAATGTCGATTATTTTGACACTTATTCCCCTGTCACTAAAATAGAAATCATTAGAACCTTAATAGCACTTGCCGCCATACATAGTCTAGTGGTAATCAAATGGATATAAAAACGACATTTCTTAATGGAGACCTGAGAGAAGAAATTTATATGGAACAACCATAGGGTTTTATAGTTCCTGGGCAGGAAAACAAAGTGTGTAAACTTAAAAGATCTCTTTATGGTCTTAAACAAGCTCCAAAAACGTGGTATGGAAAGTTTAATCAAGCTTTAGTAGACGATGGTTATTTGTGAATACCTCAGATGCATGTGTTTATTCCAAAAAAAATTGGATGAGACTATGTGATTATATGTTTATATGTAGATGATATGCTCATTTTTGGTACTAATGTGCTTGTTGTTAACAAAGCTAAAGCTTTTTTGTCTTCTAGATTTGAGAGAAGCTGATGTAATCCTTGGCATTAAAATAAATAAAACTGAATATCTTGTTGTGTGTGTCTCGATTCAAGTCTTTGAAGTTCAAGATCTTTGTTGTGTGTGTCTCGATTCACTTCGTAGGCTATATTGGTACCTCACTTATTTATGCATCAATTCAATCAAAAGACATTGATACTTAAGTAACAACCTCCTTTTACTCAGAAGTTTTCATAAAAGCATGTCATTTGAGGGGGTTGTTGAAAAATGACATTTTTTAGAAGCACATTTCCTATACTTTAGTTTTAGAAGATCTAAGTTATTTAGCTAAATCCTTATCACAAGTGTACGTTTTACATTGATAAAGTGCAAGTTCTAAGTTATTTAGCACGAGTGTACGTTTTTAAGGGTTAGATGTGTTAATTTTGGGGAGCAAATAGTATTTTAGATTGCACCGAAGTCGTGTCAAAATTTACTTTCAAGACAGTGATTCTGTCCGCGATACAACTATTACTGATAAGTTCTTTTTATTTCTTTACTAGTACTTGAGCTCACGAAATCTTATTTTTCATCATTAGTTTAGCAAAAAAAAAATGCCATTATAAATTGAGATTTTCGAAGTTTGTTTGGCCGAAAAATTGTCACCTAAGTCGGAAAGTTCATCTTCACTATAATATTCATCCTTGTCGGTTGCGGATAGGGATCTTCAAAGCAACCTTTTCCAGTGGACGGCGAGGTTAACATAAAGGAGCTGAGTCTAATGCCCCCATTTAAAAAAAACTCTAATTCTAATTGTCGTCTTTTTCAAATCTTGCACACAGCGTGAACAAAAAAAATGAATTTTAGAAATACGTATTACGTATCAAAAAAATTCTCCTAAAAAATAATATCATGTGATAATTATTCTGCCAAAAATAAATAAAAAAATCTCTACTGCACTGTCCTATAAAAGACAATCTTTTCAGATAATAAAAACAATAGTACTAAATAGACTTGATTGGGACTTAGTAATGTAAACTGCAAAGCAAGGAAAAGGAAGCAAAAAGAATGGCCCTCCTGGACTCTGGTCTCTGGTCTCACCCTCTCTCTTTCTCTCTCTTCTTCTTCCGCAGAGATTGCGTCGTTCCATTCTGCAGGAATTTCCATCATTCCCTCTGTTACCCTCTTAAATGCCTTTGCCTCCGTTTTACCAATCCCAAAACACTTTATGGCATTAGAGGGGTAAGATTTACGGATTATGAGTATTACTATAGGGGTAAAATTTAACAAATTAATTAACTAAATTGGTGGTAAAATAGTAAATAATTAGATAAATCTCTTATACTAACAGGAGTGAATAGTATTTAATTTGAGTTTAGCCAATTTTACTTAGCTCTTTATCATTACCCAAATATTATTTCTCCTTTTTTTTTCTAACTTTTAAATTAAGCCAATTCTCAACGGGGCAGCCTATGGTGGAGTATTATTTAGAGGAAAAAGAAACCTATGGTGGAGTATTTGTTTTTGTTTTTTGTTTGAATAAAAAAATAAATTTGTCCCTTCTCCAAGAGTTTCATTGTCTTATCCTTGGGGATTAGTGTATGCGTCTTAAATCCTTGGGGTTAGTGTATGTGTCATAAATTAAATTTATTTAATAGTTCACGAGGGATTGATTATTACATTTAGTAAAATTGAATTATAACTCTAGTGAAGTAAGACTAACGTAACATTACTAAAGATGTATTTATAGTTAAACTATGCCAAGACCTTCTTAAATAAAGAATATGCAATTATTTTGACTATCAATGTTAAACTGTTGAAGAGTCGAGAAACGACTAGATCAAATTGGTTTCGGTTTATCCATTTTTCTATTAAAATAAGACATGTGAAATATATATATATATATATATATACACACTAGCATAAGGACATGTGATATACACTGAGAAATAATTTTACGTGATTAACAAAATATAACAACAAGAGGAACAAAATATTAATCTAAAGTACTTAAGGTCGCTTATGTGAATTAAAGATAGAATTACGTGTGGTTGTTAACATTAATAAATTTCCTTCATTGTTTTATGTCCAAGATTATAAAATCATTCAAATATAATACAACCATATTACTCTTTATTATTTCAGTCCAAACATTCTCTTGTCTTAATCTACCTCTTACAAAATTATTCTTTTAACTGAAGCATCATTTCCGATTTTCTTTTTATGTGTCGAAACTAACTCAAACAGTTTTCCTTTATCTAGTGACTGAAAATAAAAAAGAAAAAATAATAATAATGAAATGGGTGTAAACTAAAGGTTCTTACTTCATAATTATGCACCTAATCTATACAAAAATATATATGTCAAAATCGTACTTTCAAACGAGTTTTGGAAAACGGGAAAACCATTTGTGTCTTGTCTTGTGCTTCATCCTAGAGGTGTTCGATTCTTACTGGACTTCGCGGCTCAATCTTCTTTATTTATTTTATTTTGCATATGTTGACGGAGCTGATGTGACTTATGATGATAGTGCTTGGGATGAGTATTACGATGAGTGATACATAATGAACCTTGTAATAGTTGAACACTTGGTAGTCAACATTTAGTACTCATTCTTTTATATAAGGCTATACTTATTTTCCTTATAATTCCTTTGTCATTCAGAACTTATTTCTATTTCAATACTATATTTCTGTTGTAATACTCTTAGACCTTTGATTTATATGTACCAATCTCCCATGTAGGGATGGAAAAGGACCCAACTGAATCGGAGGCCCAACCCGGCCCCGACTTGTTAGGGTCGAGGGTTCCCTGGTTTAAGCCGAAAGCGGGGTGGATGTGGGGATGAATTTTGTCAACGGTGCCGGGGGCGGGAGAGATGATATCCCCGGCCCCACCTTGGCCCCGTTGCGCATAAAATATTAAAAAATATAAAAACACATAAAATACCTAAAAATACAAACAAAACAAAAAAAGACGTTGTAATTGAAAAGACATCGAGAATTCTTAAACTCTTCGGAGACTCCTCCATCTTATCAACCTTTAGAAACCCCATCTTTTTTAGGGAGCAAACTATTATCTTTTTGGATAGTGTTATTTCGTTTAGCATGTATTAAATATTTTTCTTTTTATAATTCTATGTTCTTTTTTAATATGGTATATATTTTATAGATTTTTGTCAAAATTTCATTTAATTTCCTAGTCGGAGCTGGTCAAATGCAATGATTTTTAAGGAAAAAACATCTCCTCTTTTTCTCAATTGGGGACGTAAGAAAAAATTATCACATTATTCACCATAAGGTTCAATAATTCAGTAGCATAATTAACTTTTCCAATCGCACAAACAACTCTAATTAATATCCTAAAACAAGACTCATCAATCCGAATATTCATCAACGAGTTTTCATTAGTAATTCAGGAACAGATTCAAGACTTCCTTTTTCACAAAGAACTAACAACACGTTTGGTACGCTGGAATGAAATGATGATTCCAACTTCTCTTTCCATTCCAGTGTTTGGTTTGACAAATTTAAGTTGGAAAGGTCATTCCACGGGAATGACGATTACATGAAGAAGTGGGAAAGGTCATTCCACACCAAAATCTATGGAATGACCTTTCCATGAGAGCAGTGGCGGAGCCAGGAATTTTTCTTTGGGGGGGCCAAAATAAATTCATAAAAGCATATAAATATTGGCGGAGCCAAAATTTATTTTTTGGATGAAATCTTATAAATTAGAGTTATACACATTTTGTTCACCTTTTTACTCTACTGGGGGCACAATTAACATTGACAAAATAAATTCATTAAAGTATATAAACATTGGCGGAGCCAAAACTTTTTTTTTGATAATTCTTATAGACTAGAGTTATACACATTTTATTCACCATTTTCACTCTACTGATCAGTGAAAAATGTCTGAGAGAGAAAAAGGTCACGTATATAATTGTTTGGGTAATAATGGGTCTTGGTGGGTCTATTAGGTTTTAGTGGGTCTTTTGAATCCATTATTGGTTACTTTAATAATCTATGAGTCCAAATCTAATTAGATTTGGGTATCAAAAAATATATTTTCATGTACTTTGTAAAATGTCTGATTTTTTTTTAAAAAAAATCTATCTTATTCTGAACCGTTGGATATATATATACCTAGTATATAAAAAAATTAAAAAATTTTGGGGGGGCCATTTAAAAAAAAATCTCTCTTATTCTAAACCGTTGGATATATATACCTAGTATATAAAAAAATTAAAAATTCTTGGGGAGGTTGCATGAGAGGTTGAAATCATCAATAAATAGTAACTGTCATTTATACCATTACAAACCTTTGTATACTTTGAACCCTCATTGTAAGTTGGTTAGTAAACCAAATAATGAAACCATACTGATAGAAACTAATTTTAGTAGATCTAATATTACTACTCGAAGATCTATTAAATGGGAAGAAATTACTTTTCCTGATAATTGAACTATAGAAAGAGCTATGCCGCCTCAACCTATTATTCAAACTAATTTGTTAGATGTTATACAGACCCCTGAGGGATCTGTCACTTTACGTTTTGATAATGATCATAACAGCATATTAGGTAATTCATCTAGATTATTGAAATCTAGTTCTTTACGTTCTCATATTTCTCATTTAGATTATTCGCTAGATATTCCATCTACTTCTCGAGCATCTACTTCTCAGACCAGAGAAGAAAATTTGATGATTCATCTAGTGAATCTAGAGTCAATGAATTGAATATGCATAAAGATAATATTTTCAAAGGACATTCTAATAAGAAGAATGTTGAGACTATGTCTGAGATGAGTTATTCTTTTATGGATAGTATGCTAGTTGATTTTAGTCCTGGTTCTGAAGTTAGGCAAAAAATTAAAAAAGAATTTGGTTTATCCAGATGGGAACCATTTAGAACATGATTTTTTGAAATTTTTGATAAAAGAGAACAAGAATCTTTGCATAATGAGTTTTATGCTTATTGTATTTTTTTAAAAAAAATACTATTATTCTTTTTATTCCTTGGTTTATGTCTACTTATGTTGGTTATAGCTGGTTTTACTGTTCAACTTAAGGGTTGGTGGGATAATTATTTGTCTCATGAGAACCGTACAGAGCTTATGCCTACTGTTAAATAGGAGAATGATGTTATTTTGGAGAATTCTGTTTATACTTTGATTATTAATATTGTTGAGCATTTCATTAGTCGTTATTCTGATAATAGTGAAAATATTCGTACTTTATTGCAAAATCTTAGATGCAAAACACTTACAGATTTTCGTTGGTATAAAGATACTTTTCTTAATAGAGTTATGGAACTCCCTGAGAGTAGTAGTTCTCATTGGAAGTCTAAATTTATTGATGGTCTTCCTCATTTATTTGTTGAACGTGTTAGAAAGGCTCTTAGGGGAGTTGGTCATTCTATCACTTAAACATGTGTAATGAGATAAAATTGAATCAACAATTGAAATGCCAGAATCTGGTAGAAAGAAAACAATAAGGTGAATTTTGTAATCAATTTGGTATGGAGTTACCTTCTACTCGTAAAAAGAGTAAAACCTCAAAACTTGATTTTCCAAAATATAGGAAAAAGAAAAAAAAATCTAAGAAAAAATTGGATAAAAAATCTGATAGGAAATTGACTAAGAATAAAGCCTTTGGTGATAAGAATAAACTGATAGTTTGTCACAAATGTAATAAGGTTGGTCATATAGCTAAAAATTGTTGGACTAAGAAGAAGATTAATAGTCTTGATATAGATAATGGTCTTAAAGATACATTGTCTAAATTACTTTTAAATTCTGATGATTCAGAAACCGAATTATATTCGGATTCTTCTAGTGATTATGAGTCTAGTAAGCTTAAAGCTTTGGATAATGATTCAGTTATAACTGATTCTAGTGAATCAAAATGTGAACCTTGTCTGATTGGCACGCCTTGTATTAAAAATACTGAAGGTGATGAATTTTATAGAATTCTTTCACAGTTCCGAGATATGGAAATTAATGTTCTTGATAGTGATCATTGGGTTGAATTACTTAAAGTAATTAAAGAACCTGAATTAAGATCTAAATTGATAGATCAAATGGGTAATATCCCTAGTACTTCTAATAATACTAGTAAAGAGGCCATTTATAATGAACCTTATACTATGTATGAAGTTTATAAACTTCTTAATGTTAGAAAAGTTAGTAAAAATCCTACTTCTTCTTTGAAGTAGAAAATCTTAAATCTGAGATTAAGTTTTTGAAAACCAAAAATAAAAATTTTGACGATAGAATTTCAAAATTAGAAGATGGTTCTAAAGATTTTAGAAAAGATAAGGAGATTACATCTTTACAAGATGAGCATTTTGCTAAATTTCAAAATGACGATTTTCTCAATACTTTAGAAATGGTAATTTCTAAAAAATGGTATGTTAAAATCACTCTTTTAATTGATAATTACTTTTCTAAAGAATTCATTGCATTAGTTGATAGTGGTGCAGATTTAAATGCGGTTCAAGAGGGTTTAATACCTACTAAGTATTTTGAAAAAACTACTCATACTTTATCTCATGCTGGAGGTCAAAAAACTTGATATCATTTATAAACTTCCTAAAGCTTCTATTTGTGTAGATCATAAATGTATTCCTTTAGTTTTCTATTGGTCAAATACATTTCAAATCAAGTTATACTTGGTACTCCTTTTATTATAAAAATATATCCTTTTATCAAAGTGGATAAAGATGGTATTATTGGTACTTATGATGGTAAACCTATTACCTTTAATTTTATAACAAGACCTTTTACAAAGGAGTTACATGGTATTTATGATAATTTGAAAAATAAAAAAAATCAATTGAATTTTCGTAAAAGTGAAATCAATGTTTTAACTATTGATGAAAAACTTCAAAATCCTAAATTACAGGATAAAATTAAACTTATTACAAATCAATGTGGTTTGGAGATTTGTAGTAATCATCCCAATGCCTTTTGGGATAGGAAAAAACATATTGTTGATTTACCATATGAAAATGATTTTCATGAGGATAATATTCCTACTAAAGCTAGAGATTGCCAAATGAATTCTGAATATTTTATGTAAAAAAGAGATTTCTTCTTTACTTGAGAAAAAAGTTATTAGTCCTTCTCAATCTCCGTCGTCTTGTACCACTTTTTATGTTAATAAACATTCTGAACAGGAACGTGGTGATCCTAGATTAGTTATTAACTCTAAACCTTTAAATAAAGTTTTAAAATGGATTAGGCATCCTATTCCAAACAAGAAAGATTTATTAGACAGATTATATGATTCTGTAATATTTTTAAAATTTGATTTAAAGTCAGGATATTGGCAAATTCAGATTAATAAATCTGATAGGTATAAAACTGCTTTTAATGTTCCTATTGAATATTATGAATGGAATGTTATGCCATTTGGTTTGAAAAATGCTCATTCTCAATTTCAGAAAATTATGAATGATATATTTATTCCTTATAGTGAATTTATTATTGTATATATTGATGATATTTTAGTATTTTCTAAGACAATTAAAATGCATTTTAAGCATTTAGAAATTTTCAAAAGATGTTATTCTTAATGGTTTGGTTATTTCTAAACCAAACATGTCTTTATTCCAAACTAAGATTAGATTTTTAGGTCATAATATTGATAGTGGTAATATTATTCCTATCAATAGAAGTATAGAATTTGGATCTAAATTTCCTGATGAGATTACTGATAAAACTCAGTTACAAAGATTTTTGGGTAGTTTAAATTATATTTCTCCCTATTATAAAAATCTTTCTCAGGATACTGCTATTTTATATGATAGATAAAAGAAAAATCTAAGCATTGGTCTATAGACCATTCTAATACTATTAGGAAGGTTAAAAGTAAAGTTGTTACTTTACCTTGTCTAATGCTTGCTAATCCAAATTGGAATAAGATTATAGAAACTGATGCCTATGATATGGAAAAGTCTGGGGTGGGACGGTCCCAATGGGACAGATCCCACCAGCTTGATATAATATATTATTTCTCCTCAAATCTCTCAAACCAATCTATAATATATTAATAAAATATTGTAGTAGATGTTTATCATTTCTTTTCAAATTCTCACCCTATCTTCTATATCTCTTATATCATATCTTTTGACTCCTTTCTTCTTCTTATTTTTTTTTTAATTTTGAACTTCCTTATCCATATTTTATATTTTACCTTTGTTAGGAATCTTATTTGTCTTCTCTATATTTTATTGCCACCATATCTTTTTATATTTTATATTTTTAAACTTTCCTTCTGTAATATGAAGATGACAACGTGTTTGTAAAGATGTGCACTATCAGACAATTATAATATTTTACACCACTTGTTTAAAACTGTAAATATAGATTAAAGCATCTGCTTGTTCAATGTATATATATCTAGCAAAATGTATAAAAGTAGGAAGGTTAAGAGATCTTTATAAATTGATATGATATGAGATGAGATATTCGAGAGATTTGAGGTAGAAATAATATATTATAGTAAGCTGGTGGGATAGATTGGTTTGAGAGATTTGAGGGAGAAATAATATATTATATCAAGCTGGTGGGACCTGTCCCATTGAGACCGTGCCACCCTAGAATTTTCCCTCTGATATAGGTTATGGAGGTATTTTGAAACAGATTAATCCATCTAATAAATAAGAATATCTTGTTAGATTTTATTCTGGTAAATGGAATATAGGTCAAAAGAATTATGCAACTATTGCTAAAGAAATTTTAGCTATAGTCAAATGTGTTTTGAAATTTCAGGATGATTTATACAATCAAAAATATATTATTATAATTGATTGTAAATCTGCTAAATTTAAGTTTCTTAAATATTTTAAGCATGATGTTTCCAAACAGATGTTTGCAAGGTGGCAAACACATTTAGCCCCTTTTGATTTTGATATTATTTATAAAAAAATTGAAGATAATATCTTTCTGATTTTTTAACCCGAGAGCATTTAAATGAGCTACAAAACTTTTGATGATATTGCAGATATGCAATCTCGAGGACGAGGAACTTCCTCTTATAGAGGACGAGGTGGCAGAGATAGAGGACCAGATAAGGTTCTAATACAATATGGAAACAAAAATATTATAGCTTTGCAAGGGTCCCAAGATGATCATTTATATGAAGAATTCTTGCAATTCAAAAAATAGAAAGAGGGTAATATCCCATCTTCATCTTCTACTTCTTATTCTCAGGTATTAAGAAAGGAAGAAGTAAGACAATAAGATAATATAGTTAAAAACCGACAAGAAAGAGTTATACTCTATTTAAATGATGATGATATTAAATGGGAAAATCAGCCCTGGATCCTTATGGATAGTTATTTAAACAACCTCAGTGATACTATGGAAACTTATAAATCTCAGTTATATTATGAGAACATTCTTTCAAGTAATGGATGTGATTTTCATCACTTTCAAAGTGGAAATCTAAAGGAATTTTATAACTTCTCAAAAATTATTATCAAAAAGGTCATATCTATTGAAGAATGAGGTATTTCTCCTTTCAGAGAAAAGACGGTCATACATCTAAGTACCAATTCTCCAATTAAATATAATTATTGGGATTACATTAAGGCATTTGATAAAGTCATTTTGTATAAAAATAATAAGAGAAGTCATACTCGATTTGTCAAGATTTGTGGAGAGGTTTATAACTATCCTATTTCAAATTGGTTTATCCAGTGGTGGCAATGTCATATACCTACTTCTGAAATATTGCTAGAAAGCTTTAAAAGTTATTTCTTCAGATGGAAGGATTTTACTCATTGTAAACAAGGACAGACTTTGGATATGCCAGATGGCATGATATATATGCACTTTTTTATTAAATTTTCAATTCCATGGATTTGGAAGAGTGCTCCCAAAGTAGGTTATACCGAAGAAAACATTTTATATCTTAAACGTTGTGCTTATACAAGGTTTTGAGACACCATGGTCAAAATTGATAATAAAACAAAAGAATTAAACTGTATTGACACAGTTAAATTTATGGAAAAAAAAATTGATGAATATGCAACAGCATCATTACAAGAAGAAAAAGATAAAGAATCTTTATCTACCAAAGATCTTTTGAAAGAAGATATAAGAGATTATTGAGTTATATCTTGATAAGATGAAGAAAGAATTGTTTAAAGAAACAGATAAGAATTCTCAGAAAAGTGATACATCAATGGCCTCTACTAGCCAGAATAATCCTTTTGAGAAATTAAGAGATTTGAAAGATGCTCAAGATCCAAATGATGTTCAGATGGAGCTAGAAGATATTTTAGCATCTTTCAAAGATACAATCCAAGAAAAGATGTCTGAAAGATCATCCAACAAAAAGATCAACATTGATTCAACGACAAATCTTGAAATAAAGTAGCTTTTATAATGCAAATCTTTAGAAAAAGTAGCTTTTATAAAGCAAATAGTGTAAATACTGTAGATCTTTTATAAAAAAAACAAGTATTTCTAATAATTTGAAATTCTGCCAGATTGTCTATATAAGGCATAGTAGTTTTAAGTTTAGGACATGCTTTTATTTACCGCTTTGTTTCTTTCTCTCTCTAGATTGTAAACACTCCCCTTCTTTCTAATAAGATCGCCAAAGTTTGTGTATATCTTGAAGAAGTATTAAACTTATAAGTTCTTTTATTTTCCTGTAATTTTTATTTTTATTTCAAATTTTCTATATTATAAGGATGAGCCTTATAGGCTAAATCCTTTATGTTGAATTATGTCTGAACTAATTAATTAATTTTAAAAAGACATGGCAAAGTTATTTTATGGATTTGGGTGATTCAAAAATCTCGAGTTTGGTATAGGTAAAGTGGTTTTGATGATAAACTGGCCGAGATTATTTTCTGTGAAATCTGAGACCGAACTATTGTTGAGCCCGCTGAGCCGATGGATAGGCGTTAAGGGCATTTGTGTAGTGGTTGTTGGTTTCTGAAAAATACTTTCATGACGGTTTATCGATCATGTAAAAAGAGATATGAAGTCGTGGAGACCCTTGCAAAAGTATCCTTTGTGAGAAACTGGGGGTCCCTAGACTAATGTTTCCAAACTTACTACCCCAGTAATATCCAATATTCAAGTAGTTGGAGATCCTGCTTCGTTTTGGTGTCATATATATATATATATGTGTGTGTGTGTGTGTGTGTGTGTCAAGTCTATTCTAGTAAAATTTTATAAGGTATATTTAATTAAGATTTATCGTTAGTATATACTACAAGGGCATTTAGGTCATATTATGTTTAATTTTATTCCATTCTAACATTAAAATATAGGTTTACCAAACATAAAAAAGGAATTAACATTTCATTATGGCTTTGCCTTCCAAACACTGGAATTGAAAGAGGATTCCGAGTAGAAAGTGATTCTGCGTGAAAATGGATTTCATTCTATTCCACCGCACCAAACGTGCACTAAAAGTAAAATTTTCAAAGAATTCACAGATGGGTTGCATCAAAAATTGGAAATACCACAAAAAATCTCAATAGGATCATTTATCCTTTTAGAATCAACATAAAACTTAATCAAATCAATCAATATAAACCTGGCGTTTCAATGGTTTGAACTTTTTTAATATACTCAAGAACTTGGGAAATTTGATCCCATATAGAAGATGGGTTCTTGATTAGGACTTTGAGGACAAAATGATAAGCTTCTGGAGATGGGTTACATTAATATATTGCAAATGAATCAATAAGAGCAGAAGTAGGGACGAAGTCAGGAATTTGGTGTTGGGGGCGAAACTGGTAAAAAAAATTCCAAATTTCTTGGGGGGCGAAATTGATAAAATTTTCCAAAATACACATAAAATTTCGATAAATAGTAATATTTTTAAAAAATTTGGGGCGGGGGTGTCTTCATCCCTGAGCAGAAGGCGATTATAGGGTTTGAGGTTTTGGAGAAATTTTATTTTGGTAGGTGAGTAAATTTAAAACTTACATCCAAACCAATAAATACAATACACATAGGCCAAAAAGTCAATTTTCTTTCCTACGTGTATTGTATTCATTGGTTTGAATATAAGTTTTAAACTTACACACCTACTAAGATAAAACTTCTCAGAGCCCAAGCCAGCCCCATCAATGCCACATCATGCTTTGGACAGAAAATTGAGGATTATTTGACATGAGAAATTTGACGACTTGTAAAATCACGGGGACAAAATAAGTTCAAAAAAGTTGAAATGGACACAATTGGCAGGTAAAATCGTAAATTTAGTTCTAAAACATTTTACAATTGTTATGTTAGGTTAATTTTCTTTTTTTTTTTTTTACTTAGTTGGATACAAGAACATATTACCGTTTGCATGTTAAATCTTTCTGTGTGATTTTCTGCTAGTCAACGGTTAGTTAACATTTATTGCAAATTTGATAAGGGCAATTTAGGAAATTCACTTAACCTCCCCTAGCTACATCTGAACCCTCCCCCTCTTTTCTGCATTCTCGTTTCATTTCATTTCCCTCTAACCCCTAAACACACAAAAATAAACCTATGGAATTAATTACCACAACATGACCAGTGGTGGATTTACGGTGGGGTCTGGTGGGGCAAGTGTCCCAACAGATTTTTTCCAATTTTTTTTTTTTATAGTTTTAGTTTTATTTTTGTAGCACCTCGCCCCGTGAACATTTTTTATTGTACCCATTTTGAATCACTTTACGATTTTAAATTAGATTTTTTAATTAGTGAATTATAGGAATGACACCACTTATATTTTAACAATTTTGGTTAAAATTTTAACAAGTTTAGGGGTTTGGAAATCTTGAGATATGTTAATCTTTGCATTTAGTTCATGTTCTTTCTTAAATATTCTATATTTTTATTATTTTATAAATTAACACACTTTCTGTGATTTTTCATCTTTCTTACAGTTTTTCCCATAGCATCAAAATTTGTTGTATATTTTATCCTGCCACACTTGCGTATATATATTCGAAAACGCCAATTTGTATCCCTTTAAATTCTCTTGACATCATTTACAGGTAATCGTATATTATTGTTCATAAAAATTGTCATAGACACCAATTGCCTTTGCTACTTAATGAAATTAGCTGATGTTTTAAAATGGCACTAATGGATTTCCCTTATATCTACTATTTTTTCTCAATATTTTTTTCTAATTTCTGATTTAATCTTTTTCCTTAATATCAGGTAACCGTATTACTATGATGGATGAGCAGTGGCAGAGTTCGGCCCCCGAACATTTTCAAAAATGACAAATTTTCTATAGGCAAAAATTATTTTTTGTGATATTTCCTTATAAATATTATATTTCGCCTCTCTAAAAATTTCTAGTAAGAAATTTGCCCCCTCCCCCAACCCCCTAAAGATAAATTCCTGACTCCGCCACTGAACATGACCAATAACATTCCTAAACTATACAAGAAATTTGCTGATGAAATGATGTTTGTGTAGCAAGTGAAATTATGGTAGATAATATTTCCCAATCCATGGTGTGTTGAACCATTTTGATGTTAGTGCAAAAAAAAAACG
The DNA here is from genome assembly GCA_026122235.1 of Vinca minor. Lineage (NCBI taxonomy): Eukaryota > Viridiplantae > Streptophyta > Magnoliopsida > Gentianales > Apocynaceae > Vinca > Vinca minor. The sequence continues at coordinate 761,664 of JAOCZM010000210.1, read as the reverse complement.
GGTAAAAACCAGTATCTGACATTCCAAGAACTTGAAAAGCACAGGTACTTAATTGAGCTTCAAAAAGTCCAATTGCTGATAAAACCAAATCCTTAACCATTTTCCTGAAATCATCTCTGCTACAGTTGCCCAAAAATCTGGGAAAATATTCTCCAAATAATCAACACAAATAGTTGGAAAAGCTTCTATATTGATTACACCACTGAGGAATTTCCAGGTTCCCATAAGAGATCCCCAGAAGGACCCCCGAAAGCCCGGTCAGCCCATATAACAAATCCGCCGTTTCCGGGATAGGCCGTGGAAAGCTCAGTATAATTTAGAAAATATTAGTCATGTTGTGGTAATTAATCCATATTTTAAAAGGTTGATTTTTGTGTGTTTAGGGATTAGAGGGAAGGAAATGAAACGCGAATGGGAAAATAGGGGGAGGGTTCAGACGTAGTAGTGAATTTTCCAAATTGCCCAAGCTCAAATTTGGAATAAATGTTGACTAACCATTGACTAGCAGAAAATCACACAGAAAGACCTAACATGCAAACTGTAATATGTTATTGTATTCAACAAGTAAAAAATAAATAGAAAAATGACTTAACATACCAATTGTAAAATGTTTCTGGACTAAAAATATGATTTTGCCCAATTGGCGAGACGTAAACAGTTTGGGGATAAAATTGACAATTTATGGGACATATTTCTTTTATGCATTTAAATACTTGTACGGTTGCATATGTCTCACCAATTCCGAATGTTCGAATCCTTGGTGGACATCGACTTTCGCTGGATTATCCTGTGATTATAGGCTCAATGTAAAGAGCACTATGAGTCAGGCTCTCCCTTGTTTAGCGGCCACGCTGAGGATGACCATTCCTATAAAGGCTATAGTTAAAGTGTTGAGCTCTTTTCCTCAGCATATTATGGATAGATATTCAGTCGTTAGATTGTTTAATCTGACAGTTAAAATTAAAAATAACATAATAAATATTGTGTCATCTTATTCTGTAAAAATAATTATTATAAGAATAAATTGGTATTTTTTAGCCGTTAAATAAAAAAAATGGTTAACACTCACCAACATGTGATGAAAAAATACGGGCATTGCATTGGACTGGCCATGGTTTGGCAGAAATGGCCAACCATGACAGTCTTTTTTTTTAAACAACATTTTTGTCTCACTTCCGTCCTGGGCTGACGTGGCACTTCACAGAAGTGCCTTGTCGCGTCAGCCTCCACTTCTGCCACTTCCGTCCTCAACCTCCAGTAGGTTGGTAAAAAATACTTAGTTTTTTTTTCATCCAATTCCAGAACACAAGTGCCCGGCAGAAACTTTGTGCCTAAAACACTTTAATTGTTTTTTGTCAACAAATTTTTCAGTTGGTATTTTACAACAAAATAAATCACTAAAACAGAATATGTACCAAAAAATGTGTACAATAATTACTTGGACAAAAGTTCCTTTATTATTAAAAATGAACAACGTAAAAAACAAATCGTATCTAACAACAATTAAACAAATTAAAGCAAATAAACTAAATCATATCTAAGGCCCCGATGGTGTGTATCTAATGGTCATTTTTGGGTTGTTCCGTAGATAGTACGTGTGACCGTCTCTGATTCGCAGGGCACTACCATGCTCCGTTTCGATGACTTGAGCGCCTTTGGGGTCGATATGTATCGACTCCTCAAGTGAATCTGACTGGAGAAGTAAAGTATGCTGCAACGTCTGCGTCTGGTCCAAGCGTAGGCTGTAAGAGGGCATCACACCAAAATAGACTTCCGCTTGTCTCGATGAATAAGGGCCTGCACCAGTATCCCCCCATTTGACTACACGGAGAAACACTGAAGTTGCTCAGAAATTGGTAATCAAATAGGGAGGGTATATCAGGTTGAGGCTCTGTCTGATTTTCCGGTGGTTGAGACGGTCCCTCATCGCCGCGTTGCCTAGTGCACCGTATCTCGGCATGATACTCCTAAGTAGCCTGCCGACTCCGACGAGAACCCGACCTCCCACGCTGAGCCCTACCTTCAACAGCCTGCCTTGATTGTGTTACCGGTTGCTCAATGACAGCTTATGCTACGTTGGCAGCGCGCGGTCTGCAAGATACCTTCTCAGCCGCATCCAAGGCGTCTTTGAGGGCTTTGGTAGCCCAGGCGATGAGACTTCTATACTGGCTCACATTTCTAGTCGTAGGCTTCTCGAATTCCTCCAGTATCATCCTATTAGACTCCGTCTGTAACATTAATATTAAAATTAGTATATATATATATATATATATATATATATATATATATATATATATATATATATATATATATATTAACAACAAAACAAAAAACTTACCAAAATATCTTCTGCTGTTGCGTTTGGTTGATAACCCATCGGGGGTAGCCTGAGATCCTTATTTCTTGGGTTCGTAAGTGGGAGCAGCGTCCGCAAGTGCATCGACTCGCTCGTCCCACAACTTTATGTATTTGCTGTGCTGGTTCTCCCAATTCTTTGTCGGGCCCGCCTTCATTGTGTGGACGTCCTGACCCTCGACAATACCTTCTTTCCCTGACGGTATTGGTACCACCTGGTGGAATCCAAATTGCTCATAACCTTGTCAGGCATGTGGTACTCCACTTCCTCGAATCAAATGAGTGGCGTTCGGGCTCGCACGGTTGACAGGAAGTCTTCATCTTGAGTCACTCTCTTTGCAATTACCACATCAAGGTACGGTCTCCACATAAACTGTAAAATAAAATCAAGTTAATGTAAAACAATTTATTTAATTAAATGAAAAATTACGAGAATATCGAAATTAACTTACCCCTTGTGTCTCGGTGATCAAATCTAGTTGATCACGAAACACCAACAAATTGTGTCTCAGCGTGTTGCGGAAACTCCGGGCTCTTTTCCATCTTGCCTCGTAAGGAACACCATCAACATGGATCTCATCTGTAATCTCGCCTCAGTTCTCCGGACGGAGACAAGAAAGAAAACTACCCATCAAAATGAATATCAATGCCCTATCCCTCCGCTCTAGCGCCAAATCAGTAACATCATGTCCTAGAGGGTCACTAATGTGGGCATAAAATTCAAACAGCTGAATAGTGTTTCCCCTAATTGATGACATGGCGGGTTAGAATCCTAACAGATTGAACACGGTAGCAGCCTACTGAGTATCCCTCATATTGTAATCCACACCCCACGACACCACATGTCTCCTAGTAGGTAGTACAAGAAGGCATCCTACGTCCTCTAGAGTAATGGTCGCCTCACCGCTACGTAAGTGAAAAGTATGGGTCTTTGGGCGCCATCTCTCTACTAAGGAAGTCACTAGTGCGTGATCTACCTTCATATGTCCCAACCTACAGCATCCCCCAAAACCTAATCGGTCTATTAGGTTAATTAAGGCAGGGTTTGTTTCTCTACTATACGCGGCATAAAACTGACTTCGTTTCTAATAACCTTTAATGGGGTGTTTAGTGACTCCTGACCATGCCATATTCCTAACGATTTATGTAATGGTTGTTTGTTTAAAACACTCCTATCAAAAGGACCGGGCCCAAGATGAGCAGGGGTAGACATCTATACAAAAAAAACAATAGACATAGATTTTATCAGAAATAATACATGTTATACCACCAAAATTAACATAAATTGTAGGAAATAAGATCAATTTAAGAAAATTAACATCAATTTTAGATAATTACAAAAATTCACCAATTTACACAAATATATCACAATTTACCAAATTCACAAATGCCCTAAATTCACAAATTCACCAAATTACTCTAAATTCCCAAATTCACAATTATTTATAAACTAATTCCTCCAAATTTAACAACTTCACCAAATTCACCAAATTCCAATTAAGCAAATATTCACAATAATCTATATTTAAATTTCCCAAAAAAAAAAAGTAAAAAGAATTCAAGGTTTATACCTTTGAAATTGAGATAGAGGGCAAGAATGTGGAGATTGAAGGTGGCTGTGATGTAGACCGGATGGCTGCGAGACAGTGGCGGGAGCGGCGACAGCGGCAGGCAGTGGCAGGCGGCGCAAGAAGAAGGGGTGGTGAGAGGTTTTTTTTTTTCTTTCTTGCCTTATGCTTTTTTGTTGGTGAAACGCGAGAAGAGAGAAGGAAGAGGCTGCTGTCTGATTTAGGGCAAAATGAGAACGGAAGTGGCACTTCCGTCCTGGGCTGATGTGGCAAGTCGTGTCTGTGAAGTGCCACGTCAGCCGTCTTGGAAAAAAATGTTATTTAAAAAGACTGCCATGGTTGACTCTTTCTGCCAAACCATGGCCAGTCCAATGCAATGCCCACCCTTCAGCACAATAACCGAGTCTCTTTCCAATAATCCTTTGAAAAAGATTAGCAGTGAAAAGGTAACTATGACTGGTATTATTATTATTTGTTGCCCTTGCCAAAAAGCTTTGGGATAGTTTGATTAACTTTATCTGTCTCTCTATTTGATCCTTAAATAGTTTTCTGGCCAATTTGTACAATTTAGATTCCAATGTGTTCAATATTTGATTTTTTAGTTTTCTTGTATTTTTTTCAAAAAATATTTGAACCTCAATGATTTTTCGAGTAAATCTTTTGTTTTTCATCCATTTCTTTCAACTTTTCAATTAAAGTGAAGCAGTACACATGATCTATTTTTTAAGAATAAAATAGGCAACTAAAAAACATTCCATTATTTTTCCTTTTTTTTATTCCAGGAGAGACCCAAGAATGGGGTCACTTTGGCATGGGACGGTCCTTGTGGGACTGACCCCACATACATCTCACATGAGTTGAGGTGGAGCCTACTTGCAAAGTAGGTCCCGCCTCAACTCATGTGAGATGATTGTGGGGCCAGTCCCACAAGGACCGACCCATATTAGAATTTTCCCAAGAATGGCAGGCGTCGTCCCCGTTTCTCTGTGTGAACAGAGAGAAGCACAATGTCATCCTTCCACGATGGCCGGCGTCGTATCTCTCACTTTCTTACTCCCTCTTCCCTTGTCTTTCTTCTTTCTTCTCCGTCCTCCCACCCATCTATCACTACCGAACTCAACCACATCCCGTCACATGTATCCCTCTAATTTCTCGTTTCCTATGAAAAACCTAAGAGATGGGTGAATTGGTTTTTTGTAAACTTTTAAAAGTAATTCTCAACCAAGCTTTTACACTTTGTAATGTGGGGATATCATTTCCAATAAGCAAGATTTCATCTATATAAGACACAAGGAACATTACTGCATTATTAGTTACTTTCTTATAAACACAATGTTCATCTTCGTTTTTTACGAAACCATATTCTTTAATTACTTCATCAAAACAACGATTCCAGCTTCGAAATGCTTGCTTCAGTCCATAAATGAACCTTTGAAACTTACACATTTTGTTAGGATTCGATGGATCAATAAAGCCATCAGGTTGTGTCATATACACATCCTCGAGAAGGTTTCCATTAAGAAACGTAGTCTTAACATCCATTTGCCATATCTCATAGTCATAATATGCGGCTATGACAAGTAAAATCCTAATAGACTTTATCATAACGACATGAGAAAGGTTTCATCAAGTCTATACCATGTATTTGTCTATAACCTTTAACTACTAGTCAAGATTTAAAAGTGTGTACATTACCGTCCATGTCGGTTTTATTTTTGAATCACCACTTATTACCGATGATCTTACAACCTTCGGGTAGGTCAACCAAAGTCCACACTTGGTTATCATACGTGGATTGTATCTCAGACTTCATAGCTTCTAACCACTTGGCAGACTCAGAACTATGAATTGCCTCTTTGTAGGAAGTGGGTTCATCTTGATCAATCGATTCAATATGATGATCATCAGTTACGAGACATCCGTATCTCTCAAGCTGTTGATGTACCCGACTTGACCTCCTGTGGCCTTGTGTCAAAGATTGAAATTGAGTATCGTGAGCTTACTTGAGGTTCCAAAGTTAGTTTAGATGTTATTTGTGGATCTTGAATTTCTTCAAGATGAATCTTACTACCACTATCCATTTTGGAAATAAATTCCCTTTCAAGGAATACTCCATTTCGAGCAACAAACACTTTGTTCTATGATGGAAGATAGAATTAATATCTTTTAGTTTCCTTAGAATATCCCACAAACAAACACTTGTTAGATTTAGGAGTGAGTTTATCAGATAATAAGTGTTTTACATAAGTTTCACATCCCCAAATCTTGAGAAATGACAAACTAGGTTGTTTCCCACTCCATATCCTATATGGAGTCTTCTGAAATGCTTTAGAAGAAACTCTATTTAATATAAATGAAACAGTTTCTAGGGCGTAACCGCAAAAGGAAATTGGAAGATTAGCTTGACTCATCATAGATCGAACCATATCCAGTAAGGTGTGATTTCTTAGTTCTGACATTGTGGTGTGCCATGATGAGTTAATTTTGAAACAATTCCACAACCTCTAAGATGTTCGTCAAACTCTTGGTTAAGGTATTCACCTCAATCTGATCGAAGTATTTTAATAATTTTTCCAAGTTGATTTTGTACTTCATTTTGAGATTCTTTAAATCTTCCAAAAGATTCAGATTTATGTTTCATTAGATAGACATAACCATATCTATTGAAATCATATGTAAATGTAATGAAGTACTGAAAATCTCATCAACCACTAGTATTTATCGGTCCACATACATCAATATGTACGAGGCCCAATAAATTAGAAGCTCTCTCACTTTGTCCAGTAAAAGGAGCTTTAGTTATTTTTGCTTAACAGACAAGAATCACATGATTCATAAGACTCTAAGTCAAATGATGTTAAAATCCCATCTTGATGGAGTTTTGATATCCATTTCTCATTGATATGCCCCTAAACGACAATGCCAAAAGTAGGTTTGATTTAAACCTCTTTGTATTAATGTTAAATATGGGAATGTTGATGGATTCATCGAGGTTAAGAATATATAGTCCATTCATCAAAGAGGCATCTCCATAGAAGATACAATTTTTATGAAGGGTACAAATTTTATTCTTAATATTTAATTCAAATCCATCAATATCCAAACAAGAAACTGAAATAATATTCCTACTCAAAGTGGGAACATAGAGACAATTATTCAGTTCAATAACAAGGTCACTTGGCAAAACTAAATTAAATGTCCATGTAGCTACTGCAACAACTCTTGCTCCATTTGCTACTCGAAGGTCCACTTCTCCTTTTGCCAATGATCTAATCATTTTGAACCCCTACACATATGCACAAATGTGAGATCCACGTACCCATGAAGTAGGAGTAAACATGTTAATCTCAATAACATAAATACTTGGGGAGACAATCAAACTAGATTTCTCTTTTTTCTTATCTTCCAAATAGAGCTTGGAGTTCCTTCTCTAATGACCTGGTTCATTGCAATGGAAGCAAACTCCTTCATTTGCTGCATTGGCCTTGGATTTGGGCTTCTCTTTGCCTTTGCCCTTATTGGCCACAGGCTTTTCCTTTCCTTTGTTCTTTTTTTAATTCCCTTTCTGAACCATTAAAACATAAGGAGTTTTCTTAATGTTCAATTCAACCTGTTTGAGCATCTCATGTCATGCATGTACTTCTACATATTGTGCATGTTAAAGTTCATGACAAATCGGTTGTACTCAGGAGGTAATGAGCCCAATATCATATATGTGGCCATGTCATGGCTTACGGGAGCCCCAAAGTTTCTCAAGTTGGTCAAGATAGCCCTTCATCTTTAGAACATATGCACTCACAGAAGTGACAAGGATCTTGCAACTATTCAACACCTTTGTGGTGAGGAACCTTTCTTGACGGGCTTTCTCTTGGAACAGTTCATTGAGTTGTCCCATCATCTGGAAAGAATCAACCTCTTCTAACTATTTTTGAAGTTCAGAGCTTATTGTGGCTAACATAAGGCAAGCCACGTCAGTTTAATTGTCCACATGCTTCTTCCAAGCATCTTTCTCAGCTCTAGGGGCTTTGTTTGCAGGCTGTTCAGGAATATCAATCTCAAGAACATACAACTTTCTTTCTTGTTTAAGGACAATCCTTAAGTTACGAGCTCAATCAAGGAAATTGGACCCACTTAGTTTTTATTTTTCAAGAACATATCGCAATGAATTGTGTGAAGTGTTTGTTACCATATCTACTTAAAATTTTGCAAAGTCATTAATTATTTATTGAGTAAAAACTTTCCACAAATTTTCAATACCTGATGAGTAGTGGAAAAATCATTTTTCAATAATTATAAGTAAGCATTGGCTTATCATTTATAATTAAAGTAAAACCGAACTATGGGATTTACATCTACATTCCCGACTATGTCTCATATTATGCCCTAGGCTTAAAACTATTTTTGATAGCCTAGTTAAGTCAAACCATATATAAGCATATGGAAATTACTATTTTCCAATCTCCTTTTGCCTAGATAATCACCTATCTATTGCTTTGACAAGCAAATAATATGATGAACCAAACTTCAAAAGTGCTTAAAAAATAGTAGGTATTTTAAGACTTAATTAAAAACAATTTTTTTATGAGTTCTTTTTGTTTGGCCTCATTAGACAAGAATTAAGCCTCACATGCATAAAACAAAATAAATAAATGTAAACATGAGAAAGCATGGCTGATGCGGTACCAACCAAGGGGCTGCCCTACTCAAATATGACTTTAGACAAAGTCGCAACATTGGTCCGAGAGATTAAAGCTAAAGAGGAAACTAACCTTCAACTAGAATAAGACATTCAAGTCAACCTCTTGATCCAAACAAGCAAAGTGGTTAAAAGGGGCATTTTAGTCTTTTTGTACAATTAAAGTCTATGCTAGACTTTAATTATTTTCAAGCTTTGTTATTTACTTTATTTAGAGTATTTAGGCGTGTATAGAAAGGAGTTGCTATAATAAAGGACATGTTGTCCATAGTGGTTGAATAGTTGGTTATCTAGTTGTTAATGTTAGTAGTGCCCTAGGACCATTAGCACATGTTGTGCGTTTTATTATCTTTTGAGCATGTAATTGAATAGTTAATTTTGCTTTTGATTATCAAATGTGTGATTTGATAGTAAACTCATTAGCTTATGTAATTACTATTCTAGAAGTCCCTAGTTTTATGTAATGCTTAATTACTATGAAATAAAACTAGTATGATTGTTGATTGATGATCTTGTTTTACTGATCATGTGTAATGGATATAAATCACATCATAGATGCAATATATAGGGATACATTGTATTGGACGTGATCCGTCAGAGAAGTAATACGTCATGGTCTTAAGTCATAAGTATTACTTCCTCAATACTATTTTAGAATCCTTAGACCTTATGTCTTCATTGATTCTAGTATGAATGGAGCCACGTTTTGACTCAATCGGACGTTACTTGTAACAGAGTAATCAATATGACTGATGATCGGATGTAGTGTCCTATCATAGCTTGAATGTGAGAGACATTGCAAGGAATTTGTCCCTCTCTATTATTAGAGAGAGATATCCATGGGCCCCTCGATAGGGAAAGACTGTTTAAATGCATGGCCGTGCTCAAATGTATTAGATAAAGTGGTTATCAAATGCTATTTGTCGAAACAGTCTACCTAGAGATCGAGCATAAATACAATTAAGCTTAATATGGGTGACGACCACCATGCCTTATGCTTAATTAGGATATCGCGAGACAAAGGGATTAAATAGTGGATTGATATTAGGTTCCGTTGTATATTCATTCACTTTGGGTAGTCACAATGTCCTGCTAGGGACCGCTTGTGATTTATGAACTCACACTACTACTAAGTGTGTTTTCATTGCCATTGTGAGATGAACCTACAAGGTCACACGCATAGACGAGCTAACGAGCTTCATGTCCAGATTCAATGAATCTAGAATGTGTCTAAGTTCGTTGTATCTGACATTCACTTTTCTGAAAATAATAAAGTGTTTATTATTCGAATTAGAGATAGGGGCAATTTCGGTATTTTACCCATAGCTGGGATTACGTGGGAGTTATTATCCGATAAGGACTCCCACTACCAACGAAAGTCTAGGGAACGTGGGATTTTGAGATTCCCACTGCCGAGAGAAGTTGAATAGAGGTGGGAGTTGTTCTAGTAACGAACTCTCACACTCTATATAACATCTCTTAGTCGAAACCTAGATGACTAATGTTTTCAGCCGAAATAATACATAGAATCAGAAAACCTTTTTCTACTCTTGCCTCTCCATTTTCTCTCTAATTCCCGAATCTCAGAAAACGAAGAGCTAGCAATCACTGCCCGTTTTGTCGCGTGGATACCGGTAGAGGGACTTTCCGCAAAGGGAGATCAATCGGTAGCAGCATCCGATCCAAGAAACGTCATCCTCCATTCAAGAAGTAGCTTCTGAATCCTAAACGTAAGTTTTTCTTGCTGCTTTTTCGAATTGTTTCATATGAGCGGATCCTCTGAGGGAGGATCCATGGGTGTTTGGAACGAAGTTTCCGCCCATGAATCCCTTCAAAGTGGTATCGGAGCCTTGCTCATACGACTCGAATTCGATATTGTTAATCGGACAATAGCACTATCAATTCCCGATTTGGTATGTGTATGTTTCAAAACGAAAAAGATCGTTTCTTTGATCATGATAAATGCATAAACTGTTTAACTGCATTTAAAGATTGTATCTTTTTATTGATATAAGCATAAACTGTTTTCGGTTTCATGATTCTGCATGAATTGCCTTAGCATGATTCGGTTTGAAATTTAATTCGATTAAAATTGCATAAACTGTGAATCTGTAATTAATTAGATTAATTCGTAATATGCATAAATCTGCTTTATGATTATGAATCTGTTTATGAATCTGATTATATGCATAAACTGTTTATGAATCTGATTATATGCATAAACTGTTTATGAATCGGTTATCAATTCGATTAATTCGATTAACCCAATACATAATCCGACTATGTAAGTAAGGCAAATGAAGGGTAAATCTGGAGGAAAAACTCATTCGATGAGCTGATGTAGAATCAGATTTTCCTTCCAGGGGCCCCGATTCGTCTGCGTCGCCCCGATTCGTCGTTCCCCCCGAATTAAGACTTTGTGTATATACTCGTTATTGATTTCATTATGCTATATGTGATTTTAGCATGGTGAATAGCGTGGCCTACTATACCCCTTGTTTTACATATTTTTGTTGTAATTTTATAATACGGCCCTTGAGCTGTTTTAATGTTGTAAAATTGTAATCGCTTTCTTAGATTAGCTTTATTGCTTTACATTGAAGGCTGGGTATGCCCATGTAACTATGTAACAAGGCTGGTGGATGCTGGATCGAAGACTCTATCCATGAGATGGATACTGACTTAGATTGACCATTGGCTCCCACAAGGCTCGTGGGAGTCATCATAGGATTAGGCCATGCTATCTCACGTTTAATTATTATGCTTTATATACTGCATGAGATGCTTGTATGAATTATTACTCTTTTTATCGTCTTATTCAAACCGAACGTTTTAACTAAGTCTTAAAATGCCTACCATACTCTAAGCACTCATTGAGCTTGGATCATCACTTTGTCTGCTTGCCAAAGCAACAGACAAGTGGTTATCTAAGCAAAGAGAGATGGGAAAATAGTGATTTCCATAAGCTTAGACATGGTTCAACTTAGCTAGGCCATCAAAATAGTTTTGGGCCTAGGGCATAAAATGGGAAAAAGCCGGGACATATAGATGTCATTCCCATTAGATGATTTTACTTTAATTGTGGTGTTAAGCCAAAACTTTCCTATAACTATTGTAAAATGTTTTTCCCCACTATTATCAAGTGTTGAAATTGTGGAAAATGTTTTTGCTCAAAAACTAATAACTTTGCAATTAACTTAATGTAGATAATGGCAACCAATACATCACACAATTCATTGCGATCCGTCCTTGAGAAGGAAAAACTAAGCGGGACCAATTTCCTTGATTGGGCCCGCAACTTAAGGATTGTCCTTAGCGGGGAAAGAAAGTCAGACGTTCTTGATACGGACATTCCCCGAACAGACCTGCAAATAACGCCCCTAGAGCTGAAAGAGATACTTGGAAGAAGCATTTCGATGACTCTAACGATGTGACTTGTCTCATGTTAGTCACAATGAGCACTGACCTTCAAAAACAGTTTGAAGGAGTTGAGGCTTTCCAGATGATGGGCCAGCTCAAGGAAATGTTCCAAGAGCAAGCTCGTCATGAAAGATTCCTCACAACTAAGGCGTTAAATAGTTGCAAAATGGCCCCCGGCACCTCTCGTAAGTGCACATGTTCCGAAGATGAAGGGCTATTTTGACCAACTTGAGAAACTTGGGGCTCCCGTAAGTCATGACATGGCCACAGATATGATCTTGGGCTCAAGCAGGCTGAACTGAACATTAAGAAGACCCCTGAAGTCTTAATGGTTCAAAAAGGGAATTTCAAGAAGAAAGGCAAGGGAAAGCCCATGGCCAAGAGAAGCAAAGGCAAAGGCAAAGGCAAAGGCAATGACAAGCCCAAGCCCCAGCCCAAAGCCAAGGCACCAAAGGAGGGAGTTTGCTTCCATTGCAATGAACTAGGTCATTGGAAACGAACTCGCAAACTCTATTTGGAAGAGAAGAAAAAGGGAAAGGCCAGCTTTGACTGCCTCTCCGTGTATTTATGTTATTGAAATTAACATGTTTGCTCCAACTTCATGGGTATTAGATACCGATTGTGGATCTCACATTTGTGCAAATGTGCTGGGGTTCAAAAGGAGTAGATCACTGGCAAAAGGAGAAGTGGACCCGAGAGTAGCAAACGGAGCAAGAGTTGTTCGTCGTAGCTACCGACATTTAATTTAGTTTTGCCAAGTAGCCTTATTATAGAACTCGGATAATTGTCTTTATGTTCCAACTTTGAGTAGGAATATTATTTCAGCTTTCTTGTTTGGATATTGATGGTTTTGAAATTAATATTATGAATAAAATTTGCACCGTTCATAAAGATCGTATCTTCTATGGAGATGCCTCTTTGATGAATGGGCTTTATGTTCTTAACCTCGATGATTCCAATAAAAGGCCCATCTATAACATTAATACTAAGAGGTTTAAATCAAATGAAATTAAACCAGACCTACTTTTGGCACTCGTCGTTTAGGGCCACATAAATGAGAAACGCATATCAAAGCTCCATTCGGATGGAATTTTGACATCATTTGACTTAGAGTCTTATGAGACTTGTGATTCTTGCTTATTAGGCAAAATGACTAAAGCTCCCTTTACTGGACAAAGTGAGAGAGCTTCCGATTTGTTGGGCCTCATACATACGGATGTTTGTGGACCAATAAACACTAGTGCTAGAGAAGGGTTTCGATGATTTCATCACATTCACGAGATGATTTCAGTAGATATGGCTACGTCTATCTAATGAAACATAAATCGAAATCTTTTGGAAGATTCAAAGAATTTCAAAATGAAGTACAAAATCAACTTGGCAAAAGTATTAAGATACTTCGATCGATTGAGGTGGCGAATACCTTAACCAAGAGTTTGACTGAACATTTTAGTGGTTGTGGAATTGTTTCACAATTAACTCCTCCCCGGCACACCACAATGGAATGGCGTGTCAGAACGGAGGAATCGCACCTTATTAGATATGGTTCGATCTATGATGAGTCAAACAAATCTTCCAATTTCCTTTTGGGGCTACGCCCTAGAAACTGCTGCATTTATATTAAATAGAGTTCCTTCTAAAGCGGTTCGTAAAACTCCATATGAGATATGGGACTGGGAAACGACCTAGTTTGTCATTTCTCAAAAATTTGGGGATGCGAGGCGTACGTAAAACGCTTGTTATCTGATAAACTCGCCCCTAAATCAGACAAGTGTTTGTTTGTGGGATATCCTAAAGAAACTAAAGGATATTACTTCTATCTTCCATCAAAGAACAAAGTGTTTGTTGCTCGTAATGGTTTATTCCTTGAAAGGGAATTTATTTCCAAAGAGGATAGTGGGAGTAAGATCCATCTTGAGGAAATTCAAGATCCCCAAACAACATCTGAACCAACTTTGGAAGTTCAAGCAAGCTCACGTGCCGATCATCGAGCTTCAATCTTTGACACAAGGCCCAAGAAGGTCGAGTCGGGTACATCAACGACTCGAGAGATATGGATTTCTCGTGGATCGATGATCATCGAGTTGAACTGATTGATCAAGATGAACCCACTACCTACAAAGAGGTAATTCGTAGTTCCGAGTCGGATAAGTGGCTAGAAGCTATGAAGTCCGAGATGCAATCCATGTACGACAACCAAGTATGGACTTTGGTTGACCCACCCGAAAGGTGCAAGGTCATTGATAACAAATGGTGTTATAAAAAAGAAGACCGACATGGATGGTAATGTACACACTTTTTAAATCGCGACTAGTAGTTAAAGGTTGTAGACAAGTTCATGGTATTGACTATGACGAAACCTTTTCCCCCTGCCGTGATGATAAAGTCAATTAGGGATTTTACTTGCCATAGCCGCATATTATGACTATGAGATATGGCAAATGGATGTTAAGACTAGCGTTTCTTAATGGAAATCTTCTCGAGGATGTGTATATGACACAACCTCGAGGGGTTTGTTGATCCAACAAATCCTAGCAAAGTGTGTAAGCTTCAAAGGTCCATTTATGGATTGAAGCAAGCATCTCGAAAGTCGGAATCGTCGCTTTGATGAACGTATCTAAAGAATTCGGTTTCATAAAAAACGAAGACGAGCCTTGTGTTTATAAGAAAGTAACTAATAATGCAGTAGTGTTCCTTGTGCTTTATGTGGACGACATCTTACCGATTGAAAATGACATCCCCACATTACAAAGCGTAAAAGCTTGGTTGGGGAAGTGCTTTTCCATGAAAGACTTAGGCGAGGCTACATACATTTTGGGTATTAGAATCTATAGAGATAGATCTAACAAAATGATCGGGCTTTGAGCTGAAGTGGATACATTGACAAAGTAATGAAACGGTTCAGCTTTGCAAGACTCCAAAAAGGGATTCTTGCCCATGTCACATGGCGTTAAACTCAGCGAGAACTCAAGGACCTTCCACAAGGGAGGACCAAGAGTGCATGAGTAAGATCCCATATGCTTCGACCATTGGGTCTATTATGTACGCCATGATATGTACTCGCCTGGGATGTCTCATTTGCTTTAAGTATGACTAGCGGATATCAATCGACCCCCGGTGAGTCACATTGGGATCTGCAGTCAAGAGCATTCTTAAGTACTTGAGAAGGACTAAAGATATGTTTTTTAGTTTACTGGAGGTCGGGAAGGAAGTCCGGTTGTAAGTGGTTACACGGACGCAAGCTTCCGGACCGACGTAGACGATTATAGATCGCAATCTGGTTTTGTGTTTTGTTTGAATGGAGGTGCTGTGAGCTGGAAGAGCTCAAAGCAAGAAACCGTGGCCGACTCTACAATGTAAGTTTCGAGTATCTAGTCGCCTCAAGCGACTGAAAAGAAACTGCTTTGGATCGTGAAGTTTGTTGATGAATTAGGTATTGTCCCTAGCATTGTGAACCCGGTGGACCTCTATTGTGATAGTACTCGGTGCCATTTCACAAGCTAAGGAACCTAGATCCCACCAACGATCCAAACACATTCTCGAGCGTATCCATCCGATTAGAGAGATCATCGACGAGAGAGACGTTAGTATTTGCAAAGTTCATATGCAGACGATAACATTGCAGATCCATTGACCAAGCCTACTCCCATAGCCTAAACATGAGAGTCATACTAGGTCAATGGGATTGAGGATCATGTATGATTGGACCTAGGGCAAGTGGGAGATTGTTAGTAGTGCCTCTAGGACCATTAGCACATGTTGTGCATTTTATTATCTTTTTGAGCATGTAATTGAATAGTTAATTTTGCTTTTGATTATCAAATGTGTGATTTGATAGTAAAACTCATTAGCTTATGTAATTACTATTCTAGAAGTCCCTAGTTTTATGTAATGCTTAATTACTATGAAACAAAAACTAGTATGATTGTTGATTGATGATCTTGTTTTACTCGATCATGTGTAATGGATACAAATCACATCATAGATGCAATATATGGGGATACATTGTATCGACGTGATCCGTCAGAGAAGTAATACTTCATGGTCTTAAGTCATAAGTATTACTTCATCAATACTATTTTAGAATCCTTAGACCTTATGTCTTCATTGATTCTAGTATGAATGGAGCCACGTTTTGACTCAGTCGGACGTTACTTGTAACAGAGTAATCAATACGACTGATGATCGGATGTAGTGTCCTATCATAGCTTGAATGTGAGAGACATTGCAAGGAATTTGTCCCTCTCTATTATTAGAGAGAGATATCCATGGGCCCCTCGATAGGGAAAGACTGTTTAAATGCATGGCCGTGCTCAAATGTATTTGATAAAGTGGTTATCAAATGCTATTTGTCGAAACAGTCTACTTGGAGATCGAGCATAAATACAATTAAGCTTAATAAGGGTGACGACCACCATGCCTTATGCTTAATTAGGATATCGCGAGACAAAGGGATTAAATAGTGGATTGATATTAGGTTCCGTTGTAATTCATTCACTTTGGGTACTCACAATGTCATGCTAGGGACCGCTTGTGATTTATGAACTCACACTACTACTAAGTGTGTTTTCATTGCCATTGTGAGATGAACCTACAAGGTCACACGCATAGACGAGCTAACGAGCTTCATGTCCAGATTCAATTAATCTAGAATGTGTCTAGGTTCTTTGTATCTGACATTCACTTTTCTGAAAATAATAAAGTGTTTATTATTCGAATTAGAGATAGGGGCAATTTCGGTATTTTACCCATAGCTGGGATTACGTGGGAGCTATTATCCGATAAGGACTCCCACTACCAGCGAAAGTCTAGGAAACGTGGGATTTTGAGACTCCCACTGCCGAGAGAAGTTGAATAGAGGTGGGTGTTGTTCTATTAACGAACTCTCACACTCTATATAACATCTCTTAGCCGAAACCTAGATGACTAATGTTTTTTAGCCGAAATCATACATAGAATCAGAAAACCGTTTTCTATTCTTGCCTCCCCCTTTTCTCTCTAATTCCCAAATCTCAGAAAACGAAGTGCTAGCAATCGCTGCCCGTTTCGTCGCGTGGATACCGGTAGAGGGACTTTCCGCAAAGGGAGATCAATCGGTAGCAGCATCCGATCCAAGAAACGTCATCCTCCATTCAAGAAGTAGCTTCTTAAATCCTAAATGTAAGTTTCTCTTGCTGTTTTTCGAAATTGTTTCAGATGAGCGGATCCTTCATGGGAGGATCCATGGGTGTTTGGAACGAGTTTCCGCCCATGAATCCCTTCACATTATAGGATCCCTTGGCCCACAACTTTTGCCTTTGCAAAATAACATAGTATTCAGCAAAAAAAATCTAGATATATAAATGCTAATGATGTTATCTCACAAAGTATTGAATTTGTGTATGCAAATAATCTTTTTACTAAACCACTCACAATCAGTACAACTATGATTAAATGGCAACCTCTCTCTCCTCCCTTTTCTGCCTCAACACGGATGAGGCTTGTTCCCAGCCATCAGGAAAGGGAGGAGCATGAGGTATACTAAGAGATCATCAAGGAAAATGGCTATCTGGTTGCAGCAAACAATTACCCTCTAGAACATCTAATGAAGATGAGCTGATAGCTCTAAGATTTGGACTTTCACTGGCAAAAGATGAAGGAATCAGACATCTTCAAATTAGGCTTGATTCCCACTCATTTTATTAGAAAATAATTCCAATATTAAATATTTTAACATTGTGTCTGATTGCAGATATCTGATTTTCGAATTCCAACAACGTAGCCACGCACACATATATCGCGATGTGAACAAAGTGACTGATGCACTGGCTAAATTTGGTACTACCCTACTTTGGAATGACAGTCAAATTTTCAGAGCCATACTAGATTTTATACACAAGACTTGGCTGGAAGACAAGGAAGGGAAAAAATTTCCTAGATCGAAATTCTCATAGTGTTGTTCTAGTTTTTTACGGATATTAATTTTCATTTCCTTTGTTTTTTATTTTCAGTACTGTACTATTACATTTGTCTTTTTTTTTTAGCGTCCGAAGGCGATTGCCCCCCGAAAGGGAAGAGCGGAGAGTACCCTAGATAGGGAAGATTGAAGCATGCCCCATGCCTGGGGAGGGAAAGATAAGCCTCATAAGGAGGAGAATTATTTGCCCCATTATGGGGAGATATAGGAATCGAACACGGGACCTCCGCCCCGTGTTCGGGTAGATTTACCACTTGAGCTACCCGATTCCCATTACTATTACATTTGTCTAGTAATATATCTTCTTTTACACCAAATTTTTTTTAAAAAAAAATTGAAATTAGAAAAATATATAAAAAGACATATTAATTAAACAGAGAGAGTATGACATTGGGTTTTTTGAACTTGACCCTATTTCATGGGCTTTTTGTGAAGTGTGATGATGAGGAGTTTGGCGTATTAAGATTGTAGAGAGAGAGAGAGAGAGAAAAAAAGAGAAAAGAGTCAAAGCAGCAGAATAATAAGAGAAGAAGCAGCGCAGCAGTTGGTATTTGTATTGGTAATGATTTCGGGCGGAAGAACAGAAAGCTCGTGATCTATTCTTCTTTTAGCAGCGTAGGATCAGAACCACATCATCGTCTTTCTTTAAGGAATTTGCAGACACCTCTCTCTCTCTCTCTCTCTCTCTCTCTCTATATATATATATATATATATATATATATATATATTCTCTCTCTCTGCATTTCTTGACTGTTCTTTCTTCTCTAAACATAGACGATTCCTGCGGGGTTTCTAGAGTTTAGAGTTTTTCAGTGAAAAGAAAGTATTTCGGGAAGACCCTTTTGGATTTTGAAGTGTTATCTCGGGAAAATTAAAATGGGGAGTTGCGGAAGGAACGGCGGTGTGAGGCAATATATAAGGTCAAAAGTACCTCGTTTAAGATGGACTCCTGATCTTCATAACTGCTTCATTCATGCTATTGAGAAGCTTGGTGGACAAGAGAGTAATTTTTTTTTATTATTATTCTGTTTATGAGTTTTATTTTCTTCTCATGTCCCGGATGTTTCTGGCTTTCTTTTATTATCATTAGATACTTCTATATAGTAGTATTTTGCAATATTTTTTTGACTTTTAAATGATCTCTTATGAAATGCAGAGGCTACTCCAAAGCTTGTTCTGCAGATGATGGATGTCAGAGGATTGACCATTTCTCATGTCAAAAGCCATCTCCAGGTTTTGGTTTTTTTTCTATCTTTCTCTCAAACATAATTTTGAACTCTTCATTTCCCTTTCTCAACTTGTATTACACTCCAGATGTACAGAAGCATGAAGCATGATGTGAGTAGTAGGCAAGGTATATTATTTCTATTTTCTTGAGTTTCATTCTTTCCCTTTTTGAGCCATGGAAATTTCTTTTTGCAAATACTTGGTTTTTTCCAATATTAGTACTCATAATTTTGCATATCTTTTGGGAAATGAGGGTATCTATGTCCCTTCATCATTAATTATTTCTTTCCCAATGAAGCCTTTTGCTACTTATTTCTTGAATACTTGGTTGAAATGCTATCCCTTCCAATATTGGAATTTTACTAATGAAACCCAGAACCTTCAACTTCAACGACAAGTGGTTTTCTTTTTGGAAGTATATATTATTCAATTTTCGTGTGCTTGTACTTTAATAATCAGGACAATCAGTGGATAAAAGCAGCAGGCAAACAAAGGAAGGAGGAGTCCATTAAAGATCCTAATAATGAAGGTGAATTTGAAGAAGAAGAAGAAGAAGAAAATGTTTATGAATCTGATCAAAGGGAAAAATCAAATCCTCATGAGTTTTTCTTTTACAGTCCTATACCTACAAAAAGGTCAGCTCTATAGCTATGGTTTTTGAAATAAGAAATGGTCAGATATTTATCATTTCGCACCTGGATTCAATTGAACCCTTTTTAATGTTCTTTTTGTTTCCCAGAGCTCGAATCGAGAAACAAAGAATAGTTGAGTTGGTGACAAAAAAACCGTACTGTAATGATGATTATAGACAGACTATAGCTGAAAAAATTGGAATAAAGGAGAAGGATGAAGCTGAGAGTTGTTTAAGCTGCGTTCCCTTCTCTCTCCCACAACATCTATTTATAGACCTCAATCATCATCATCATCCTTTTACCAATGCTGGACCATTGCAACTATCTCATTTCTTCAAGGCAAATCTCTCTCTCTCTAAAACTTTTTTCTTCCAGTAGAATTTTTTTCTAGTGCATTTCTGGTTTTTTTTTGTTAACTATTCTATATACTACTTTCATTATTAAATATAAGACTGACAGGACAAGTAATACAAAATTAAATAAGCAAATATTAATATATTTTTTAAATAAAAAATTAATATTATTATTTAAATATAATTAGTGATATACAAATTTTATTAAATATACTAAAAATGGTATATTTAGAAATGAAAGTAATAATACTAAATACTATAGTAGTACTTTTGCAGCATTTTAGCATGCTTTTTTCTCTTTCTCATGAGTAGCCTAGCAGTAGCAGTAAATGTTTTGCATGGATATCTATGCTTTTCTTGGGGAAACAGTCTTTTGACTTTTCTCCCTATGGAAAATTGCTGTGCGTACTTTTGCAACAGAATTTCTGACCTTTTTCTTTTTTGATACACTACTAGCCCTTCAACTTTCTTGACTCTTCATACAACCATCTACTACAGCTAGAAACAAATAATTATAATAAAATCTTTATAGTCAACATAGTAGAATACTATATCGGTTTCGAATAATAAAATAAACATGGGCGATGGACGAGAGAAAAGATCATGTAATTATTATACTATTTTCTAAAATAAATGTATGTGTTCGACATAATTTTTTTGCACTATTGTTTGTTTTGAATTAATTTTTTTATTAAAAAAAATTTGTCTTAAAAAAATGTAAAAGTCGAGAGAAAATTCATCTCGTTTAAAAAAAATTAAAAAATAAATTGTTTTGAGAATGATTACCAAACGTAAAAGAGTTGCACTCTCTTTTTGAAAATAGATCCCAACGGTGGGTAGGACGGTGGGTAGGCATTGGAATGTTGAATCGACTTCGACAACATTTTTTTTTTGGTCTCTATACACATTTGTTGATCATTTTACATATTAGCTTTTTGTTTTTTTGGTGAATATTACATATTAGCTTGAATCGAACTAATAAAGTCATTTGAATTCCATGCAAATGCAATCAAATATAAAATGGAAAATTTCTAATGTTGATCTTGTGGTTCAAAATTGACCATGTCGTCATAGAGTTGCCTTTCTCCTGGGTCACTTTGGCATGGATCCGGCTGGTGGGACTGACTCTACGATCCTCTCACATAAGTTGAAGTGGAGTCTATCCTGCAAAGTAGGTTCCGCCACAACTAATGTGAGGACTGTGTGGGGCCAGTCTTATATTAAAATTTTCCTCCTCTTCATGTAGTGATGTGTATAGTTATAAATCACTAGGTCTTATGAACCTGATCACATACAAGAATTATCCTATAAAATCGACCTAACGACGTGAAAATCTGTTTCAATTGGTGAGGCAATTATTGAGAACTTTGAAATTTGAGGCAAGATATGGACTAACATAATACCAAAAATACAATTTTCTTTTATTTATACCGAGGAATATAAATTGTGCTTCTCGTGTCTAATACGAAATTATTTTATAAAAAAAGCATGTTGAAAAATCTAACTCCATTCCAAAACCTTACTACTTTGTGTACCCTATATAGCTACTGTTGTAAATTCTCATAACTACAACTTCGTCCTCTTGTAATTAGAAAATTAAATATTTAATTTGTTATGGAGAAAATGTCTTATTAACTACTTTTTCATGAGTTTGTGAAATTCTATTGCGAGTTTTATTTTATACTTCAAGTGAAGATTTCTTTCCTACTTGATTAATGTTTTTTGTTGTAGCAATCTGTCAAAGAAATGATGCCTGGTAGTTTGACAGGCTAAATATTTTTTCAGATTTGCTGTACATTTTGGTCCCTAAAAACTACTGCTTTTTTTATGTAGTGATAAAAATCCAAAAATGAATATTTAATGCATTAAAGCAGTACAGTACAAAAATAGAAAAGAAAACAGTATCTTTTATTTATTTATTTTTGAACGCCCGAGGGCGGAACCCCATGAACGGGGAGAGAGCACCCTAGATAAGGAAGAATAAAGTTTACCGCACGCTGGCGGAGGGTATCGAACCCGGGACCTCTCGGTTACGGGTCAGGCACCTGCCCACTGGGCCACGGCACCTGATGATACAGTATCTTTTATAGTAGTGGGCCTCTCCTCATTTAACAAGTAATTCTGCCCCCATTGCTTGAAAGAATTTATAACAGCACAATCATTCCCCTATGGGGCTCAGCCCTGACCTTTTTGGCTGTGACCTTCATGAATGCCGCTTCTATATATATATATATATATATATATATATATATATATATATATATATATATTATTTATTTTATTCAAGTTTTATATGAAATGTTTGTACAATTAATATTAGTTTCGGTTTAGAATTAAATTAAAAAAAATAATTCTGTTCAAAATGAATAAGTGTACATTCAAGTATGGAAATGGGTATATTTTATCTTCCAGTCTCCTATATTAGAATCTAAATGTCCTACATGTCATAGTTAAATTGGCTTCGTAACAGGTGACCGGGCAAGAGAAGTGTGAATCAAAAGAATGCATGATTCAGAATCTTAAAGAAAAGGTAAGTGCAGCTAATGAAGATGATGATTGCGGGCTGTCTTTGTCTCTCTCATTGCACCATCCTTCAACTCAGAGCGAGATCAGTGAGGCGATATCTTCATACTCTACGCCGCCTAGTTTAGTTGATTGCTCGGGTTCTTCAAGACGACTTAATGATATTAATTTAGACCTATCCATAGCTTTATAGATTTATTCAGTTTTGTGCTGAAATTTTCCTCTCTAGCTGGTTAGTATTCATGCATAGATAGCACCACATTCAGATAAATTGTTCTGTTCCGTTTTAGGGTTACGCTGTATCAGAACTAATAGTGGTAGTTTGGAAGGATCGAGATTGACCTGGTTAGTTGTAGTACTCTTTTTTTTTTCTTTTTCTTTTTTTAACGTAACTTGATAGTTATTTGTCTAATATATTAGTAATCTTGTTCATTTCCAATTGTTCTATCTGCTTTAGATGAATTCAGAGAATAGTTGGATACCAATAATTAATATTGTCAAGCCCCCAAACCCGGATCCGAAAATACGACATAACCGTATCCTTGAAGTAAATTTCAAGAATACTAGATCCTTATATTCAGATAATCTATATCACAATAGAATTAATTATCCATACAAAATAACGTCATGAAATCTTAGAAAGACTTTACTACAAATTAAATAGGGAAAAAAAGTCTGACAAAGTTTCGTAAGTCTAGATTTTTTATTCGGAATTAAAAGTACTATGAGACATCTCTAGAATTTTCTCTGCTCACAGTCCTTCTCATATGAATTATCGTGCCCTTCTGACTCGTAATTTGACCCAAAAAAAAAAAAGCAGGCAAGGGGTAGGCTGCAATTGAGTAAGTATAGAACGCATTCTAGAAAAAATCCAGTTACATACATATAATTTTATAAAAAGGTACAGTTTTACAGAGGTAGATTTCAAGCATGACTCGTTCAACATAAAAAAAGTATTTTCAGATGCTTTTCGAAATTTAGGCAATTTTTCAATAGTTTAACTAGAACGGAACATTTAACGAAACAAACCTTTTAACCGAAATAGTACAGATAATAGTTTGACCGAAAATCATAGTTTTACTGAAACAGAAACATAAACTGATATCAGCCCTAGACTTATATTGTGATACCCGTGACTTTTTTAGTTAATTGTTGCATGCTAGCATTTAATTCTGGCATGATTATGTGTGTAGTTAATGTTTAAGCATGAATTTATGTGTATGATACGATATTATGTGTGTAATAATGGTTGGAACATGTTTACGTGCTATGTGGGTTACATTTGGACCAAGGGGCGCATTAGAAGAGTTGATAAGTTGTCACTACAATAAAACAATTATTTAGCGACCGAAATTATTCCAGCGGCCAAATACCGACCAACCTGAAATCGAAAAAACCGCGGTCGCTATTTCGTCGCCCATATCGATCTTGGTGACCAAATTAAAATGACGTTGGTTTGTGCACCATTACCGACTTGTAATCCATCGGTATTTGGCTACTCAATCATCGGTTGATACATATTTCGTCGGTATTTGGAGATCCCAATAGTCGGTCGATAAATAATCCGTTGGTATTCGGTTGCTAATCGGCTCAACGACGAAAAATATCTGGCCCCGACGTTCGGTCGCTAATCTCAGTTTAACGATCAATTATCGATGGATTTGTCCGTCCTTATTTAACTATTTTCTTGTAGTGCGGGTGACTTGAGTGTTGGCTTTAGGAAGTTTTGGGGTTGATTTGTAGAGTTTTGAAAATCTTTAGAAGTGGAGGTTATGGCTGGAGATAGAGGGGAGTTATCGTTGAAAAGAAAGAGTGCAGAAAATTCAGATATGTGAGATTTTCTGAGTAATTAACATAGAAAACGAAGTCGGAATCAGGAGATTCTTGTTGAATGGATAGCTAACTAAATAGGCTACGTCTGGGAGTCAACGAATCGAAGTTTTGAGTTCAAACTTGGGAGTAATTGCAGTTCTAGTAGGCAGAATTCTGCCATTGTTTGGGAATTTCGAATTTTGGAGTAATTATTTAAGTTTGACAAGTAAGGATCTTTCACCCTTGAATTTCATTCCTTAAATCAGAATGAAATTTCGTTTTATAGAATTTTTTGAATTGCTATGATTTGGTTTTCATTCATGTTTTCCTTACATTCAAAATTAGATGAGGCATTGTTATTGATTGTAATTACTTGTGGGTTTGATAATTGAAATTGTTTGTTTGATAATTGCTATTTGGTTGATCGTTGTTTTGGAGTCTATGTGGTAAATTTCCAATTAGAGCTCTTGTGTTTCGATGATCCTAGTCCAGGACATCGTCAAACTTATTTCGTTAAGTGCCCGGTAACACTATCAGTCAGTTTAGTTGATCCGACTTGGTTCTTAACGAGGATAAAAAAATAGGGTTGTTAATAGTTGTTGTGGATCTCACAAGGGTGAGCGAAAGCATAACTGATGTGTCCTTAGATGTTTGCCCGTCGTTCGGAGGGTAATAGTATCCAGATACATGTTAAGTTCAGTCAGACCCTCCTTAACGAGGAAATGAATAATTAAGGGCTGTTAACAGGGATTTAGAGTTGTTGCCAGACAAATGAGCTCAATTGTGTGAATGTTATGTGTTTGTCATTGCTAGAATTGTATATGATAGTTTGACACGAAAATCAATTTGAAGTGCATGAGTAGTTCATGGTGCTTGTAGCACAATCTCCGATCTATTTATGTTAGATTAGTTGGATATAGTTTGAGCATGTTATGTGTTTGATTTGTAGGTGTTATGATATGTGTTTGAGAGTCAAAATGGCGTATTTTGGCCTGGTTTTTCAAATTGTGCAGAAATCATTTTTTCCTTTGTTAATTTGTTAATGAAAAAGCCTGCTTTGGATTTCGGTCAACCAGCAGCTTTTTCCATCGATCGGCCAAAACTACTAGGAGTTTTGTGTACGACTGGTAGTGGAATTCGTTCGACCGGGATTGAAATCCCCTCGACCGAAGATACTGCGGTCGACCTCTATTAGCCTTCGGATAATGTTTTTGTTCTGATCTCGGAGTACCGGTACGGTCGACCGAAGCTTTTCCAGTCTTCTAAACCTTTGTTTTGGTCTTTGTTCAGTTTTCAGTTTTGTATTCGTCTAAGTTATGTTTTGTGATGTTTAAAGTATTTTGCCATTTATTTCCGTTAGTTCTGTACAAATGAGTTGGGATTGGGAAAAGTCTTTTTAGTCCTATTTGATGCTTCATCCTAAGGGTGATCGATGCTTACTGAGCTAGTTAGCACACCGCTGATTTGTTTCCCCTTTTGTAGATGAGTTTATCGAGGGTGGTATTGATAAAACCTTTGAGGAGGACTTTGAAGATGATCTAGTTTAAAATCTTGTAATAGAATGACTATTGAACACTTGCAGTTATTAGTATTTCCTTTTGACTATAGTATTTCCTTTTTGTATGTAATGGAACATATAGATATTGTAACTTTCTTCTAAGTAAAGACAATCATTTATGAGGTTTCGTTTTTAGTATTTGGGTTCGGTACTCCATTGACTGGTGCTGCCAGGTAATCACCTGGGTTACATGGTGTGACACAAGTGGTATCAGAGCAGGTTGAACCTTAGGCTTGAACATGGTTAGATTAAGTATGGAATGAACATATGATTGGAATTGAGAGTAGAGCCTGTGAATAGGAAATAAGTGTTTATTTACCGCTTTATACGCAATTGCTGACATGTTATACTATGTATAACTAGTATGCTAGCATATCTTGTTAGTTATGTACAATTCCATGCCGACCTTACATGCCATACTTGTTACCAAACTTGTTGTGTAGATTATTTGCTTATTTACTCGCTTTTGCATATGAACTGTCCCGGGTATTAGATGGATCAAAATTAAGGAAACAATGATGACTTCGACATGCCAATTAAGGCATTTGCTCGCCAATGGACAAGGGGAAACCGTCGTCAGTTTGTGGGTTCTACCATCCCCAACACTGGCTAGCATGGTACACTACTCAAGATGCAGCTGAAAGAGAGGTTGCAAGTTCGGTGGAGGAAGCCAGTGAGTGTTCAAAAATACCGAAAGAGATAATTGTTCAGGGTCCCCCTGAGTACCCGATGTCGGATGGATCGTGCAACGACAGTTCCTTGTGGGAACATATTGTACCTAAATTTCGTAAACATAAGGGTTCGAAGAAGAACTCAAATCCAGTGCCTGAAGTGTCCGAAGAAGAAGAAATTTATGGAAATGCTTATTCTGCTTGTTCCAACTTCGCCTCCTATTCTATGAGGCTAACTTGGAAAGATGCTTTGAATGATCTATGAAGTAGTAGTTGTTTCTTTGTTAAGGTCCTTAAGACTTCCCCTGCTTGTATTTTGTATGCATATAGAGTTCTAGTTCCCAATGGGAAGGTCTTAGAGTCTAATTTTGTGCATAAGATGTGTCTGTCACACCCCGTAACCAGAAGGTGACTTGGCAATGTCTTATTTACCAATGAGACAAAGAACTATTAACAATATATAATCTTTCAAACCATAACTTGACATAATTATCTTAAACTTTAACTTTATTATAAAGTCATCAGTACTTCAACGAAATTACAAACTTATAAAACTTAATTTATTGTACTATTGTCAAATAACTTCTAAAAGATTCAGTACCTATTACATAATTCCAATTCATTAACTATTCATCTTGCACCCCATCACATGCCTCGTCATCAGCACCCTCATCATACTTACTGCAAACATAGAAAGATAATAGAGTAAGCTACACTAGCTTAGTAAGAACCGATCGCCCTGGAATGAAGGGCCAAAGAGACTTCAACACATTCCTTGTTTCCCAAAACATTTAAAAATACATCTTAACTTGTCTTTAGACTCTTCAAAGATGGTTCATTAGATTCTTGAGACTCTTCATCATCTCCCTCATCAAATACCGCGGCTTTCCCCTTTCCCGCTTGGTTCTTGATTTCAAGATTCTCCACTCTTTCTTGTATTGCATCCAATCTTTGCATTATTCTCTTCATGCTTTGTTGCATTGATTCTTGGAAGAATTTGTCACCTCCATTGGCACCTTGTTCCGAAGTACCTTCAATAAAAGACATTATCTTTGAAAAGAAAAACACTCAAACCGTTAGATAGAATAAAAAATTCTCTTTATTCCAACAATACTTGTCAAGAACTTCAACTCTAGATTAATTAAGGATTCCTAATTTGTTGCGTTGAGACAAAGCTGGAAAATAAGGGAAACAATTCCTATCTTGACCTAAACAAAAAGTTAAGAAAGAAATAAAAGAGTAAATCGTTAAAAATATGTGATCTTTACGCTTCTTGATTTCTTGAAAGTTGGTTTCTTGATTTCTTTCCTTACCTTTATCTCCAAGACTTGCCCTTTTCTTGGCCACACGATATCAAGAACTCCGGATTAGGAAGATTTTACCTTGATTTGTAATATTTGTTTGCGGCTTTTCAAGAACAAGAGGGAACAAGAGCCAATTCCTTTGTGTCTCAAATGACAAGGAAGTTTGCTTTTGGTTTGCTCTTTGTCTAAATAGGATAACCCGGCTGCCAATTTCTTTACTTCCGGGTGGCTTTTGCGTAGGTAGTAAATTTTTTTCGATCTATTCCAAGCAAACATTTTTTTTTTATAAAGAAAGCAATAAAGATACACAAAGATAGAGATCAACTTTTTGCTCTGATACCACTTGATGCGGAACCGAGAGGTTTTAAGTCAATGTTCGGCTTTTAGCAGATCTTTCTATCTCGAATAGTTTCAAAGGGGAATTTACTCAACGCAACTATAAAGAAGGCTAAGTAACAATGAAGGCTGAAACACCACAACGAGCGAAACTATCTCGTTGATACAGTAACTCAAGGAATATGAAGTTCTAACTGAAGTTCATAAACAAGTATCTAAAGGAACAACCTTAACCAAAATATCAATATATTTAACGTAAATAGTAAGGGAGCCGAAATCACTCTTAAATAGAGGGATTTCAGTTACAACAATAATAAAAAGGAAGAGTCCTTGAAGAAGTATGACTTTTGCCTAACAAACTTAAGTAAACTACCTTAAATGGAATTCTACCTAACATGATGGACAACATGTCCTATTAAGTAACAAATTCCATTATTCTAGGCGGCCAACTTGGCTAATAATAGTAAAGACTATAACCGAAATATATTAAAGTCTAGAATAGACTTTAATGTACAAAAAAGACTAAAATGCCCTATTAGCCACTTTACTTGTTTGGGCCGAATTGAATATCTTGTAGACTTAAGAGTTGAACTTGAATATCATCTTGGAGATGTAGTTTAGCTCCCTCTTTAGCTTTCAACTCTCGGATCAATGCAGAGATGTTTTTATCTACTTTCCTAGCTCTTGCTCTAGTCATTGGACCTTGTATGTTGGATAAAGGATTTTTTTATATAAGTAGATGGTCCCGCATCACCTGAATGCCTCTTTCCACGTGTAGATCATATAGGTATTGTGGCCAAAGTAGGTGAGGTTGTAGATCCCCCAATCTTGACTGCATTGGCCTCAGTTCTTACTCTCGTCATGAATGTGCTAGGTGTCGATAAGAATCTCTTCTTACTTGACGGTGATGCGAGACTTGCAACCCTTGAACCTTATCCCGATGACATGGTGGTGTAACTTTTCTTTCCACCCCTTTCATTATCATCCCGGTTAAACTCCATCTCAATGTCCAAGCTTCGTTGATAAGCTTCTCTATATGTGGTGGGACGAACACTTGATAATCTTTCCCCGGATCCTAGTCAGAAGCCCCTTACGAGCCTCTGTGTCCTCATAATTGGATCTTGGATGATGGAGGTGGCATATTTCACATATGCATTAAATTTCCCAGCGTACTCAGCTACAATCATTCATTCCGTTTGCTTAAGTTCTAAAAACTGGTTATGCTTCTCCATGCGGTAGGTATCTGGAAAATATTGATCCAGAAAGGCTTTCTTGAATTCTTCCCAAGTAATAGGTCATCCCCCTTGTTGATAGATTGGGGCAACACCCTTCCACCATTCAGCTGCATTGTCAATCAATGATGCAATTCCTACTGTTGCTCTAGCCTCTGCAGGTACCCTCATAGTCTCAAAGTGTTAGTAGTGCCCTAGGATCATTAGCATATGTTGTACGTTTTTATATATTTTGAGCATGTCATTTGAATAATTAATTTTTCTTTTGAACATCAAATATGCGATTTGGTAGTAAAACTCACTAGCTTATGCGATTACTATTATGATTGTCACTAGTTTTATGTAATCTTCTATACAATGAAATAAAACTAGTATGATGTTTGATTGATGATTATGTTTTGCTGATTGTGTGTAATGGATACAAATCATATCATAGATACAATATATTGGGATATATTGTATCGGACGTGATCCGAAAGAGAAGTAATACTTCATGGTTCTTTTAGTCATAAGTATTACTTCCTCAATACTATTTGGGATCTTTAGACCTCATGTCTTCAACGTTTCCAGCATGAATGGAGCTACATTTTGACTCAGTCAGACGTTACTTTTAATCGAGTAATTAATACGACTGATGATCGGATGTAGTATCATATCATGGCTTGAATGTGAGAGGCATTGTAAGATATTTCTCCCTCTCTTATTAAAGAGAGATATCCTTGGAACCCTCGATAAGGAAGATTGTTTAAATGCATGGTCGTGCTCAAATTTATTTAATAAAGTGGTTATTAAATAATATTTGTTGGAACAGTCTACCTGAAGATCAAGCAGAAATATAATTAAGCTTTATAAGGGTGACAACTACCATGCCTTATGCTTAATTTGGATATCGAGAGACAAAGGGATTAAATAGTGGATTTATATTAGGTTCCACCGTACATTCATTCACTATGGGTAGTCAAAATGTTCTACCAGGGACCGTTTGTGATTTATGAACACATATTACTACTAAATGTGTTTTCATTGCCATTGTGATATAAACTTACAAGGTCACACGTATAGACGAGTTAACGAGCTTCATGTCCAAATTCAATGAATCTAGAATGTGTCTAGGTTCATTGTATCTGACATTTATTTTTCTGAGAATAATAAAATGTTATTATTCGAATTAGAGACTAAGGATGGGCATTTTCGGTATTTGGCTTTCGTTGGGATTACTGGGAGTTATTATGCGATAAAAACTCCCACTTCCAGAAGATGTTGGATTACGTGGGAGTTGGTTCTCGGAACAAACTCCTACGCCTTGTATAATCTCTTTTGGGGCGAAACCGTAGACGCACTTGTTGAGAGGCGAAAAACATAACACCCGAAATAAGATTTATGCCTCATTTCTCTCTAGATTTTCGAAACTCAAAAAACGAAGAGCTAGCACTCACTGCTCGTTTCGTCGAGTAGATACCAGTAGAGAGCAATTCAGCAAGGGAAGGCTTTTGGTGGTTGTAGCACAGCATCCGAAGTCAGAAACTATTAACCGAAAATCGTAAGTATTTTCGTCTGCTTTTCGATTCCCATAGTATGAGCGGATCCTTCCGGTGACGATCCATGGGTGTTTAGAGCGAGTTTCTGCCCATGAATCCCTTCACAAAGTTCTTTTCCATGTCATCAAACCAAACTTCAGCTTCGTCTGGTCCAACCTTACCATTGAATGAGGTCATCCTCATTTTCTTCATTCTCTCATAATAGATGCCTGGGTCAACCTTGTTTCTTGGTCCTCTTGCTATCACAGGATTCTAGTTTCCATGTACTGCATGTTGAAGCAGTTGTGCGATCATGGCCAAGGTTGTAGTTATCTCAGCCGGTATTCCAGTATTTACGGGTGGTGGAGGTGGATGTACTACATTTTCTGTCCCCGTAGTTGTTCCCACATTCTGTACTTGAGGTCGGGTAGAAGATTCAGGCACATCTTCCCTTCTGCAACTACTTTTGTTGCTTTGACGACCCAAACTTCATATTGGGATGTTGAGATCATTATTGCATTGGCGATCCATCTTATAGAACAACAACAAATAAACACATAGTTCAATTAAGCATAAACTTCATATTTGTTGCTTTGACGGCCCAAACTTCATATTTGTTGGAACAGTCTACTTGGAGATTGAGCATAAACGCAATTAAGCTTTATAAGGGTGACGACTACCATGCCTTATGCTTAATTAGGATATCGCGAGACAAAGGGATTAAATAGTGGATTGATATTAGGTTCCACCGTAAATTCATTCACTTTGGGTAGTCACAATGTCCTGCTAGGGACTGCTTGTGATTTATGAACACATACTACTACTAAGTGTGTTTTCATTGCCATTGTGGTATGAACCTATAGGGTCACACGCATAGATGAATTAACGAGCTTCATATCCAGATTCAATGAATCTAGAATGTGTCTAAGTTCATTGTATCTGACATTTATTTTTCTGAGAATAATAAAACGTTATTATTCGAATTAGAGATTAATGAGGGGCATTTTCGATATTTGGTTATAGCTGGGATTACG
Source organism: Vinca minor (assembly GCA_026122235.1). Lineage (NCBI taxonomy): Eukaryota > Viridiplantae > Streptophyta > Magnoliopsida > Gentianales > Apocynaceae > Vinca > Vinca minor. Next base: position 729,470 of record JAOCZM010000210.1, on the reverse strand, counting down.
TGGGAGTCATTATCCTATAAAGACTACCACTACCAGCAGAAGTCTAGAGGACGTGGGAAGAGGTGGATAGGACGTGGGAGTTGTGCTTAAAACAACCTCCACCCCCTATATAAACTTCTTTTGGCCGAAATCCTAGGGACTAATGCTTGAGCCGTAAAAATTACCAGAAACCTATAAATCAGATTTCTTGTTTTCGCTCTCCCTTTCTCTCAAAATTCCCGAAACTCAGATAAACGAAGAGCTAGCAATCGCTGTTCGTTTCGTCGCGTGGATATCGGTAGGGAGTAATTCCGCAAGGGAGAACTCAAGGTGATTGCTGCTAAGATCCTAAAGACCGATTCTTTAATTGAATAATGTAAGTTTTTCGCATGCTTTCGATTCATTTTTGTATGAGCGGATCCTTCAGGGGAGGACTCATGGGTGTTTAGAACGAGTTTCTGCCCATGAATCCCTTCAGTGTGTTGATGCAAAATGGAAAAGTTATTGCCTACGTCATTAGACAATTGAAACCATATGAGAAGAATTACCCCACATATGACTTGGAGTTCGCGGTGGTCCTGTTTGCTCTGAAAATTTGGAGGCACTATCTGTATGGAGAACCGTGTGCGGTTTTCACCGACCACCAAAGCCTTAAGTATCTTTCACCCAAAATGAACTTAACATGAGACAGAGGTTGTGGTTGAAGGTGTTGAAGGATTATGATCTCACAGTTAGCTACCCCCCTCGGGAAAGCTAACCGGGTAGCTGATGCTTTGAGTATGAGGAATTCGAGGCAGATAGCGGGGTTAATCACCAATCAACGGGAATTAATCGCCGAGTATGAAAGGTTGGAGATTGAGGTCGTTGAGTCTACCGGTAACATTTTGGCAGCTTTGGTAGCTCAACCTACTCTGTTGGGGCGGATGAAGGAAAGTTAGTTGACAGATTCTGATTTAGGTAAATAACTAGAATTGGTAAAGTCAGGGGCAGAAACTGAATTTCAGATACATGAAGATGACAGTCTTCGGTTTCGGGGCAGATTATGAGTACCGAAGGATTCGGGGTTGAGATTGGAAGTTTTGCAAGAGGCTTATAATTCAAGGTTATCGATACATTCGGGGGCATCAAAGATGTGTAAAGGGCTTAAAGGTAATATATGGTAGAAATGCATGAAACGAGACATAGCCGAGTTTGTGGCTAAGTGTCTTGTTTGCCAACAAGTAAAGGAAGAACATCAAAGACCCGCCGAGTTACTTAAACCGCTAGAGATTCCCGTGTGGAAGTGGGAACACATTACAATGGATTTTTTTGTAGGATTACCTAAGGACATAACCGGGAAACGCACCATATGGGTGATTGTGGACCGACTCACAAAGTCCGCTCACTTCTTGCCTATGAGGATCACAACTACCATGGATACGCTTGTTCATATATACTTAGATAAAATTGTTCGTCTTCACGGGGTTCCAATAAGTATTGTGTCAGACCGGGATATTAGATATGTTTCTTAGTTTTAGAGGAGTTTTAGTGAGGCCATGAGAACTAAATTGTCTTTAAGTACTTCCTACCATCCTCAAACTGATGGGCAGTCGGAAATGACGATTCAAACTTGGAAAGATATGCTACGGGCGTGTGTGTTGGATTTCAAAGACAGTTGGGCATATCATCTTACATTGGTTGAGTTCGCCTACAACAACAATTATCAAGCGAGTATTGGAATGACACCGTATGAGGCATTGTATGGTCGGAAATGTTGATCGCCGGTTTGTTGGGATGATATCGGAGAAAAGATGGTAACGGGACCGGAATTAATACAAGTCACTATGGAAAAAGTTCCGCTAATTCGGGAAAGAATCAGGGTTGCACAAGACAGGCAGAAGAGTTGGGCAAATAACAAGCGTAGACCGATGGAATTTCAGTTTGGCGACAAAGTTTATCTTCGGGTTTAACCAACTAAAGGAGTCATGAGGTTTGGGAAAAGCGGAAAGTTGAATCCGAGGTACATTGGACCTTACAAGATTTTGGAAAAAGTGGACGAGTTAGCTTATCGTTTGGCACTACCAACAACATTGTCACGGGTACACAACATATCTTTAAATATAAATTTCTGAGTCTTATTAGTTACAATATGATATGTTACAAGTATAAGGGCCTTCCTAAACGACATTAAAGTTTGAGGCTGTTAACAGTTGGATAGTGTTATTGTTGGATAATTGAGCTCGGTTGTAGAATTACATGTTGCATGTCACTTGTTACTAATCATGTCAAGTTTATATGTATTGGAAGGCTACGAGTGTGTCAAGTTATGTTAAGTACCCGGAGTACGATTTCTAATATGTATTGATTGATTTGGTTAAGTATTGTTATAACATGTTATGTGTATGATTTTGTATTTTTCTAAGTGTTATAAGAAGTCTAAAAGCAGTGCTTTTGGTTGAGATTTCGGAATGTGCAAAAAATGACTTTTTCTTCACAAATTTTATAACCGGATCCTTGTATCCTTCGTCCGACCAAACTACTTGGACTATTTCGGATGAGGGAAAGCGGTGAACCGTGCCTGATATCCCCTCGATCGGACTCAAGCTTCTCTTCAGCACTGTCAAGTATGTCTACCAGACTTTTTGTAAATGTTTCTGTCCTGATCTCAGACGACTCAATCGGTCGACCGACACATGTTTCTATCGTCCAAAGTCTTTTTACTTATATTCTTTTCAAGTTATGTCATTACAAGTTATACAAGCTCTGAAGTATTATGATATATTTTCAAGTATTTTACAAAGGTTTTCAAGATGTTTCAGGTTAAGACAAGTTAAGATGTATTTTCAAATGTTTTGGGAAACAGGAAATGTGTAGAAGTCTCTTTAGTCCTTCATCCCAGGGGTGATCGGTTCTTACTAAGTTAGTGTGACTTACCCTATTATCTTTTCATCTTTTGCAGATGAGTATGATGATGATGAGGCATGTGATGAGGTGCAGGACGAATAGTTGATAAATGGAAAAGTTATTTAATAAATAATGAATTTTTATAAGTTAATTGACAATTAGTACAATATAATAAGTTTGTAATTTCTTTAAAATATTGATGACTTATAATAAAGTTGAGATTATTTTGTTATGTTATGGCTTGGAAGATTATATATTGTGAAGAGTTATTTGTCTCATTGGTAGATGAGGCATTGTCAAGTCACGTTCTGGTTATGGGGTGTGACATGAATACTCTTGAAGAACTAATCATGAATCTTGTTATGTTGAAGTGAGTATTCCTCTATCACTTCAGAGATTTTCTTTTGAATATTGATTCCCTTGAATCTTTTTCTTGAATCCTAATCAAAGTTTGTTAAGAAATATCCTTGCCACCTCTAAAATCTAGACTAAATAACTTGGATTTTGTTGGGATGCCTCAAGCATAATCACTACTTTCTGGCCAAAACCTTCTAAGGAAAAAAAACTTCCACCACCAAGCCAAGGAGATCAAGGATTTCAACGATGGTTGCCAATCAACCTCGACCAAACTACACCGTCAGATAAGCCTCAAGAAGCAAGGAAAATGACGCAATCTTCAATGATGGTGACTATATGTACACCATCAACAAGCATGAAGTGAAGTTCAAGCACTATTTGTTTAATTTAGGTTTTTTTTTTCTTCTTTTTTTGTTTTTGTTTTTTTAGGTTACAGATAAATGACACAACATTTACCGAATTAATTAGAGAACAAATAATTAATATCATTACTTAATAGTATAATTTCTTGTTTTTCCATTGAGGTTAATATTTTAAAATTTTTATTTTAAAATTCAGTATTAGATAGAAAAATTCTATATTAAGGATATAGTAGACATTTTATAACTCAAAATCACGTTTAACATAACAATTTTCAAACACATATATAATTACGCTTCAATACTAATTTTGTAGAATCAGGATTAATAAAATTAAATTTGAAAAACGTTACCCTAACCTGAGCCTAAGTTGGCGTAGCCTCCAATTTACCATGGGGCCGATTGTACCTAGTGGATGAGGGTAGTATGGGTATTTGATTAAAAGCCTGGGAAGACCGAAAGGCGAAAGGTTACAAGAAAAAGAGAATACTGTGTTAGGGCGGGCGTGAGAGGACGTTTTTAAGAAAAGGGTAAAATAAAGATGGAGGGAGTTATATCTCCGGCCGATCAGCAGATTCTAATATCTTCCTTTCTTGAAATCGCAGTTGGACAGACTGCCGACACTGCTCGTCAATTCCTGCAGGTTTAATTCTTTCTTTGTGATCTTCTATTTCTAATCGAGCCTTCTAAATATGATATTTTAGCTGCAAACTATTTTAATTCAGCAAGCTATGCTTGTTATTTTTATCTGATCCCATTATGTATCGAATCCTACTTGAATTGTGAATCAATTGTGCAAAAAACCTGTTTTTTAGCTGAAAAGTCCCGATTTTTGCTGGATTTTTTCATTTGTTAATTTATTTTTTTGGAGCTGCTTCTATCATAGTTTTGAGTAATCTGACTGGCATGTGTGATTCTGGTTCCAGTTGGGACTTATTCATAGAATCTTTTTTCTAATATTCAACTGATTTTTTTGTTGATTTTGAATAGGTCTAAGAAGCTTTTAAGTTGTTTGCATTATTGAACTTAAAAAACTTACTATACTGACCTAAAAATAGTTCCAAAGTAGGCTAGTTTGAATAAGCTAACCTTAGGGGTGTCCTGATGTTGGACTTGATGAGGAGAATGTTGTGCTTTCTCATCTACTCTTAGGGTAGTTGCAGATTTTTTCATCCAAAATACTATTACTGGTTCAGTTTAACTTTCTTTTTAAGATACAAGTTACCTGCGGAGCGGGTACCAAACTAGTCTGAAGTGACAAACTAGGAAGATGTTGTATTGTAAGCTTATTTTCTCAGTTTTAGATGGGGGTATTGAATGTGGTGCAACTGAATGAGAACTTAGTACTATGTTGGGCATTGGGGAACCAACCAATCAAAACAGCCCTAATCAGCTAAATTCAACATGTTTTTATGTCTCTGGATCGGTTTCTTTCCTTTTTCAACTTTATCTGTGGAACAGGTTAAAACAAGATTGGTGACAATTAAAATAACTCTACTTGCCATTGAAGTTCTAGCATTTTTATAATCACGATAGAACCTTTACACGTGTTTTTTAAATATATATGCCATTTCATAAGCTGAATTTTTGTTGGTTCTCCTATACATCTCTATTCATAGTGAATTTTCCGAGCTCTAATGTTATTTAACCATGTATTCCATCCGCTTTAAATTACTCGCAAAAAATTGTGTATTTTTTGTTTGAAACTACTTCTGAATCTCATAAATCAATTGTGCATTTGTTATTCTCAACCCAGTTTTGTTCTTAATCTTCTTGAATAGTTATTACTTCTAAATATCACATTTACTGAATAGGGTTAGTTATTGTACATTGCCTTTTTATCAATTTTAACAAATCTTTTTCATCAGCCTTGTACTACATTGATTGGTAATTTGAATCGGAGGGAGTAATAACTAAAATTACAGAAGTTATGAGAGAGACGTCATAAGTCAAACAGTCAAGGATTTGTCCATATAGGATATAAAAAGAAATGACATGCAATAAGTCTCATTCCAAGAGTGCCAGTTCTTACTTTATTAAGACGTTTAAATGAAAATCCTGTAAGAAAGACGTTCCTCCATTCATTTCTTTTACTATACACTATTTATCCTTGGACTATAATTTTTTTATTTTTTATTTTTGATGTGTTTCTGCACAAATGTTTTGGATAAAAATCAGAGTGATAATATATCTACATAGATATCTTCTTCATCTGACTTTTGGTGGTTTTCCAAAATCTGTGGTTTATGGACACAGTTGGACAGTTTGATATTGCTGTATGTAAACTTGATAGTTCATTTTCTGTTGGGCAGGCCACTAGTTGGAAGCTTGAGGAGGCTATCCAACTTTTCTATATAGGAAATGAGGGTGGGGCTACCACATCATCTGTGCAATCTCCACATTCAGAAAGTGATTTGCCCCTGGCTGATCCAAGCTTGAGGTATGCTGGAAGAGTCTATATGATAGTGCAACTATGCTTGAAGTCTCTTTTACTCTATGAAGTGGTAAATGTGCTCAAAGCACTAGACTTCATGGTCTGTATGGAAGTGGCATCATAATCTACTAGATGTTTCACAAAAAGGGATCAATCACTTTATCTGTCGTTTGTCTTTATCTGGACCTTTTCCATTTAATTTTCAGTGCATCCAGAAAAGATTTGGGGGATGAAAATATCAGAGAAGGAGATGGAGATGATGTACGGCCTCCTTTACCAGTAATAAGGGATGTTCTATATGATAATCCAATGCCTTATGGGTATGTTGTTGAACTTTTTTACTCCTGTATATTATTTGTCTGTAGCGTGAATGTTGAAAACTCTGAGCTTCAAATAAGTCATCTATTGGATATTTTTATTTTACTGTAGTTCATATATTTTCTTCGGTACTAGGTGATTCCTTAGGCTTTTGTCAGTGAAAAATGGGATTTTATACGAAAATAATTTTGCTCAAAATTGTAATTTTATTCCTTCCTATGCTGATTTCTTATTTGACATCAATGAAACACAGCGTGTTAAGCCTTCCTAGGGTGATTACTGATTTGTTAGCTTGACATTCAGTGAGATAGAATAGATAAGGTTGCCTTTTATAAAGATGAAACTGTAAGAAATTACGAATTCAGTTTTAATCCTTTCTTGTTCCAGATATCCTCTTCTGTGCAAGAGGATAACTTTTTTAACCTTTTCCTATCTCTTCTTTCCTTGTTCGAGTTGGAATTGTTTTATTCTTTGCAAACACTGAGGTATTGTTATTTTTATTGTCTTTTGATCTTTCATACAAAATTTTCCTCTTTGCTCTCTAGGAGCCTCGTAGAGATCCCAATGCTTTTCCCCCTTACATGCATGCATATTTCACATAACTGAGTTGCAGATAACCCACAGCAAGAGAATTAGAGAAATTAATTTTATAGCGAAATTCAGCAGTCAGATTTTTAAGTTAGAAGGTCTAGCCTGATTCTGAATCTGTGTATTTTCACAATTGTCTTCTTTCTTTTAGCGTGTCGAGACTAGGAGGTTCAACTCACGAAGCTCATTCGGTAGTTCCCTTCCGCAACTTTGAGGAGGAAATGAAACGATCTGCTATTTGGGAAACCGAGAATGTTTCCTCCTCTACTGTAGATAGCTCCCGGGATAATCTTGCTTCTCTTTACCGCCCTCCATTTGCTTTGATGTTCCATGGGCCTTTTGAAAAGGTAAAGGTGCTTTATTGTTTGGTAAATCTTATTGTTCACTTTCTTTCCCTGCAGTTGAATGTTATCCTGTTTCAATGTTCTATCTGGTTTTATTTTTTAGAGTAATTTGCAAAATTAGTCACAAAGCTATTAATTTTGTTTGAGGTCTGTCTTTATTCTATTATTTCTATTGTATTAATCCTACAACTGTTATTGTCTGCAAATTTAGTCCCCGCCATCCTATTTTGCGGTGGTTCCGGCAAACAATTAAATCAGACGGGCAAATGAGCAATCATGAAGGGCAAATTTGTCAATTAAAAAAAACCTCATTCAGAAAAAAATAAAATTAAAACCTTACCTCACCGCATCGCCACTGCCACTGCCACTGCCACATTGCCGGCAGCACCACCCCTATCTTCCCCGCAGTCCCCCCTCCCTCAACTCTCTCATTTATATGGTAGATGTAACAATTTGTTCCTAAGTGCTTAGAACCTACAGTTTACCATTAAAAGGTAGAATATATATATATATATATATATATATATATATATATATATATATATATAAACCATCCTGTATAATTGTTAAGAAGCAACTTTTCTTGAATAATTTGTGGCACAAGAAGACTTTGAAGTTATGTTATTCGGACCCTTCGTTTATGCCTGCCGTCGACACAACACGACATGGGTATGAGATACTTACCGTATCTGGTCAACATCGATTAGACACTTTGTTTTAGATGTTTAAGTACCCGACACCGTACTCGAGTCCGAGTAACATAGCTCTGAAGGAAAAGCTAGTCCTTATGTTGATCTCCGTCTTATTCTTATAACAAGGGAGGCAGGACCAGAAACTTGCCTGTTTATTTTATCTGATTTATGTATGTTAAACTAGCATATCTCTGATTTTGTAGTTACTAGTTTTTGCTTCTTTTTCCTGTTTACTACTTTTTACGGAGAATTTTTTCCATTCAGGCAAAAGATGCTGCTAGAATGCAAAACAAGTGGCTTCTGATTAACTTGCAATCTACCAGAGAATTCAGCTCACATATGGTAAAGTTGTCTGACCTTCTCGTTCTCTTTCAACTTCAACACAGTTGAACATTTTTCCTTTTCGTGTATCTCATGTTTTGTTGGTTCTTTTATGAAGCTTAATCGTGATACTTGGGCTAATGATGCTGTTGCGCAAACTATTAAAACTAATTTCATATTCTGGCAGGTTTGTTTTCTTTTCCTTTTATTTTTTTGTGTTTTGTTTTGTTCTGTTTTTTTGGTTTTTTTGTTTCCTTCATTAAAGTTTTGGTTTGCTGACGTAAAGGTTCCAACAGAGACACGTCGTCAAAATTTTAAATGCATAAACTATATTACTGGAAGGTCGATGGAAAAGTAAGTGTTAGTTATGCAGGACAAATTAGCAAAACTGCCCCACAACAAAACTCAAGAATTCTACTACTCAAGCAAATGAAAAGCTGTAATTTAATTGCTAAAAAACTGGGATAATTGCAGGAAAAAATTAAAAGGTACTCACCCTTTGCGAAACACTAAGAGAATTCCTAGGCGTCTCACCCAGGAACTGAGGCGTTGTACCTTAGGCTTTGATTGTGCCACACCATTGGATTACAGAATAACTCTGCAGTTTCTTTTCCTTGAATAGCTATCACCTTTTTTATTGAATAGAGAACTCCTCTATTTATGGACTCGAAAGACCAAATCCTTAACTGACCACAAAAAAGACTCTTAAAAGACTCCAAGTAAAGTATAACTAGGACATCTAATCCGACTGAAATTCAAAAACTTCAAAACTGCTGCAATTAAGAAACTTCCAAAACACTTATACTCTTAAGACTCTCTCCAGAAAAACAATTAACTGTGATAAAATAAAACTCCTAAGATTCCGGCTGAAGAAATTTACTCATTTTCATATTCTGCATCTGTTAATTTCTGGATTCTGTATGGTTTTGATATTCTGGAGTCTAGGCTGGAGATAGAACATTTCCTTGCAGAGAATAGCCCAAAAGGCATAGACTAACTGAAAACCAGCTGTTCATACAATCTCTGAGCTAAGAAGGACCAAATTATTCTTAGAATTAAAATACATTAAAACAGAAAATAAGGTGGAAATTGATCTTCTAGATGAATTGCAACTTTCGCCATGCTTGGAATGTCCCAACAGATTTTGTTCTTAAGCTCGGCAATATTTTCGAGTCAATAGTTATCCTCCGTCTTTTCCTTTTTCTTATGCCTTCTATTCAAAGCCTTGTTTAGACTTGTCTGGTTGTCAATTCCTTCTTTTCATTTTCTATTGTTGATGTGTCTCTGCATTATTAATTTATTATATTATAGCTGTATGAGTCGGAAATAATATATTCTAATTCAACTTGCAATGCGTTATTTTGGATAATGGCCTTAGGTTTAATTCACAAACCTACTTTCTTTTCTTGGTTATGCTTGGAATGAAGGAATGGAGATGATATGAAAGGAGTGCCATTAGATGGAAAGGAAAGAGAGAAGAGGAGACGATCGAGATTATCGTGTTTGGATATTTGATAAGAGGCAAAGGAGAGACAAGCTACTAAAGTACATACTCCCTCCATTCCTAAATATAAGACTCTTTAGACAATTTGAGAAAATTAAGGAAGTTGTCATTTCCACCTAAACTTCCAATACTACCCCACCCTCCCTCTCTCTCACTTCTACGTCATAAAGAAAAGAAAGGAAAATATTAAAGGTATAATTGGAATAAATTGTTGACAACTAATAAAAGAACCTTAAACGACAATTAATTTGGATACCTAGATATCTCCTAAACGACAATTAATAGGGAATGGATGGAGTACTAATTAATGTTTTTTCTTTTATTTTTTTGGGGGGTGGGGTTGGGGGAGCTTACAATACATGAACAATTTAGTCAGTACAAAAAGTAAAGTCGGCCTCTTTTCCTTCCCTTTCAGTCAACTTTTAGGAATAAAGGTGACTGAGATTTTTATACTATAGAAAATTCCTCCATTTCTATTCCTTTCCTGTTTTAGTAAAAGCTTCTATCCAAGCAATATAATCTTAATCTCTCCTTTATTTTCCTCTCCTTCCGCTTCCTCAATCTAGCTTAGTAACTTCATTCTTGACCGACAAGATTTACATGGTTTTCCGTTTGGGTAAGCCAATTTTTTTTTTTTGGTTTTTTTGGGGGTGGGGTTACGTCAGATCTATACTTTGCCATGTAACCTTGTAAATATCATGTTTTACTGGTCTAGGTTATCACAACTTTTAATTAAGATAATCTAAAACTTGTTTGTTGTCTGCATTCTTCACTTGACCGCATTGGATCGGTTTGATTGAATAACCCTGTGGGTGTGCATTTATAGATTGATAGACTTGCTTCTTTTTCTTCGTTTCAATCCGTACTAAAACAAATTTCTCCTCAATTCCATCCCAGCTTGAAATTTTCTGTAAATGGTATCCGAATAAGGCTCTAATAATTTGATTGTAAAATGTTTTTACTATAAAAAAGGAATGCTCTTAAGGATTGGGTAGAACCGAGCTCTAACCTACTAAATTTAATATACTTAGTGGGCCACTTCTACACATCAGTGAAGGCTATTCATAGGAACCTGGCGCAGGGCGCAAAAGGGCACACTGAATATAAAATATCATATATATTTATAGCATGTGATTGTGAATTTTGATAAATATAATAATAAATAATTAGAAATAACATAATTAAATTAAAAATTAGAAGACTCTAATGTCTATTCATCATAAATTTTTTAATCTAAAGAGAAATGTCTTATGCCTGATCATCTTCCTCTATATTTCCTAATTTCCTATACATGTTTTCCTTTCCTCCAAGAAAAGAAAAGCTATAATCCTCTTGCCCCTCTCCTCACTATCTAAAAAAAGTGAAAATTACTCATATGATCTTGTATGTCATTACAATTAAATACAAAAAGAAAAAAATGGCTAAGGGACTTTGAGTTAAAGAAAAGGATAAAGATACCAACTACAGTCCACATCCCATACTCCTCTATTTTCTTTTGTTAAATAAATATTTAAAACTAAAAGAGAGTAATAATCCCACTGCAGTTTGTCTGCCGCTAAACTAATTTAATACAAGTTTGCTAAAACAACATGGCCACTAATTCAAAGCCTAGAAAACAAACACAACTGTTACGGGACTCTATAGTTGTACAAACAACTGAAAATATCTTCACCCTTAATTCAATATGTGATCTTCCAAATTCTCCCGTCTTCTCCACCAGTCAACTACTAACCAAGAATGCTGCTAGTAGTGTGCATTTTGTTGAATAATTTCTCGGGGGCGAATATTTGTGAACCAGCTGAAGCTTCTTCTGTTGTGCTTAATGGAGTCTTATTATAGGCGATGAGTGTAGATGAAACTTTGCTTTGATTCTTCCAATCTTTCTCACGCTCTGCTCACACACACACACACACACACACACACACACACAACCATATAATATTATTTATTTATGTATTTTTATACAGAATCACGTATCTTTCTCTCTCTGAATTTTCTGCTTTTCCAACTTATAAATTAGTTCAACAGGTTAATTGGCTCCTTGAACACTTGATCCAGATGGCACAGAGTTGGACTTAATTTTCTCAACCATATAATATTATTTATTTATTTATTTTTATACAGAATCACGTATCTTATGGCCATCCCAGTTCAGCTTCTCTATGTAGTAAATATCCTCTCTCAAGTCCATACCATTTTTCTCTATTCACTTGTAATTGCTTCTGCTATAGATGGTTCCATAGATGAGTTAGTAACTTCCTCAGAATGGGTTACTGTTTTATTATTGGTTTATAGACTTAATGTCTTTGTTGGATTTTTATATTTCTGAAGTTACTTGATTCCATGACAATTATGTTTAATCCATGCAAATGACCTTTCCTGGGCATAGAAAAAGAATAAAATGAAACCTGAATTCCAGTTGCACGTTTAAGTCCCTTGTCATTACTCGATAAAGTGTAGCGTCTATTGAAAAATAGATAAGAATTAAACTCTTGATTAATAGTTGCCTGTTTCAGACTCAGGATTTTGAATTTTTTTATCTTTTATTTTTTCCCTGTTCTGGATAATAACATTCATTACGTGCGGGCAAATGAGGCAGCATGAATTCTCATGCGATGTAGTCAGATTATTAGGTTAACAATTTTAAATTATTTACTGAATAGGGTAAGTTATGTCTATCTCTCTTACTACTATTACTAGTGAATTATTTGTTCGATTGCTGTTGTTTATTCCTGTCCTTTATCTTGCCTGTTGGCACATGTCGTCTTGTTTAACTGATTTTTTTTTCTTTTTCTGTTGTGTTCACAGGTGTATGATGATACAGAAGAGGGCAGTAAAGTGTGTACATATTACAAATTAGATTCTATACCTGTTGTAATGGTGATTGATCCTGTCACTGGTCAAAAAATGCGCTCTTGGCGTGGTATGGTTCAGCCAGAAAATTTGCTGGAGGTATATCATTTATTTCTCATATCAAATATTGACATGGGAAGCAAATTTAGCTTCAGGAATATTCTAGATGCATAAACTGTGCAAAAGTTGTTATAATTAGAGTAGTGAACTTTTTCTATTGTAGGATCTCTTACCGTTCATGGATGGTAGCCCTACAGATCATCATGTTAGCCTATCTCACAAGCGTCCCAGAGAAATTCCTCAAGCACCTCCTCTCCGAGTTCAAGGTGCGCAGATCTTAATTAACCTTTTTTTTTTCTTGATAAGCATTAGAACTTAATTAACAAGCTTAAAAGTAATATCTAAAATTGCTCGGTTTGCAATACTTATTGCTGTATAGTTTTGACAATATTTTTCTCGCTGAGAGAGAGAGAGAGAGCTGATGTTTTATACTGTTTGAGAAGTTCTAAATATTGGTTTGGGTTTTAGGGATATCAGATATGTAGATCTTTTACGTTTGTTTATGTCTCATGTTCCGAAGTTATGTTCTATGCTAATTTCCAGAGCTGCTGCTCAGGTTTAATACTGTTTGAGAAGTTCTAAATATTGGTTTGGGTTGTAGGGATATGTTGACCTTTTACGTTTGTTTATATCTCATGTTCCGGAGTTATGTTCTATTCTAATTTCCAGAGCTGCTGTCAATTGATGAAACCTCCAAGAATTATTACAAGGGAAGATTTCCCCCCACTTGTTTACTTTATTTATTTATTGTGGGGAATCAGCAATTAACTTAATGCAGGGAAGCAATATCCAGTCCTTCACCAAACTCTGAAAAGCTCTTGGATAAGAACACATAAACTGGAATACTCTTAAAAGCTGAAATTGATCTTTGAACTTTCACCTACTTCTGAAATCAAGAAGCAAATTTGATGAATTTTTTAACCTGAATTGTAGCTGGAAAATGGATCATGAAATAATCAAAAGGCAGGCAAATATGGTAACAAAAAGAGTTTAAATGTATAATTTGGTCATGATCAGGCAAGTATCATAGTAATAGGGTGTATTCCCATTTGTAGAAAGAAAAAAATCATTGACTAGTAGTTGCATTAATGCTTCTCATTACTGCCATTATTCTCTCATTGGCTGTTGCTACATCTGTTAGGCCCTTTTATGAAAAATCGTATGGTAGTCGGATATTCATTGATTTCTATTTGGTATTATACCTTTGATTGGAACTTAGCAGTCCATTCCATTTTGTTTATTTTTGAAGACAAAATTTCACCTGAACTAGTTAGATCAAGACATGAGAAAAACAGTAGTAGAATCATTTTCTGTCTACCAACGTGGACGTTAATTGCTAGCTGAATTTGCTAGAAATTTTGAAATTTTGAAATTGCCGACCTTGCCCCCCCACCAACAGGGAGGACGAAGCATTATCTCGTAATGACTCATTGTATACTTCTGCTAATAGTATGGAGATCTAATTTTTTGTGATACTCTTTTGGCGTACTCATGGTCAGGTATACATGGGTGTCCTGTGTTTTCTGTGGGCGTATACATTCTCCATTTCATCTAACTTTAGCCCTCAATAGCAGCTGCAATATGCTATGGTGTGTGCAGCAGGTGCCTTTTAACTCGTATGACAATGCACTTTAATCTGTTTCATCCAACAGCCCTTATATCAGCTGCACGCAGTAGGCGCCTTTTACTTCTTAGGGCTGCACTTTTGGTGAAATGCAGCATGAGCACCTAACCATGACAATCAGCGCATCACTTCTGGTTCACTCATCTCAATCCGGTTCCCATGCTGAACCAATCCAAGCCGTCGGGTCCTTTGATCCAAAAGCTGAGATAGCTGGTCAGGTCAACATGAAGAACTAACAACTATTTGATCCAACAGCTGAGATTGTTTCAGCACGGGAACCAAAATGCACTCAGCTCAGTCCCCTCTGACTGTCCTGAATTGCTTGTACAGTTTTCCTCTATCTAACTTTCCTTATCTAGTTATGTGGTTGTAGAAGTACGATATTTATATTATTTCTGGAGGCTTTGTGTGGATCCTTTTACGTCCTATATATTGATTGTATAGAAGTTATTGATAGTGCACATTTGCTGTTATAACAAGTGCTACAGACACATTTGGGAACTCGGATTCATTTAGTGCGTTGATATTCTTGTGTACTTTAGTCAATTTCTTACAATTATGGCTTAAACATTCACCCTGGGACTTGGGAGTAATTTAGAAACCCTCTGAGGTTTCAGGTCAAAACGAAGAAGACGAGGATTTGCAACAGGCATTGGCTGCTTCCATGGAAGGTGTAAAGGATATTGATGAAGGTTCAAAAGAAACTGATGAAGCTGGGGTGAAGGAAACAGAAAGATTAACTAGTATGCTCGTTTATCCACCTCTTCCTGAAGAACCTAAGGGTGATAGGAGTATCCTTTGTAGAGTTGGAGTCCGTCTCCCAGATGGTCGCAGACTTCAAAGGAACTTTCTCCGCACTGACCCCATCCAGGTGAATGTTTTAATAAATTACTCCGTCGTTTACTTTTAAATTAGTAGAATACTATTCTGATTATGCAAAGGAATGATGCACATCTAGGATATCATTTTGGTCCACGTTAACTAATATGTTAGGTCTGTCTCCTATCCACTCCGCTCATACCTTAATTATTGAGGATTTAATGAGTTATGTTATTGTTATTGTTGATCCTAAAAACTAAACTCTAAACGAGAAATCCTAAGTCATAAAAATATATCCCTTTTAATGGGACGGCATTGCGGATGTTTCCTTTTAATGGGAGCGTATGTTCCTTTCTGGATCTGATGTAACTTCTGACAACCGTCCATCTATTTGTTTGGCTTCCAAGGGAAAATACTACTTGTACCCTTTACCCCTTATCTCTCTTTTTAATTAAATTATTAAGAGGTTGACTGCACTGCATCACTTATTATTAAATGCTGCATTTTACTCGATGGGATCAGAATTGACTACTCCATATGGTTTCATTATATTAGCTATATTTTCACCCAAAAAAAGGAAAAAAAAACCCCTTATATTAGCTATGCACTTTTTTTCGTTGATTCATGTGGCCAGCCCCAATTGCTTTGGATTAAGGCTTTCTTCTTGTTGTTTTTGTTGTTGTTGTATGCACTTCCTTGTGACTGCACCTCCGTATCTAGAAAACTTCATTAATCTTTCAAAAGCCAAAGCAAAATAACTTGGTCTAGTTAATTGCGTACTTATTTGGGCTTTTTGGTGCTTTCAGTTGCTTTGGTCGTTCTGCATCTCTCAGCTGGACGAAGCTAAGACTAGACCATTTCGATTGACACAAGCTATCCCAGGATCTTCGAAGTGTCTGGACTATGATGTCAACTTAACTTTTGAGGAATCAGGTCTTGCCAACTCTATGATATCAGTTACATGGGAATGAAGACAGCTCCAATCCTCCGAAGATATCCTACTAGACTCTTTGCATTCAGGAAATGATTTTCTTCTTTTATCTGAAACTTTAGAAGCTCGGAAGTATCCCTTCTTTTGTTGCTACTCTCCCTGAGATGTCTCTTGAGAGGTTAGGAATGGGAACTTGTACTCAATGTACATATTTAATATTTGGATTTTTTTTTTTTTTTTTTTTTTTGCTGAATTATATTTTATATTTTATTCATCTTTTGAAGCAATGCTCTTCAAACAGTTGTTCTCTGTTAGCAGGTCGGTAGTAGTCAAAAGGACATGACTGATCATCAAGATATTCTAAGTATAGTATTGATCTCTCATAGTACGCCTTGTGAAAAATTATGAAACACAACATTTTTGGTTCCTCTAAATTTCTTCCCTGATTGTTTCATGCTTGCGGGGCATAGTCATTGGCCCTAAGCAAGGACGTTCTTGGCGATTGTGAGACTGGAACTCCAAATTGGAAACATGTATCAGATTCTAGCTTGAAGCTGAGGATGATGATTTTGATTCATGCAATATTGATTGCTGGTCCGGATTAAGTGGGTTTGCTTGACAATCCAACGGTAGCTCCTGTTGTTTTGCGGCCTCCACCAAGATAAAAGAATTGTTTAGCTTGAATTTGTGGGAAACTGCAAAATTCCAGGACAATTCAGGGATTGAACCGTTTATGCCAACTTCATAGTTTGTGTCTTAGTTTTTTGTTTGACACTAAGTCAAATGTCTTTTCAATTAGAGTCGGGTTAAAATAGATTAAGTTTTCCATCTATTTTTAAAGTTGATCGTAATTGTCTCAGTGGAAGCCTATGTTTTGGAATTTGTCAATAATAGTTGACATTTTATCCTACTCCAAATGTCACATAGATGCAAAAATTTCACCAAATAATTGTGATTTTTCTTGGAGGTTTACTGGTTTCTATGACAACGCTGATGTGGAATTTGGAATGCAGGCATGGTCTTTGATTTCCCGTCTTAGCTCTATTAATTCTCTCCCATGTCTTTGCATGGGTCATTTTAATGAAAATGAAAAAAAAATGAATATTTTTCCGATGGAAACAGAGATAAATGCAAAACTTTAAGAATGTCATTAGCGAATGTAATTTATGTGATCTTGGTTAAGTGGTATCACTATACTTGGTGCAATTTCATGGAAGTGATTGACGAAGTTTTTGTTTGGTTAGATAGGGGATCGGCTAAACAACTTTTTTTTTCTCATCTAACCATTCATCACTTGTCTGCTAAGGAGTCTGACCATCTTCCTATCTTATTAGTTCCTCCGCTAAGGAAAAATAAAAGGCAAAGAAACTATTCTAGATCTCGACCATCTCGGTTTGAATCCCTTTGGTTCCAAGAACCGAGTTTGTATGGATTTTTCAAGCACCACTTGGTCACTGCTGGCCGACTGGTCGGCTATGGGGTTATCTAGTGCTCTTAGTCGTTTCCGCACATACCTCATCGATTGGAGCTCAAAAACAGCCGGTGACATTAAATTAAGGCTTAAAAAGAAGGAGCGTTAGTTGGAGCTTATCCAGCAAAGAATAGGTCTACCCTCACATTCACTTGAGGAAGAAATAATTGTCTCAAACAAGCTAGGTAAAATTCAGGATTTGAGGGAAGCTTATTGGAAGCTCGTAGTAGAGCTACTTAGCTTGCTAAAGGGAATCATAACACTACTTATTTTCACCATAAGGCTTCTCAAAGACGCAAGAAAAATAACATTGAGGAAATAGAAGCTACTGATGGTTCCCTCAAAATTTATAAGGAGGATATTGAGGAAGTTACAACAGATTATTTTAAGTCTCTCTTTGAAGAAAAATATTATGGAACAGCTTTACACCCATGCTTAATAACTAGGTAGCTCAATCAAAAGGAGGCAAGCCTGCTTGATCAACCTTAATACAAAAAAGGAGGTTGTTAAGGGATTGAAGCAATCTTGCTTTAGGTCTTTCAACAATCTCATCTGTTGGAGTTAGCATTTGATCTAGGTGCTTCAATTGGATTGAGCAGTCAATTGGATTAGGCCGACCAATATCGAATTTGTTAACCAATTAATTGAATTGGACTGTTAAACTGGACTTGAAAAACCAGAAAGGGAGTTACAGTGAGTTAGAGGAGGTTAGGTTATAGTTATGTAATAAGTCCAAGACAATTTTGATTGTCCAGAAGAGCAAATACGAAGGTTTTGGTAAGCCTAACGATAAACCTAAGGGCAAACCTAACCAGTTCAACAAAGCATTGAAACCAAAGGGCATGGTTGCTAAAGATTGTACTTGCCATTGTGGTGAGAAAGGACATTGAAAAATGAAGTGTATATCTTGTAGTGAAGAGGCAGGAAAAATGAGAAAGTGTTGTTTCAGGCTCATGTATTTTTTTTATTTATTTATAGAAGTCAATCTATCTACTATTACTTCTTCTTGGGTTTAGATGCTGATTGTGGTTCTCACATTTATATGAATGTGCATGGGCTACAACAGAGCAGATAATTGATAAAAGGCGGAGTGGACCTTCAAGTGGGCAATGGAGCACGTGTTGTTGCCTTAGCTGTAGGGACTTATTGTTTGGCTTTGCCTTCTGGGATTGTCCTATAATTAGAGAGTTGTCTTTGTGAACCTACCTTGACAAAGAATATTTTAATATCTTGTTTGGACAAGAAATGTTTTAAAATTGAGATTAAAAACCTAAGATTGTCGTTTTATTTGAATAATATCTTTTATGGAAGTGCAGACTTCATCAATAGTGTATATGTGTTAGATCTTGATTAAAAACCTAAGATTGTCGTTTTATTTGAATAATATCTTTTATGGAAGTGCAGACTTCATCAATAGTGTATATGTGTTAGATCTTGATACGCCTATCTATAACATAAATGCTAAAAAGATTAACAATAACGGTTCAATTCCTACATATTACTGACATTGTCGCTTAGGCCATATAAATGAGAACCATATTTCCAAACTTCATAGAGATGGATTATTGGAATCATTTGATTTGAATCATATGAAACATGCGAACCTTGTTTAATGAGAAAGATGAATACATCGCCTTTTACTAGAATTGGGGAAAGAACAGATGAAATATTGAGACTTATACATAGAGATGTATGTGGACCATTCAATATACACGTTAGATGTGGTTATCTGTAATTCATTACATTTACTAATGATTTCTGTAGATATGGATACGTGTACCTTATGAAACACAAATTTGAAGCTTTTGGTGGTGGAGGTGGTTCGTTATATGATGGTGGTGGAGGTGCATTATGTGGTGGCGGTGGTGGAGGTAGTGTCACAAACTCAAT
This sequence comes from Vinca minor, assembly GCA_026122235.1. Lineage (NCBI taxonomy): Eukaryota > Viridiplantae > Streptophyta > Magnoliopsida > Gentianales > Apocynaceae > Vinca > Vinca minor. The sequence goes on along the minus strand of JAOCZM010000210.1, from coordinate 710,043 downwards.
CCCATCATAATTGGTTTCATTTCCCCTAACCGGTGCTCGTGGAGGAAGCGGATCCCTCCGTGGTTGTTGACTAGACAACCCCACATACTATCTACGAGCTCCCCTCGGACCTCAGCGTATCAATACTGCAATTGGCGTACTAAAGCCGCTGCTCTCAACGTTGTCCCCTTCTTGACAGTCCATCTTAACCCAAATAACAGTTCATATATAGAAAGCAGAAAGATAAACAACTATTTCACATAGACACTTAAGGTGCATAACACAACATAACATACGAGAAAATTACATATGAGGCGATAACTAATATAACATGTTACCACATATAACACATGACAACATATACTTAGCATACAACATGACACGGTGTCACGCCCCGGACACGAGTCTATAAGTCCGTATCCGGAAACCCGACATGACCGTATTCTCAAAGTAAACTACAAGAATATAAGGTCCTTACATTCAAAGAATCTATATCACAACATAGATATATATGTCCAAAACTCAAATGATTAACATTCCTCAAAAGCTTCATTACAAAATGAATAAAAAACTAATTCTACAAAAATGTTCAAGGTCTAAACTTTTATTCTGTACAACAAATACATGAGAATTTCTAACTTTAAAAACGCTTATATCCTCAGTCCTCCTCGTAATGGCTAACGTAATCCCATAATGATCCTCTGGAAAAGAAAAAAACACAATGAGTGAACTACAACTCAGTAAGTATAGTTTTCAGAAAAGAGATAGATTTTACAAAAGTATTGTTTTAAGCAGAATCCTTTTGACAGAAAAAGTTATATCAGAAACTTTCAGAAATTCAGACAAATTTCTCATATTTAACAAATTCAGAACATAAAAGAATTTACAGAGTGATACTTTGACCGGGATCATAGGTTTACTGAATCAGAAACATAACAGATGCTTATATATCAGTCCTAGACTTATACCCTCTAGGAATGGGTCAGAACAGAGTCTCAGCTTTTGCCCCTAGGTGGGTCAGAACATAGTCCCAACTATTACCCCGCCAAGAGGGTCAGAATAGACAGTATCCCAAGTCAACCCGCAAAGTATCAAACATAAACATAACATTCGGAATACATCAACTTGGAGTCAAAACAATAAAATTCAATAATAATCTCTCTTTTCCATTTTCACAATGAAGGTTCCAGAATAAAAATAGTGAAAATCGAGTTTATATTTCTCATGATCTAATGAATCCGAAGAACACTCAAAAGCCTTAACAAGGGAAGCAATCAAAGTGCACTAAGACAAGCTAAAGTTTCTCTTGCAACAAAATCACCATGATTAGAAGTGCCAACCAATTTTACAATTTGGAAATAGGAAACTTAAAGGTCCCACAGTAGTAGATAAAGGAAACTTGGTTGGAGAAGGATTTTAAGTTTCTGTCACAAGGTCCTATGTGGGTTAGCCCTTTTTGCATGCTGATCAAATTCTCAGAAGATTTAGAAGCTCAAAATTAGTTTTTTTTGGGTGAAATCGGCAATACGAATGCTGCCAAAGTATGCCATAAGGACAATAAAGGACACAATAAGAGACGATAAACATGTTCAGTGTTTCGAAACATTATTCATCATCTATGCACAACAAGTGGTCAGCCACGATCATCTGAATATTATAAAAGATTAATTCATAAGAGCGTAATTTCAAGGGACATTATTATCAATAGTTGCAAGGAAGGCTAGACACAGAAGAATTGGAAAAAGGAAACAGAGCATAATTAAATCCACAAATGGTTGTAGTCTATGATATCTCTTACAGCAAGTTCAATTCGCTGATCATCGGTAAACAATCAGTCGATTTTGATAAAGATAGACTCAGATTATCCCGTATTTTATATTAAAAATATAATTTTCTTACGAAAACAGAGGGATTCTATACTTACCTTTGATTTGTTCTTAAATTGCCGGAGACAAAATCTCTTCACCAACCAAACCTAACAAAAAACGTAGAGACTAATCATCAATATTCTCCCAATCTTACGGATCGTACTAACGATAGAGTGAAATTTTTTACTTTCGATCGGTGGAATGGGTACTAGAGTTGTCTCAAATTCTGTCTCCGCAAGAATGCCTCTCGTCGAAGAGAAGAAAATGATCGTAGATAAAAAAAACTAGGGTTTAGGCTAACAAGCTTAGTCCCCTAACTCTTGACTTATGCTAACCCAATCACCACAAGTTTCAAAACTTGTCAATTTGGTCTTAATAAAGGGACCGAGTTTCACACACGGTGTAACAAGTAATACAATGTAACACAACATGTGTACAATAACATATGAAGCAGTAAGTAGGCATATAAGTCCTAGTCCAGAGTCTATACCCATCTCACCTCCCACATTATATTATCCTAAGTTCATTTTAAGTTTTACGCCTAAGGTTCGACCTGCTCTGATACTATTTCTGTCATATCCCGTAACCCGGGTGATGACATGGCAGTGTCTCATTGGTCGATGAGACACCAAATCCACTAGCAGAGTTACTAAAAAAGGAATTCATTACGATATTAAAGTTCAAAAGTTTACTAACGCAACAACAGAAGCGATTTTGATCGATATTGCATTAAACATGGGAATCCCGGGCGACCGCACAAGGCCCTGTTCGACCGGAGTAATGGTCATTTGACATAGCCAAAAGATGGGAATCCCGGTCGACCGTAACCCAACCCCGGTCGACCGAAGCGTTGTGATTTACTGAATTTAAAGGGCTTTCCAGCTCATTTTTCAAACTCTTAATTTCCTCCTCTCTCAAAACTCCCAAAACCCTTGAAAAATCCTCTCTCAAAATCGAAGTCAACTCTTACCCAATCTTAAATTCCTTCCATAAACCTCTCACATACAAAATTATGAAGACAAATCAAAACTCCAATCCTCCATCAAAACCTCCAAACAAGAAAACTCCTCCAAGAAAACCCACTTCCAAAAGACCTACTAAAAAAGGAATATCAATCCTATAACCAATTGAGCCTACTCCCAAGAGATTCAAACCGAAGACAGTTGTTCAAAAAAAGGGTAAAAGGAAGGAACAAGTGGAAAGACACTCCGATGAAGAAATGGAGTGGGATGATGATCGACCTATCCCACCACCATCTACAAGATTTCAAGGAGAATCTTCAAAGTACACAACTACAAAGGTAACACCAGGATTCTACATTACGAAAGCTAAGAAAACTTATGATGCTTTAGTGAAATAAAAGAGGGGAATATTACTGGGATATGTTACAGATGACAATATTTTTGAAAAGGGGCTAGATGAGATAATTGAATATTTTAGTGAGATGGGATGGATGAACTTATTTGTTCATAATTGTGAGATGTACCCTCTAGCTACATATGAGTTTGGTGCCAATCTAAATGAAGAGGGTAGACGTGAGGATGGAGAATATTGATGGATTTTGAGGCTAGATAGCTGGGAATTTAACTTCTCGCAAGCTATGTGATGTGAAGTTGTTGGTGTTGTGCTTGAAGAAGATGGGATTAGGCCTTATGACGAATCCAGAAATCTCACCGATGAAGATATTTTGGATATTAAGAGGTTCAAGATCTACTTCAATATAACAGGGGCTTTTAGTCGATCGACGGAGAGAGAAACAAACAAGTTAGATGAATATGGTTGGATCCTTCACATCTAGTATCCAATGTGGTCATTCCTATAAAAGGCCACACAAGCTCTATCTCATATCTTCAAATAACTGTCATGCAATGACTTGTGGAAAGGAGAAAAGCTAACTTTGCGTACTTAGCTTAGAAGTACTTTAGTGGGAAAAATTGCCTATTTGGTCCTTTTCATTTTTTAAATTTTCAATTAATGTCCTTTTCGTTTAATTCGTACTTTGTACGTCCAGATCATTTTTACGACCTGCCAATAAAGGACTTCCGTCCAGATTTTTTGTCATAACTTCGTTAAGACAATCATGTTCCTCACACGTGAGTTACTTTTTAAAGAGTATTTTAGACATTTTAACATATTTTACAAATAAAAACTTAGGTACTCAATTGTTAAACAAAAAAAAACTATGAATACCCAATTAAAATTAACCAAAAGACTGTAAATCCATCCCCTTCCCTCCATCTTCATCACCTCACTCTTCTCCACTACCACGACCACCACCACCACCACTACCACTTGATAACCTTAAGAACCTTAAGAACTTAGCTCGAATGAATCCATTGTCATATACCTCACATTTGCTAGTTCTGTGATTCTTATGCGTGTTTTGGAATCCGATTCAATTGGTTAGATGAAATTAAGGATCCAAACGTCCAAAGGATTTGTAGTACATAAGCAGAATCTAGTTATCGAAGGCATGGTAGCCCAGTGGGTAACATCCACTGCCTGTGACCGAGAGGTCCATGTTCGATACCTCACTCACACAAGGGAAATGATTTAATTGTCATTTCTTTGGGTTCCCTTGTGTGAGGTCTTATACACCCCTCACGGTGCACCCGCTCAACGGGACTTCTACGACATCCGCTCAAAACGAGGTCATCTACTTCTCCCCTCACGGGGTCTTCTACTTCTCCCCTCTTGGGGTCTTCTACTTCTCCTCCTCTGGTGAGGTCTCATAATTTCTACGACACCCGCTCAACGGGACTTCTACGACATCCGCTCAAAACGAGGTCATCTACTTCTCCCCTCACGAGGTCTTCTACTTCTCCTCCTCTGGTGAGGCCTCCTAATAATAATTGTAATAAACTAGACCATACTTATAAATGGTCTAGTTTTTTTTTTAAAAAAAAAAAAAAAAAAGGCAGAATCTAGTTTTTATGGAAGATAATTGGCAAGAAATGAAGCGAATCTTAAGGACTATGGTGTTTCAAGATTCAAGATTTTTATTGTAGGCGGTTGCAGGAGGTGGTGGTTGCTGGTGGTGGATAAGGATGAGAGGGATGAAGATGGAGGGAGGAGGATGAGCTTAGAGTCTTTTTAGTTAATTTTAATTGGGTATTCATAGTTATTTTGTTTAACAATCGAGTACCCAAATTTTTCTTGTGTAAAATATGTTAAAATGCCCTTAAAAAGTAACTCACGTGTGAGGCACATTATTGGCTTGATGGGGTTTTGACAGAAATTTGGACGGAAGTCCTTTATTGACAGGTCGAAAAAACAATCTTGTCGTAAAAAGTGGGAATTAAACGAAATGGACACTAATTACAAATTCAAAAAATAAAAAGGACTAAATAGGAGATTTTGTGTACTTTAGTGAGTGTGTAATAGGGGGCTAGGGATTTCCTACCATACGTGAGTATTCTTACATTGTTATTCAAAAAGTTCAAGCTCAAACTCACAAATCCCGTTCCAAGAAAAGAAAGGTACAACATCTACAATGAAGGCAAATTCCATCAAATGCATATTCTACTTGTTAATGTAAAATGGAAATTCCATGTAAATTGTGAAGGGATTCATGGGCAGAAACTCGTTCTAAGCACCCATGAGTCCTCCCCTGAAGGATTCGCTCATACAAAAACGAATCGAAAACAGTGAAAAATTACTTACATTTTTCGGTTAAAGATGTTGTCTTTCGGATGTGTGCTGCTGCCACCAAAAGCCTTCCCTTGTGGAATCGCTTTCTACCGGTATCCACGCGACGAAACGAGCAGCGAGTGCTAGCTCTTTGTTTATGAGTTTCGGGAATATAGAAAGAAGAGAAGGGCAGAAATCCAGAAATCTGATTTCGGGAGAAATTGGTTTATTGCGGCTCAACCATTAGCACTAGGGTTTCGACCAAGAGATGTTTATATAGGTTGTGAGAGTTTGTTTCAAGAACAACTCCCACGTCCTATCCACCTCTTTTGGCAGTGGGAGTCTTCAACTCCCACGTCCCCTAGACTTCTACTGGTAGTGGGAGTCTTTATCGGATAATAACTCCCACGTAATCCCAGTTAAAACCAAATACCAAAAATACCCCTCATTCTCTCTAATTCGAAATAATAACAATTTTATTATTCTCGGAAAATAAATGTCAGATACAATGAACCTAGACACATTCTAGATTCATTGAATCTGGACATGAAGCTCGTTAACTCGTCTATGCGTGTGACCCCCTGTAGGTTCATATCACAATGGCAATGAAAACACACTTAGTAGTAGTGTGAGTTCATAAATCACAAGCGGTCCCTAGCAGGACATTGTGACTACCCAAAGTGAATGAATTTACGGTGGAACATAATATCAATCAACTATTTAATCCCTTTGTCTCGCGATATCCTAATTAAGCACAAGGCATGGTAGTCGTCACTCTTATTAAGCTTAATTGTATTTATGCTCGATCTCCAGGTAGACTGTTCCAACAAATAGTATTTGATAACCACTTTATCAAATATATTTGAGCACGGCCATGCATTTAGACAGTCTTTCTTATCGAGGGGCCCATGGATATCTCTATCTAATAAGAGAGGGACAAATTCCTTACAATGCCTCTCAAATTCAAGCCATGATAGGACACTACGTCCGATCATCAGTCGTATTGATTACTCGATTAAAAGTAACGTCCGGCTGAGTCAAAACGTGGCTCCATTCATGCTAGAATCAATGGAGACATAAGGTCTAAGGATTCTAAAATAGTATTGAGGAAGTAATACTTATGACTAAGGACCATGAAGTATTACTTCTCTAACGGATCACGTCCAATACAATGTATCCCTATATATTGCATCTATGATATGATTTGTATCTATTACACATGATCAGTAAAACATGATCATCAATCATACATCATACTAGTTTTATTTCATTGTAACGAACATTACATAAAACTAGGGACAACTAGAATAGTAATTGCATGAGCTAATGAGTTTTATTATCAAATCACACATTTGATGTTCAAAAGCAAAATTAACTATTCAGAGATATGCTCAAAAGGAATAAAATGTACAACATATGCTAATGGTCCTAGGGCACTACTAACAAATTGTACAAATAAAGAGCTATTGGCGGCGGCTATTGCAATGGGGGTTATTGTAAAGGCGAGTGACACCATCAACAAGATTATAGAGGCTATAAAGGTTTAAAGGCCTAATGAACCCCAAGCAAGAGAAGAATAATAAGTAAAAGGGAAAGGATTTGAAAATGTTCAAGAAAATCAAGGATTTGAGGATGTTCATATTGCTATTGGAGATTTGAGGATGTTCATATTGATATTGGAGATGAATTTGATCTACAAGGAAATGTCGAAGAAAATGAGGAAGTTCAAAGACAAAATGTTGAGAGAGAAGCAATACTCTACTTCTCCAAGTCCTCTCAAAACTGGACTATTTCCAAGAAATGTTCAACACAAGAATGGAAAGCTTGGAAACAATGATGGGTGACTTAGAAAACAAGGTTGATATCGTGATCAAGTATACTAAGACTAAGATATCAACATTTGTGCAAGAAGATGAGGAAGAAGAGAATGAGGCAAGTGATGATGATTCAAGTAATGAGGATAGTGGAAATGGCTCAAGTGATGGTGGGAATGATGTTGAAAATGAGGATGCCAAAGAAGAAGACAATGAAGAAGAAGAGCAAGGCATAGATGAACCTTCAATCGAAAGAGATGGTACTCAAGAGAATTAGTGGGTTGAAGTGAGAAAGTGTACAAGAATCCAAGATGAATTCAAGTTCCAAACATCCAAAATCCATGAGAATTCCTAAACTCTATCCATTTATAGCTTTTCCTACTTGTGTTATCCCCACATATCACTAGTTTAGTAATTGTTGTTTTTAAACTTTCATATCTTTGTATAAATTTCCTTTGAGGGATATATGTAACATGCCATGTTTTTCTATAATTCATTTTGCGATCTTATTTTCGTGTGTAGTGAGCTTAATGCTGATATCTTTGAGATGAAAGCTCATCTTTAACCCCATTCCCTCAACTCTTTTTGATATATGTCTAAGGGGGAGTATTTTATGCTATGATATGTGCGTAACTTGATCTATATAGCATTGAGTGTTTTTATGTTTATATCTTTAAGTATTAAGCATCTGTTTTATTTGGTTGATCGTCTATAGCTTGACTTGAGGTATAAATTGTGGTTTTGGCATTGATATATGCCTTCGTATGTTATGGCTGTTTGGATTTGCTTTGTACTGATTTCTGCAGATTTTATAGCATTATTCCATAAGTCTAGTCGACCGGACTTGGTGCTTCGGTTGACCGTATCAACTCGATCGACCTGAGGAACCTATGCGGTCGACCGAAATCAGCTTTTTAAGCAAAACAGTGATTTTCAAACTCTATATCCCGTAAGTTTTGCTTCCAACATGAGCACAACCCTAGGGGGAATTTATTAGTAAACTCTTTCATATTCCCCTCATATATGTGATAAGTGCTTACCTATTTCATATCTTAGCTTTATCACATCCATGTTGTCTTTGTACTTCTAACACATATATTGTTATAGCCAACTTGTGTGCTCTTTGTGGGAGTTGTATGGTCTTTTTAAGAGAATGTTTTGTAGCTACTTCGCTTGTTCGTTTGAGATCATGTGCATCCTATCTTGGTATCCTATCTTACTCTTGATCTTATGTTGTTTTGGTTTTCTTGATGCTTATGTTGTTATCTCTCTACGACTAACCATCTTCTTGAAGAGGAACGTGCTTTATAGTTTTATATCTATACCCCCTCTTCCTTTGATTTGTGATACATATGCTCATCATGTCTAATATTTATACATGTTATCACATTTTTTTTGCTTTGATTTTAACTTGAGTTTTGTCTTGATATAGCTAACAGTGTTTTATGGTAAAAAAGAAACTGTGCTATTTAAGGTTTTATACTCATATCGCTTTTTGATTTAGCTTTGGTTGTTTATGTGATACCCAGGACCTTTCAATAACATGTTTTATGTTCCTGTGTATTGTATGTATCTTATGTTACATTTATATTGATTAGTTTGGGGGCACACGAGCAATGATAGGAAGTTTAGGGACCTACATGTTAAGTTGGGAGTTAGTTGATGGTTATTTTTAAAAAGAAGTTGGTATGTGAAGGGTTACCATTTGAGGGAAAAAAATCCTCTGTCACCGTCAGTGCATGTTTCCGTGTCCCCAGCCAATCACAATTCACCATGTGTATATATAATTAAAACAAATATTTATATAGTAAATTCTGATTGGTTAGGGACACGGGGACATACACAAACGGGGACAGAGGATTTTCACCCCTATTTGAGATAAGAGGTCAAGGGGTTACTAAGTGTAGTTTTAGAGTTATAACCCTCCAGAATTTTGGACATATGTAGGCTATAAATAGAGGAGAAATGTAAAGAAAGTGGAAAGAAAGAAAAGAGAGAACAGGAGAGAAAACCATAGTGTTGGGAATTTGGGTAGCGAGAGAAAATATTTTGGCAGACATAGTAAATGATCTCTGATCATTCCCATATTTTAAATATAGCTATAAGACTCCTTAAACTATATTCTGATCGAAGGAGATTGGATTCTAACAAACGAATTAAGAGATAACAATTTCGGAGTACAAGGTTATGACAGTTCAAGTAAAACTAGAGTGTTGAAGATAGATTGTTAAGTTGGAGTATCAGATGGTATCTAATCGGAGTGATTCATATTTCTAAAGTTACAAGACTCATATAACAAAATTCTGAACGGTGGAGATTTGATTCCAATGGTTCGTTTAAGAGTTATTTCTTTGGGAAGTACAGGTTGAAAATTTGATTTATGGTTTCTGTTCTTCATTTTGGAGTTCCGATTAAGTGTACCAAGTAAGGGTCATTCGCTCTTGTTTTTCAGTCCTACAATGCATAAAATTTTCTTTTATCAAGTTGTGAGTTGTATGAAAGATTTCTCATGTTTTAATGCATCAAAATCAGGATGAAGAACCGAAGTATATTTGCATATGTTGTATGATTGTATATGATTCTTCTTGCATATGTTGTTGTATATTTGATGGATGCATTTCCATGAGAGTCAGCATATGCATATTCTCAATCTAGAGCTCTTGTCTGTTGGTGACTCCAGTCCAAGATATATTCTGATTATGATATGTTTATAGTGCCTGGGAGCACTGTCTTGTCCACTTTGTCCAGACCCAGACCCTTACGGGAGTACAAAGTTAGGACTGTTAACAGTGTTGTGGAATTTACGTGGATGAACAATGACATAATATGGGTATATCCTTAAATAATCATTTCAGAGCCTTACAAGTTACTATGAATTATGAATGTGAGGGCCTCCCTAAACGGCATTAATGTTTGGGTTGTTAACACTATTTTTAGTGTTATTGTCAAATAATTGAGCTCGGTTATAGAATTACTTGTTGCATGTCGTAGTAATACTCATCTTGTTAGATTCTATATGTCAGAAAGTTATATGTTATGATATGATATGTTTAAGGTGCTCGGAGCAGGATTTCTGATGTGTAAGTGATCGATATGTTAAAGTATTGTTTTTACATGCTATGTTTATGTTATGGTCATGTTTCTACATGTTAAAGTTAGTCAAAAGAAGTGTTTTTTGGATGAGATATTTGAAAGTGCAGAAAACGAGTTTTCATTCACAAAATAAGCCTGAAAAATGATTGTTCTGGTTCTCGGTCGACCGGATCAGATATAGTCGGCCGGACCAAACTACTGGGGCCAATTGCGGACGACTGGCGAGGGATTTCGATCGACCGGGATGAAAATACCCTCGATCGAAGCTCTTGTGGTCTACCGACATGCTCATTTTTGTCTTCCGGACTTTTTGTCAAAGTTTCTGTCTTGATATCGGACGACCCTTTGGTCGGCCCAAGCCTTTTGTCCATCTTCCAAGATTTTCTATTTATACTGATACTGTCCTAATTCCTGTTCTGTTCATGTGTTATTCTGTTATGTTTATGGTTTGGAAGAGTATATTCTGTTACGGGTTCGGTGTTTCATTGGTAGATGGATTGCTTCCAAGTCACCCTATGGTTATGGGGTGTGACTTAAGTGGTATCAGAGCAGGTCGAACCTTATGCTTGAATCTATATTTAGATGTTAAGCATGGAATGAACATATGATGGATTCCTTAGATACTTTAAGATGCGTTCTTGGGTAGAGATTCTAGAATAGGGAATATGTGTTTACTTACCGCTTTTTATTTGATGTCTATTGATATTTTATTTGGTCTTTATAAACACTTCCCTTGATTTACTTCTTATTCAAACTATTTGACCAAAATGCTTCTCTAGGTTTTATTTCCAACTTATCCCTCCCAAAAGTTTTTCATTTTTTATCCTTTGGATCTCTATTTTAACAAAAAAGAGGATAAAACGCTTTCCATCTTGGCGCTCGGATGAACCTTTTTATTTTGACAAAAAAGGGGTGAAAATTTAGTGTTGCAAATGTGCCATGAAAAGGTATTTTACAAAAGGAAAAAGCTATGAAATTTGGAAAATGGGAGAGATAATGGATTATTTAAAAGAGGGGGATTAATATGTTTTTTCAGATCATCTACTTGCCTTGATCATATGCTTCCTTATCTCAAGTTTTTTTTTATATCTTGTGCTTTATTTGCATTTATCATTTTGTCACTTTTTCCCATTTGCATCAATGTTTTGTCATCATAAAAAAGGGGGAAATTTTAAGCCCCAAGGGAAAATGTGATCAATTTAGTTTTGATGATAATAATCCATTGAGAAGTTCTCATGCTTGTGTGAGCTTGTGTTTTGATGATAGGATCTATAACTCAAACTTACATTGATGAAAATGGTAAGAAAGCTTCCATGAACGTCAAATGTGTAATCCTACAACATTGAAGATGCTAAAGAAAAAAGGAATACTTTGAAGGATTCAATGAGAAGAAGCTACATGCAATGCAAGACGCCATGTCACAAGCTTGAAGTGGACTACAATGCCTTAGAAGTTGTTTCCACTCAAAGAAGGAAGCTCAAGATGTTAAGAGCTACTCAATTCCAAATTGATGTATCAAGTAGTAAGCTATTAACCATTGAAGTGTTGAAGTCCATGGTACTACACTTTAGAAGATTACAATAGGACTTCACCACATGAAGAGGTTGATAAAGGCTTCAAGGAAAGCTCAAAGAACTTTCTACACTTCTAGAAGACTTGATGACCTTGAAGATTAGTCATGTTCTACTTAGGTACATCCTTGTGACTAATCTTATTTGAGAATACTAGCTTAAGTATGTAAATCTCTTGCATGATTTCAAAACCTTTATTCATACTTTGATTTGATCTTAAAAAGGTTTTGAAAACATATGTTAGTCTTTGGTTTATGCCTATGTTCTTAAACATGTTTTAAAAGACTTTGAAAAACAACTAAACATGAGTTTGAGAACATTAGAAATGCGACAAAGTGGAAAACCCACTTTTGGCCTTCAGTCCGGTCGACCTGGCCTAGACCTCGGGGATGTATCTTATGATTGGTTGCCTACTATATAGGATATAAATAGAGGACATACGAAGGAGAGAATTGGGAGAAAGAACAAGAAAGAAAATTGCGAAAACCATAGTGCTGGAAAATTTGGGCAGCAAGAGAGAATACTTTGGCAGACATAGTCAATGATCTCAGATCATTCCCATATTTTAACAATAGATACTAGACTACCTAAACTAGATTGCACTTAGAGGGATTTTCATTCTAAGTTCTAGATTAATAGATATCAACATCGGAGTAGAAGGTTGTGTCAGTTCGAGTAAAAAATAGAGTGCATAGAATAGATCATCAAGTGGAAATAGTAATCGAAGTATGATTGCCTTCATTATTTTTCCTAAAGTTAGAAGACATATAGAAGTGCATTATGAACGATGGAGATTAAGTTTCAACGTTTCCATTAAGAGTTATTGCTTATGGAAGTCACCTATACAAACTAAAGAATTCTGCTTTCTAATCTCCCTTTGATTTTATGATTAAATGTTCAAGGTAAGGATCTTTCGCTCTTGTTTTTCAGTCCTAAAATGCATGAACTGGACTTTTATCAAGTTATAAATTGTATGAAATATTTCACTTGATTGACTGCATCAAAGTTGGATGAAGAACCGGATTATGTTTGCATCTTTTGCATGATTATACTTGATAATTCTTGCATTTTATCCTTGGATATATAATTTTTGGTTCTATGATATTGCAAGTTTGGAAGTGTTATCTCATGTTGTCTATGAAATAAATTAAAGTATGATATGCCTTTGTTAGTATGTGTATGAGTAGAACCGTTTGTTAGAATATAAACGAGGTTACTAATGTGTATAAGAACCGTTTTTGTTAGAATATAAACGAGGTTACTAATGTGTATAAGAACCGTTTGTTGGAATATAAACGAGGTCACTAATAAGTATAAGAACCGTTGTTGGAATATAAACAAGGTCACTACTGTGTATAAGAACTATTTGTCAAAACACAAGTGAGGTTACTAATGGGTATAAGAACCCTTTGTTGTAATATAAACGAGGTCACTAATGTGTATAAGAACCATTTATCTAAAAACAAGTGAGGTTACTAATGTGTATAAGAACCGTTTGTTGGAATATAAACGATGTCACTAATGTGTATAAGAACCATTTGTCTAGTACAAGTGAGGTTACTAATGTGTATAAGAACCGTTTGTCGTATGCAAGTGAGGTTACTAATGTGTAAAAGGTTTAACGATATGTATGGTCCTTTCCTAAGTTTGTATGTATTGGAAGGCTACGAGTATATCAAGTTATTTTAAGTACTCGGAGTACGATTTCTGATATGTATGTGATCGATTTGATGAAGTATTGTTATGACATGTTATGGGTATGATTTGGTATTGTTTCTAAGTGTTATAAAGAGTCTAAACACAGTGATTTGGGTTGGGATTTTTGAATGTGAAGAAAATGATTTTTCCTTTACAAATTAAGCATTGAAAATGTCCTCACTGAATCTCGGTCGACCGGGGCATAGTTCTGTTGCCCGACCAAACTACTAGGACTGATCTTGGACGACTGTGATGATTTATGGGCGACCATGCACCAACGAATCTCGACAGGAGCTAATGCGGTCAACCGGTTTGTCGTGTTGGTCAAACGGAATTTTTGTAAATGTTTCTGTCCTGATCTCGGACGACCATATCGGTCGACCGACTTATGGTACCAACGTCCGAGGTTTCTCTACATGTGTATTTTCCTTTTCAAGTTATGTTCTGTATAAGCTATAAAAGTTCTGAACTCTTATGTTATGTTTTCATATATTTTACAAATGGTTACAAGATGTTTTCAGGTTATTACAAGTCAAAGATATTTTCATATGTTTTGGGAAACAGAGAATGTTTTGGAGTCTCTTTTGGTCCTTTATGTGAAACCCGGTCCCTTTATTAGGACCAAACTGTCAAGTTTTGGAATTTGTGGTGATATGGTTAGCATAAGTCTAGAGTGGGGGGACTAAGTTTGTAATTTTTGACTTTATATATAGTTATATATAGACTTGTTAGTCTAAACCCTAGTTTTTATCTACTATCGTCTTCTCTCTTTGCGACGGCAGACATTCTTGCGGAGATAGAACCTGAGACAATTCCGGTACCCGTTCTACCGATCGAAGGTAAGGTCTTTCACCGTATCGTTAGTACTATTCGTAGGATCGTGAGAGTATTGATGATTAGTCTTTGCGTTTTTTTAGGTTTTGTTGGTGAAGAGATTCCGTCTTAACAGTTTAAGAACGAATCAAAGGTAAGTATAAAATTCCTCTGATTTCTTATTAAAAGATCATATTTTTGTACAAAAATACGGGAAAATGTGGTATATTTTCTGTATAAATTGTGTACTGTCAGTGGTGGATTGAGGTCACATAAAATTAGTTCGGCCAATCTGATGTGCGAAATTGAATCCACTGATATTTTTTTTAAATCCTTGTCACGTATATTAAGTATCGATGTCGCAAAATTTTGTACAAAAGTTCTCTGTCAGAGGAGTTTCCTCTATGTTGTTGGAAACGTGCCTACATGTAGGCTTCTGTAATGGCCTCTTTTATGCCACATCATCCTTAACCCAAATATAAGATATAGTAAAAAGGAGTTTGCTCCTGTGCTTGTAAATTAATCGCCTACACCCGTTGTTTAATGATTCTTGGAACAATGGCCATTTTTCGCATAATTATCGGCGGCTATGTCTTGAATTTATGCGTGCCGAATCGGAGCCGCTGGAACATGCCAATTTGTTTTCGAAATTGTTCAAACACATATTGCTCGGCTCCATGTCTGCTTTTGCTATGTGGAGACTACTGAATGTTGTTTTTCTTTTGACATTGAACTATTCTTTAGTTTCCTAGCAAACATGATCCAATTCTTTTGAGGATTGTTTTTATTATCTCTTTTTCACTCTGTGGAAAATGGGATTCTCGTACCATTTGATAGACATCGTTTAATCGTCATTTGTTTCACGTTGTACATGTTTAATTTATATTTTTGGTTCCATATTACACATGTGCATGCGTCATCTTCCCCATAAAAAAAGAATTAAATATTATGACAATTTTATCTCTTCACTGTTCAGTAAATTGTGAGAATCGTTTTCTTCTGGACTCACGATACACTTGCTCACTAATTCCATATATAGCAATTCCTCACTAATTCCATAAATAGCAATTCCTAATCCTATATAATATCCGCACTCTATTACGCCTCGAGTGAAGGGCCTTCCATATTTTCTTTTGCTTGCCACAATCTGACTCCATTCTATGTAGGGATTGAACCTATATTAATATTTTTCAATGGCAAAAATACAGACGGATCACGGGCATATCTTGGTGACATTAAAATGTAAAATGTATATATATATATATATATATATATATATATATATAGTTTTCAGAAAATGGACAGATATATTTTAAACACAATCCTTTGTAAGAAAAGCACTTTCAGAAACTTTCAGAAGTTCAGACATATACATTATATATTAGCAGTTGCAGAACAGAACAGAATATACCGCGTGATACTTTGAACGGGGATCATAGGTTTACCGAAACAGAAACTGATATATCAGTCCTAGATTTATTCCCTCTAGGAATGGGTCAGTACAGAGTCCTAGCTTCTACCCCTAGGTGGGTCAGTACAGACAGTATTCCAAGTCAACCCGCAAAGTTTCAAGTAGTACATGAATTGAATTATTCAGAACAATGTTAATAATTTCAATATACAATAAGTATATATATATATATATATATATATATATATATATGTAACCGGATTTTTCCGGGAGGCGTTTCTATACTTACTGAGTTGTAGCTCACTCCTTGCGTTGTTGTTTTTACAGATGATGAGTTATAAGGGAACGATAGACCGTACGACGGAGACTGAGTGTAGAAGCAACTTTGGGATTACTTACGGAATGAAACTTTAGGATAATTCCATTAAGAGTATTTTTTTTTCCTCAACTTTAATGTATTAAAATTTATTGAAGAATTTTGATAGTTGTATTAAATGGGTGATTATCACTTTATGGAAATAGATTCTCTGAATGTAAGGACCTGGTATTCTTGGATTTTGATTTGAGAATACGGTCATGTCGGGTTTTCGGATCCGGACTTATAGAATCGGGTCCGGGGCGTGACACTTTATCCCAAGGGCAATCGATTCTTACTAAGCTAGTGTGGCTTACCTAATTATATTCTTATGTTTTGTAGATGATGCTGATGAAGAGACTTGGGACGGGGAGCACAACAAGTAGAACTTAAAGAAGTAATGATCATGTAATAGTATAGTGATGAACCTTCATTAAGTTGAATAACTTTAGTTCTAAGTATATGTAATTTACCTTTAAGTACTAATGAATTTATAATAAAGTTGAAGTTAATCCGTTATGTTTATGGCTTGGAAGAGTATATATTGTTAAGGTTTTTTTTTTGTCTCATTGGTAGATGAGGCATTGTATTATTTTTTTTTTATTGGTAGATGAGGCATTGTCTGATCACCTTCTGGCTACGGGGTGTGACAGAGTGTGTGTTTAAGTTCGTAAAATGTCCAAAAAATTGCTAGTTTTTGGGCTTGAAAATGGCAGCATGCCATGTCGTAGGCAACCCATAGTTAACTTCTGCACTCCACTATCCAGTGGAATAGAGTGTCAGCCAAGAAAATGGAGTATATTCAGCAAATGAAGAACACAACTGAACCATGAAGAACACAATCCACTTTGACCTTTAGAAATTTTTCATAACAAGTATGATCAATTTCTAAGAGATCTAATGTACTCTCTTTCCAATTACCTGATATCAAATGAAACCAATAGAACTTTAAAACACTTACAAACCTTTTTTAACAAACAAAAACACATTTGATCATAATGATCAAAAGTCTTAAAGAGGTTTTAAAAAATAGCATATATGTAAGCCTCAATGGATAATGTGATCAATTTAGTTTTGTAAGCCCCTAAGGGCGAACAAACTCAGTTTTTGATATTGGACAAACTTTTAATGTTGTGTCTAATGATCTTAATCTTTGTGATAGAATATCGGAACTCATTATGGAAGCTCTAAGTACTTCAATCAAGCCATTGGTATCAAGATTCAAAGTTATTCAAGGCTCATCTATCAAGATTGAAGATTGAAGACTTAGGTTTGGTTAGTTTAGCTTTGTCGTCATTAGTCGTTATCTTATAAAGCTCTAACCAAAGCTCTCATGAACATAAGCTCTACACTCTAGTCTTGCATTCACACAAACATGTTTTAAAAAGGCTTAAGTTTCAAAATGATTCTTAAATGTGTTCGTATCTTAAAAGCCTTTGTTTTCTAAGTCTAAGTCCTTTAAAATGGTTTTCCAAGTGTTCTTACTTGTTACCTTTTGGGAAAACCTTTTAGACTTCTAAAGACTTCAAAAGATTTCAAAACGTGTGAAAAATCAGCTCAGAGGTCGGATCATCCGAGTTTACCTCGGATCAACCGAGCACAAACAGAGAGTTTTTGCTGTTGAGCCTCGGTCGACCAAAGCATGGTTCGGTCGACCTAAGGGCTGGTTCGGTCGACCGACCATGGGAAAGGTTGAACCGAAGTGAGCTTCGGTCATCCGAGGTGCTATGTTCGGTCAACCGAACTCTGTGTTTTCTAGCCGTTTTTTTACCGTTGGAGAGTCGTTTTTCAGCAGATTTTGAAATGTATATATACTCCAAAGCTAGAGAATCATTCTAAGACTTGGACATACAATTTACATTGATTTCTTATCAAGTCTAAACACTCACAAAGTAAATGCTCTTCATTTCTATGATCTAAATCATTCAAGAGCAATCTTTCTAAAGCAAGACAAAGAGTGTGCTTCATATGTTCTAAAGAGCTAAACTTCTTGTACTTCAAAGGTATATCTTTCTCACTTAGAAGAGTGATTTATCTTGTTCTTTATTCATCTTTATTCCCTTTCTTAGTGATAGGGTAATTGTTGTAAAAGTCCTACTTAGTGTGGGCAAGCTCTTAGTGAGTTTTGTTTTGTGGTTGTTGTGTAAAACTCTCAGTGAGTTGTCCACAAGTGTAAAGTTCTTCTTAGTGAAGTTGTTGAAATCCTTGGGTGCGGCTCAAGGTAGTGGATGTAGATTCTAAGTGAATCGAACCACTCTAAATCCTTTGTCTTGTTATTGGGTTTTACTTTGCTTGTAATCATCTTGCTTAAACTTACAATAGCATTGCTTAGAGTTTTCAAAAAGTTTACAAGATTAGTTAAAACCCAATTCACCCCCCCCCCCTCTTGGGTTTCCTCAAGTTTTGATGATAACAAACCATTGGTAGTTCTAATGTTTGTGTTTGCATGTGTTTAATGATAGGATCTATACACTCACACCGACATTGATGAAAATGGTAAGTTTTCTTCCTATGTACATCAAAAAGGTATCATCATACTACATAGAAGAAGCTACACTTTTCAACTCCATGGTACAAGCTTGAAGTTCATCTACAATGCCTTGGAAGCAATTGCAAAGTCAATAAGAAGGAAGATCAAGGTTAAGAGCTACTCAATCCAACAAGAGAAGACGTTAGCCCAAGAAGTGATGAAGTCCAATACACTACAACTTCAAGATTGCTATAGGACTTCACCACTGGAAGAAGAGGTTGATCAAAGGCTTCAAGTCTAAGCTCCAATAAGAAATCAACTTGAAGACCTTAGAAATATTAGTCTTATGCTTATATGTACATCCTTGTGAATAATCTTACCTTTGAGAATACTAGGATATATAATGTTTAAAGCTCACACTTGCATGTTTTCAAAACCACAATTTTTACTTTGTTTCAATCTTTGAAAAGGTTTTTGAAAACTTAGGTAAGTGTTGGTTAATGCCTAAGATCTTAAAAATGTGTTTTACATCTTTACAAAACACTTAGGCATGAGTTTGAGAATATTAAGAATGTAACTAAGTGGAAAACTCACTTTAGGACTTCACTCCGGTCGACCTAACCTTGATTCGGGCGACCTGATGAAGTCCGGTCGACCGACATGTGTTGTCCGATTGACCGAGGTTGTTTTTGTCCTTAGTCAAAATTGGACTGTTCCAAAACTCCAACGGCTATATTCTCTCGAATGACCTTGCTATAGGTCGGTCGACCGAGCTATGCTTCGGGCGACCGGACCCCATCTGGCGGTCGACCAAGATGAGTCCAGAGGCTTTATAATCTTTACTTTGGAGGCAGTTCGGACGGCCTACCCCATGGTCCGGTCGACCAAAGACTGTCCTGTCAAGGAAAAATTATAGCCTTTGTAACTCGATTTGCTTGTGTATTTTGGTCCTATATAAAACTTCTAAAGCTGATTTTTCACAATTAACCAAGACATAAGAGGGCATATGCTATACACTTCATAAACAAGCAATCGTACACTTTAGAGTTTTAATCTTCAAATCATTCTTTCAAAATACATCATTTTGAATTGTGCTTAAACATATTCTATCTCTTCTATTCTAAGAAGTGATTAGAGCTTTATTTGTATACCCAATTCAAAAGGGATTTTTGTAAGAGAGCTAAATTGTAAAAGTCTCCTTTGAAAAATGCTAGTTCCTATTTTCTCTTTGTGAGAACTAGTTCTTAGTGAGTTAGGAAAAAGCTCCTTGTGAGTGTTTTCCTTTTTGTGAGGTTGTCCTCCATGTGAGGTATCTCTTTGTGAGATTGGCTCTTTGTGAACTTAGTTCTTGTGAGAATTAGAAAAACATTCTTTGTGAGTGGAGTCTTCTTTGTGAGGCATTTGTAAAAGGTTGATCACACCTTGCATTTGTTGTGAAGGGAACTTCTTAGTGAAGTGTTGAAATCCTTAGGTGTGTCCTAAAGTAGTGGATATAGATCTTTGTGATCAAACCACTATAAATCCTTGTGTTAGTTTTCTCCATCCCTTACCTCTTTACTTTATTGTTAATGAATTGTTTTATCATGTTTACTTAACTACATGAACATATTTGTTTAAGGTTTGGAGAAACTTACACATGTTTCCTTGCTTCATATATTGCTTGGCTATCTACATGGCTTTGGTCATATAATTTATAGTGTTTGCGCTTACAAGTTTTGCATCTAGGATACTTGACTTAGTGCCTCAAAGATCACATTCATAAGTCCTTTATTCCTATGTGTTGCATTTAAACACTTAAGTCATCTAAGTTGTTTCTACATTTAACTCACCTTATATTCTTAATCAACATACTTGTTGTTAAGGTGATCACTTAAGGCAAAGAAGTTTAGAAAAGCCAAAAAAATTTAGAACCTAATTCACCCCCCAGGTTCAAACTCTATCGGGTATTTCAATATCCATGCTTTGAAAACGTTATGCGTTGTTCATCTCCATGTGATTCATACAAAATTGAACAAGAGTTAGGGTTTACAAGATGAGTACCTTACGAACCAAACCCTAACATCTAAGCTTTCAAGCTTTATGACAAGTAAATCTTCAAATCTTCATTGTGATGGCCTTGGAGTCTTTTTGCACACGTTATGCCATTATTCAATTCTTGAATATTATTACCTTGTTCTCCTTTTGTACAAGCTTCTTCAGTAATGGACTTCTTATTCTTTTGTATAGGACATTCTTCAATAGGATTTCTTTTTTATCTTTATGCACTTTGTTTGAAGTACTTAGGCTTCCACCATAGAGTATCAATACTTTCATACTAGAAATTAACATTAGAGACCATATCAAATGTTTGTCAAGATGAAAACTAAGAAGAGAGCTCGTAGGGCTTACACTATTCTTTGTCGACATATTGTCAATTTATGAAGCTTGTGATATAAGTCTAACATTCTTTGATTTCTTATCTTTAAGAATTTCAATAACAAGAATGTAATTGGCTTCTCTCAAGTCCTTCACACTAAATTGACTTGACAACCAAACCTTGAGAGACGACATAACCACTACGTCATTTTCCATGAGTAACATGTCTTCTACATACAAGACCAAGAAAGTTATTTTATCATCATCCGATTTCTTATATACACATGGTTCGTCCATGTTTTGATAAATCCATATGACTTAACAGCTTCATGAAAATGCATATTTCCTGCTCTCGATGCTTGCATATGTCCGTAAATGGACTTCTTGAGCTTGCACACAATGTGCTCTCCCTTAGCAATGAATCTATGAGGATGCTTCATATAGATGTCTTCATTAATATTTCCTTAAGAGAGGTAGTTTTGATGTCCATTTTCCATATATCAAAATCATAATGACGGGCAATGACAAGGAGTAGATGAATGTATTTAAGCACGGCAACAGAAACATGTTTCCTTAGAATCAATGCCTTCTAACTAAGTGTAACCTTTTGCAACCAACCTTGCTTTAAATGTTCAACCTTTCCATCCTCCCCATGTTTTCCTCTTGCAAAGCCATTTACACCCTACATGTTTTATCCCTTCAGGTATAACTACAAGTTCCCATATTTGATTTTCGTACATAGACTAAATATCAACCTGCATTATATCTAGTAGCCATTTCACAGCATCTTTGTATGTCACAGCCTCCTCGTATATGGTGTGTTCCATTTCCCGATGGTAAAGATCCAAGAAAAGGGTTCTTTTGTCCATCTTTCAGGAGTGATGCCAACTCTCCCACTACAATGAGGCTCCACTGGCATTTGATTGGGATTAATAGTTTCATTTGTCTCCTTATTGTGATCCTTTGAAGTAGGTACCCAAGTTCCTACTTCCAATTCCTCTTGACTTGATCCCTTGGAGGAATTCTTTTGATTATCCTTCAATTATCTAGCATTGGTGCTTATGATCACCTTCTTCTACTTAGGATAATAGAAGTATACACATGATACTTTTGTATATCCCCAAAGTAGCATAGTTCTGATCTTAGTTTCTAACTTACCTCCCTTTGTCAATACATAAGTTGAACATCCTCATATCTTGAGATGCTTAAGATTTGGCTTTCTCCCATACCACAACTCAAAGGGAGTCATAGTTACTAACTTAGAAGGTACCAAGTTCAGAAGGTATGCCACATTTTCTAGGGCATTTCCCCAAAAGGATATAGGAAGAGTAGCATGAGTCATCATGCTCCTAACCATTTTCACTAATGTCCAATCCCATCTCTTTGCAATACAATTTTGCTGGAGATTCCATGGTCTAATCAACCGGGAGTTATACCGTGCTCTTTCATGTAATCTCGAAACTCACTTGAGAGATACTCTTCACCACATCTCGAGCTCAGCACTTTGAGTTGTTTACCCTTTTGACGCTCTACCTCAGCCTTAAACTTTTTGAATTTCTCAAAATAGTCAGACTTGCGTCTCATAAGGTAAATATACCCATAGCATGAGTAATTAACAGTAAAAGTGATGAAGCACTTTGTATCCACCTATTGCTTGTGTATAAAAAGGACTACACACATCAGTATGTGCTAGATCCAATACTTCTTTATCCCTTGGAGCATTTTGGTTTAATAACCTTTTGGTAATGTCTCCCATTAGACAAGATTCACATCGAAGTCATTCTTCCACTGTTAATGAAACCAAGGGACCATCACGGATAAGCCTCTGAATCCTTCTAAGATTACTGTTTCCTAGTCTCAAGTGACATACGTATGAATTGTCGAAATTTTTTTTTTCTTTTTCCTAAGTTGGATTCAAGTTCAATGTATTCACTTGATTATTAATAGGGTTCAAATGATAAAGGTTACTGTATGCATTTCATGTACATATAAGCTCTCCATTTCTATTAATTAAAACATTAGTATGTAAAGAAACAAAATAACCATGACTAATCAATTGTGAAACTGAAATAAAATTTTGTTAAAATCCTGGAACAAACAAAACATCTTTCAAAATAAGATTCTACTGAAAGAAAAAGACAAAGCAATACCGATGTCCTACATGCTTCTTGAAGACGCACTCAATAAACTTATTCACCTCCTTTAGAAATAGGGGTTCTCTTTAACCTTTGCATTGAGCCTATAAATAGACCACTTTGGCAGCACTAATAAGATGGCTACGGGTTCTTAATTACTTTTGTCACACCCCGTAACCAGGGTCGATGACATGGCAGTGTCTCATTGGTTGATGAAACACCAAAGCCGACAAACAGAGTTACTAAAGAAATTCATTTATGATATAATCCAAAAATGAGAGTTAAGCAGAGGAATCAAATTACTATGCGTGAAATACTAAGTATTACAAAGGAAAAAGTCCAACAATACTATAAATGAAATAGTTCTACGAATAAACGAATAAAAGAACTAATCTATAACTAAAGCCGGATATGGATCACTCTTCATTTTCCCCATCCCAGACGACATCATCCTCATAGTGTTGCTCGTCACCTAAATCATCTGCACAGTAAAAGTGGATGGACTGAGCTTCGGTGCTTAGTAGGGACCAATGATAAAACAAATAAGCTAAGTAGCCATATTCGTCACATCTAAACGCTTTCACAATCGAATGTATGCAAAGCACCACGCTTTACCAACACAATACACTCCATCACTACATCGTTTAGACACTAGGAATACCACTACCGCTATGACACTAAATCCTGCCATTCGAGCTCAATCGTCTAGTCACTTATTAATCAACAATGACTGTAACGGCCCCAGTTATAGTCCAAACTAGGACGGCCCAAGATGTTTCAACACGTGGGTTCAGTATGACCCCCTGAACTAAGGGTCCAAGGTTTAAGGATCCATTCTATGTATTGCCTCATCATCCCTCACCAGGGACTCCACAAAACCGCTATGGGTCCCCAATGATCTCCTCATCGGGTTAAGGCCCTGGATGTTTCACTGTTCACTTAGACCACAAAGGATCTTCTTATATGACTCGATATTCGATTGAATCCTGCTAATCAATCGTTCATAGACAAGAGCTCAAATAGAAGGCGACGACTCGGTCGACCAAAACCAAAAAGGACTGAATGACGACAACCAATTAGGACGACCCAAGATAAACATTTAGACAAGTTCATCGAATAGGCATTTAACATTTCACGATACAGTATAACACTTACAATAGCGAATCACATCATTTTCAATATAATAAAGCAGTAAATAAATTAACGAATCAGATTATAAATAATTTAATTCAAGTTCAAAGCAGTTTATGCAAAAATGAAAACAATTAAACTCAATTCATGCGATTACTATTTCGTAAATTAAATAATTTATTCTCTTTTACTGTGCAGTATATGCGATAATTAAATGACGTAGGGGGTCCCTACCTCTTACGAAGACAATTTAATAACAGAAAATCCGACACAGCACTGCCCAGTCTTACTCTCGGAGCTATAACTTTCTGCTCGGGACTCGGAATGATGTGCCGTCTGGACTCACTCGAAGCTTATTCGATTATCTTCGAATCGGTATATAGTGGACTGAAAACGGACAAGTAAAACTCCTTCGGTGATCTCTCAAAGTTCTTCCCAGAAATTAAGAACTCACAAAAAGCTCACTGTTTTCTCTCCACGACACCCTACTGTGCCGCTCCTTGATCTCTAGTATAAAATATATATAATCCCCTGATCCCCTCTGAGCCGTATATATATATACTCCTTAATCCCTCAAACCCACGCGGCGCCTTGTAACTTTATTTTATTTGTTGTGATTAGTGTCATCAAAAGCCCCTGCCCCCGTAACCCTATATAATGTATGTAATCCTATTTTATTTTAGGTGATCCCGCAAGTCCACGAAAGCCTTGGTCCTCGATCCTATTTTACGTTTCTATATTTATTTTATTTATTAAAGCAATTTTTCTAATCCCAATTAAATTCCTAATTAATCCAAATTTCAATTCAAATTAAATTATTTGTCTAAGTGAATTACTGCTAGGTCCCTCAAATACGATATAATTACGAAACGCCCCTCAACGGAACGTACCAAAAATGTAAACGTAACATGTTATAAAAAATCAAATGGACACACAATCACACGAAATAAATTACGCTACACACCTACTCACAGAAAGGGATTCAGTTTGCAAGACTCCAAAAAGGGATTCTTGCCCATGTCACGTGGCGTTAAACTCAGCAGAACTCAAGGACCTTCCACAAGGGAGGACCAAGAGCGCATGAGTAAGATCCCATATGCTTTAGCCATTAGGTCTATTATGTACGCCATGATATGCACTCGCCCGGATGTCTCATTTGCTTTAAGTATGACTAGCAGATATCAATCGACCCTCGGAGAGTCACATTGACTGCAATCAAGAGCATTCTTAAGTACTTGAGACGGACTAAATATATGTTCTTAGTTTACTGGGAGGTCCCGGAAGGAAGTCCAGTTGTAAATGGTTACACGGACGCAAGCTTCCGGGATCGACGTAGATGATTATAGATCGCAATCTGCTTTTTTGTTTTGTTTGAATGGAGGTGCCGTGAGCTGGAAGAGCTCAAAGCAAGAAACCGTGGCCGACTCTACAACAGAAGTCTGAGTATCTAGTCGCTCTCCAGCGCACTAAAGAAGCTCGTTTGGATCGTGAAGTTTGTTGATGAACTAGGTGTCGTCCCCTAGCATTGTGAACCCAGGTGGACCTCTATTGTGATAGTATCGGTGCCATTTCACAAGCTAAGGAACCTAGATCTCACCAACGATCCAAACACATTCTCGAAAGCGCTTCCATCCGATTAGAGAGATCATCGACAGAGGAGACGTTAGTATTTGCAAAGTTCATACAGGGGACGACAACATTGCGGATCCATTGACCAAGCCACTCCCTCACCCTCTAAACATGAGAGTCATACTAGGTCAATGGGATTGAGGATCATGTATGATTGGATCTAGGGCAAGTGGGAGATTGTTAGTAGTGCCCTAGGACCATTAGCACATGTTGTGCGTTTTATTATCTTTTGAGCATGTAATTGAATAGTTAATTTTGCTTTTGATTATCAAATGTGTGATTTGATAGTAAAACTCATTAGCTTATGTAATTACTATTCTAGAAGTCCCTAGTTTTATGTAATGCTTAATTACTATGAAATAAAACTAGTATGATTGTTGATTGATGATCTTGTTTTACTGATCATGTGTAATGAATACAAATCATATCATAGATGCAATATATAGGGATACATTGTATTGGACGTGATCCGTCAGAGAAATAATACTTCATGGTCTTAAGTCATAAGTATTACTTCCTCAATACTATTTTAGAATCCTTAGACCTTATGTCTTCATTGATTCTAGTATGAATGGAGCCACGCTTTTGACTCACATGGACGTTACTTGTAACAGAGTAATCAATACGACTGATGATCGGATGTAGTGCCCTATCATAGCTTGAATGTGAGAGACATTGTAAGGAATTTGTCCCTCTCTATTATTAGAGAGAGATATCCATGGGCCCCTCGATAGGGAAAGACTGTTTAAATGCATGGCCGTGCTCAAATGTATTTGATAAAGTGGTTATCAAATGCTATTTGTCGAAACAGTCTACCTGGAGATCGAGCATAAATACAATTAAGCTTAATAAGGGTGACGACCACCGTGCCTTATGCTTAATTAGGATATCGCGAGACAAAGGGATTAAATAATAGATTGATATTAGGTTCCGTTGTATATTTATTCACTTTGGGTAGTCACAGTGTCCTGCTGGGGACCGCTTGTGATTTATGAACTCACACTACTACTAAGTGTGTTTTCATTGCCATTGTGATATGAACCTACAGGGTCACACGCATAGACGAGCTAACGAGCTTCATGTCCAGATTCAATGAATCTAGAATGTGTCTTGGTTCATTGTATCTGACATTCACTTTTCTGAGAATAATAAAGTGTTATTATTCGAATTAGAGATAAGGGGCATTTTCGGTATAGCTGGAATTACGTGGGAGTTATTATCTGATAAAGACTCCCACTACCAGCAGAAGTCTAGTGCACGTGGGAGTTATATACTCCCACTGCCAAAAGAGGTTGATAGGACGTGGGAGTTTAGACTCCCACTTCTGAGAGAAGTGGAGGACGTGAGAGTTGGTTATGGGAACAAACTCTCACACCCTATATAATTAACTCTCAGCCGAAACCCTAGCCTACCTTTGCTTTAGCCGCAATTAAACAACTCTCTGAAATCTGATTTCGGATTTTCTGCCTCTCCCTTTTCTCTATAATTCCCGAATCTCAGAAAAACGAAGAGCTAGCAATCGCTGCTCGTTTCGTCGCGTGGATACCGGTAGAGGGTCTTTCCGCAAAGGGAGATCAATCGGTAGCAGCATCCGATCCAAGAAACGTCATCCTCCATTCATGAAGTAGCTTCTTGAATCCAAAACGTAAGTCTTTTCTTGCTGTTTTCGAATTGTTGCATATGAGCGGATCCTTCAGGGGAGGATCCATGGGTGTTTGGAACGAGTTTCCGCCCATGAATCCCTTCAGAAACCTTTTCCCCTGTCGTGATGATAGAGTCAATTTGGATTTTACTTGCCATAGCCGCATATTATGACTGTGAGATGTGGCAAATGGATGTTAAGACTGCGTTTCTTAATGGAAACCTTCTCGAGGATGTGTATATGACACAACCTGAGGGGTTTGTTGATCCAACAAATCCTAGCAAAGTGTGTAAGCTTCAAAGGTCCATTTATGGATTGAAGCAAGCATCTCGAAGCTGGAATCGTCGCTTTGATGAACGTATTAAAGAATTCGGTTTCATCAAAAACGAAGACGAGCCTTGTGTTTATAAGAAAGTAACTAATAATGCAGTAGTGTTCCTAATGCTTTATGTGGATGACATCTTACTGATTGGAAATGACATCCCCACATTACAAAGCGTAAAAGCTTGGTTGGGGAAGTGCTTTTCCATGAAAGACTTAGGCGAGGCTACATACATTTTGGGTAGTAGAATCTATAGAGATAGATCTAACAAAATGATCGCCTAAGCCTGAGTGGATACATTGACAAGGTCATCAAAAGCAGTTCGGGCTTTGCAAGACTCCAAAAAGGGATTCTTGCCCATGTCACATGGCGTTAAACTCAAAGCAGAACTCAAGGACCCTCCACAAGGGAGGACCAAGAGCGCATGAGTAAGATCCCATATGCTTCAGACCATTGGGTCTATTATGTACGCCATGATATGCACTCGCCCTGATGTCTCATTTGCTTTTAAGTATGACTAGCGGATATCAATCGACCCCGAGAGTCGCATTGACTGCAAAGTCAAGAGCATTCTTAAGTATTTGAGAAGGACTAAATATATGTTCTTAGTTTACTGAGGTCGTGAAGGAAGTCCAGTTGTAAATGGTTACACAGACGCAAGCTTCCGGATCGACGTAGACGATTATAGATCGCAATCTGGTTTTGTGTTTTGTTTGAATGGAGGTGCTGTGAGTCGGAAGAGCTCAAAGCAAGAAACCGTGGCCGACTCTACAATGTAGGTCGAGTATATAGTCGCTTCTCAAGCAATGCAAAGAAGCTCGCTTTGGATCGGGAAGTTTGTTGATGAACTAGGTGTCGTCCCCTAGCATTGTGAACCCAGATGGACCTCTATTGTGATAGTATCGGTGCCATTTCACAAGCTAAGGAACCTAGATCTCACCAACGATCCAAACACATTCTCAGGGCGCTTTCCATCCGATTAGAGAGATCATCGACGAGAGGAGACGTTAGTATTTGCAAAGTTCATACAGACGACAACATTGCAGATCCATTGACCAAGCCACTCCCTCAGCCTAAACATGAGAGTCATACTAGGTCAATGGGATTGAAGATCATGTATGATTGGATCTAGGGCAAGTGGGAGATTGTTAGTAGTGCCCTAGGACCATTAGCATATGTTGTACGTTTTATATCTTTTTGAGCATTTCATATGAATAGTAAATTTTGCTTATGAACATCAAATGCGTGATTTGATAGTAAAACTCATTTGCTTATGTAATTACTATTCTAGTTGTCCCTAGTTTTATGTAATCTATTTTACAATGAAATAAAACTAGTATGATGTTTGATTGATGATTACGTTTTACTAATCATGTGTAATGAATACAAATCATATCATAGATGCAATATATAGGGATACATTGTATTGGACGTGATCTGTTAGAGAAGTAATACTTCATGGTCCTTAGTCACAAGTATTACTTCCTCAATACTATTTTAGAATCCTTAGACCTTATGTCTCCATTTGATTCTAGCATGAATGGAGCCACGTTTTGACTCGACCGTACGTTGCTTTTAATCGAGTAATCAATACGATCGATGATCGGATGTAGCGCCCTATCATGGCTTGAATGTGAGAGGCATTGTAAGGAATTTGTCCTCTCTATTATTAGAGAGAGATATCCATGGGCCCCTCGATAGGGAAAGACTGTCTAAATGCATGGTCGTGCTCAAATGTATTTGATAAAGTGGTTATCAGATACTATTTGTTGGAACAGTTTACCTAGAGATTGAGCATAAAT
This sequence comes from Vinca minor, assembly GCA_026122235.1. Taxonomy (NCBI): domain Eukaryota; kingdom Viridiplantae; phylum Streptophyta; class Magnoliopsida; order Gentianales; family Apocynaceae; genus Vinca; species Vinca minor. The sequence continues at coordinate 680,325 of JAOCZM010000210.1, read as the reverse complement.
ATAATTAAGCTTAATAAGGGTGACGACTACCATGCCTTATGCTTAATTAGGATATCGCGAGACAAAGGGATTAAATAGTGGATTGATATTAGGTTCCGTTGTATATTCATTCACTTTGGGTAGTCACAATGTCCTGCTAGGGACCGCTTGTGATTTATGAACTCACACTACTACTAAGTGTGTTTTTATTGCCATTGTGATATGAACCTACAGGGTCACACGCATAGACGAGCTAACGAGCTTCATGTCCATATTCAATGAATCTAGAATGTGTCTAGGTTCATTGTATCTGACATTCACTTTTCTGAGAATAATAAAGTGTTATAATCGAATTAGAGATAAGGGGCATTTTCGGTATAGCTGGGATTACGTGGGAGTTATTATCCGATAAAGACTCCCACTACCAGTAGAAGTCTAGAGGACGTGGGAATTGAGGACTCCCATTGCCGAGAAAAGTTGAGGACCTGAGAATTAGTTCTGGGAACAAACTCTCACACCCTATATAATGATCTCTTGGCCGAAACCCTAGAGTGCGAATGCTTTTCAGCCGAAATACCTTGATATCTAGAAAACAGTTTTCTTCCTCTCCCTTTTCTCTCTAATTCCCGAATCTCAGAAAAAACGAAGAGCTAGCAATCGCTGCCCGTTTCATCGCGTAGATACCGGTAGAGGGACTTTCCGCAAAGGGAGATCAATCGGTGGCAGCATCCGATCCAAGAAACAGCTTCTTCCATTCAAGAATCCGATTCTAGAACCCAAAATGTAAGTTTTTCTTGCTGTTTTTCGATTTGTTTTGTATGAGCGGATCCTTCAGGGGAGGACTCATGGGTGTTTGGAACGAGTTTCCGCCCATGAATCCCTTCAGGCGGTACTTTTCCGATAAATTTTCTTTACTTTCTCAAATTGAACCTACTTGTCTTATTGATGCTTTAGAAGATTGTTTTTGGATTATTTTCACGCAAGAAGAGTTGAACCAATTTGAAAGAAATCAAGCGTGGTCTCTAGTCCCTAGAACCCTAACCATTTTATTATTGGTACAAAATGAATTTTTAGAAACAAGCTAGATGAACTTTGTGAAATCATAAGACACAAAGCTAGGCTTGTTGCCCAAGGATTCAATCAAGAGGAGGGTATTGATTTTGAGGAATCTTTTGCACCGGTTGCTAGACTTGAGTCTATTAGGATTCTTTTGGCTTTTGCTTCCTTTAAAGGTTTTAAACTCTTTCAAACTGATGTTAAAAGTGCTTTCCTAAAAGGTTGCATTGAGGAGGAAGTTTATGTTGAACAACTTCCCATTTTATTCATGAATTTTTTTCCAAACAATGTTTATAAACTTTCAAAAGGTTTATATATATATATATATATATGGTCTTAAACAAGCTCCTCGTATTGGTATGAAAGACTAGCAATTTTCTTCTTGCAAATGGATTTTTATGTGGAAAAGTAGAAATGGCACTTTTTATTAAAACAAATGAGTTCAACTATATCTTGCTTGTTCAAATCTATGTTGATGACATTATATTTTGTGCTACTAATGTTTCATTATGTGAAGAATTTGCTAAGTTGATGCATGATGGGTGAACTCAGCCTCTTCCTTGCACTTCAAATTAAGCAAACCAATGAGGGGATATTCATCAATCAAGCCAAATACACAAAGGAGCTAATCAAGATATTTAGGATGAGTGAGGCTAAGGAAAGAAAGACTCCCACGAGCTCAACACTAAAGCTTGACAAGGATGAAAAGGATAAGAAAGTTGATGAGTTCAAGTATAGAGGTATGATTGGTAGCTTGCTTTATTTAACTGCTGATAGACCCGATATCATGTTTGTGGTTTGCTTATATGCTCGTTTCCAATCTTATCCTAAGGAATCACATCTAATAGCCGTTAAACGTATTCTTATATATCTTGTACTCTCTTTTGATTATGGTCTTTGGTATTCAAGAACCGAGTCATGTGACTTAGCCGATGCCGCCGGATGTAGAGTCGAGCGAAAGAGTACTAGTGGTCATTGTTAATTCCTTGGTCATACTCTTGTGTCTTGGCATAACAAGAAACAAGCATGTATACCTCTTTGCACTACCGAGGCCGAATATATCGCTACCGATAGTGGTTGTGCTTAAGTTCTTTGGATGAAGCATACCTTACTTGAATTTTGTCTTGTGTTTAACAATCTGTCTATTTCGTGTGATAACACTAGTGCACTTGACTAAGAATATTTTTCAATACTCTAGGACAAAGCACATAGAAATTACACCCAACTTCATAAGAGATCGTGTTGCTAAAGGAGATGTGTGTGTTGATTTTGTGAGTACGGATGACCAACTAGTTGATATTTTCACAAAACATCGTGTTCTGAAAAAATTTGATTACCTAAGGTGCTACCTAAGAATCACAAAGTTTCAAATTTAATGTGTTTGTTGAGATTGTGCAGAAAACAGGGCAATCTTGGTCGACCGAAGAAATGGTAAAATCTACAAGGAAAATTAAAGGCAATTCAGTAGACAAAATATGGACAAGTTGAGACAAATACCCGACATTTAGAAGATGTCATTATATGCTCATCTAAGAGAGTTCCATTGACATCTATATCACCATAATAAAGCAAAAGTTGCATGCATCATTCGAGAACGTATGTTAACACCGCCAGACGACAATAATATTTCTTCATTAATCAATAGTCACCCAAAACAATAGTTACTTTAATCTTTACATTTCCAAAAAAAGATGACTAATTTAGAAGAAATTATTCCAAACATGAAGGATGAATTTGACATAGTATCTAGGATCTAAAAACAATATTAGTCAAAAACATGGATAAAACAGCAGCTACAACTACCTCAACTCAAGGAACGTTAAAGGAAAAAAAGAAGATAGAAAATACTTGTAAGTTTAACAGCAATCACACTTGACAGACTTGCTACAAATCTATCTCCTCAAATAATAGATAACTACATGGGTACAAACAATTGAAAATGTCACATGGGCACAAGATTAGAGATCCACTTTTTGTCATGATAATTATATAGACAAAGTATGGACCTAGAATTCATTAAGTGAATCTCTATTTTACCCTAAGGTTGATTATCTTTTAAAATCTTAAAAGCTCATAAATGACCTTACCTTTGATCATTCAAAGGTCATCATTCCTTTTGTTTCATATTTATAACCTATCACATTATATCAAAGTTTGTCATAATAAAAAACGAGGAGATTGTAAGGCCTAAGGGCTAATATCTCTATTTTGATGAACGGCAAACCATTTATGAGGTTTAACGTTATATTTGTTTATGTGATAGATATCAAGGAAGTACCGAGTTCTTCAAGATGTACTAACAAGTTATATAGCATCCTTACACATTGAAGATTTAATAAATACCTCTACATGAAGAAAGCATGAAGACTTAGGTGTATGATAGGGGTAGATTATCTTATATCTTGTAATTGTTGGAGTACATTTATTCAAAGGTGCGCTAATTCGATTGGGCCAGGCCGGGATTGGATTGGGCCCTTAGTCGGGTTGGGCTGACCAATATGATTGGGCCGACCAACCCATTTGGATCAATCAATTCGATTGGGCCGGGCCGGGCCGGGATTGGATTGGGCCCTTAATCGGGTTGGGCCGACCAATATGATTGGGCCGACCAACCCATTTGGACCGACCTTATGGCTGGACATTTGGATATATTTTCCAGCCCTTTTATCTCTTAGAAAGGTGGTTGAAATGGTAGAGAAAGTGGAGGAGTGGTTTCCTCCATGATCTCCCACTTCCCCCTTTCACTCTCCCCTCTATCCTACGAATGACTAGGGAAAATACTGATTTTCTCTATGCATTCTAAGTAGTTTTTCTCCAGCTTTTTGAGAGCTTAGAGAAGAGAGAAAAAGAGAGAACATTGAGTAAGAAAAGAAAAACTGTTTTTTTGTTCTTCCAAGAAGGTCATACTTCATACTCCATCTTGAAGAGAGTCTTCAAGACTTCTACGAGGCATTGGCTAGCACCAAGCGGTAGAAGACCATCCCCGGAAGATCGAGTGGATACTGGGAGAGACGGAGCCTGCGTTGGTGGCGTTCCGTTTGTGACAACAAACTGCAGCTGAAACCGTTTCAGCTATCCTAACACTTCTAAAGGTATAATACTATCCCATAGTCTTAGGTTCTTACTCGTGAAAGATCCTGATAGAGGTGGGTCACTTTATTTACGCTGCACTAACTGTTTTTGACCCGGTTATTCCTCTAACAGTGGTATCAGAGCCACTCACGAGTACCCTATAGACTTAATGTGCTATAGTATTAGAATATGGATTATGAATCTATATTTTGCATGCCTTAGGATTGCTAGAAATGTTGTATATGATGTATGACATGTTTTTCATCATTTTGAATGTATGAGAATCGAGATTTTCCAGTTTTGAAGTCATTCAAAAGCTGGAAAAACTCTCAGTTTCTAGCCCTTCGGTCGACCGGGACTCGGTTCCGGTCGACCGAGGTAAGACAGAAGCTACTGATATTTGGTTCGGATCAACCAAGTTGGTCTTCAGTCGATCTGAGTTGGTCTTCGGTCGACCGAAGTGCCTGTTTGGTCAACCGAGTACTCTCAGTACTTGTTCGTTCGACCGAACTTGGTGGCCGGTCAACCGAACTGACCAGAATATGAAATGTTCTGTTTGCTAGTTGCTCATTATTTTTCATAAATTGTTATGTTAATTGAGCATGATGCATAGTAGTCGCCTTTACCCTGTTGGTTTAATTTTATAATACGATCTGCGTATCGTGCCTATTTTATTATTCAAAAGTTGTAATTTTCTTCTCAACAAATCCCCTCGAATGTAACTCGAGGTTTCCTTAGAATTTTGTAATTCTAGATTAGGAGAAGGTACAGCTGTGAAGATTTGGAGGCAACCACCTGAAGGTCAAGACGGTGTAGAATAGAGTATTTTCTTTTCACACCCATAGACTGACTTCACGGTTTTTCCATTGGCTTGGAAAAACCGAATAGGATATGGCGATTACTATTGTATTTTACTTTTATGTATTGGATGCATATGTATATAAGCATAAACTGTTTTATTTATGCTTTTCTAGGTGAGATTGTTAAAAACAAAAATCCCTCAATTAAATATTAATTAGTGCCTTCCTAAGTTTGGCCCTCGTCATGGCCTACATCGACATTAGTATGGGACATGCCAAAGCTGTGCATACGTGTCTATCCGGGTGAGGCGTGAAGGACAAGTTGTGATATCCGCCGGCTAAAACTTAGGGTCCTAGTTAACTGGATTATCTCAATAAATGGATTGAGGATCTAGAGGCAAAAGAGTTGAGAAAAGTGTATAATGATACGCTTGAACAAATGTTATTCACTCAACTAACCAAGAATTACATAATTTGATGTAATTGGCAAACGTTGCCTACCTAAATAACCAAGTTTTGGGCGAACAGCCAAAGCTGACTCAGAACGAGGTGAAATATGGATCTTGGCCCGCTAGAAAGTTAACGAACTTTCCGAGTTGATAATGAGGGTTATTCACTCGAAGAAAATAGTGGGAGAAATCATTAAAAAGATAAAGACCTAATAATGATTTTTTACTGTACTTTACTTTGCATATGTATTTTGTTGTAGAAAAAATGGCAAATTCAACCCAAACACTATCATCGCATTCCCGTCCTTGAGAAGGACAAATTAGAGGGAGTTAACTTCCTCGATCGGGTTCAGAACTTGAGAATCGTTCTCAAGCATGAAAGAAAGTCGTATGTCCCGAATGCACTCTATTCCTCGCTACACTGAGGCTCGCGCTGCACTGCCGATAGAAGTGCTTATCGAAGCATGTTAGTGATGCTTTAGATGTGTCTAGCCTCATGCTTGTCACCATGAACTCTTCAGAAGCAACATGAGGACATGGGGGCTTATAAGATGCTGGCTCACCTGAAGCAACTATATCAGGGGCAAACACGCCAGGAGAGATTCGATGAATCGAAATCTCTTTCAGATGCAAAATGTCCGAAGGAATGCCGGTAGGAACTCACGTTCTTAAGATGATAGGTTATGTTCGTAACCTTGAAAAACTGGGATTTCCTTTGGGACAAGAGTCGTCGACCGATTTGATCTTGCAATCGTTGCTCGAATCATACAGTCAGTTCATTCTGAATTATCACATGAATGAAAGTGACAAGCCATTGCCTGAGTTGTTGAATATGCTGAGGACTGCTGAGAAGGAAATAGGCAAGTCCAATCCCAACACCATACTTATGGTGCAAAAGGGCAAAGGCAAAGGTTTTGTGAAACCAAAAGGCAAACCGAAAGGTAAGCCCAAGGGCAAGTAAACCACTTTTAACAATGCACTGAAACCTAAGGGTGGTGTAGCCAAGGACTCTATCTATCATCACTGTGGTGAGAAGGGTCACTGGAAAAGGAACTGTGTTAGCCCGAAGGGCAAAATATTCTATGTTGTTTTGATGATAACAAACCATTGATAGTTCTAATGTTTGTGTGAGCATGTTCTATGTAATAGGATCCTTAGCACTCACATCGACATTGATGAAAATGGTAAGTTAGCTTCTTGTGTAAACGAAGGTATGTATATTACACACAAGAAAGCTATTTTATGGAAGGAAGGTGGCAAGGAGGTTGGTTGGGAAATAGGGCTCTTCAAATAGTCCCTAATGTATATGGCATAAGAACTTAACATGCTAGTGCTTATGTTTCTCGTTCCATCTTGGTTTATCTTACAAGCACTTAGCTTTACACTTATTTTTTCTTATATCCTTTTGCCATGCTTCCTTGTACTTAAAATTGTCCATATCCTATCTAATTACATCAAAGTTTGTCATAATAAAAAAGGGGGAGATTGTTAGCCCTAAGGGCGATCGAACTCGGTTTTTGATAATGGACAAACACTTGATGTTGTGTCTAATGTTTATATCTTTGTGATAGAATATCGGAACTAATATTGGAAGCTCTAAGTACTTCAATCAAGCCATGATCAAGATTCAAAGTCGTATTATTCAAGGCTCATCTTTCAAGATTGAAGATTGAAGACTTAGGTTTGGTTAGATTAGCTTTGTCGTTATAAGTCTTTATCTTATATAGCTCTAACCAAAGCTCTCATGAACATAAGCTCTACACTATAGTCTTGCATGTTTTCATAAACACGTTTTCAAAAGGCTAAGTTTCAAATTGATCCTTACATGAGTTCGTATTTCAAAAGCCTTTGTTTTCTAAGTCTAAGTCCTTTAAAATGGTTTTCCAAGTGTTCTTACTTGTTACCTTTTAGGAAAACATTTTAGACTTTAAAAGACATCAAAAGATTTCAAAACGTGTGAAAAATAAACTTAGGAAGTCGGTCAACCGAGTTTTTGCTCGAATCAACCGAAGCCAAACAGAGACAAGATCTGCCTAGCCTCGGTCGACCGAGGTACTTGGAAGGTCGACCGACCCTGTGCTCGGTCATCCGAAGTGCCATGTTCGGTCAACCGAACTCTGCTTTTACTAGCCGTTATTTGACCGTTGGAGAGTCATTTTTCAGCCATATTTTGAAATGTATATATACTCCAAAGCTAGAGAATCATTCCAAGACTTGGACATACAAATTACATTGATATCTTATCAAGTCTAAACACCTCCAAAGCAAAAACACTTGATCTCCATTATCTAATTTATTCAAAGGTGTTATTTCAAAAAGCAAGACAAAGAGTGGAATTCATATGTTCAAAAGAGCTTAAACATTCTTGTACTTCAAAGGTATATTTCTCACTTATAAGAGTGATCAACCTTGTTCTTTAAACATTCAATTCCCTTTCTAAGTGATTGGGTAATTCTTGTAAAAGTCCTACTTTGTGTGGGCAATTTGTAAAGTCCTACTTAGTGTGGGCAAGCTCTTAGTGAGTTTTTCATTGTGTGGTTGTGTTGTAAAACTCTTAGTGAGTTAGCCACAATTGTAAACATTCTTCTTAGTGAAGTTGTTTGAAATCCTTGGGTGCGGCTCAAGGTAGTGGATGTAGATTCTAAGTGAATCGAACCACTCTAAATCCTTTGTCTTGTTATTGGGTTTTGTTTTGCTATTGCTCATCTTGCTCAAACTTACACTTGCATTGCAAAGCTTCGAAAAAGTTTACAAGATTAGTTAAAACCCAATTCATCCCCCTCTTGTGTTTTACAAACTGGAAAAGGAACTGCAAAAGCTATCTTGCAGGGAAAAGGTTGGAAAAGGAGAAAGCAAATGTTGTTTCGGGCTCAGGTATATATGTTGTAGATATTAATATGATTGATATCACTTTAAATACAACTACTTCTTGGGTATTTGATACCGGATGTGGTTCTCACATTTGTACTAATGTGCAGGGACTGCAAATGAGTAGAGAGTTGGCAAAGGGTGAAGTGGAACTACGAGTTGGCAACGGAGCACGTGTTGCAACCCTAACTGTAGGGACTTGTACTTTTACTTTGCCTTCAGGGCTTGTTTTGGGTTTAGAAAACTGTTTCTATGTACCTAGTTTAATTAAGAATATTATTTCAGTTTCTTGTTTGGACAAGAAAGGTTTTGAGATTTCGATCAAAAACCAACGAGTGTCGTTATTTCTGGATAATATGTTTTATGCAAGCGCCTCTTTGATTAATGGTCTATATGTTTTAGATCTTGATATGCCAATTTTAAATATAAATACCAAAAGGATTAAGACTAATGATTCTAATCCGACATACCTCTGGCATTGTCGCTTAGGCCACATAAACGAAGACCGCATATCCAAACTCCATAAAGATGGGCTGTTGGAATCATTTGACTTCGAGTCTTATGATCGATGCGAATCTTGTTTGTTGGGTAAGATGGCAGCATCACCTTTCACTAAGCTAGGTAAGAGAGTTGATGCTTTATTAGGACTAATACTGAAGGGATTCATGGGCGGAAACTCGTTCCAAACACCCATGGATCCTCCCCTGAAGGATCCGCTCATATGAAACAATTCGAAAAACGAGCAAGAAAAAACTTACGCTTTAGGATTCAAGAAGCTACTTGAATGGAGGATGACGTTTCTTGGATCGGATCGTCGCTACCGATTGATCTCCCTTTCGCGGAAAGTCCCTCTACCGGTATCCACGCGACTAAAACAGGGCAACGATTGCTAGCTCTTCGCTTTTCGAGATTCGGGAATTAGAGAGAAAAGGGAGAGGCAAGAATAGAAAACGGTTTTCTGATTCTATGTATTATTTCGGCTGAAAACATTAGTCTTCTAGGTTTCGGCTAAGAGATGTTATATAGAGTGTGAGAGTTCGTTACTAGAACAACTCCCACCTCTATTCAACTTCTCTCGGCACTGGGAGTCTCAAAATCCCACGTTCCTAGACTTTACTGGGTAGTGGGAGTCCTTATCTGGATAATAACTCCCACGTAATCCCAGACTATGGGTAAAATACCGAAATTGCCCCTATCTCTAATTCGAATAATAAACACTTTATTATTTTCGAAAAGTGAATGTCGATACAACGAACCTAGACACATTCTAGATTCATCGAATCCGGACATGAAGCTCATAGCTCGCTCTATGCGTGTGACCTTGTAGGTTCATCTCACAATGGCAATGAAAACACACTTAGTAGTAGTGTGAGTTCATAAATCACAAGCGGTCCCTAGCAGGACATTGTGACTACCCAAAGTGAATGAATATACAACGAAACCTAATATCAATCCACTATTTAATCCCTTTGTCTCGTGATATCCTAATTAAGCATAAGGCATGGTGGTCGTCACCCTTATTAAGCTTAATTGTATTTATGCTCGATCTCCGGGTAGATCATGCTTCGACAAATAGCATTTGATAACCACTTTATCAAATACATTTGAGCACGGCCATGCATTTAAACAGTCTTTCCCTATCGAGGGGCCCATGAATATCTCTCTCTAATAATAGAGAGGGACAAATTCCTTGCAATGTCTCTCACATTCAAGCTATGATAGGACACTACATCCGATCATCAGTCGTATTGATTACTCTGTTACAAATAACGTCCGACTGAGTCAAAACGTGGCTCCATTCATACTAGAATCAATGAAGACATAAGGTCTAAGGATTCTAAAATAGTATTGAGGAAGTAATACTTATGACTTAAGACCATGAAGTATTACTTCTCTGACGGATCACGTCCAATACAATGTATCCCTATATATTGCATCTATGATGTGATTTGTATCCATTACACGTGATCAGTAAAACAAGATCATCGATCAACAATCATACTAGTTTTATTTCATAGTAATTAAGCATTACATAAAACTAGGGACTTCTAGAATAGTAATTACATAAGCTAATGAGTTTTACTATCAAATCACACATTTGATAATCAAAAGCAAAATTAACTATTCAATTACATGCTCAAAAGATAATAAAATGCACAACATGTGCTAATGGTCCTAGGGCACTACTAACAAATACATAGTGATGTATGTGGCCCTTTTAATATACATGCAAGGGGTGGTTACCTCTACTTCATTACCTTTACTGATGACTTCAGTAGGTATGGATATGTGTTCTTGATGAAACACAAATCCGAAGCATTTGCTAAGTTTAAAGAGTTTAAACTAGAAGTAGAAAACCAACTTGGCAAGAGTATTAAGGTTCTTCGATCTGATCGAGGAGGAGAATACTTGAGTCAAGAATTCTGTGACTATCTAAAAGCTTGTGGAATCGCTTTCACAACTTTCTCCTCCAGCCTACTCCACAATGGAATGGTGTATCTGAAAGGAGGAACAGAACCTTATTAGATATGGTTCGTTCTATGATGAGTCACACGAGCCTGCCCAATTTCTTTTGGGGGCACGCACTAGAGACAGCAGCTTTAACACTTAACCGAGTCTTTCTAGAAAAAGAATTTGTTTCTAGAAACACGAGTGGGAGTAGTGTAGAACTTACTGAAGTTCCAGACTCTCAAACTAGCACTAATGATGAGATGGAAATTGAACAGACTCCACAAGTTGTTATGCAGCAAGTGCCACAAACAAAGCTATGCAACAAAGCACTGACTCAAGAAACACAAGAATTGCGTAGGTCCGGTAGAGTTCGTCGTCCACCTCCGAAAAAATTTGGATTTTTTCATAACGTAACATGGTGATGTTATGTTTGTGGATCACGATGAACCTTCAACCTACAAACAGCAATTAATAGCCCTGGGATTTCGAGAAATGGCTTGAGGCCATAAGATCTGAAAATGGACTCCATGTATACAAACCAAGTCCCGGATCTTGCTGATCCACCCTGAAGGGTAACTCCCATAGGGTGCAAATGGGTTTTTAAGATTAAAACCGACATGGAAGGGAATGTACAAACATACAAGGGGCGATCGGTCGCAAAGGTTTCAAACAAGTTCATGGTATTGACTATGACGAGACCTTTTCCCCTCGTAGTTATGTTCAAGTCCATTCGGATTTTGCTTGTTATCGCAGCTTACTATGACTATGAAATCGGCAAATGGATGTCAAAACCGCTTTCCTTAATGGAAAACTTGAAGAGGATGTGTATATGACACGACTCAAGGTTTTGTCACTCCGGAGAATGTCGGAAAAGTATGTAAGCTTCGGAGATCCATTTATGGACTCAAGCGAAAGCTTCTCGAAGCTGGAACATCCATTTTAATGATGCCGTCCGTGAGTTTGGCTTCATTAGAAATGAGGATGAGCCTTGTGTTTACAAGAAGGTTAGTGGGAGCTCAATTGTATTCCCCGGTTTTGTATGTAGATGACATACTACTCATTGGAAACGACATACCAACCTTAAAAGTCCCATCAATGCTTGGTTGAGTACGTGTTTCTCTATGAAAGACTTAGGCAATGCTAGCTATATTCTGGGGAGTCAAGATCTATAGAGATAGATCCGAGAGACTCATTGGCCTAAGTCGAGTACATATATAGACAAGGTGCTAAAGCGATTTAGCATGCAAGAGTCTAAGAAGGGGCCTTTGTCCTATGGCACATGGTACTGTTCGTCGAACAAACAAGTGTTCTAAAACGCCCGCCGAATTAGAACGCATGAAAGAGATCCCTTTATGCTTCGCCATAGGATCCATCATGTACGCCATGTTATGTACTCGCCCTGCATGTCTCGTTTGCCTTAAGCGTTACTGAGCGGATACCGCCCTAATTACCGTGAACGTCACTGGATCTCGATCAAGAATATCCTCAAGTACTTACGAAGGACTAAGGATACATTCTTGATTTATGGAGGGCGGATGAGCTCGTTGTAAGTGGTTACACCGATGCTAGTTTCCAAACCGACAGAGATGATTTCCGATCGCAATCGGGATATGTGTTTAACTTGAATGGAGGTGCTTTGTGAGATGGCGCAGTTCAAAGCAATCAACCATCGCAGATTCTACGACGAGGTCGAGTACATAGCAGCTTGTGAAGCAGCTAAGGGAAGCGATTTGGATCGGGAAATTTATTTCCGACCTCGATGTGGTTCCTAGTATTGCGAACCCTCGATAGACCTCTATTGTGACAACAATGGGGCTATTTCCCAATCTAGGGAACCTAGATCTCACCGAGAGGTCCAAACATGTACTACGGCGATTTCACCTAATCCGTGAGATTATAGAGAGAGTGATGTGCATATATGTAGAAGTAGATTCGTGCAGACAATGTCGTCGATCCACCGACGAAGCCACTGTCGCAGCGAAGCAGCATGATCGTCACACTAGCTCCATGGGTATCCGATATCTGGAGGGCTGATCTTTAGAGACAGTCATTAGTATGCCCTAAAGACCATTTATTGTAATTTGGGTCTTTAGTGCAAGTGGGAGATTACTGAAACATCCCTAGTCGAACATTATTATGGAATCTTCGAGGACAATAATAATGTGTAAGACTAGTATGTGCAGTGATTGATATAAGATATCGGATCGTCACATGGGTATATATGATTAGAGAATCATTATACTGGACAGACCCGACATGAGAAACACACCATGGGTTGTTATATAATAGTCAACGGTGTTTCTCAAATTTTTGACTGGGTTGTATATGAGATCCTTCGACTTGAGGTCTCACAAGAGTTCTTGCATGGCTAGTGTTATGCTTTGATAATGTTAAACGCTATCCGTAACAGGGTGAGCAATAAAGGCATTTATTGGGTATATCACGAATCTTGTTCAGGATGAGTGGGATGCAGAAAGGATTTGTCCCTCCTATATAGCAGGAGCGATATCTTGGGCCCCTTGATGGAGTCTGACTAATTCATGGCCATGAACAAATGAATCAGTATATGATATTGTTGCCATTTGATTAGTCTACTCACGAATCAAGAAACTAAAAGATTGGACAATACAAGTGTGACTTTTCCATGACTTGTGTTCAATCTAGATATCAAGGACAAAAGGATTTAACTACAAATGTCAAATGTTGTGATTATGATAAATCACTAGATATTTATGAATTGGGGGTAATGATGCATTGCTAGATACCTCTCATTACCTGTGACATATGATGTCACGGCCAACATCATAGATACCTCTTGGGTCGCACTCATAGATCAACTGGATTGGGCTTGTTAGAGTACATTTAATCTAAGGTGCACCAATTCGATTGAGCCGGGCCGGGATTGGATTGGGCCCTTAATCGGGTTGGGCCGACCAATATGATTGGGCCGACCAACCCATTTGGACCGACCTTATGGCTGGACATTTGGATATATTTTCCAGCCCTTTTATCTCTTAGAAAGGTGGTTGAAATGGTAGAGAAAGTGGAGGAGTGGTTTCCTCCATGATCTCCCACTTCCCCCTTTCACTCTCCCCTCTATCCTACGAATGACTAGGGAAAATACTGATTTTCTCTATGCATTCTAAGTAGTTTTTCTCCAGCTTTTTGAGAGCTTAGAGAAGAGAGAAAAAGAGAGAACATTGAGTAAGAAAAGAAAAACTGTTTTTTTGTTCTTCCAAGAAGGTCATACTTCATACTCCATCTTGAAGAGAGTCTTCAAGACTTCTACGAGGCATTGGCTAGCACCAAGCGGTAGAAGACCATCCCCGGAAGATCGAGTGGATATTGGGAGAGACGGAGCCTGCGTTGGTGGCGTTCCGTTTGTGACAACAAACTGCAGCTGAAACCGTTTCAGCTATCCTAACACTTCTAAAGGTATAATACTATCCCATAGTCTTAGGTTCTTACTCGTGAAAGATCCTGATAGAGGCGGGTCACTTTATTTCCGCTGCACTAACTATTTTTGACCCGGTTATTCCTCTAACAGTAATCACCCTTAGGATCTAAGCTCAAAAGATATGCTCATTCTTGCAATGCATGCACGGAAAAGTTTTCATATGAAATGTCTTGTGTTTCGAAACCTTGTTTTTTATCCTTATATCAACTTTATTGAAATGTTTTTGAAAATTTATTTCAAAAGTTTGCATATGTTGTATTGATTTTCGCATGAGTTAGATAGTATTTGATTTGAAACTTAGTGTAAAAATCACTTTGAACATTCACTTAGGTCGACTGAGCTTGTATCTCAGACGACCTGTTGAAGGTCGGTCGACCAACCTCCTTGGTGAGGTCGACCGAAGTGAGTGTTTAACGTAGTATTTTTAAATACTTTTGAACTCCAACAACTATATTGTCCGGTCGACATTGATCCTACTCCGGTCGACTAAGATATTTGTTAGGTCGGTCGCATGTATCCAACTAACCACCATACTTAGTTCGGAAGCACCCTGGAAGGCTTGACTTCCACGTCAATCGACTGGAGGGTCTTTTCAGGTGGGAGTTACTAGTCGTTAGGGCATTAAATGCAACTCGGTTTTGAACACTCTATATTGTAAGCCCTAAGGGCTAATATGATCAATCTTGTTTTGATGATAACAAACCATTAATAGTTCTAATGTTTGTGTGAGCATGTTCTTACTGATATGATCCATAGAGCTCACAACAACAATGATGAATATGGTAAGTTAGCTCTTTGTATACATCAAAGTCATCATCCTACACGCAAGAAAGCTACACTTTGCAAGACTTCATAGCACATGCTTGAAGTTAAAAACAAGAGAAGAATCAAGTGAAAAGGGAAGATCAACATGTCAAGAGCTACTCAATCCAACAAGAGAAGAATCAAGTGGTATGCTCATTGACTAATAAGAAGTGTGAAGTCCAATATACTACAACTCAAGATTAGTATAGGACTTCAACACTCCAAAAATATGTTGATCAAAGGCTTTAAAGTAAAAGCTCCAAGAAGATAATCAACTTGAAGACCTTAGGAAGATTAGTATATGATTTATAGGTACATCATTGTGACTTATGCATTTGAGAATACTAGGATAGAATGTTTAAAGTTCAACCATGCATGTTTTCAAAACCTTATGTTTTACTTTGTTCAATTCTTTGAAAAGGTCCTTGAAAACCTGGTTAAGTGTTGGTCAATGTCTAAGTTCTTTAAAACGTGTTTTTATATCTTTACAAAACACTTAGGCATGCGTTTGTGAACATTAGGAAATTGACTAAGTGGAAAAAGCACTTTAGGACTTATTTCGGTCGACATAGGCCTAGTCTTGGAAGACCAGATGTAGTTCGGTCTGTTAACATGTGTTGTCCGGTCGACCGAAGTTTTTTTTATCCTTAGTCAGATTTTGAATGTTCCAAGCTCCAACGGCTATATTCTCTCGGATGACCTTGCTATAAGTCGGTTGACCGAGCCTTGCTTCGTAAGACCGGCGGTCAACCGAGATGAAGACAAATGGCCTTTACACTTTACTTTGGAGGAACCTCGGTTGACCAACTGCCTAGTCCTGTTGATCGAAGCTGTCAAATCCAGACCAAAATTATATCCGTTTGAACCAAATTTGCTTGTGTATTTTTGCCCAATATAAAGCTTCTAAAACTGAATTTTCATAACTAATCAAGCCATAAGATGGCATAGGCTATACACTTGATAAACACACCAGCAAACACTTTATGAGCTTTAATCTTCAATTAATTCTTTCAAAATATAACATTTTGAGTTGAACTTAAACTTTATCTATCTTTCTATTTTCAAAGAGTGATTGAAGCTTAAATTGTAAATCTATTACAAAAGAGAATTCTTTGTAGTGAGCTTAATTCTCTTTGTGAGAAACTAGTTCTTTGTGAACTTGTAAAAAACTGTTGGTGATCTTCACTCTTTGTGAGTGTTTCTAAGTCCTCATTGGTGAGGCATACATCCTCTTGTGAGAGGTATCTCTTTGGAGAGATTTGCTCTTTGTGAGCTCAACAATCTTTGTGAGTGGAGTCTTCGTAGTGAAGCAAAAATCCCCATTTGTTGAGGCAAGTATAAAAGGTAGAACTCACATTGCATTTGTTGTGTAGGGTATCCATTAATGGATGTTGAAATCCTTGGGTTTGTCATAAGGTAGTGGATGTATATTATTTGTGAATCGAATCATTATAAATCGTTGTGTTAGTTTTCTCTGTCCATACTCCTTTACTTCATAATTCTTGAACTGCTTTAACTTGCTTACTTTTCTACATGAACTATTTGCTTATGGTTAGAGATACTACACATGCTTCATACCTTTATACAATTGCTTCACTTAGTCATCTAAGTTGCATTGAACATAATTAACTCACCTTATGTACTTAAACAACATATTTGTTGTTAAGGTGATCACTTAGGCAAAGAATTTTAGAAAAGCTAAAAAGTTTGTAAGAACATAATTCACCCCCTCTTAGATTCATTATCCTAAAAGAGTCTTTCATATATATATATATATATATATACTAAATACTGATTTATTTCAAACCAACCAACCTATTTAGTGCATTTAAGTGTCTCTCTTTGTGAGATGAACTCTTTATAAGTTAGGAAGCTCTTAGTGAGTTGTTCTCTTTGTGAGACTTGTGATACCTCTTTGTGAGTTTGTCAAGTGGTTATGTGTAAAAGTCACTTGTGTAATATAGGGTTGATCACACATTCATTAAGTTGTAAAAGGAAGTTAGTGTGTTGTTGAAATTCTTAGTTAGTCTCAATTTAGCGGACGTAGATTCTTTGTGATTCGAACCAGCCTACATCACTAAATCACCTGTATTGAATCTTTTCTTGTCCCTCAACTTGGAAGAAATTAAAAGTTTATAAAAACTCAATTCACCCAGCTTTGTTAGTTTTATTTTAATTTTTAATTAATAATAATAAAAATAACAAAATTAAAAAAAAAAATGCATTTGGCGTGAAAATGGCGGCATTCTACAAAATCTCCGTCGTATTCCCTTCCGAATTCCGAGAAAAGGAAATACTATATTAGTAGAAGAGATTTGTGAACGCTCTTGAGAGGTGAAGAAGTGTGAAGAGCCAAAACGTTTCATTTTCTCATCTCTGTTAGGGTTTGTCCGATGAAGCGAAGCAGCCTCGACGATTTAGAGCTCTCGGACGATGATGACGTATGGGCAAAGCACGGGTTTAGGCCCTCACGTGTTCTCAAGACCGACGATGACGATGGGAAGACGAAAACCTTCTCGAGAACAACTAGTGCTGCTCCTCCAATCGAATCCTTTGCCTATTCGAAGAATGGTAGAGCTCCTCCTGCTTCTAACTCTAGCAATTCCAATTTCATTCAAATAATTGATTCCTCGTCATCAGAAGAAGAAATTGTTGAGAATTTGGATGATGATGATGCTCTTCTAGCCGAGACTAGTACTACTAGTAAATTGAATTACAGTTCGAGATCCAGTCGCGGCCGTCGTTTTGTGGTTGATGAAGAAGAAGAAGAAGAAGAGATTGAGGATAATGGAGAGGAGGAGGAATTTGGAGAGGAGGAGGAGGAGGAGGAGGATGACGTCATCAAGAAGGCGTTACTCAAGTGTAGTAAAATATCATCGGAGTTGAAGAGCGAGTTGTACTGTACAACTACTACTGGTGGTGCTCCATGTTCGACCTACTCTCAAGTCGAGGAAAGCTCATCCTTACGAATAATCACCCAAGTCAGTTTTTTATTTTTTTATTTTTTTTATTTTTTTATTTATGTCTTTACAAATTTTGAATGCTACAGTTTTGTTTCTTAAGGCATACAATTATTCTTTGATTCAAAAGGAAAGTACGTTAGTGCCTGAACTGGGAAAAGAGCTGAACAAATCAGTTCGATTACAAAATGTTTTTGGTGTTGAATTACCATTCTAAATGGTTAAAGAAAATACAAATAAACTAATAATGAGAAAATTGAGGTAGCCCCTGAATCTGTTTTATTTCTGCTCGTTTCTAGGATGATGTGGATGCAGCTTGCAGTGGGGAGGATTCCATGTTTCGACCAGTTCTAAAGCCTTACCAGCTTGTTGGAGTTAATTTTCTTCTTCTTTTGTACAGGAAGAAAATTGGTGGAGGTATTTATACACATTGATATTTCTTTATTGTACTTAATGGTGTGTGTATGTACATCCCTTTTTATGAGGAACATCCAGTGTTGCAAAACTCGGCCTAGTCGGCCGATTAGCCGGCGACTAGTCGGTAGTCGGTAGTCGGCCGGTGGCCGCCTAGAAATCCAAAAAATCGGACAAAAAATCGGGTCTTCGAAAAAAGTCGGTCAAAAGTCCGCCTAGTCGGTCAAAATTCCGACGAGAAGACAAAGAGAGAGAGAGAGAAAAACGTACCGTTCTCGGAGTCTCGGAGAAGAATCGGTGGCGGTGGCGGTGACTAATCGGATCTCCGAACTTCAATGGCGGTGACGAACACATCTTCTCCGAGAAGAATCGGTGGCGGTGGCGGGAGAAGAGGAAGGAGAGAGCGGAAATAGAGAGAAGAAGAGAAGAAGAAGAAAAAAAGGGCGGTAGTGGTGGCTACTCGCCGGTGAAGGAGAAGGAGAAGGAGAAGGAGAAGAAGGGGGAGGGGTGCGGGCTAAGGGAAGAAGGTGAGAGAAAAAAATGAAATTTAGGGTTAGGGTTGTCTCTTAGGAGACATTATATACCCAGCACTAAAGGTGCAATTAAAGTATTAGCACATAAGATCCCATAAAAATAATTATGTTACAAACAAATCCTAAATGACCTAAATTTAAAAATAAATTGTATTTAAAGTCCGAAATTACTTTTAAAAATTATATTTTAGACCTCAAACTTTATATTTTATATTACAAACAAGTCCTAAATGACCTACTTTATATTTTTAATATTTAATTAGACCAAAAATATAAAAGAAAACATTTTCGAAAATGATTAAAATAAAATATATTTAATATTTAGGGTCGCCGACTACTCCCTGACTACTCCCCGACTAGGCCGATTAGTCGCTAGTCCCCTGTCTGCCGACCGACTAGCGACTAGCGACTTTTGCAACACTGGGAACATCTAGATGGAAGTGATAAAGGATCATATGACTTAGCTAGATTTGGATGAGAGTATGATGTTGGATAGAAAGAAGTGAAGATAATGTAGTCATTTTGATAAACAAGCATAATTCTTTATTTGGTTCGTGTAGCTGCTACCTCCACCCGCAAAAAATAAAGAATATAAATTAAACTATAATGAAACAATAAAGAATATAAATGTATTTTTATTTGACTAGCATTTGTTAATTTATTCTGAAATTTTGTTTGACTAGTATATTATATATGATAACAAAATTTTAAAAAATACATTGTAATTTAGGGTCACCGACTAGTCCCCGACTACGCCGACTAGTCGCTAGTCCCCTGTCTGCCGACCGACTGGTGACTAGCGACTTCTGCAACACTATTTATAAGATGCAATGCATGCCATGTCATTTCTTACTCCATGCGTGCCTATTTCGTCTGATTTCATTTTTCAATTTTATACAAGAAACTTACTTACTTGATATGGTACTAAGGAGTTACTCCCATGCAGTTATTGCCTGGGGTAACTCTCATAAACCTACAATAAAAATGTGCTTGAATAGTTTGATGAATATTTGTGTTATTGTTACGAAGTAGTGCTCATAGGGCAGTGTCCGGAGCTATTATACTTGCTTCTTTTTTCTGGAAATCTTCTAACAACGATATAGTTGTTTCAGTAGAATAGCAGTTGATCTGTCATTTGCCATTTCTCTTCTACTTGCAACAGTGACTTCCCTCAAATGCTGCCTTTGAGAGGTTGCACGCTAAAGCTGGTTTTCTAGCATGCACCATCACATGAATTGTTTAAGGATAGTTGACATAATCACTGTCAGATTCTGTTATTCTTGGCGTTAGAGAACTTTTAGAACCTGAGGAATGAGTTTCAACAAGCTCAATGGTGTATATAGTTTGATAGTTTTTCAGTCTTGCACTTTTTTCTGCCTTGATACAGTTCCCTTCCTCGTTGGAAAGTCATTCCTTCCCACCTGAGACTGTTTTGGTATTGTTTTAGGATCATCATGCTGAATCTATTGGCCTAAATTACCTTCAACGAGGTTTCAAGAAAGTCGTTGCTTCATCTGCTCCCATATCTTGATTCCCTTCTGATTGAGTCATAAAATTTCTTTGGTTGTTGATATTTTTCTTTGTTTCCTTTGGTGGTGGGATTTCACCCCATCCCCACTTCGTTTGATGAGAAAACAGACTTTCTTTACCAAAAACTTGGACATTTTATTCGTTTCTGATTGGCTGAGTTAGCAATAAATTAGGGATTTGTAATCTTATTTTTTGGAGGTTCGTAACTAATTAGCTTCCACCCCCGCCACCCAAAAAAAAAAAAAAAAATCTTCATATCTTGATATATCAAATAAATCTTATTATAACATATTGGGTTCGACTGTCCAAGCTATCCTTTTTAACACATATTGTTCAACTAACTTGGTTGGCCACTTTGTGTTGTGTAGTTCGAGTTGCCTTGTCCCCGTGGATGGTCCTCATCTTCATTTTCATTTCTTACTTCTTTTTTTTGGTTCGTTTACCATAAAAAGGTTGTTGCTTTTTTCTCCTTCCCATATAATAATTGCCAAACCACAGTTTTGGTCTTTGTGTATTGGGGGTTGTACGCATTTGGTTCCTTGTTCTTTTATCCAGGTTAACAGTGTTCAAATGGATGAACATCACTCTTTTATTTTAGTTTTCTTTCTGCTTATTCTATAACCTCAGTGGCATTTTACTTGAACTTTGACTGGTGAAAGTAAATGTTGTACTATATTTTTTCTGCATCCATCTATATCTGATCGTGTACTTATTTATTCTTGAAGGATTACATACCTTGAACTTTTAAAATTTTACAGTGACAATTTTGTTTCCTGGATTTTGTTAGTCACTATTATCTGTCTTTTTTCATTCTAATGCTTTCGTAAAACTCATCTTTTCCAATTTCAGGAGCTGTGGTCAATGTTAGAGTTTATAATGCCAGATCTCTTCGAAACTGGAGATATTGACCTGAAGAAGCTTCTGAATGCAGAAGATAGGGATTTAATTTCTCAAATAAAGTCCATCCTTGGTCCATTTATATTGAGAAGATTGAAATCAAATGTAATGCAGCAACTAGTCCCAAAGATCCAGAGGGTATAATGTGAACTTATGTTTTTTTAATGGAAATAAAATATATAGATTTCCCCCTAGTTCCATCACCTTCTACAATAGTTGTTTCTTGGACTCTTTATCAAAATGTCACTACATTATGCTTGCAGCCTGAGTTTGTGGAGATGGTTAAAGAACAAGAGGATGCTTATAAAGAAGCAATTCAGAACTACCGTGCAATTTCCCAAGCTCGTATTTCAAAGTTATCAGAAGCTAATTCAGATAATGTTGCTAGGGTTTTGTCTCGAAGACAAATTTCCAATTATTTTCATGAGTTCCGTAAGGTGTTGTACCGTTTCAATTTTTATGCCTGTCATCTGAATTCTATAAGTCGCATGTTCTTCATGTGGGATCATATATGTTCAGTGAAAGGAAGTATTTTCTTTTTTTCAGATAGCAAATCATCCTTTGTTGGTGAGGCGCATTTATTCAGATGATGATGTTGTTCGTTTTGCCAACATGTTGCATCCCATAGGTGCATTTGGATTTGAATGTACTTTGGACAGAGTGATTGAGGAACTTAAGAGCTACAATGACTTCTCCATTCACCGGGTATTGAAATGATTCTCAAACTAACTGTTTGGTTGCTTGCTTGATGATAGATACACTTAAATTTTGATATATTTCTTTACCTCCTCTGCTGAGATTTTTAAGAATTGGAAATATATGCTACTAACTTTGGTGTTTTATTATTTATTATTTATTTTTTTGTTTAACTTTTTTTTTCCTCCCATTTCCTCTTCTTTATTGGTTTAGAAATTTGCACATCATACATATATTGGAGTGTAATACCAAGTACTAGAGGTCATGGGTTCATCCCCTCCGCTTCTTAAATCCCCCTATTTCTGGTAATAGATAAGGTTCCCCCTCCTCTGCTGACATTCTTAAGGATGTTTATAGATTCTGCATAAAACCTTGTTTTAATTCTAATTCTAAAATGTCAATAAAAGGTAATTAATAGTATTTTAATTAATGATTTCCAAATAAAATTGAACAGAATCAATCATATTATATAAGGAAAAAGGAAATATTAGCATAATAAGTCATATTCCTTCTTTCCTAAATTGAATCTCTAATTTCTATTTTAGTTTGTCCCAAAACGAATATACACTTTCTTCAAATGGATGTATTGTCTCCCAAAACGCTCATAACTAACTTACTATATTTAAAAGATGCAAGCAACTCTAACATACATTAATATATTTAATCAATAAGGATGTTATGGTTACTTACCTATGACCAAACTATTCTTAATTTTTGTGCAAGTCAAATATGGAAATTTAATTTGGGATGGAGGGAGTATTATAAAGGACTCTGGATCTTCTAGTATATTGTCTAGTATACGATTACATTGTCTAGTACACAAATGATATTATTATAACATAGAGTGATATGATTAGTCCAAGCCCATGGATTCACTTTGGTCCAATGATGTTGCTCCACATGTAATAATATTTTTGGTGTACTAGACAATGTACTAACTGGAAGATCCGAAGTCATTATAAAGTGAAAGAAGCAAGGTAATAAGCTTAGTTTGTAAAGCACTCTTTACCATACCGAGAGATCTTGGATTCGATGCTCACTAGGCGCATAGCCATCTCCATCCTTTTTCCCCGTCCCCCACCAATAAAAAATCAGAAAATATTACAAAAAGAAAGGGATTTATTATTATTTAAAAAGCTAAGCAAGAGGCTCAAGTCAAGCAAATTAATTTTTGCACCCGTAGATAATATTTGTTAGACGAAGAAGAATTGATTCCATTTTCATACTCATCTTTTCTACATTTATTCAACCTTCTATTCAAATCCAAATAAAATCACAAACCCATAAATAAAATATTCACCAAAGTGCGATGCGTGTTCACCCAACCTAGTCTTCTTAAAATTGAAAATGTTTTTTAGGGTTCAAAATCTGGGTACATATAATGGTTACTTTTATGTCGTGACCTTCATAGTCACTGAAAAGGACAATGTTCAAGAGCACTGCCATGATAAGCATTTTATGAATTTAGGGGTAGCGAATTGATAGTTCGAAGAAGAGCAGGATGGAAGAGGGAAACATGAAGGGAAAAAAGAGAGCAAATTGAGGAGAAGTCTATGACTGTGTTATTATTCCTGGTTAGGGGCGCGGAGCGGCCGACCCAAAAAATGCTATATCGGGATATCGGTAGTGGCGCTATTTGGAATTCTGTGTAAATAATTAAAAAAAATATTCAAGACAATAAAGAAAACAAAGTTATAAACAAAGAAGAAAAAACAGGTCGTCTGTTTTCTTTTATTTTGGAGAATTCCGCTACCTATCACTATAGCAGCGCTATTAATAACACTGGTTTCTCGATGTTTTTTGGATTTTGGGAATAAAAAGACACATGTCTTCCGAGTTTTTGGGCCACTGAAATGGGGTTTGGGCCACAAGTAAATTTTATATCTTTAAATTGAGTTCACCGAATAAATACAGATAGTCTAGGTTTTTTCTAATGTTGAATTCTGAGGTCTTAATGTGTAAGGAAGTTTTTCTTTTCTCTAACTTTACTGTTATACTGTATTTAGTTTTATATTATAAAATTCTGGACAAATCTAAAACTCACGAATGAAGTCAGGTACCAGGGCCCTAGGTCAAATGGTTTAAGAAGGCTTTGTATCATAAAAACAGAACTCATTGAGAAAGAAAATTATTAAGATGGCACTGCGTGAGTAATTTTCTTTTTTTTCCCTCTTTTTTTAACTTAAATTATACTGCAAGGCCAAAAATAGTATGATATCGAGAGGCTTCCAGTAAAAGAAATAAAATAATCCTGTGTAGGCATGATTGATATGATTGGGTTATCTCTTAACACGTGTATTGGCCCATCCGATGATAGAAAATATGTAAATTAGAAGACCTTCAGCATTGCGAAGTTTGGTTGCGAGCTGTGTATGACTAGTCAATGATGGACAATTCACTAATCTAAGTGATATTTCACCAGGGAGTTATCTATTATTTGAGGAGATAGATTTGTAGCAAGACTGTCAAGTGTGATGGCTGTTGAACTTATATGTATTTTCTAACTTCTTTTTTTAATGTTCCTTGAGTTGAGTTTGTTGTAGCTGCTGTTTTATCCATGTTTTGGACTAATATTGTTTTTTGGATCCTGGATTCTATGTCAAATTCATTTTTGGAAGAATTTCTTCTGAATTAGTCATCTTTTTTTTTTTAAATGTAAAGATTTAAAGTAACTTTTTGTTTTGGTGATTGTTGATTAATGAAGAAATATTCTTCTCGTCTGGCGGTGTTAACATATGTTCTCTGCTGCTGCATGCAGCTTTTGCTCTATTATGGGGATACAGATGTCAAGGGCACTCTCTCAGATGAGCATATAATGGCATCTGCTAAATGTCGGGTATTAGTCTCAACTGGTCCATACTTTGTCTACAGAATTATCATTCCAAAAAGTGGATCTCTGATCTTGTGTCCATGTGACATTTTCAATTGTTTGTGCCCATGTATAGGCATTAGCTGATATTCTCCCTGCACTAAAGCATGGGGGACACCGAGTTCTTATCTTTAGCCAATGGACGTCAATGCTTGATATTTTAGAGGGGGCCTTGGATGTCATTGGGGTCACTTACAGTCGTCTTGATGGAAGGTATGATGAATTTGTTCTCATCTAACAAGCTTAAATGGTTGACTTGTAAACATGAATCTGGACACTGGGTCATTAGCTTCGTTTTAAAATCATTTTTGCCTCTGGATATGAAATGTATCAGCATTTAGTTAGTCCAAACTCTCCATTGATATTCCCATGAGATGTTGTAAAGTCGACTATTACCAAGGTCTGGTGTGGCTGTTAGTACTGAAGTTATTTTCCAACAAGATAAACTCTTGAGAGTTGCAATTTTCATTTTGATGGTTAATTGAGCTTGACCAATTTGCGCTGGCAATGTGGTGGTGTTTGCATTCGTGCTTTTGCATTTGCCCTTGTCTCAGAATCTAAAAGCGTTTCAGGCGTTTTGTGAATTTTGGAAGATTGCTGGCATAATAAAATGAAAGAGCTTTTCATTTTTTCTGTTCATTCAGATTCTTGGTGGCAGTTTTTCCTCGGACATTGGGATAATTGTTAAGCTGTGATGATTTTATGTCTGCTTACATTTCATACTGGTCCAGAATTCGGATGTCTTACTGAAGTTGCTTTCTGTGGAGTCATGTTTGATTCCTGTTTCTTGATGATGGTGAATGTGGACTTGTTTTAATTTTGCTCCTGTTTAGTGTCTTTTGTTTACTTGTTTGTTTCACTTTTCTGTAGAACAGTGTATATATTATTATTTGTCACTGGGAGTCTGGTGGTTCATCTGCTACTTAAGTCTTTGCTCAGGTTATAGGCTAATATTATAAAACCTATCATCTATTGGGTGAAGTTTTTAAGTTTGTTGTTTTCTTATGATATTGTCGCTGCACATAGAATTAATGTATCATGGCAGTTATTAAGCCTCTATGTCACTGATGCATTGGATATCTCTGCATTATGAAGGTCTCTCTTAGGATGTCTTTTAATGAGTTATCAACACTACACTTTTCTCTTCTTTGATATTTTTTCCTCCTGCAGTACTCAGGTTACTGAAAGACAAACAATAGTTGATACCTTCAATAAGAACACTTCTATATTTGCATGCTTACTTTCGACAAGGGCTGGAGGACAGGGTCTGAACTTGACTGGAGCAGACACTGTCATAATACATGACATTGATTTCAATCCACAAATTGACCGACAAGCAGAAGATCGGTGTCACCGAATTGGACAAACAAAACCAGTTACGATTTATAGGTGACCATCTATGCATCATGTTTTGTTTTAAAATTTTGAACTTTGACTTGGGTGATCTTCTAAATTATTTGTTGATATTCTTCTACCTGACATTCCATTTGAAGGATGGTGACAAAGGGAACTGTCGATGAAAATGTTTTTGAGATTGCTAGTAGGAAGTTAACACTCGACGCGGCTGTGCTGGAATCTGGTACAGGAGAAGAGAATGAACTTGTAATGTCTGATAAGACTATGGGAGAGATATTGTCAACCTTACTCCTTGGTTAAATTCGTGATGGTAACGTAAGATTGTTATCCTTCCCCACCCCTTTTTGTCAGAATCCTTAAATCCTTCATCCCTATGTTTTTCATTATATTCGTTTTCCCTGTTGTTCCTCGGATAGTGTAACGGTTCAAGGGAGCTACTTGGATCCGGGAGAGGGATTTGGGGTTTCCGTTGTTACTATGGGAACTGATAAAGGTTCAAGGGAGCTACTTGGAACAGGGAGAGGTGATTTGGGGTTCCCATCGTTAATATGGAAATTGATAATTACGCATTGGTGGCTGTGTATTACAGGTTTAAGTAGAAGATGCGCAGCATCTATAGTGAAGCTAATGAATCTTGAATTGTGAATGTGACTATCAACTTTTTATATTTTTTATAAATATTCTGATAAGGGCCCAGAAAGCAACACCTCTATAGGTTTTTCTTGAAGCCAACGCCTCTATAAGCTAATGTTTCTGTTTTTCTCTGTCTAAGCGTGGATAAACTACATATGAAACAAACTCAAAATCGAGATGGAGAAAAAAAAAAAGAAGCTTCAACTAAGAGAATATTGACCATAGCAAGTTGGAGAGACAATGGGATCAACGATCTAAGGACTTGGTCCTGAATCATTGTAGAAAATAACGGACTTAGAAAAATAATTACTGCCATCGGCCTAAAGACTGATGGAACAAGTACGTCATTAAGAACTATAAGAGAATATTGACTATAGCAAGTTGGAGAGACAATGTGTTGTTAAATACTGCTTCTTCCTCCTGAAACGCAGTAGAGTTTGCAAGTTAAGATGGTAGTATTTATTTTATTAGATTGAGAGATCTCGAATTCGATACTATCATTCCCCTTCCCCCAGATAGCCTTGGAGTTCTTAACGCTTTATCTATTAACACTCCTAACTCAAGGGAGTTCTTTTGGTTTAAAAAAATATATATAAAATAAAGCAGACTCCCAAGCCCGTAGGGTAAGGGACAAAGTTGTTACAATTAGGTCTATCTAACAAAATCTCCTGTACATATCCTACCACTATAAGGCTAACAAAAGGTTAGATATGGATGGAGGTATTAGAAATAGTCCTAGTGAAAAAAGCCACACGGGCATCCCCGCCACTAGGTGGCTAATAAGAGGGGATAAAGAGTGAAAGATAAACAGATCGGAGGATGAAAAAAGTCCTTCAGCTTTAGCCAAGTAATCCGCACAAGCATTGACTTCCCTGTAAATATGAGAGGGACAAACTCCGGTAACCGGCGAAGCAATGCCCTGCGGACATCCTTTGGTGCAAAGCTCTTCATAGATTGGGCTACGGTTCAAAGTACTCGGACATCCTTACTCTCTTTAATTCATTTAAACCTTTGAATCGTCACCACCATTGGCTAGCTTTAACACAGTAAGCGTTTTGGTGGTTGAGTTACCTACTCTGTCGTTATCGGTACCATGATCTCTCATACGTCTTCTCATCGGTTGATTTTTTTTCAAAACCCTTCTTCTCTTTAAGATCTTCATTCTCAATTTGCTTCTCAATCATTTCCTTTTCTCAAAACTCCATCTTTCAGCCATTTGCCTTTAGAGATTTCAAATTCTAGTCCTCGCAAGTCAAGTGTAATGACTTTAAGTCCGCCAAAAAACAAAGGTAAAGCTTTGTTGGCCATCTATCCTCAATCAAAGGTACTAGTACCTTCCCTGCAACCTCGTGCTATAACTGTAGGTTCTGAATATGGTCCAAGAGTGGTGAATTGAACTTAATAAAAGTTTTACGGAATAAAACTTATCAAGCTAGATACTCAAGATTGTTATCAAGCTATTAAAATAGACTGCATTCATCAGACTAACAAAGACTTCCACACAGATTCTCAAACTAACTATGTATAGTGAACTAGTCACAGACAAGAGTTTGATGATTCCCTTCATTTAGCAACTGTGCTCAAGTCTGTCTATGCGTTGGAGTTTGCATTTGATATATGTGCTCAATTAGATTGGGCGAGATAAATTGGATTGGACATTCAACTGGATGGCAGATTAATACTGGATTAATCAAGCTAATCTGGTTGAATCGGACCCGGTAGACCGAGAACCGTTCCAGTTTGTCAATCTGGTCGGCCGAGAACCTTTTTCCCGGTCGACTGCACCAGTTGGACCAAGTCAAGCCGGCAAAGAACTTGTGTGAGGTAGTGTGTAAGGGAGTAATGGGGACAGAAAAGTGGGGATGTGGAGTTAGTGGGTGGTTCCACTAACACCGTGATGAATTGTTCATCACTCTCACAATTCACTCTATTCTCAACACCTCAGCCGAGAGAAACAAAGAAAATTCTCTGAATCTCTCTCTCTCTCTCTCTCTCTCTCTACACACACACACACACACACACACACTTTCAAGAACACAAAAGAGAAGAAAAATCGTTTTTCTTATCTCTACTTTATCCGGGCTTTGTTTTGTCCATTCTATATCACCGATGATCGTCTTCAACGTTCGACATACTCGTGCCTAGCATCAAAGGCTCGACGAACAAACACTAGGTTGATTGTGTGGATACCTGTAGAGACAGGAGTTTGACACGCTATTATTGGTGATTCAAAGTAGCAAAATCCGGGCAGAATTTTGGCTCTTTCGGTTAACGTATAAAGGTAATATTCCTGTTCACAAGGTACTGGTTCTCTCTCGTAAAAAAATCTTGTAAAGGAACGAAATCCCATTTTATTTCAACTGCTATTCTGTGGGGATTCCGAATTTCTTCCTTTCAAGTGGTATCAGAGTCAAGTTCACGAGAACTTATGCGCTTTGATTATGTGTTATCGTGATTTTAGTAGTCGGATAATACATGTAATAGGATTTATTTTACCTTTAAACAACCACTGAGAAGTCGTTTAAGTGTTAAACGAATCCCGGAACGAAGTTTTTGTTAGTGTTTTTGGCTGTTTTCTGTTTTCTGGAAAAGGTTCGGTTGACCGGAAGAGGTTCTCGGCAGACTGAACATGTTTTGGAAAATGGAATTTTGCTACTGCCTAGAATTTGAACGACTGGAGAGCAATCTCGGTTGACCGAAGCTAGTATGTTTTTGGGTCGATCGATCATAAGTGTTCTAGGTCGACCGAGGTGGCCTAATTTTACACTGTTTTGAATACTACCTTATCGCGGTCGATCGGATAGGGGCACACATTGTGTATTTGCGCATTTCAGCATGATTATCTGGTTATTTGAGCATGGTGCATAGTAATAGCATTTGACCAAGTGATTTATTATAATACGGCATGCATGTCGTACCTTATCTCTTTATTCTTGTTGTAATTTAATCTCAAATTTAACTAGAGAATTCTTTACAATTATGTAAAAGTATAGAATAGGATTTTATATTTTACATATGTAACAAGTGATGAAGAAAGGTGTCCATTAGATAGAGGGAATAACAAGGAGACAGAAGACTATATATATGATTTATTGTTTTTCACCTTAGATTGACTTGAGATTATCTGTTGGCCCGGAAAATCTGAATATGGACTATTACTATATCACGATTTATTTAATGTTTTGATGCATGTTTTACATTTTTTTATAGCATATGATGCATGTTTATTCAGTCGTATTACCAGATTATACACCGTTTGGTGAGACAATTAAATCCCTCAAATTTTAACATATTAAGTCGATGCCTTCCAAGATTGGCCCTCATCAAGGCCTAGATCGACAGTAGTGTGAACTTGCGAGTGCAATAAACGCATGTCTATCCGGGTGAGGCGCGAAGGATAAGTTAGTGATATCCGCCGGTACAATCTTGGGTCATACTTAACCGGATTACCTGAATCGTTGAGAATCTATAGGCAAAAGGGTTGAGATGTGCATGAATGTACTAAGGGTAATTGTTACCTACTTAACCAACCAAGAGTCACATAATTGATGTGGCTAACAAATGTTGCTTACCTAAACAACCGTTCTTGATTATAGTAGCCAAAGCTGCCTTGAGAACGGTGATATATGGATCTTGACCTACTAGAAAGTTTTGAACGTTCCGAATGAATACTTGAGGGTTATTCATGTGAAGAAAATAGTGGGAGAATTATTAAATGAAGTCCAATTAATGATTTTAAAATATGACAACTAAAACTTTGCAAATTCTTCTCTGTAGATATAATGGCAAATGCAATCGATGCATCAAACTTTTTATCATTGCGATCCGTCCTTGAAGAGGACAAGCTCGAGGGAGGAAACTTCATTGATTGGTACATGAACTTAAGAATCTTTCTCAAGCACGAGAAAAAGTTATATTTTCTCGAAAATCCTATTTTTGAACAACCAGCTACTAAGTCTTCGGTCATTGAAAGAAAGGATTATCGTAAGCACATACATGACGCATTAGATATGTCAAGTCTTATGTTGGTGATCATGAACTCTGAGCTTCAAAAGCAACACGAGGAGACGGGAGCTTTTGACATGATTAATCATCTAAATCTCTGTTTCAGGGTCAAGCTCGCCAAGAGAGATTCGATGTGTCAAAGTCTCTGTTTTAGTTCAAAATGGCAGAGGGACCAGTTAGAACTCACGTTCTGAAGATGATAGATTGTATTGAGAGCCTCGAAAGACTGGAATTTCCTCTTGGCCAGGAACTATCCACTGGCTTGATTCTGCAATCGTTTCCTGAATCATTCAGTCAGGTTTTTATTGAACTACAACATGAAAGTCCAAGGTCATTTATATGGTCAATAACAGGGGCAGGGTTTTGGTAAGTCTAAAGGCAAGCCTTCGGGAAAACCTAAGGGCAAACGTAGCCCTTCTAAGAAAGAACAGAAATCCAAGGGCGGTGTAGCTAAGGATTATACTTATCACCATTGTGGTGAGCGAGGACATTGGAAAATAAAATGTAAGAGCTATCTTGCAGGAAAAAAAAGCTTAGAAAGGGAGCAAATGTTGTTTCTGGCTCAGGTATTTATGTTATTGGGAGCAATATGTCTACTACTACTACTTCCTCATGGGTATTAGATATCGAAAGTGGTTCTGGCTCAGAGACTACAAATGAGTATGGAGCTGGTAAAGGGCGAAGTGGACCTACACGTTGGCAATGGAGCAAGAGTTACTGCATTAGCTGTATGAACATTTAGTCTTAGTTTGCCATCTGGAATTGTTCTGGAATTAGACAATTGACTTTGTGTACCTACTTTAACTAAAAATATTATTTCGATCTCTTGTTTGGACAAGATGGGTTTTGATATTCATATTAAAAACCAATGAATGCCGTTATCGTTAAATGCTATCTTTTATTTTAGTTCTACTTTGGTGAATGATTTATATTTGTTAGACATCGATTCACCGTTTTATAACATAAATACAAAGAAGGTAATGACTAAAGAGTCTAATCCTACATACCTTTGCATTTTCGCTTAGCCCATATAAATGAGAACCGCATTTCCAAAATCCATAAAGATGGATTGTTGGAGTCATTTGATTTTGAATCATATGATACATGTGAACCTTGTTTAATGGCTAAGATAACTGTTTCTCCTTTTACTAGAACTGGAGAATGAGCAAAGGATTTGTTGGAAGTAATACATAGTGATGTATGTGGTCCATTCAATATCCATGCAAGATGTGGTTATCTATATTTCATAACTTTTACTGAATTATTGTTGTTTTGGATATGTTTTTCTTATGAAACAGAAGTCTGAGGCCTTTGAAAAATTCAAAGAATATAAGAATGAAGTAGAAAATCAGTTTGGGAAAAGTATTCAGATACTTCGATCTGATCGAGGTAGAGAATACTTAAGTCAAAAATTCCGTGATTATCTAAAGGGTTGTGGAATTGTTTCACAACTTTCTCCACCGGATACTCCACAATGGAATGGTGTATCCAAAAGGAGAAATCGAACTCTATTAGATATGGTTAGATCCATGATGAGTTACGCGAGCCTTCTACTCATTTTGGGGACATGTTTTAGAAGCGGCAGCTTTAACACTAAACAGAGTTTCATCTAAATTTGTCGAAACGATACTATTTAAGATATGGACTGGGAGGCGTCCTAGTATGTCTTTTACAAAGATTTGGGGTTGTGAGGCGTTTGTGAAACGTCCAACTTTGGACAAGCTCAGCCCAAAGTCGGTTGAATACATATTTGTGGGGTATCCTAAGGAAACTAAAGGGTACTACTTCTACATCCCTAACGAGAACAAAGTGTTTGTTGCTTGTAACAAAAATTTTCTGGAAAAATAATTTCTTTCTGGGAAAACAAGTTGGAGCCACGTGGAACTTAATGAAGTTCCAGGCAAAAGTGACCAGGTAG
This sequence comes from Vinca minor, assembly GCA_026122235.1. Lineage (NCBI taxonomy): Eukaryota > Viridiplantae > Streptophyta > Magnoliopsida > Gentianales > Apocynaceae > Vinca > Vinca minor. The sequence goes on along the minus strand of JAOCZM010000210.1, from coordinate 647,578 downwards.
AATTGGAACAAGCTACACAAAGTTTTGTGGAGCCGGTTAAAAATCACAAAAATTGCGTAGGTCGAGTAGAGCTCGTAGATCACCAGGAAAGTTTGAATTTTTCATAACAAAACATGGTGATATTATGTTTATTTTTTTAGTAGTGCCCTAGGACCATTAACATATGTTGTACGTTTTATTTTAAATACACTTTTTTTGAGCATGTCATTTGAATAATTAAATTTGCTTTTGAACATCAAATATGTGATTTGATAGGCAAACTCATTAGCTTATGCAATTACTATTATGATTGTCCCTAGTTTTATGTAATGTTCTATACAGTGAAATAAAACTAGTATGATGTTTGATTGATGATTATGCTTTATTGAGCATGTGTAATGGATACAAATCATATCATATATATACAATATATTGGGATATATTGTATCGGACGTGATCCGAAAGAGAAGTAATACTTCATGGTTCTTTAGTCATAAGTATTTCTTCCTCAATACTATTTGGAATCCTTAGACCTTATGTCTCCATCGTTTCCAGCATGAATGGAGCTACGTTTTGACTCAGTCGAACGTTACTTTTAATCGAGTAATTAATACGACTAATGATCGGATGTAGTATCCTATCATGGCTTAAATGTGAGAGGCATTGTAAGAGATTTGTCCCTCTCATATTAGAGAGATATATTCGTGGGCCTCTCGATAGGGAAGACTGTTTAAATGTATGGCCGTACTCAAATGTATTTAATAAAGTGGTTATTAAATACTATTTGTTGTAACAGTCTACCTAGAGATTGAGCATAAATACAATTAAGCTTTATAAGGGTGACAACTACCATGCCTTATGCTTAATTTGGATATTCCGAGACAAGGGGATTAAATAGTGGATTGATATTACGTTCCACCGTACATTCATTCACTCCGAGTAGTCATAATGTCCTGCTAGGAGCCACTTGTGATTTATGAACAAATGCTTTTACTAAGTGTGTTTTCATTGCCATTTATGTCTAGATTCAATGAATCTAGAATGTGTCTAGGTTCATTGTATCTGACATTTATGTTTTTGTGAATAATAAAATGTTATTAATCAAATCAGAGATTAAAGATGGGCATTTTCGATATTTAACTTTCGCTGGGATTATGTGAGAGTTATTATGCGATAAAAACTCTCACTACCAGAAGAGGTTGAGATAACGTGGGAGTTGGTTTTCTGAACAAACGCTCATGCCCTATATAACCTCTTTTGGGGAGAAACCTTATATATAGTTTTTCATAGCCGCAAACAGCCAATACCCGAAATTAGATTTATGCCATTCTCTTCTGTCTAGATTTACGAAACTTAGAAAATGAAGAGCTACCACTCACGGCCCATTTCTTCGCATGGATATCGGTAGAGAGAAATTCCGTAAGGGAGGGCTTTTGGTGGTTGCATCACAGCATCCGAAATCAGATTCCATTAACGAAACATTGTAAGTCCTTTCGTCTGCTTTTCGATTCCCATAGTATGAGCGGATCCTTGGAGGACGATTCATGGGTGTTTAGAACGAGCTATTGCCCATGAATCCCTTCAGTGGTATTAGAGCCTTGCTCATATTATTCGAATTCGATAATGTTAGTGAGATCATAACACGTATCAATCTCGATTTGGTATGTGTATGCGTGAAACAAAAAAAATCGTTTATGTGATTATGATATATATATATATATATATATATATATATATATATATATATATATATATAGGTATGTGTGTGTGTGTGTGTGAGAGAGAGAGAGATATATGATGATCTGATTAATATGTTTATTTGTATGATTCGATTAATTACACATAAATTGTGATTGTATGCTTCTTGTCGTTAATCTGATTAATTACTGCATAAATTGTTTATGTGTATGGATTATATCGTATAACCAGTTAATTGATTATATGTTAGGCGATTGAGGGTTAAATCGGGGCAGAAAGGGGAAATCATATTTTTTTTCCGCGGGGGCAGCACCCTTATGACCCCCGCCCACTGACCGCCGCCAGGGGCTCTGCCCCTAAGACCCTGTTCCGGGGGGCAGCCCTTAGACTTGACATTTGTATTTGTTACTTGATTTTATTATGCTTTATGTGAGTTTTAGCATGGTCAATAGCATGGCCTACTATACCCTTCTTGTTTTACATTATTCGGTTGTAATTTTATAATACGGCCTTCGAGCCGTTTTTCAATGATGTAAAATTGTAATTGCTTTACTAGATTAGTTTTATCGCTTTATCTTGAAGGATGGTTATTTTCATGCAATTATGTAACATGACTGGCGGAATCTGGATCGAAGACACTATCCATGAGATGGGTATTGACTTAGATTGACCCTTGGCTCCCACAAGGCTTGTGGGAGTCATCATAGGATTAGGCCATTCTATCTCACATTTACTCTTATTTATCTTGTATTATGCATGTGATGCTTAATTCTTGTCTTATGGAGCCTTAACAAATATTCGTCACATTAAATTGTTTTAATTAAGTCTTAAGATGCCTACCACATCCTAAGCATTTCTTGAGTTTGGATCATCATTTTGTCTGCTTTCCAAAGCAACAAATAAGTGGTTATCTAGGCAAAATGAGATGGGAAAATATTGATTTCCATAAGCTTAGACATGGTTCGACTTAACTAGGCTATCAAAATAGTTTTGACCCTACGGCATAACATGAGAAATATCCGGGACATGTAGATGTCATTCCCATGGGTTGGGTTTTCTTTAATTATGGGTGACAAGACAAAGCTTACTTATAATTATCGCAAAAATGGGTTTTCTCTGCTATTTATCAATTGTTGAAATTGTGGAAAGTTTTGCTCAAAATTAATTAATAACTTTGCATATAAAATTTTAATATAGATAATGGCAACCAACACTTCACACGATTCATTGCGATCTGTTCTTGAAAAAGAAAAAAGCTACGTGGGTCCAATTTACTTGATTGGGCCCATAACTTAAGAATTGTCTTTAAGCAGGAAAGAAAGTTATATGTTTTCGACACTGATATTCCTGAATAGCCTGCAAACAACGCCCCTAGAGTTGAGAAAGATGCTTGGAAGAAGCATTTTGATGATTCTAACGATATGATTTGTCTCATGTTAGCCATAATGAGTTATGAGCTTCAAAAACAGTTTGAAGAGGATGAGGCTTTCCAGATGATGGACCAGCTCAAGGAAATGTTCCCAGAGCAAGCCCGTCAAGAAAGGTTCCTTACCATTAAGGCGTTGAACAGTTGCAAGATGGCCCCTGACACCTCTGTGAGTGCACATGTTCTTAAGATGAAAGGCTATCTTGACCAACTTGGAGCTCCCGTAGGTCATGACATTGCCACAGATATGATTTTGGGATCACTCCTACCTGAGTATGACCAATTTGTCATGAACTTCAACGTGCATGCCATGGAGAAGTCCATACATGCGATGCACGGGATACTCAAACAGGCTGAATTAAACATTAAGAAGACACATGATGTCTTAATGGTTCAAAAAGGGAATTTCAAGAAGAACAAAGGAAAGGGAAAGCCCATGACCAAGAATAGTAAAGACAACAACAAGCCCAAGCCTAAACCCAAGGCCAAGGCACCAAACGAAGGGGTTTGATTACATTGCAATGAACCAGGTAATTGGAAACGAAACTGCAAGCTCTACTTGGTAGAGAAGAAAAATGAGAAAGCCATTTTGACTGTCTCCAGGTATTTATGTTATTGAGATTAACATGTTTGCTCCTACTTCATGGTATTAGATACTGGTTGTGGATCTCACATTTGTGCAAATGTGCAGGGGTTCAAAAGGAGTAGATCACTGGCGAAAGGAGAAGTGGACCTATGAGTAGTGAATGGAGCAAGAGTTGTTGCAGTAACTACAAGGACATTTAATTTAGTTTTGTCAAGTGGCCCTATCATTGAACTGAATAATTGTCTTTATATTCCAACTTTGAGTAGGAATATTATTTCAGTTTCTTGTTTTGATATTGATGGTTTTGAAATAAATATTAAGAATAAAATTAGTACCCTTCATAAAGATGGTATCTTCTATGTAGATGCCTCTCTGATGAATGATCTTTTATTCTTAACCTCGATGAATCCATTAATAGGCCCATCTATAACATAAATACAAAGAGGTTTAAATCAAATGACTTAAACCAAACATACTTTTGGCATTGTCGTTTGGAACACATCAACGAGAAACTCATATCAAAACTCCATCAAGATGGGATTTTGACATCATTTGACTTAGAGTATTATGAGACATGCGATTCTTGTTTGTTAGGCAAAATGACTAAAGCTCACTTTACTTGATATGGTTCAATATGTGATGAGTCAAACAATTCTTCCAATTTCCTTTTGGGGCTACGCCCTAGAAACTTCTGCAATCATATTGAATAGAGTTCAATCTAAAGCGGTTCAGAAAACTTCATATGAGATATGGACTAGGAAACGACCTAGTTTGTCATTTCTCAAAATTTGGACATGCGAGGCTATGTAAAACTCTTATTATCCGATAAACTCGCACCTAAATCTGACAAGTGTTTGTTTGTCGGATACCCTAATGAAACTAAAAGATATTACTCATATCTTCCATCAGAGAACAAAATGTTTGTTGCTCGAAATGGTCTATTCCTTGAAAGGGAATTTATTTCCAAAAGGGATAGAGGGAGTAAGATCCATCTTGAGGAAATTCAAGATCCCCAAACAACATCTGAACCAGCTTTGGAACTTCCAACAAGCTCACATGCTGATACTGAGCTTCAATCTTTGACACAAGGCCCAAGGAGGTCGAGTCGGGTACATCAACAACATGAGAGATATGGATTTCTCATAATTGATAATCATCATTTTGAACTGATTGATCAAGATGAACCCACTTCATACAAATAGGCAATTCATAGTTTTGAGTCAGACAAGTGGCTAGAAGTTATGAAGTTTGAGATGCAATCCATGTACGATAACCATGTATGGACTTTGGTTGACCCACCGGAAGGGTGTAAGGTCATTGATAACAAATGGTGTTTCAAAAAGAAAACTGACATGGATGGTAATTTGCTCACTTTTAAATCTCGACTAGTAGTTAAATGTTATAAACAAATTCATGGTATAGACTATTGATGAAACATTTTCTCCTGTCGTTATGATAAAGTCTATTAGGATTTTACTTTCCATAGCCGCATATTATGACTATGAGATATGGAAAATGGACGTTAAGACTGCATTTCTTAATGGAAACCTTCTCGGGAATGTGTATATGACACAACCTTAGAGGTTTGTTGATCCATCAAATCCGAACAAAATGTGTAAGCTTTAAAGGTCCATTTATGGATTGAAGCAAGCATCTCGAAGCTGGAATCGTCGTTTTGATGAAGCAATTAAAGAATTTGGTTTCATAAAAAACGAAGATGAGTCTTATGTTTATAAGAAAGTAACTAATAATGCAGTAGTGTTCATTGTGCTTTACGTGGATGACATCTTGCTTATTGGAAACGACATCCCAAATTACAAAGTGTAAAAGCTTTGTTGGTGAAGTGCTTTTCCATGAAAGACTTAGGCTAGGCTACCTACATTTTGGGTATAAGGATCTATAAAGATAGATCCAACAAAATGACTGGCCTGAGCCAGAGTGGATAAATTGACAAGGTACTGAAACGGTTCGGTCTGCAAGATTCCAAAAAAGGATTCTTGCCCATGTCACACGGCATTAAACTCAACAGAACTCAATGACCTTCTACAAAGGAAGATCGAGAGAGCATGAGTAAGATCCCATATGCTTCACCCATTGTATTATGTATGCCATGTTATGTACTCGCCCGGATGTCTCATTAGCATTAAGTTTGACTAGCAGATATTAATCTTACCTTGGAGAGTCACAATGGACTGTAGTCAAGAGTATTCTTAAGTACTTGAGAAGGACTAAAGATATGTTCTTAGTTTATAGAGGTCAGTAAGGAAGTATGGTTGTAATTACTATTATGATTGTCCCTAGTTTTATGTAATTTTCTACACAGTAAAATAAAACTAGTATGATGTTTGATTGATAATTATGTTTTACTGATCATGTATAATGGATACAAATCATATCATACTATTGGGAATCCTTATACCTTATGTCTCCATCATTTCCAGCATGAATGGAGCTACGTCTTAACACAGTCGAACGTTACTTTTAATCGAGTAATTAATACGACTGATGATCGGATGTAGTATCCTATCATGGCTTAAATGCGAGAGGCATTGTATGGGATTTGTCCCTCTCTTATTAGAGAGATATATTCGTGGGCTCCTCGATAAGGAAGACTGTTTAAATGCATGGCCGTGCGAAAATGTATTTAATAAAGTGCTTATTAAATACTATTTGTTGGAGCAGTCTAACTGAAGATCGAGCATAAATACAATTAAGCTTTATAATGGTGACAACTACCATGCTTTAGGCTAAATTTGGATATCGCAAGACAAATGGATTAAATAGTGGATTGATATTAGGTTCCACTGTACATTCATCACTCTGGGTAGTCACAATGTCCTGCTAGGGACCGCTTGTGATTTATGAACAAATACTACTAATAAGCATGTTTTCATTGCCATTGTGATATGAACACCCATATACGAGTTAACGAGTTTGATGTCTAGATTCAATGAATCTAGATTGTGTTTAGGTTCATTGTATATGACATTTATGTTTCTCGAGAATAATAAAATGTTATTAATCGAACTAGAGATTAAATATGGGCATTTTCGGTATTTGACTTTCGCTGGGATTACGTAGGAGTTATTATGCGATAAAAACTCCCACTACCAGAAGAGGTTGAGATAACATGGGAGTTGGTTCCCGGAACAAACTCTCGCACCCTATATAATCTCTTTTGAGGCGAAACACTATTTACACTTTTTTCACAGCCTCAAACAGCCAATACATGAAATTAGATTTCTGCCTTTCTCCTATCTAGATTTTCGAAACTTAGAAAATGAAGAGCTAGCACTCGCTGCCCGTTTCGTCGCGTGGATAGCGGTAGAGAGCAATTCTGCAAGGGAGGGCTTTTGGTGGTTGCAACACATCATCCGAAATCAGATTCCATTAACGAAAAATTGTAAGTCTTTTTGTCTGCTTTTCGATTTTCATAGTATGAGCGGATCCTCGGAGGACGATTCATGGGTGTTTGGAACGAGTTTGTGCCTACAACCTACACACAAGCAATTACTAGTCCATATTATGAGAAATGGCTTCAGGCCATGAGATCCGAGATGGATTCCGTGTATACTAACCAAGTATGGATCTTGGTTGATGCACCTGAGGGGGTGACCCCAATAGGGTGCACGCGAGTTTTTAAATTAAAAACTGACATTGAAGGGAACATTCAAACGTACAAGGGGCGACCTGTCGCAAAAGGTTTTAAACAAATTCATGGTATTGACTATGATGAAACATTTTCCCTGTACTTATTATCAAATACATTCGAATTTTCTTGCTATAGCTTCATGCTATGATTATGAGATCTGGCAAATGGATGTCAAAACAGCTTTCCTTAGCGGAATACTTGATGAGGACGTGTATATGATACAGCCCAAAGGTTTTGTCGATCCGAATAATGCCTATAAAGTATTTAAGTTAATGAAGTCGATTTATGGACTAAAGCAAGCTTCTAGAAGCTGGATTCGACGTTTTGACGAAGCATTATGCGAGTTCGGTTTTATCAAGAATGTTGATGAACGTTTTGTTTAAAAAACGTTTAGTGGAACCTCGATTGACACTACAAAAAAAAATGATATTTAGTGACAACTCTATTTTAGGTCACTATTATCGCTTGTGACCTTTTTTGAAGTCGTCACAAATACTTCCGTCACTGATGAAATTGTGAGGACATTTTGTGATTGGTCACAATTACTCAATGCTTATGTGACTAAATTCTCGACACAAAAAACTTTACAATAAGTGACAAAAAAGTGTTCACAACAAATATAAATATGCATGACAATAGTTTTGACACAAAAAAGAAGTCAATTGTGACGAATTAAGTCGTCGCATATTTATATTTATTGTGACGCCATTGTTGACACAAAAATACTTGTTAATAGTAGCCAAATGTTTGTCACACATACTACTCATATCGTGACAATCACAAAAAATGTAATTATTTTTACAAATATTTTGTCACTTGTATATTTATTATTACGACCGAGCCGACCCACTCCCCCGCAGAGCCGAGCTAGAACTGAGCCGCCAAGTCAACACATTTGAATAATATAGAATAAAGTTTCTCCCTTAGCCGCGAAGTCAAACCACATTTGAATAATTTGAATAAATTACCTCCATTCTCAAAGGGATGAGAATTGAACCCGCGACCTCCCGTATGTATGTCGCGCGTTGGGCTGCTGTGCTAGCTGATCATTTGTTAATTGTTGTTTTTCAATGATATTTATCATAATGGAGTTTTTTTTTATTTTGAACCTTTACTTATTTAAATTTCTCTTTTTTTTTTTTTATTTCATTTTCTTTACGAATACAAATTAATAATACACTCTCATTAAATTTTAAATAATTAAATGTATTTAATTTTTTCTTTCAAAATATATTTCAGAAACATAATCTATATATTTGTGTATGGAATTGTTATCAAAATATGAATAAATATATTCTATATGGATACTATTTTTTAGTAATAAATTTAATGTATTACTAAAAAAATATAAAAACTAAAATTACATTCTAAATTATAGCATATATACATGTATATTTATATTCATTCTTTTTTTTACAAAAATAAAAAATGTTTATACTTTCACTCAGTTTCTGATGCAATGCCACTTTCCCTTTTTCGTTTTAAAATAAATATACATTCAATGTGAGAGAAGAATAACACTATAACTACATCATATAAAAACTATATATTATAAAATAAAATAAAAACTTTTTAGGACGGAACTTTTCGTGACAAAGACATTTTCCTAACCAAAAGTTATACCTATCGTGATGAAAATTTGTCTTCGTCACAATTGGTCGACATTTCATGACGCTGAAACTACTTTTTTGTGACGAATCTAGATTTTCTTAGAAAATGTCATTTTTCGTGACGAAGTCGTTTTCGTAAGGAAAAAAGACCTTTCGTGACGAAAATATCTTTGTCACGAAAATTTACGTCCTAAAAAGTATTTTTTGTAGTGTACAGATGATAATAATGATTTTGTGCCTGAACATAGATCTGATTTAGATTAATAATCGTTGAAGAAAATCTGTTTACTATCGATACAATGAGTATTGAAGGAAAAATTAATTTGATTGTGATGAAGACATTATTAATAGGACACTAGTAATACATTAATAATGACAAATTAACTGTGGAAAAGACTATTCGTCACAATTTGTCGTAGTAACAAACAAACCAGTCGTCACGACTATACAAACAATAGTGATCTTCCATATTGTCACAATAAACCTCTTATTTGTGACCGCATTCAGCTAACACTAACTGTATGAACTTTAGCGTAACAAATTTTCATCACAGAAAGACATAGGTAGAGTGACAAAGCACTTTTTGTCACAATAAATTGGAACACCAGTGAGAAAAATAATTTTTGTCACAACTAAGTTTCATCCCCACAAAAAACAATTGGTGCCAGAGCGCATATTCTATTAGTGAAAAAACTTCAGTGATAAAAGAAATTACGACACTATTAATATAGTAATAGTGACAACTTACTTATGAAAGACTTTAAATCATCACCATTAACACTACAACTGTGACAAGCATTTAAGTTGTCACAATTAGTACCTGTACTAGTGGCAACAAAATATTTTGTCGCAATAAATTTTTTATTTGTGACAAAACTGTATATGGCCACAAAACAGTTGTCACTGAATGTCTTCACTCTTGTAGTGTGTGTTCTTGGTTTTGTATGTAGATGACATACTACTTATAGAGAATGACAATCCAACATTGGAATTTGTAAATGTATGGCTGGGGCAATGTTTCTCAGGTTGTCTGGTGAGGTTTTCATGTGTAAAATGTGTCTAGTGTAGGGACCTAAACTTGCATGTTTTCACACTTGATTTGGGAATTGTGAAAAGTGTTGTGGAGTCTCATTTAGTTTTTCATCCAAAAGGCGTTGATGCTTACTGGGCTATATAGCTCATGTCTTTATTTTCTTTTACTTGCAGATGATGAGTTACCTGATGATGGTGCTTATATGGAGCAGTGGGATGGGGACGACCTTGAGTGACTCCTAATATATCTTGTAATAGATGAACTTTCCTTTAGTACTTGAACTTGGCATGTAATAGATGATAGTTAACTCACTTTACTTTCGCTGGATTATGTTACTTTGATAATTAATGTAGTAATTAATGCTTCAGTTAATAATAGTACAATGGACTTTACTATTCTTCTTTGGTTTTGTGCCTCATTGGCATATGAGATGCTGCCAGGTCATCATCCAGTTTCGAGGCGTGACAAGTATGTTTTAAAATTCCTAATATCAAGAACATCTTCTTTTGGGACTTTCCCGAAATTATCAAAGTATCTTATGTCATCCTCGTCAAACTCAGTTCCTAAGATATTACTTAGCATTGCCTTGGAAAAAAATGAACTCTAAGCCTCCAACTCTTGATGTCCACCAATACTGTCCATCATCCCTCTTTCCTTCCTCTCGAAGATTAGCTCCGAACTCATAAAATAGTAAGGGGTAGAATTCATAATCAAGCAATAGGAGATTTAGCCACCCCATATCCACAAAATAACCAATTATTTCTTCTAGCCTTTCCTCATCATCTGTTATATACCCCGGAATTATTCCCCTTTTCTCCCATACTAAATTTTCATAAATATTCTTAGCATCTTTGGAATAAAATCTAGGAGATACCTTCTTAGTTGTATAGGAAGAGGATTCACCTTGAAATCTTGGAGAAGGTGTGGAATAGTATGATCATCATTGGACTCCGTTTCCTCGTCGAAGTGGGTTACATTCTTTGATTTCCCTTTGCCCTTATTGGCTATATTTTTCGTATTTTCTCTCTTTGGAGTGGGCTCATTCGAATCGCCAATTGTTAAGGCTTTTTCTAAAGGCCTTTTTGAATTGAGTTTCTTTTTTGGAGGATTGTCTTTGGATTGATCTTTGGAAGATTTTGAAGGTGGATTGGAGGTTAAATTTGTCCTCCTCTTGATATGAATTTGATGGAATATGGAATTTGTTTATGGACCAAATAGATTAAGCTTTGATCTTTGAGGGTTTTGAGGAAGGGTTTTGAGAGTTTTGAAATAGGGAAAATAAAATTTGAAAAGTTTAGACTGAAACCCTTTAATTTATGTTGTATCGCTACAATTCATTAGACCATATGTCCTTGTCGGTCGGCCGCCCCCGTCCAATAAAAATATGAATTTCTTTCTGTCCAGATTTCGGACGACCAATGAGGGATTTCGGTAGACCAGGATACCCTTTAATTAAATTTCTTTGGTTCGGTCGACCGGGAGTCTGTTGAGGTCGACCGTGGTATCATGTCTTTGACTTAGGCATTTTGACCATTTCTGCGGTCGACCGGTTCCTTGCCTGGTCGGCCGGTTTTCCCCTGTTTCCTGTAATAACATGCAATTTTGGTACCCATTTTCTTATAAGTCCTTGGGGGTTAGTTTTGGGGGCTTTTTAACCCAATTTGATTTGACAACTCTTTCAATCTTTCGCTTAATGATGCAACAATTAATATGATGATCACAATTTCCACAATATGAGCATTTAGCATTAGGCAAAGTGGAATGTGAGGTTCTAGCATCATAAGAATACGAGAGTGCAAGCTTATGTGTGTGTTTGAGCTTATGAAAAATATTATCATGAGAAGCATTATGAGCAACAAACACATTACCATTGATGTCTCTAGCACAAGTACACTTAACCATATAAGCATTTAAAACATCAAAATTGTGCCTTAAGATATCATACTCAACAAGTTTAGAATCAACAATATACACCTTGTCAAGTAATTCATGGTTTACAAGAGAAAAAACATCAAGCAATAAAAGCACATTCTCTTGTTCATTTTCTAGCTTAGTATAAGAGGCAAGAAGTTCATTATATTCTACTTGCATGCAAGATCTTTCTTTTAATGAGCAAGAAAGTTCTTTACAAATAGTTCTATTCTTCTTAGCCATCTTCTTCGACTCATAATATAAATCGATTAGAAGAAAATAGGGATCAACATCATTATCTTGATCACTATTAATTGTTGAGTTTAAGCTTTGTACCTCATTACTCAAGGATTTTGGACTTTGGATTGCAAGTCGATCTTCTTCATCAATTAGTCCAATGAGGCACCTTGAGTAGTCTTTTGCAGAGTCATCTTGGATTGATGAGTTCATGCTTCTTGATGGATTCTCCACATCTTTGTTGACATTGGCACATGACTCTTTTCTTGGAGTTTTAGCTTGTTTATGCCATTCCTTAGGGTTCAACTCTTCATTGTGAAGCTTAGATCTATTTGAACCTACAAGGAAACTTCAGACTTTCTGGGTACCTTTTTGTAAAGGTCCTTCATTGTTAATTTCATTTCTCAAGTGGCATATGTGTGTGCATGGGTCAAAATTATCATAGGTAAAACCACATGGATGATCCAATCTTGTGATGTTGTATAATTTAGATACCTTAGCAAGAGAAACATAAAGCAAATGAAGATCTTGCATTAAGTTATCTAAATGTAAAAGTTCATCAAAAAGGAAATGATGTAACATCAACAAGAGCACATGTGTAAGTATCAAACTTACTTCTCATACTATAAATGACATTAATTAAAGTACCATGAGAGAGTGAGGTTGATACTTTTTCCTTACCATGATGAAAGTTTGGGATTAGCATTGAGGTCTTTATCATCACTTGTAGTTGAGCATCTTGGTTCCTTTAATGTAGTTGCCGTGAAACTTTGAGGAATCCAAGTGCTATGGAGTGTTTTGTGATTTCTTTCTCTTTGAACATCCATTTAAAGTCTTCAACCTTTAAGCCACTTCTCTTTGAATTTGTTTCTTTTGAAGCGTAGTGGAAATCTTTTTCTCTTCCTTTTGCAAGATGTTTGATCTTCATTGTCTCCATCGTAATTAAGTTCATTATGAAGATCATCATCTTGTGCTTCCTCTATCTCTTCTTCCTAATCTTGTGAAGGCTCATTTTGTATAACTTTTGAGCTCATTGAGTATTGATCATTGTTTTCACCTTTATCACACTTCTTGGTTGTATCAAGATTGAGTCCCCAATCCTAGACTTGCCACCTTTGGCTCTTGCATTTCAATGTCTCCTTTGTATGATGCTTCAAGCATATTCATCATGGAATGAGCATCTTCACATTCATGCACTTTGTTGAGAGCTTCTTCATTTAATGCACAACAAAGAGCGTTTAAGGCTTTGAAGTTGATTGTCATCCTTTTGTAATCTTCTTCATTGTAGTCCTTCCTAGACTTTTGCACCATGACACCTTATATGTAGATTGAAGGAATAAAAGGACATTCTTCTATAATGCTCAACAAGGAAATGTAATTAGAAGACAAAAACAATTTAAAAGCACATTGCCAACTATCAAAGTTGGAGCCATAAAATAGAGGTGGTCTAGATGTGGATTGGTCATCTAAGTTAGAAAAGCTATGAGCCATGGATCCTCCTAGGATGTAAGTCCAATAAAAGGAGACTAGGCTTTGATACTAATTGAACGACCCATTTGACAGTATAGAATCGAATGGGGGTGAATTAGGTTCATAAAAACTTAGTTTTTCTAAAGCTTCGTTGCCTAAATTTTCACCTTAACAACAAATATGTTGTTTAAGCACATAAGGTGATTCAATTATGTTCAATGCAACTTAGATGACTAAGTGAAGCAATTGTATAAAGCAAGGAAACATTTGTAGTTTTCTATCCTAAGCACATATGTAGATATAGTCAAGTAGACAAGTTATAGCATGTATATGAACAATGAAGTAAAGAGTTAAGGGATAGAGAAAACTAACACAAGGATTTAATAGTGGTTCGATTCAGAAAGAATCTACATCCACTACCTTAGGACAAACCCAAGGATTTCAACATCCACTAATGGATACTCTTCACAACAAATGCAAGATGGGTTCTACGTTTTACAGTTGCCCCAACAAATGAGGACTTGTGCTTCACTAAGAAGACTCCACTCATACAGAGTGTTAAGCTCGCTAAGAGTCAATCTCCCCAATGAGATACTTGCCTCACAAAGAGGACTTTTGCCTGCAAATAAGACATGCAAACACTCACCAAGAGTGAAGCTCACAAAGAGTTTTTTGCTAGTTCACAAAGAACTAGTTCTCAACAAATGAGAAAAGGGTAACTAGTCTCTTCCAAAGGAGACTTTACAATTTAGCTCTCTTACACACAAATTCCCTCTTTCAATTTAAGCTCTAATCACTCTTGAGAATAGAAAGATAGATGAAGTTTATAGCTCAACTAAAATGCTTTTGAATGATATGAAATTATGCTCAAAAGTGTTTGCTTGTGTGTTTATGAAGTGTATATGCCTATGCCCTCTTATGGATTGATTGATTAAGAAAATTCAGCTTTAGAAGTTATTTATAGGGTAAGAATACACAAGCAATGTTGATCACAACGTCTATAATTTTGGCCTTGATTTGACAACTCTGGTCGACCGCTACTAGATAGTAAGTAGATCGGAGAACCTTAAAGTAAAGATTAAAGGCCCTCTGACTTCATCTCGGTCGACCGAATTCATGGGGTCAGGTATACCGAAGAAATGTCGGTCGACCTGCCTATATCAAGGTCGTTTGAGAGAATATAGTCGTTGGTGTATTGGGACATTCAAAATCTGACTAAGGACAAAATTGCCTCGGTCGATCTGACAAACAATGTCGGTTGAACGAACTGCTCTGATCTTCCGAGGCTAAGCCTAGGTCGACTGGAATGCAGTCTCAAAGTGGTTTTTCCACTTGGTCAAGTTTCCAATGTTCTCATGCACATGCCTAAAACACATTTTAAAGTACTTAAGCATTGACCAACACTTAAACTAGTAAAACGTGAGGTTTTGAAAACATGCATTGTTGAGCTTTAAACATTCTATATTCTAGTATACTCAAGGGAAGATTAGTCACAGCGAATATACCTATGTATACTAGACTAATTTTCTTGGAGGTCTTCAAGTCTTGTAGATGAAATCTTCTAGGAGCTTTGACTTGAAGCCTTTGATCAACATCTTCTTGAGTGATGAAGTCCTCTAGCAATCTTCAGTTGTAGTGTATTGGACTTCACACTTCATCTTGTCAAGGAATCTACCACTTGATTGTACTCTTGTTAGATTGAGTAGCTCTTGACATGTTGATCTTCCTTCTTCATGACTTTGCAAGTACTTCCATAGCATGTGGATTGACCTCAAGCTTGTGCTATGGAGTCTTGCAAAGTGTAGCTTTCTTGTGTGTATGATTATACCTTTGAGGTACACAAGGAGCTAACTTACCATTTTCATCAATGATGGAGTGAGCGCTAAGGGTCCTATCAATAAGAACATGCTCACACAAATATTAGAACTACTAATGGTTTGTTATCATCAAAACAAGATTGATCACTTTGCCCTTAGGGCTAACACCTAGGTTCCGACTCGATCTTCCTATATGACACAAGTTGCCTCATTATTTAAGATCATGGGTTCCGACCCGATCTTCATATATGGCACAAGTTACCTCATTGTTTAAGATCCTAGTTTCCGACCCGATTTTCTTATATGGCACAAGTTATCCCAATATTTATGATCTTGGGTTTAGACTCGATCTTCTAATATGGCACAAGTTGTCTCATTATTTAAGTTGATGTGTGCCGACCCGATCTTCATATATGGAAAAAGTTGCCTCATTATTTAAGATAATGTGTTATGACCCGGGAATGGTAACTATAATGTGATAAATATTATATATTCCAATAAAAACAAGAAAAGTGCAACCAGAGTAAAGTCGGTTACAATCTCTGTGAGAACTCCAGTTTAGATCGATTTATCCTCCGATTATGTTGGAATTGTCACATTTGTTTAAAATATATTTTGAGATCCTTTATACATTTGATTGTGATTTGATTAGGATAATAGTAACTTCCTATTACTATATGACTCTCGTTGATATTAACTTTCTTATTGGTATATGACTCTTATATATACACACACACACACACATTGTAATTGTGTCACAATATTCAAGCCAACACAATAATATTCTTCCAAACCTTTTAGATTCTTCCTCTCGAGCGATCTTGATCCTAGAGCTTGATGATTTGATTTTAAATTAAGTGTGTTTTTGCTCCAAACGACGAATCCTTGATTCTTTAAAGCTTTTATGCATCCTCCTGATTATCGCCGCAAAGATTTCATCGAGGATTGTTGAAGACCTCCTAAGATATTATTTTGATTGAAGTCTATATGTGGCTTCAATGTGTTCTCCTTAGGGAAATGTGGATTCGGGCCTTTGAAAATTTATCTTGAAGACTTTGATGATAAACACTTGATTGCGGAGGCTTCTGAGCTTCTTGTGATTCTTTGGAAGATAACCGCGAAGAATGCCTTTGAATTTGAAGAATATTGTTGGAGAGCTCTACATTTTCAAAGCCTTGAAATGCTTAATTGTCTTCTAGTGTGATTTAATCCTTCAAGGAAGACCCATATTTACAGGGAGGATGGAGTCTAGGTTGTTTGTTGATTAAGAAATTTACACTTGTGTCGGGTTGACCCAATCTTTCTTCGGAATGACCCGATGAATATAATCTATTATTTAATGGAATTTATTTGACTAAACTTGGGGCTGGAGACATTTTAGCCCACTTTCTTTAATCCAGTATATTTGGCCAAATGTATTTTAACCTTATTTAATTGATTTTTTTATGTAACCCCCCTGGCTCAATTGGATTGCTCCCTCCATTAAATTTAAATAATTAAGGTTAAAATATTTATTTAATTTAGTCTAGATTTTAAATTTATCATTTATTTTTTTCAAAATTTATTTTTTTATAATTAATTCATAAATTTTTTATAATTAATTTAGTCTAAGGAAATTAATTAATTCATATATATATATATATATATATATTTTGCTTTACTTATTCTCAGACGGTGGGATTTTAAGTGACGGCCTCGTTCACCGAAGGATAACTATGCCCTGTAGAAGACAAGTTTAAATATAAGTGCACTAAAGGAGTCCAGGAACCCAAGCAATTTGGCTACTCCGACTTCTGACTTGGACATCAAATTAAATTCAAGACATGTATTGTAATCCCCATTCCCTATAAAATATACATATTCCTCAGAAATAAATTCCCTATAAAAAAACAAAAGTGCAGTCAAAGAAAGAAGACCAATAAATTATTAAGAATAAAAAAGCAGCAGCCGAAAGAGACAAAGAGTGACAAGATTAAAATCACGTGTGCTTTATCAATGTCTAAAGTGTGGATGGGTGAAATAATCTATTCTCATACATTTACCCATATACGTTTCTATTACTCAGAATTTGTTATATTCATATTTTTTTCTAATTTTAAATACATATAGCGAATTATTAGTTGTTAAAAAAATAAATAGAGAAATAGATAGGAATTGACTATCGAAGAGGCCAATAACCCAATGGGGCATTGAACGTCATGTGACCGAGAGGTCACGGGTTCGATACCCTTCGCCTGCGTGCGGTAAATTTTATTCTACCTTATCTAGGGTGTTCTCTCTCTCAATATGGGACAATCGCCCATCGTGGCGTCAAAAAAAATAATAATAATAAAGATAGGAATTGACTAGACGATTATTTACATGGATATCCACCTAACTAGAGTCCAAAGAATTTTAGAAGTATGGAAATTTCCGCAAAGGAAACAAGATGGATAAGATGCGGCTAACTGAAACCCCGGTGGTTTAGCCCACTTGAGCTCACCAGTTTTACCAACGGATGCTGTGGTTCATTACTTAAAGTTTCCATATATATTGAATATTGCATATTTTTAAACATTTTTAAATAAGTAAATGAAGAAAACTCAAGATGACTTAAAAACAAACTCTAACTTAAAAACAAACAAAGAAAAAAGTAAGCTCAAACTCTTTCGAAACTGCATAATATTATTCCCCTCTTGGAAAAATTAATAAATGTGCTTATTTGATTTAAAAATTATAATCAACTACGTTCTTTTTCACATAATTTTTTTTTTAAAAAAAAATTAAGTATCTTTAATATTTTCATTACAATTCAAGTTCTATTGTTTTACAATTTGTTTAATAATAATTTATTTATTAAATCTTTATTGGAAGTGAAATGTTAGAAAATACTCCCTCCGTCTCAAATTATCTGTCCACTTTGTACTTTGCACGGGAATTAAGGTTTCATCAAATTCTATAGTAGAATATGGTAAAATGTCAAACATAACCCTATTTAATGTTACTCCCAATTTAATTCTACCTTCTTTTCTCTCTTTATTATTCTCTCTCCAACATTCAATGTAAGGGGTAAGATTGGAAAAATCATCATTAATGAGCCCTTTATATAGAAAGTGGACAATTAATTTGTGACAGATTAAAAAGGAAATGTGGACAGATAATAGTATTGATTACCAAACTTTAATAAGTGATTTTACTGTAAAAAAAAACAAAGAGGATAAAATAATAATTAGTAAACTGAGTCTCACAATAAAATTTATTATCTAAGGTCTGAGGTCTCCCATTTTCTAAATAGGACCCTGATGATATTCTATTCATGAATGCACATAGGCTTCTAACCTTAGATAATGGTGGGGGCCTCATATTTAAGGATAAGTATCTTATCTTTAATAAACTTATCTTTAAGAATAAGCATGGGCTCTTGCAAACTATTATTCAAATAGCCACTTGGCTGGCATATGGTTTTTTATATTAAAAATTTGCTATAAAATGACCAAAATTTAGGCATATCAAACACACACCCATTCACCACTTTGAAGAACTTCAATGGCTAATAAGATTGCTTGCTTCTTCTTTCTCCTTATCCTCATTGCATTTTCTTCAGCCAAAGAAGATAATGATGAGTTATCAGTGATTGCTGAAATCATATCAAGAAAGGTTCTTTCAAATGATGTGATTGCCATAAACGCTGCCAGCAAACAAATATGCGACTGCTGTAAACGAGGGCGGGCATGCCCTGGCAAATGCCGATGCGCCTTTCCGCTGGGTTGTGCCTGCACCGTTAATTAAGAAATCAAAGCAATTCTACAAACTCCTTCTGTTCAATGTTTTTTTTTTGGTGATGTTTTCTTTTTAAATAATAATAATAAT
Source organism: Vinca minor (assembly GCA_026122235.1). Classification (NCBI taxonomy): domain Eukaryota; kingdom Viridiplantae; phylum Streptophyta; class Magnoliopsida; order Gentianales; family Apocynaceae; genus Vinca; species Vinca minor. The sequence goes on along the minus strand of JAOCZM010000210.1, from coordinate 628,310 downwards.
AATAAAATAGCAGGCAATAACACTTACTGTGTTGTATGCCTACATGGATAAGTGTTTTGTTTCTTAATTAAATTTTCTTTTTGTAGTTTATGTTTATTCCTATTTGAATAAGTGTGTTTCCCATTTAAAATGGTTCTCTTTTCTTTTTTTTTAGATGAATTTTTCTTCATTCTTCTGACCTCTACAATAAATATAGTGAATTAAGAAGTGAGGAGGAGGAATCAAACTACTGATCTCTACGTCATGAAGTCTTAGCCTTAACCACTTCACCGATGAGGCATCGACTAGTGTATATGGTTTACTTCTCTTGATACAATGTATAATATATCAGTTGGATTGCAATAGTTATAAAACTTCAAATTCAATTATGGTGGCCCAAATTCAAAGCTACAGATCCAAAATCACTCTCAATAAGAGTCCAATTATAAAATTTCATTAATCATAAAAGATGAACGTTAAATTCAAATGATAAACCCTAACAATTAAGATATGTCATATGAAATATTTTCGGAAGTGTTATACAAACTTGAGTGTTATTTTTCCTTTGTTTATATTCTGATATATCATATTTTGTTTCAAGAAATTGGAGCAGATAATCAACTATTATTTATTTATTTATTTATTCGGACCTCCTAACTATTTTCTGAATGAAGAAATGCCAAATGAATGGGGTCTCGAGCACGCGTCACATGCTGGTTTGTTTGTGTTAGGAAATATGGACTATAACAGTTTGGAATCGTCGCAACAGTTCTTAATAAACTACCTAACCGAAGATATAGACTTAACTGAAATACCTTATAGGGTATGAACCTAAAAGGGGAGGTGAATTAGGTTCTAAAACTTTTTGACTTTTCTAAACTTCTTTGCCTTAAGTAAACACCTTAGTATCAAATATGTTAATTAAGCATATAAGTTGAGTTAATTATGAAGGCAATCTAGATTACTTATGAGTTTTAATGCAACACATATAAATACAAGACTTATAAAGATGTTCTTAACGCACTAAGTCATGTATTCTATATGCAAAGCTTGTAAGTGCAAACACAATAAGTCATATGATCAAAACCAAGTAAAACTATAGATCAAGAAAATCAACTAACTCAATATCAACATGTAGTTCTTACAAATCAAGTTCAATCAAAGGGTAATAAAAAAAATAGCAAAAGAACTTGAATGTAAAGAGTAGAGTTAGAGAAGACGAACACGGCGATTTATAGTGGTTCGATCACGAAGACCTACATCCACTACCTTAGGATGCTCCTAAGGATTTCAACACTTCACTATGAAGTTCCCTTCACAACAAAAGCAATGTGGGATCAACTTTTCACAATTTCCCCAAAAAATGAGGACTTGTGCTTCACTAAGAAGACTCCACTCACAAAGAGCTAATATCACCAATGAGATGCTTGCCTCACAAAGGGGACTTTTTGCCTACACATAGGACTTTAGAAACACTCACAAAGAGTAAATCTCAAAAAGAACTTTTTACTATCTCACAAAGAACTAGTTCTCTCAAAGAGAAAATGAAATAGCCTCTTACAATTGAGACTTTACAATTTTATCTCACTCTTACAAATCCCTCAATGTATTGGATATACAATTTAAAGCTCTAAGAAAATTTGAGAATGAAAGAGAATGTATATGAAGCTCAAGCTCAAAATGAAATATTTTGTGTAAGATTGAAAGAATTTAGCTCTTCAAAATGTTTGGATTGTTTGCAACTTGTAGGGTATTCTCTTGTTAGTTAGAAAGATGAACCAATGCGTTTTTATACCATAAAAATCAATTTAGAGATGAAAGAGTCGTTGCTAATTACATCAAGCCAAAAAACTAGCCGTTATAAGTCAAATCGCAGGTTGCGGACGAACCTTAGGACGAATGCATCTTCCGCAGGTTGCAGACGATGCATTCCTCCCATACTTCGTCCGTAGCAGCCAGTTTTGCCAAATTCACATCTTTTCAATAAGTTTAAGAACAAATGACTAGTTAAACATTTTAACAAATATTTTCAAAACCTTTTTAAGATCAAATCAAGTTTGGAAACATGGTTTTGAAAAACATGCAAGAGCTTCATATGATTTAACCATAATTTTCAAAATAGATTAGTGACAAGATATTACCTATGTAAAACACGACTAATCTTCTAGGTCTTCAAGTCTTGTAGTTGTGTAATTTCTTGAAGCTTTGACTTGAAGCCTTTGATCAACATCTTCTTTGATGTGGTGAAGTTCTATAGCAATCTTGAATTGTAGAGTATTGAACTTCATCAGTTTTTCTTATTAAGTAGCATACCACTTGATTTTGCACTTTGTAGGATTGAGTAGCTCTTAACCTTGTTGATCTTCCTTCTTATTGGCTTTGCAACTACATCCTTGACATGTGAATTGACCTCAAGCTTGTGTCATGTAGTCTTGCAAAGTGTAGCTTCCTCTTGTGTGTACAATATTTACTTTGATGTACACAAAGAGCTATCTTACCATTTCCATTGATGTTGGTGTGAGTATATGGATCCTATCATTAAAAACATTCTCACATAAAACATTAGAACTATCAATGTTTTGTTATCATAAAAAAAAAAGATTGATCACATTATCCCTTGGGGCTTACAATCTCCCCCTTTTTGATGATGACAAAACATTGATGCAAATGGGACAAATATACAAAAGGATAAAACATTAAAACACATAAGAATGCATGCATGAGATAAGGGTATGGCGGATCTAGGTAAGTAGATGTTTTGAAAAGAATATTCTACTCCCCCTATTTTAAAGAATCCCTTATTTATCCCGTTTTGCAAATACTTAAGCTTTCTCCTTTTATGAAAATACTCTTCTTGGCCCATTTGCAATGTTATAATTTCTCCCCCATTTTTGTCAAAATAAAAAAGGGTAATCAAAGCGCCAAAAAGAGATTCATTTTCTCCTCCTTTTTGTTGAAACATAGAGATCCAAAGGATAAAAAAAAATGAAAGTCTTTTTAAGGAGGAGTTCAAGTTTGAATATGTGGAGAAGCTCAATGGTCTAATAGATTGATAAAAGATTAAAAGTAGAATTGAATCTAAAGACCAAACAAAATATAAGAAGAATGATAAAACTTTTAAAAAGCTTGGTTTATTTTAAAATGAGAAGAGTCCAAAATGACCTATAAATATAAAGTTTGTCATATGGCTAAAAAAATGAAATATCAACCTATGCTTAAACTCAAAGGAGATATAAGAATGAAACCTTTTAAGCATTATCTCCCCGTTTCTCAAAGGTACAATGCTAGCTATTTGAGTTGAAAACAAGTTTAAAAGTATAGCTAACAAAGTATATATGGAAGTGATACCATTAAAATACAAGATAAGTGTATGTATCACAACCATAAGAAATAGAGGAAGTGTAAGATAACACTTAAAGAAAATTCCACTACAAGTTTATCATTAGTTTAGAGAAGTTCAATAACTCTTAAAACAAGACTAAACAAAAAAACTAAATAAGAGATCAAGAGGATAAGAAGATTAAGAAAATGATCTCTAACGATATAAATGAGAGTATATGTAAGAGATGCACATATAATGAACATATCACTTCTAAATATCTTACACACGTTGGCTAAAAGAGTTAAAATAATGAAAACGAGCCAACACATGATGTGATGATGTAAAACTTACATAAGTAAGAATTCATCACATATATTAGGAGGGTAAAGAATAAACACCATGAAATGCTCCCCCTAAAGATGTGCCTATATGAAAAAGCAATAAAACTTACACAATACAAATGATTAAGTTTGAATATTGCTCAAAGTTAACAGCTCCGGTCGACCGCATGATGGCCTCTGGTCGACCGTGGTACCCAAATGCTATAAAGATTAAATTAAAATACAACAAAGCATTCAAAATCTCCCCAAAAGAAAAACGCACGAAGATTAGAGGGGAGGGGGGGGTTCAAAATGGTCTTTCATAGCAACGATGAAGACATAAAGCTCACTAATATAGCATGCTCATAAAATCAAAATAATAAAGAGAAATATGTTACAAGCATCAAGGTGCCCCTTTAAAATCAATTCATACACTAAATATGAAATACAAAGATCAACACTTGCTATTCTTAGGGATACATGTGGGATAATGAAGGGAATACAAGAAAGTGAATTAAAATACTAGGAGTTTAAAGGAGATTGAATTTAGAAAAATCTCATTGAATTTGAAGATTTGCTTTTTGCACTTTGAGTTCCTTCAATGAGTTCCTTGGGCTTCTTAATCTTCTTGATCATCTTGAGGATCTTCATAAATTTGTGAAGTTTCATCATCTTTCTTGGTTGAAGATTTTTCAACATCTTGATCCAAACTCATGTCCAATATTGGGCTCTTCATCTTTTTCTTCTTCTTGCTTGTTCTCTTTTGCTCCGCTGATTTGGTATCCCTATAAGAAAGACAAACAACCCAAAAACCAAAGAAAAGGAAGTGCTACCAAATACTAAAAGATATGAGATATTAACTAATATAATCAAACAATATCAAAACAAGCAACAACCTTCTCAATCAATAATTAATATAAAACCAAGAATATCGAGAAAGTTAAAGTTGAACTAGAGTTAAAACAACGTTACAATCCAAAATAAAGATAAAGAGAGACACAAAATACATGAAAGCATAAACAATAACATAGAGATGAAATGAAGTCCTATTCTATATGATATCTTAATGATCAAGGGAACTAGACTTCATTTTCATTCACATCATTATCTTCACATTTCTCATCCTATTCATCCTCATCTTCATCATCTTCAAGGTCTTCCTCACTTTCATCATTCTCAACATTCATACCATGGCTTGAGATTTACATCTTTGAGCCTAATTGTTTACCCAAACCTTGTTGCCTAGCCATAAATCTAGCAAGATCTTCATTTAAACCAAGAAATCGGCTTGACAAACTTCAAGTAAGCTAATGGCTTCATCCATATTTGATAGATCATGCTTATGTTTGGTTCTTCTTTCATGAGAAATGTGGTCTTCATCATCCTCTTCATTTCTCATACCAACTTCTCCAACATCCTCAACACCTTGATCCATTTGCATGCCAATCTTCATCTTGTTTAGCTTTGAACGGTTAGATTCATCTTTCACAGTTTTCCCCAATGAAGGCTCTAGGTGAATATTTAAGCTCCTAAGTATAAAGGTAATGATTTTTCCATATGGAAAGTTTCGAAATTTCCGCTCCTTTGCACTTTTCATTTCGCTCCAAATAAAATCACGTAGGTTAATCTTTATATATCGAATCATGTTGAACAATAGAACAATTGATATGTAAGTTAATTGTGTTCTATGTCCTTGAGGGGCTAAAAATGTTCCTCTAATAAGGGCAAACAAGACCCGATGAATAGGAGTGAATGAGCTAGAAATGGCATCATTGATACGGTTGAAGACCTTTCCCGGTAGACATAATTCCCTAAATTCATTTAAATTGAAGTTATGTATAAGCCATGCTTGACCCGTTTCATACCATCTAATGCCATCATTTGTGAGGTTAAAAAGGGAGTTTAGAGTGGATGGAGTGATGATGATATCTTGGAAATTAACTCTTGTGGTGAGGGTTGAGCCATTTGTAGCAAAGGTGGCATTGGCATAAAACTCACAAATGAGGGTGGGATAAATAGGAACATCAACATTAAGTAAAATTTCCCACACTTGAAAAAGGAATCTATCTATTACCCATTCATAACCAACTAAATCACCAACAATAGCTTTCTTACCAGATGATATTTTGCCTTCCCAAGTGGGTCGAGTAATCAAATTGGTGTATAGAGTCTCCACTTCGGGTGATTTGAATTTTGTAATCTCGTCATTCTCATCTTCAACCGAAGTACCTCTACCACTTCCAATAGTGGTTCTTGAGGAGCTTCCTCTATTGAGGATTCTTCTTTTGAGGGGCCATTGCATATTGAGATTGGATTTAGATTATAGTGTTTTAAGAGGTGAGAAATCAAAAGGAGGGATGATTTTGTTGAGATATTTGGATTTGAAAGTGATTTTGTGGGGGAATTTTGAGAGATTTTGGGGGGGTTTTCATTTGAGGAGAAAGATGAAGAGAATAGAGGTATTTTTTTTTATTTGGGAATAATAATTTGAAATGGGTAAAAATTAGACTTAAAAGTCTGAAATTTGTGACCCGCAACCAAGTACCTCTGTGGGTTCGTCTGTAGAAAGATAGTAGGGTGTGTAAAGAGCGCGGACGATAGGTCGGACGAAGGGGCGAACGATGCATTTGTCCGCAATCCTCTATTTCTTGAAAAAATTCTGTTTTCCTCTGCTTTTCTTTACACATTATATCAACCCGTTTTTCTTCAACCACCCAAATAGATCAACCAAGGAAGTTCCAAATATCAATACCATCCACCCGCACTTGATGAAAATCCAGGAAGATGACTATTATCAAGAATAGTGCTTTTGTGCCCCATAATTTCATATGTCTAATTAAAGTAAAGATAAAATGCAAACTACATGCTATAGGAATAGACATGGCGTGATATGAATATAGCTGCCGCAAGTAAAGTAAAAAAACAAACTTAGCAAAAAGGAAAAGAACAAACAAGCTTACACTTCTTTACATAAGTGGATGCTTTGAGTGAAAGACCTTCTTTAAGACTTCATCCACATTGTCCTTGTCTTTTGTACCTATACATAAAGACAATTTTGGTACCCATGCTTTCTTGGGCATTAGGGGTTAGTGCTAGAACATTTTTCAACCCAAAAGAATTTGGCTCCTCTTTCAATCCTTCTCTTATAGATGCAACCATTTGCATGATGACCACATCTTCAACAATAAGAGCAAGTAATATTAAGCATGGTGGAATGTGTGTTTCTAACATCTAAAGAGATAACTTGAGCATGCTTGTGAGTATGTTTGTGTTCTGAACAAGTTAGTCCATGAGATGCATGTTGAACACTATTAACAAGATTGTCCTTGAAGCAAGTGAACTTTTCATCAAGAGAGTTGAGCACATTTTGTTTATGACTTATATGATCATACTCAACAATATTAGATTCTACAAGACACACTTTGTCAAGTAATTTGTGATTTTCAAGAGATAATGCATCAATCGATAAAATCGCAATCTCCGGCTCTAGAAGCCAAATTAGCCTATATGCCCCCTGTTTGGTACTAACTCTCGGGAACCGACGTATAATTGTCCCCGAGAGATGCATAGCAAGCTCACTCATATTCCAACCATTAGGTCCCAAAAAAATATTTATGAGCATTGTTCGGATAGGCACTTCACCCACGGGGATCAACTTCGCTAGAGACCATTCTAAGATGAAATTTTCATAATAAAAGCTAGTTTCCCCTCACGAATGAGAAGACCTATATTTAGTTCTTCTTGAATTTTAATAGCCATTAATTTACGCCAAATATCAGTGCTTGCTAGCTGAAGAGTGGATAATGATACATGCTCAAGGCTGTGACAATATCTAGCCTTCAGGAAATGGGACCACAAGGAGTCACTTGTCCTAAAGCGCCACCATAATTACTGGGCCACAGAGACTATAAAAAAACCATTACTTGATGTTTTCTCACACAAAGACGGCTAAGCCATCCAATGTCGATGCCCTACACCGTTTGCGGTATCCGACAAAAAGAGAGCAAACAATTCTTCCAATTTTTCCAGTACCAATCTGGGGAGAGGAGCCTACGAGAATATGCAATGACATGGAAGAGAGCAAATGCTTCAGTAGAATTAGATGACCGCCATGTCTAGAACCTTATGCTACCACCCCTCTATTTTTTGCCGCAATGTTGTCAACCATAACATGGAAAACTGCACACGACTCCTTCCTTGATACAACCGGCAGTCCAAATATGTGAAGGGAAAGTCTCCTTGTAAAAAACCAGTAACTGTATGAAGCATGTTAGCATAATCATTCACTGCGTTTTATGAAATAAAATGAGCTCTTGCCGATATTAATACTCTGACTTGAGGCGTCCTCATACTATCTTAAAAAGGCCATCAATCATTCGATGCTGTACTTCTCTCCATTCGTGAAGACAATCACATCGCTCGCGAAGCTTAGGTGTGAAATTTGTAACAAATATCGCGGTAGACTATATGAGTTGAATCCAACAGATTCAACCAAAAATTTAAGTCCCCAAGAAAATAACTATATGAGAGAGGGTCGCCTTGCTTGACTCCCTTTCCGGAATTGAAATAGCCAAACGGTTTCACGTTTATTAAAATAGATAGCTCGTTAGATACCAGAGAATTCTGAATGAGATTAATGATGTGCTCACTAAATCCAACCCTCCGGAAGACCAAAAGGAGGAAAGAGTGTGAAACTCTATCAGACGCTTTCATCATATCAAGTTTGAGAACAAGATTTTCACCACTTGTGCGATGATTAATCTGTTGAACAAGCTCTTGAGCTAATAAAATATTGTTGGGGATGAGTCTAAAGTTGACAAAACCAGACTGGTTTAGAGATACAAGGGGAGGCAATAACACCGATAACCGTAGAGCAAGGACATTCAAAGTAACCTTACTCATAAAAGTGCATAGATAGGTAGGCCGAAAGTCCCCAAAAGAAGATGGATTTTGTACCTTTGGAATGAGGACGATGAAAGAGATTTACATAGACTTTGGCAAGGGGAGGCCTGTCCAAAAATCCCGTATTGATTGATGCACATCATTGCCAATAATATCTCAGCAAGTCCGAAAGAAAATCACCGTGAAACCATCTGGACCTGACGTGCTATGTTTGTCCAAAGAGTGTACTGCTTTGCGAACTACCTCTAGGCTCAGCAAAGCAGCCAAATATTTGTTTTCCTCATCCTTATTCAGCTTCAAAATAACATTCATTAGAACTGTATTACTGCCACCGATAAATCTCCATCAAAGAGGCTTGTATAATACCGAACCCTTTTCTGTCATATGTCTACGGGCGAAGAAAGCCATCCCCCTCTTATTCATAATCCTTGCAATATACATTCTCTTCTGACGATTATTACGGACTGTATGAAAGTACTTAGTGTTGTATTCCCTCCGCTAGCCAACAATCCCTCATTTTTTTCTTCCAAAACATCTCGTCAAAAAGTAGGCACCAATCGTTGTTCAACCTCGCATAATTAAGTGACTCTAGGATTTGATTCGTCGGACTTGACTCAAAATTAGATTCGTCTTGGCTCACCATACTCACGGCTTCCCGGATTGCTTCATGCACATTGTGAAAGACCAAAGAGTTCCAATTAGACAAAGTACCCTTTAATCGTTTAAGTTTTCGCATAAGCACATCAATCCCATTCCCATGCATCTCTGCATTCCAACAACCAGACACAATGGACTGAAACTCAGGATGTTTCGTCCACATTGACTGAAATCTGAAAGCTGAGCAACTAGTAGAATTCGAAATTCGCATTGTTACCCAAAGAGGGCAATGATCAGATAGTGAACGGTGTACATGTAATCCAAATTTTGCTGAAAACAAGTTGTGTCATCTTGAATTAACTAGATATCTATCTAGCCATCATAGCAATGGAGGGGGGGCACTCCGATACCAAGTAAACGGGCTGCCCAAGGATGGGACGTCCAGAAAGCCAAACTCATCTATAACATAAGAGGATTCGAACATTGGAAGCAAAGCCGAAATTGAACCCAAACTCTCCAATTGTCGCAAGACCACATTAAAGTCCCATCCGACCAGCCATGGGGCCTCACATTGGGCTGCAAAATCAGTGAAATCCGCCCACAAAACTCATCGCAGACTATACGGTCATCGAGCATACTCGAAGGTACAATAAATAAAGGATCCAAAAAAACATTTCAACTTTGCATGAACGATCTGTTCATAGTCACTGTCAATAGACATATCCAAAGTGTCAATCCATAGAACCTAAATTTTATTTGTTAAATTGACAAAACCAAAATAAAAAATGAGGCTCGAAATTTATGTAGGAAGATCAGAGAGTGGCAACACTGGTTCAAGCAAAACAATAAGAGATAATTTGTGATCACGCCGTAACTCTTAACACGATATAGTGACTCATTCCTATACCCCTTACATTCCATATGAGAAAATCCATAAAAACAGGTGAAAATAACGTAAAAGATGAGGGGTGTAACCCTTAAGCAAGAAAGTTACCCTTTTGTGTGAGCCGCGTGGCCTTCCGGATATCGCTATCCAGCAGCACCAACTTCTTCTTTCTTGATTTTTCCTTGATAGGAGCATCTATTTTCTCAACTTTCTTGAGTGAAAAGTCACTTAATGCCACTACAATACTAGCCACAATAGTGTCTGCACCCTCCGAAGTTTCCTCGTCAATCAGAACTTTATCATCACCCTTTCGCATCATGCTTGATATGGACTCTATTATATACTTTGGGATAATAAAACATGACATTACATATGTAGGAATTTCCTGAAACACTGATTTAATAAGTACTACTATGGCCGCAAAATACATAGTCTTTTGTTTCTAGCTGCTAAGTGTTTTCCAAACTCTGTGCACAACAAATTGAGAAACTATCTTTTGTTTACCGCCCCATGATGTAAGGAAACCCCAAGTACTTTCCTTTCCATCAACTTCCGGAATTTGAAAGGTTGTGAAAGCGAGCTACTTAATCTCCTCAGGGGTGCCCTTGCTGTAGAACATGTTAGATTTTTCATAGTTTATCTGGTGGCCAGTACAAGCCTCGTATGTTCTTAGAATCTCTTTTAGATGCCTTAGGTAGGACTTTTCAGCCTTGGCGAAGAAAGAGAATCATTTGCAAACAGCTAGTGCATGACAAAAACACCCATGCCAAATTCGAACCCAATTAAGAGCCATCGTTCCTCAGCAGAACGAACAAGAGAAGATAGTCATGTTGTGCAGATGATAAAGATGAAATGATAGAGAAGGTCTCCCTATCGGATACCTCTAGTTGGTTTGAAAGACCTAATAGGGGTTCCATTACGCAAGATGGAGTAACACATTGTTTTGATGCAATTCATTATCAGTTAGAGTAGTTTTGGCAGGAATTGCATTCAAGACATCACCATTTCTAGATAGTTCCACTTCACTCTATCAAAATCCTTACTCATATCTAGCTTAAAGGCAAACTAATGAGAGCCATTTGGTAGGACTGACTGTAAGCTATGAAATACCTCGAAAAGCGACAATAGCATTATCAGTTATTAGCCTATTCTTCAAGAAAAGGCTCTGAGCTTCATCAATAAGAGAATTCATGACTAGCTTAAATCGATTTGTTAAAACTTTCGAGATAAGCTCGTATATCACATTACATAGGCTAATGGGTCAGAAATGCGTCACATTAATGGGATTTTTAATCTTGAGGATGAGAGTAATTGGCTTAGAATTGATGATTATCATATCAGCCCCCTCGTTCAAAACCCCAAGAATTAAACTAGTAATCGGGCCTCCCAGAACATGCCATAATTTTTGGAGAAAAAGTACATGCATTCCATCCGGGCTCGCCGCTTTATGCGGGCGCATTTTCTTAAGGGCTTTTATTGTAAAACACAATAGGGGGGTGAATTGGGTTTTAATCGATCTTGCAAACTTTTTCGAATCTATTCAATGCTAGTGTTGATTTGAGCAAGATGATTAAAAGCAATACGAAAGACAAACACAAGACAATGGATTTAGAGTGGTTCGATTCACTTAGAATCTACATCCACTACCTTGAGCCGCACCCAAGGATTTCAACAACTTCACTAAGAAGGATTTTACACTTGTGGCTAACTCACTAAGAGTTTTACAACACAACCACAATACAAAACTCACTAAGAGTCAATTGCCCACACAAAGTAGGACTTAACAATTTGCCCACACAAAAGTAGGACTTATACAAGAATAACCCTATCACTAAGAAAGGGAATTGAGATAGTTTAAGAACAAGGTTGTTCACTCTTCTAAGTGAAAGATAGATACCTTTTAAGTACAAGAAGAATCCTCTCTTAGAACATAAGATGCACACTCTTTGTCTTACTTGAGAAATAACACTCTTGAATGATTTAGATCATGGAAATGAAGAGCATTTGCTTTGTGAGTGTTTAGACTTGATAAGAAATCAATGAATATTGTATGTGCAAGCCTTTTAACGAAAAGTAAAGATGAATAAGATTAAAATTGTGGAGAAGCTTGATGATGTGTAAGAATTCTCCCCATATAAAAAACTTTTAATGCCATGGAGAATCTTGATGGTCTAATAGATTGATAAGAGAAGAACCAAGGGATCAAATCTAAAGACCAAAAATCATTTGAAGAATGATCATTTTGAATAAGCTTGGTTGATTTCTAAATACAAAGAGTCCATAATGACACATAAATAAAAAGATGGTTATATATGGCTCAAAAAGAATATCAACCTAAGCTAAAAACAAAGGAGATAAAGAATATAACCTTTAAGCACAATCTCCCCGTTTATCAAGCATACGATGTTAGCTATTTGAGATAAAACCAAGTTTGATACCAATTGACCAATTGTAAAACATGTTTGAAAATACAGCTAACAAAGTACTAGTGGAAGTGATACCATGAATTCATAAGATAAGCACATGTATCACAACCAAAAGAATTTAGAGGAAGTATAAGATGACATTTCGAGTACATCCCTCTAACAAGTTAATGGTTAGCTAAATGAGTGTAACAACTCTTAAAGTAAAACTAACCAAAAACCATAATGAGATCACAAAGGATAAGAAAATGAAGAATATGATCTCAAAGTTATTTAAGGAGAACACATGTAGAATATGAACATGTATAACATGTATAACTCCCAAAATAACAAACACATATTGGCTATAAAATATGAAAGATGAAAAATAAGCCAACAAGTGATGTGATCATGTAGAATATGAACAATTGAGCATAGATCACAATTGAGTTTACATCCTAATTCAAGCATCTAGACGATCAACCACATAAGATTAATACTATAGACTAGAATATAAACACAACAACAACCCTAAATGCAATAAAGATCAAGCACATCATGTTTATAGCACATAAGGATAAAAAAAACAAAAGAATGATCACTAACAAGGGATGAGTTAAACTATTGTACCTCAATGCTCTTTGAGCTTGGACTTCTTACCATTTTGGTTGATCTTCTTTATCAATCAAGTCCATAGAGCCCTTTTGTGTGATCTTTTTCATGATCATCATTATCTTTTGAAGCTCATTGAGAGGTTGACACGTGATTGCTCCATTTTCTTTGTTGTTCATCCTTGATTGATGAGATGAAAGCAATCTCCTCTTCTTTTCATGACTAGTGTAGAGTCATCAATGATGGGTGACTTTTCTTTTCTTGATGAACCCTCTACAATCTTGTAATCCTTGGCATTTGACTCTTTTCTTCGAGTCTTAGCTCATTTGTGCCATTCCTTGCAGTTCATATCTTATTCTTGAAGTTTAGAACTCTTTGTTACCTACAAGGAATTCTTGAGAACAAATATGGTACCTTTTTAAAGGTCCTTCATGATTAGCTCAATATCTCAAGTAACACAAATATGCAAAAGGATCATGCAAATCAAAAACCAAGACAACTAGATGGATTCTTAAATGAATATGACATGACAAAACAAGAATCAATCAAGTTGCATATGCTACATCTCATAGATACCTTAGCTAAATAAACATGGACAATAAAGAACATGCTAAAGGTTATCTATATAAATATAAAATTCAAGAATGTGAGATGCAACAACATATATAAGAGCAAGCATATATATATATATATATATATATATATATATATATATATATATATATATATATCAAAAACACTTAAACACATTAATTAAAGGTTAAGAGAAGGTGATTTTGATACCTTTGCTTTCTTACCAAGTGATGAAGATATTGGATTTACACTAAGGCTCTTGTCATCACTTGATGCTTTGCTCTTTGCATTTAAGCAACTTGGTTCTCCAATTGATTAACATTTGAGCTTTGAGAATCCAACTGTTAAGGAGTGCTTTTGAATCTCTTCTTTTAGCACATCTCCTTTGATCTAATAAGAACCTATAAACTCAAGGGAAGAGTAACTTTTGGTACCCACTTTTGTTTGGGTCCATGGGGGTTAGTTGAAGTGAGCTTAACTCTCCAAATTGTTTTTACTCCCCTTTTGATCTTTTTCTTCACATGGCATCTAACACAAGTGTGACCATGTTTTCCACAATAAGTGCAACAAATAGATGGCTCAAAAGATTTGTGAACATACTTAAAAGATCTATTTGGCCTATGTGGTGTTCTAGCATTCACAACATGATTCTTAGGAATATGAGAAGAGCTAGCAATGCCAACATGATTAGCAATATAACCAAGACCATGTTTATCATGTGAAGCACGTTTCATACCAAGAATATGATCACGATCTTTTGATCCTTTGGAGAACTTATCAACAAGTAAAGTGAGCTCAACAACTTTGTTTTTCAAACTATCAAACTCAACAAGTTTGCATTCAAGAGAAGACACTTTATCATAGGCTTCTAGATACTTTAATGAGGAGGTGTTGCATGTAGCAATAAGCTTTTCATTTTCGATTTTCAAGCAATCAACCTCATCACATATCTTTTTGTTCTCACTAGACAACCTAGATCTTTCTTCAAGAAAAGATTCAAATTTAAGCTTCATATCTTTGTTTTGCTTTGCACATTTCTTTAATTGATCATACATATCACATAAAAGCTCATTAGGATCATCCTCATCATTATCATCATCATCATAAGAATTTGAAATAGAGGGAGAAGGATGTACCTCATTACCAAATCCCATAAGACACATGTGGTCTTTTTCTTCTTGATCATCACTTCCTTCTTCATCCTCAAGCACTTTCCACATAGTGTGGGCGAATTTGCTTCCACGGACACGGTTGTAATCATCTTGATCCAAGGCACAACTAAGAATGTTTATTGTCTTATAATTTCGAGTCATTTCCTTGGACTCAACTTCATTTAGCTCACGGTCCGGCTTTGGCACTTGAATACCATCAACAATCTTCATGGGAACATATGGACCTTCTTCAAATATATGCCATAAAGAATAATCTATGGAGCACAAATATATCTTGAATCGTTTTTTCCAAGCATTATAGTTGTTCCCATCAAAGAGTGGTGGTCTATTGGTGGAAGACCCCTCTAAGAAAGCTAAGGCGGAATTTCCAGCCATAATCTTTACTTCAAGCTATTAAGCTAAATGTGAAGACGAGGCTCTGATACTAATTGTAAAACACAAGAGGGGGGTGAATTGGGTTTTAATCGATCTTGCAAACTTTTTCGAATCTATTCAATGCTAGTGTTGGTTTGAGCAAGATGATTAAAAGCAATACGAAAGCCAAACACAAGACAATGGATTTAGAGTGGTTCGATTCACTTAGAATCTACATCCACTACCTTGAGCCGCACCCAAGGATTTCAACAACTTCACTAAGAAGGATTTTACACTTGTGGCTAACTCACTAAGAGTTTTACAACACAACCACATTACAAAACTCACTAAGAGTCAATTGCCCACACAAAGTAGGACTTAACAATTTGCCCACACAAAGTAGGACTTATACAAGAATAACCCTATCACTAAGAAAGGGAATTGAGATAGTTTAAGAACAAGGTTGTTCACTCTTCTAAGTGAAAGATAGATACCTTTGAAGTACAAGAATTTTAGCTCTTTAGAACATATGAAGCACACTCTTTGTCTTGCTTTTGAAAGATCCCTTTTGAATGATTTAGATCATAGAGATGAAGGGCATTTACTTTGAAAGTGTTTGAGACTTGATAAGAAATCAATGTATATTGTATGTGCAAGTCTTTGAGTCATTCTCTAGCTTTGGAGTATTTAAACATTTCAAAATAGGCTGAAAAACGACTCTGCAACGGTCAAATAACGGCTAGTTCTCGCAGAGTTCGGTTGACCGAACTGGGACCTCGGATGACCGAAGCTCACTTCGGTTGGGCCTAACCCAAGGTCGGTCGACCGAACTAAGCCTTGGTCGACCGAGGCCACCAGAACCATCTCTCTATTTCTGCTCGGTTGATCCGAGGAAAGCTCGGATGATCCGACCTTCTGAGCTTTGAGAGATGTTGATTTTTCACACGTTTTGAAATCTATTGATGTCTAAAAGGTTTTCTCAATATGTAACAAGTAAGAGCATTTAGAAAACCGTTTTAAAAGACTTATACTTTGAAATCAAAGGCTTTTGAGATATGAACACATATGAGAATCATTTTGAAACTTAGCATTTTGAAAACGTGTTTGTGATGCATGCAAGACTTGAGTGTAGAACTTATGTTCATGAGAGCATTGGTTAGAGCTTATAGGATAACGACTTATAATGGCAAAACTAATCTAACCAAACCTAAGTCTTCAATCTTCAATCTCGATGAGATATGCCTTTAAGTATAACTTTGAATCTTGATCATGACTTGATTGAAGTACTTAGAGCTTCCATTATGAGAACCATTATTCTATCACAAAGATTGAAACCATTAGACACAACATCAAATGTTTGTCCATTATCAAAAACTGAGTTTGTTCGCCCTTAGGGCTTACAATCTCCCCCTTTTTGATTATGACAAACTTTGATGGAATAAGATAGAATAAGGACAATTTAAGAACAAGGAAGCATGGCAAAAGGTTCTAAGAACAATTAAGTGCAAAGCTAGTACTTTAGAAGATAAGCTCAAGAAATAATAGGAGTTCAAAGTACTAGCATAAAACCTTATTTTGCCATATCATTTAGGGACTCTTAGAAGAGCCCTATTTCCCTACCATCCTTCTTTCCTCCTTCCTTCCATCTTATGTAGCTTTCTTGTGTGTAATATACATACCTTAGTTTACACAAGAAGCTAACTTACCATTTTCATCAATGTTGATGTGAGTGCTAAGGATCCTATTATAAAGAACATGCTCACACAAACATTAGAACTGTCAATGGTTTGTTATCATCAAAACAACATAGGATATTTTTCCCTTCGGGCTAACAATCTCCCCCTTTTTGATGATGACGACAAAACATTGATGCTAATGGGAATAATATGCAAAAAAAAAAAATAAAGCTTTGAAGCAAATAAATATGAATGCATGAGATAAGGATATTGAGGATCCAGGCAAGTAGATGTTTTGAAAAAAAATATTCTACTCCCCCTATATTAAAGAATCCCTTATCTCTCCCATTTGGCAAGTTCTAAGCTTTCTCCTTTTGTAAATTACTTCTCTTGGCACATTTGCAACACTAAAAACTCTCCCCCTTTTTGTCAAAATCAAAAAGGGATATCAGAGCGCCAATAAGAAAAGCATTTTCTCCTCCTCTTCATTGAAGAATATTTGAAATGCCTTTTGAAAACGTGTTTAAGAGCATGCAAGACTTGAGTGTAGAACTTTTGTTCATGAGAGCATTGGTTAGAGCTTATAGGATAACGACTTATAATGGCAAAGCTAATCTAACCAAACATAAGTCTTCAATCTTCAATCTCGATGAGATATGCCTTTAAGTATAACTTTGAATCTTGATCATGGCTTGATTGAAGTACTTAGAGCTTCCATTATGAGAACCATTATTCTATTACAAAGATTGAAACCATTAGACACAACATCAAATGTTTGTCCATTATCAAAAACTGAGTTTGTTCGCCCTTAGGGCTTACATTTATGATTTCATCCTGGGTAAAAGGCTTCTCAAGCGCACTAATTTCACTCAGCTTGTTGGTGAGTAAATGAGGCAAGAGGCTAGCTCCGCCAGAGTTTTCTTTTAACAAATGCTCAAAGAAATTAACCTCTATCTCCTCAATGTCATCTTCCTCAAACTTAAGGCTGCCATCTGGGCCTACGATCTCATCGATGTAGTTTTTCTTTTCTTTGTGAAGCCTTGTTATGGAATTAAGATGTGTTTCTATCACCCTCTGCCAGCCATGTGGCCTTGCTTTTGGACTTCCAATAACTTTCTCTAAGATCTTAGAATTTTTCTAAGTCTTTTGAAATTTTGAGTTCCTAAGAAAAAGACTAATTTGGAAGCCCTCGTCTTTTCTGAACTTCTTCCCGTTCTCGTTGCTTAACTTTTAGCTTGTTTTCCATGTATCCCATGACTCTAGTACTCCATTCCATAAGGTCATCTCTAAAGGTTGAGAGAGCTGAACAGAGCCCTGTTGGTGTGATCTTGGAGAGGGATTTCCATATCTGCTTCACATATTCCAAAATTTCGGTTGCTTGAACTAGAGTGGTTAAAAACGAAGGGCCTTAGTTTGTTGCGAGCTTTTTTCCGCCTTCTTTGATGCGGAGGCATGCCAAGTAGAATAAAGAGGTGATCACTATCTTTGCTGGCTAACTGTTGGATAGTCATTTTTGGAATAAGTCTTTGCCACGATGGAGTGGCTAAACCTCTATCTAGGCGAACAAATACTTCTCTAGAGCCATCTAAAAAATTGCACCAAGTATAGGGGCTACCAACATAACCCAGATCACACAATCCATAATCATTGAGTGCTTCACGAAAATTATTTATCTGTTTTTTCTTCGTGCGAAGAAACTAGTTTTTTTACTTTGATGTAGAATGTAACTAAAATCTCCAATACAAAGCCATTGAAGTGAGTTAAGTGAGTGCAGTCTTTTAAGTAATTTCCCTGAGTCATGTGTGGCCTCTGGACTCCCATAAAATCCTTTGAAGTGCCATTTAAAATTATGTTCATCAGATGTGACACAAGAGTCTATATGATCAAGCGAGTAAGATAAAATGTTCAGCTTTATTGATGAATTCCAAAACAAACATAATCCACCACTAAGTCTTTTACGACTTACAAGAAAATGGAAAGAAAAATATAACTTAGTACGAAAAAAGTCCATGGTGTGAGCCATAGACTTTGTTTCAGATAAAAAAAACTATAGCTGGATTGTTCACTTGACATAAGCGCACTAATTCTTAAATTGTCTTAGAATTTTTAATTCCTCGACACTTCCAAGCTAGGTAATTCATGGACTCTGGTGGGGTTGCTTAGCAGCCTCCTTCTTACCATGATTGATGACAGGAGCCCTCGTAGGAAACAACTCATATTAAACAAACCAATCATCAATAACAAATAAATCGTCAGAAAAAACATCATCATCCTGAGCGGGCATGTACTCCAAATTTTGTGAAGATGGGAAACCAGAAAAATCTGTCTTGACCACTGATGTGCGCGGCCCAGTCTGAACAAGCCCAAAATTGATATCCATCTTCGTTGGGCTATCGTGGCTTGCGTCAACAGCCAAAATTATTAAAGGTTATGGGCAATTTGTTAAATGCCCATTCTTAGTGGCCCATTCGGCTCCCAACCAGATCCCCTAGCCATTCCTTCCAACTGTGGACCTGCCTGGCCCAACTGCCCCAACACTTTTCAAAGCTCCATACTCGTCAGCTGTTTTAATTTTCAACTTTACATTTTTTGCATTATCGTCCCCAGCCGCATTTCCACAACTTTCCAACATTGCCTCTGCCTTTCCCTAGCCGTTCTGCCATTGTGGGCCTCGCCGGTCAGTCTCCAGCTTCTTAGACATCGGTGAGGCACCAATCCTTCCATCTGCAGTTCTCTTTTTCAAGATCTCATTTATTCCCGAAGACCCAGCACCTGTATTCCTTCTAAAACGATTGATCCTACTCGGATTCGAGTACCCTTTTTCATATTCATTGTTGGACTCGTGGAAATCTCTTTGTTGGCGGCCGGAAGCCATGGCCACCGCCGTCTCCAAATCCCAATCTTCTCCTCACCGGTTGACGTCGATGTTGATCCAATTTTCCCTTTCCATTTGCTCCTCTGCTCATAAAAAATTACAACCTCTCCTTTATTGACTCGCACCTCATTTGACACAAATGCTTTATTATCAACAATTGGTTCATATAAAATTCCATTACCTGTAATTTGGATGTGTGCAATTTATTTGGAACTCATTAGTTTCGATGTTTGGAGCATTAAATCGAATTCAAATTTTTCCCTTTTAGTTTGCCGAACCCCCTGAGGTCAATCCGCACAGGTTATTGGGGCATGATTCAACATCCCATATTGTTTGCAAAAAT
Source organism: Vinca minor (assembly GCA_026122235.1). Classification (NCBI taxonomy): domain Eukaryota; kingdom Viridiplantae; phylum Streptophyta; class Magnoliopsida; order Gentianales; family Apocynaceae; genus Vinca; species Vinca minor. Next base: position 608,297 of record JAOCZM010000210.1, on the reverse strand, counting down.
TGGGCAGGCGCTCGTATCGAAACACCCCTTTGAAACAACCTACATTGGGCGTTTGGCCCTTGAAAACGCTTCGTAGTGGTTCTGCTACAGTTATTTCGGACCGAAAATGGTAAAAATATGGTGGCATAATATAGTTAAAGTATGCTTTTCTGGGGAATATTTAGATATATTTTTAAGCTTAAGTTTGTATAACTATTAAGATCAATTATGTCATGGACCTGGCCTACCAAGTGGTCATGAATCACTTGGTCCACATTCAGCCACATCACAGTTTTGATTAAAATAATAAAAATATTCCCCCTTTTGGTGCATTGTTTGAGGCATTTTTATTGTTTTTTTATCAAAAGAGGGGATGTGGTTGATTGTGAGCTACAGTGATTACATGTCCCCCACTTATAGGCAAGGTCTATATCAAAAAATTTTCAACTATTAACTAGTCATTAAGTTGTATTGTTGGTGTAAGTTTATAATTTATTTGATGTTTGAAATGATATGTGTGATAGTAATAGGAATGTGTTCAGAATATAAATTAAGGTTTACAACTTTTGTACTTGGTAGTGTTAGTGGTATCTCGTGCCTGGCTTGGTTTATATTTAAGTTGTATAGTCTTCTAGATTACAAATGAGTATATACCAATTTGATTTCATAGTCATGAAGAGGATTTCGTAAGGTGTCTTGAGGATCGTTAGCTGTCAGAAAAAAGTTATACGTCCAATAAAAATGAAGAGTCTAATCTTTAAACAAAATGAAAAAATGCAAGGCTCAAAGGATTATTGGGGTTATGAATATACGACCTAGAAAGATGAAGCAACATGATTGATAGAAATGATCGAACCAATTGAGTTTGTACAAGTGAAGAGACTAAATCTAGACGTCACTATGGCATATTTGGCTTTTGATGGCACTGGATAAATGTCACGAAAAGTTATTTAAGTGCCACAAAACTACTTTTGTGGCACTTGTGTGGCACTTTTTGAAAGTGCCCCAACAAGTGGTGTCGTTTTTTTCCGTGACACTAATGAAGTGCCATAAATAAATTGGCGGCACAATTTGTGGCACTTTTTAAATGCCACAAACACATTGAAAATATGACATATTTTGCGACACTTTTTGGTAAATGCCGCGAAAATAATTTAATGTTTTTAAAAAAAATAAAATTAAAAATATTTTATTTATAAAGAAAAACTAACAAGAGGACCCTTAAGAATTATCATAGTCACACTTTATCTATAATTTAATATTTGCGTTTGATGGGATTCGAGCACTTGACCTCTCACTGCATACACTAACCTATAACCAATGAACCACGATGACTTTTGTTTAAATTTTAACCAAATTTGTTTATATAACATAACAATAAATTTTATTTAATTACTTTTAAATTTTATATTTAAATTTATTAATGTATATTAACAACAATCAATTAGAAATAAAACTATTTTAAAACAAAAAGTGAGTAGAAATAAAATACTAAATGAAAACCATATACAAATTTTAATAATAGTATCATACGAATTATAGAATAAGTTATAAACTAAAAAGTTTATTTATTATAATTTTTAGTTATATATATTATTGTTAATATAATATTTTTAAAATTTGATAACATGAATTCAATAACTAAATATTTTCCATTTCTTTTGTAAAGCAGGAAAATATAATAAAATTGATATAATAAATGTATAATATAGAATATATGAAAATTGGTGCAATGTGAGTTTTTTTTTGTATTTCATCTAAAATATTTTGTTTAATAATTTTAAAATGAAAAAATTAATTAATTTCATAGTCAATTAATTAAAATTATTTATTATCATTAATAAAAATATGTCTTATTAACTTTTAAAATTGAAACACTCAAATAGTAATATCAATATTTTTTCTTTAAATTACTTTTAATATAAATTTCATTTATAATGTTTCATTATATTTATGAAATTATCTGGTTAATTATCTTACGGAATATTATGTAGCACTTTTATTGTACATGCCACAAATTTTAAGGTGCTAGTTTAAAAATGCCACTGAAATATGAAATTTTGATATATTGTCATAAATTTTGTGGCAATTGAACAAATGCCACAATATTTTTTGGCACTTGTTAAAAAGTGCCACGAAAATGTGATATTTTCTCAAAATTGCCATAATTATGTGGCACTTTATGTGGCAATTGAACAAATGCCACGAAAATGTGACATTTTTCTTAAAATTGCCATAATTATATGGCACTTCATGAGGCAAAAATGCCATAAATTTTATAGCATTTATTATAAAGTGACACAAAACTATGACATTTTAACATAAATGCCGTAAATAAATGACATATATCATAAGTGCCACAAGCTAAGTGCCACCAATACCCAATTTTGCCATAGTGCGTCGATAATTTACGGTGTGGACCACTAGCGAAAAGATCACATTCTGCATATGTAAGGTTCAATAGGTAGCTAAATTATTGGAATGAAATGTACTTTGACTCTATATAGAATGACACAGCAACATTAAAGCTCAAGCTACGAGGAAATAGTAATGCGGAAGTTTAGTTACTAAATCGATTTCCCGTTAATTTTAGGATACAAGAGTGTTCTCGAGTCAAAATATTGAAGGGTCTGGAGTATAATTTCTATGTTCCAAGGAATGCACATGTCCTTGTGCGTGACTAATGCAGAACCAGTTTTTGATCCCATGTTTACAAATAAATTGTATTTACTCCGATAGATTCTTGTTTAATGTAATATACCTCGAAGTCCAGTTTCTAATGGAGAAAATGGATCGCAATTTGGAGATTTTTACACAAATGTGTAAGTGTTTTTCCAGGACTGCTCATGGAGGACTGAAGCTACGCGATTTGAAGGATTTCTATTAGTTTGCCTAACTACTTATCTCTTTGTGGCTTCTTTGGGATATCGAGTGTATCCTTGGTGAATCATGACTGATGGAATGATTCAGAGTGGTCTATGTGGACTCGGGTCAAAGATACTTGAAATACTAACGAGTGTGTTTAGAAAAATAGGATATTCATTGCAAATGACCAAGTATTCTACCATACCCGAAGTATCTCAATTCGTTACCACCAATTTTATTCACATAATTCTTCCCTTACTTTTATCCTATAAACTGTAGCTCATGTTATATTAATGTGTCTTCTAGCATGAAGCTCAGTGCTTCTAACCTCTTGCTAAGCCTCCATACACATAAAAATGCTTTCCATTATTTTGTATATCTTGCAACATATTGAATCTCTTTAACTCACATAATGAAGTTATTCCTATCTTCATTTCAAGATCTTATACAAATTTGCATATATACATAACCCTTCATACTTGAACTTTTGTAAACATGTCTTGCTGAAATTTTCGAACTATGAACATTCAAACTTAGTTCACCCTAGTTTAAAAAATTAAAGTGCAAGCTGAAACTTTCAGAATTTTGAGATTGTTTTTGGCCATAAGCTTAAAATGACATTGAATCATATTCTTGTAATTGTATTTCGATTTATCAACAGTTAATGTTGTTATACTATATTATATTCTCCTTTGTTAAGCTCGTTTTATATCCAAACTTGATTTCTCTACATTTTTGTTCTTTGGTGAAGATCGTTTAAGCTGTCTAAATCTTTCAGTCCATCATTGACTGAATTTATTTTTCAAATGTAGCATGTTTCAAATTTTCTTCTTGACTATGCAGCAAGCTAACGCTTACCATAGTAATGTTGGAATTTACATTTGATATAGGTGCTCTAATTAAACTGGGCAGTTATTTGGATGGGGCCGACCAATACTCGATTGGTCAAACTGATTTGGGTGAACCGGTCTATTCAACCAGAAACTGGTCAAAATCGGACATGTGATAGTCATGTGAGGGGTTCTGTGTTGTGGGGGTTATGAGAGCTTATTGAGGGGAAAGTGGAAGAAGTGGGTGAATTAATTTTCACCCCACTATTTCATTTTCTCTTGTTATTCAAATATTGAATTAATCCTAGCTCCCAGATATACCAAAGCTGTCGAATTCTAGAGAAATTATTAGCCCCAAAACACAAATCCAAGAAAATTAAAAGTTAGATTAAAAATTTGATTTTTCGTTCTTTCTCTTTCCGATTTTTGAACTTAAACCTATAGACATATAATTCCTGATGATCGTCTTCAATCTTGAAAGTTCTCTGACTAGCATTAGAGACGTCAAGAACAAGTTCAAGTTGATCGTGTGGATATCGCTAGAGACAGGAGTCGATTCGATCGATTTTTGTTGGTGATTCCGTAGCAAAAATTAAAACACAAATTGTTTATGTCATCCACTAAACAAAAGGTAAAAATCATAAACAAAGTTTATTGGTCCTTACTCATGAATGATCCTGATAGAAACAGATTCTTCTTTTACTTTCCGCTACACTTCATTTAGGATTCCGAATTTCTTTCTTTCAGTGGTATCAGAGCCAATCAAGAGTACCTAATCGTTCTTGTATGTGTTACTCGTTTTTAGTAGATGTTTAATTCATGCCATATGATGATTTATCTTTTTATAGCCTCTAGGATTATGTTTAATTGTTAAACTAGTCCTAGAACGAATTTTAAGTTCGTGGTTTTTGGTTGTTTTCTATTTTCTGGAAAAGGTTCGGTCAACCGGCAATGGTTCGCGGCAAGACGAACATGTTCTGAAAAATGAAATTTTGCTACTGCCTACACCGGAGAGCAATCTCAGTCGACCGAAGCTGGTATGTATTTGGGCCGGTCAACCAGAAGTGTTCTTGGTCGACCAAGGTGTCCTATTTTTACACTGTTTTGGTTATTTCCTTTATCGCGATTGACCGGGATATGGCCTTGGTCGACCAGACAGGGGCAGGCAGTGTATATTTGTGTTTTATTTGCATGATTGTCATGTTATTTTAGCCTGGTGCATAGTAATAACCCTTGACCAAGTGATTTTATTATGTGTCGTGCCTTCTCTATTGATATTCTGATTGTAGCTTATTTCTCGAATGTAACCCGAGAATTTTTTTCTTTATTATGTAAGACATAGTATATGATTTCTTTTGTAATTACAAGAGCACAATGGAGTCAATCACATGAAGGTTGTAGACAATAGATTAGATTTATTGTTTTTCACCTTAGACAAACTTTGGATTTTCCATTGGCTTGGAAAATCCGCATATGGGCTATTACTATTCATGTTTTATTTACTATTTTTATGCATGTGATGTATGATTTTTACTCATATAAACGGTTTATACAAACGTTTGGTTAGATCATTTAAAATTAAATCCCTCAATTTTAATTATAGTACGTCCATGCCTTCCTCGATTTGGCCCTTGTCGAGGCCTAGGTTGACAATAATGTAGAATTACGAGGAAATATCCATCTGTGTATCTGGGTGGCGCACGAAGGATAAGTTAGTGATATCCGTCAATGCAAATCTTAGGTCATACTTAACCGGATTATCTCAATAAATGGATTGAGGATCTAGAGGCAAAAGAGTTGAGATGTGCATTTTGATGTACTGAGAATAATTGTTATTTACTCAACTAACAAAAAATTACATAATGATGTAATTAGCAAACGTTGCTTACGTAAATAGCCATTTCTCGACCTGTTTAGCCAAAGCTAACTCGAAATTGGTGATATATGTATCTTGGCCTACTAGTAAGTTTTTTAACTTTCCGAATGAATACTTGAGGGTTATTAATTTGAAGAAAATAGTGGGAGAATCATTAATTAAAGACCTAATAATGATGTTAAAATATGATACTGAAACTTTGCAAAATCTTTATTGTAGATTTAATGGCAAATACAAATGTTGCAAACTCGCTTTTCATTGTGATCTGTCTTTGAGAAGGATAAACTTGAGGGAGGAAACTCCTCAACTGGTACAAAAATTTGAGAATCTTTCTCAAACACGAGAAAAAGTTGTATGTTTCGAAGAAACTATTCCTGATCCACCAACCGGTAGGTCTATAGCGGCTTAAAGAACTGCTTATCGTAAGAATTTAGATGATGCATTAGATGTGTCAAGTTTAATGATGGTTACCATGACCTCTGAGCTTCAAAATCAACATGAGAAAATGGGTGCATTAGATATGATTAATCATCTAAAGCAACTCTTTCAAGGTCAGGCTCGCCAGGAGAGATTTGACGTGTCAAAGTCTCTTTTTCATCGTTGTAAAGCTTGAGTGTTGAGCTCATAAGGGTTTTCCTTACTTTAGCACCATTCATATCAAATCTCTTGAGCAACTCTTTTGTGTATTTAGCTTGGTTGATGAATATACCTTCATTTGTTTGTTTTATTTGTAGTTCAAGAAAGAAGTTCAACTCGCCCATCATTCTCATTTCAAACTCATCATGCATTAGTTTGGAAAATTATTCACACAAAGAAACATTAGTAGCACCAAATATAATTGTTAGTAGTGCCCTAGGACCATTAGCACATGTTGTGCGTTTTGTTATCTTTTTGAGCAAGTAATTGAATAGTTAATTTTGCTTTTGATTATCAAATGTGTGATTTGATAGTAAAACTCATTAGCTTATGTAATTACTATTCTAGAAGTCCCTAGTTTTATGTAATGCTTAATTACTATGAAATAAAACTAGTATGATTGTTGATTGATGATCTTGTTTTACTGATCATGTGTAATGGATACAAATCACATCATAGATGCAATATATAGGGATACATTGTATTGGAACGTGATCCGTCGAGAAGTAATACTTCATGGTCTTAAGTCATAAGTATTACTTCCTCAATACTATTTTAGTATCCTTAGACCTTATGTCTTCATTGATTCTAGTATGAATGGAGCCACGTTTTGACTTTCGATCGGGACGTTACTTGTAACAGAGTAATCAATACGACCGATGATCGGATGTAGTGTCCTATCATAGCTTGAATGTGAGAGACATTGTAAGGAATTTGTCCCTCTCTATTATTGAGAGAGATATCCATGGGCCCCTCGATAGGGAAAGACTGTTTAAATGCATGGCCGTAGCTCAAATGTATTTGATAAAGTGGTTATCAAATGCTATTTGTCAAAAGCAGATCTACCCGGAGATCGAGCATAAATATAATTAAGCTTAATAAGGGTGACGACCACCATGCCTTATGCTTAATTAGGATATCGCGAGACAAAGGGATTAAATAGTGGATTGACATTAGGTTCCGTTGTAATTCATTCACTTTGGGTAGTCACAATGTCCCTGCTAGGGGGCCGCTTGTGACTTATGAACTCACACTACTAACAAGTGTGTTTTCATTGCCATTGTGATATGAACCTACTGTGGTCACACGCATAGACGAGCTAACGAAGCTTCATGTCCGCATTCAATGAATCTAGAAAGTGTCTAGGTTCATTGTATCGACATATGTTTTTTCCGAAAATAATAAAGTGTTTACTATTCGAATTAGAGATAGGGGCAATTTTGGTATTTAACCGAAGCCGGGATTACGTGGGAGCCATTATCCGATAAAGACTCCCACTACCAAATGGAAGTCTAGGGGACGTGGGATTCAGAGTCTCCCACAGCCGAGAGAAGTTGAGTAGACATGGGAGTTGTTCTGGGAACCAACTCCCACACTCTATATAACATCTCTTAACCCGAAACCCTAGGTAGGGTTGTGATCAGCCGAAATACCTAGACCAAAAAGAAAAACCGTTTTTCTTTCTGCCTTCCCTTTTTCCTTCTCTAATTCCCGAACTTCAGAGAGACGAAGAGCTAGCAATCGCTGCTCGTTTCGTCGCGTGGATACCGGTAGAGGGATATTCCGCAAAGGGAAATCCGGTGGTGGCAAGAAACTGATCAAGAAACGTCATCCTCCATTCAAGAAGTAGCTTCTTGAATCCGAAACATGTAAGTTCTTTATCGCTGTTTTCGGTTCGGTTTCGTATGAGCGGATCCTTCAGGGGAGGACTCATGGGTGTTTGGAACGAGTTTCCGCCCATGAATCCCTTCAATAATATCATCAACATATATTTGCACAAGCAAGATGTCATTGAATTTATTTGTTTTAATAAAAAATCAATTAAATTATTTCCCTTGTGTGAGGGGTATCGAACCCACAATCTTAAGGTTGTGGACAGGCCATAGCCCCACTGGTTATGGACCTTATGATTTCTGAAGAGTCTCTTGAATTTAGATGAAACCTAATACTTAAAAGAACATTTTTGAAACTTTCTGGAACCTAGGACTCTTCTGACAAAGGAATTTTTTTTTGAATTTTTGGGTCTCGTGTATTCATGTCTCTTTATCTTTGTTTCCACTATGAATTTATAGCCTCACATCAAAACCACAAAAATAAACAAACCTGCCATCCTGCACTTTTCCCTTTATGAGTCCAAGATTTTGTCACTATTTTCTCAACTTTTTCCTTTTAGGCTAAATTTTATATATACTGTGTACAAAAGGCGTTATTCACGCACACATGACTCCCATTCTCCAATCTGAAAGAGAATTTGAAAGATTTAAATCAAAGTGACTCAGCGGCCCGAAAATGTGGGAGGACTTGTCTTAATCCACCACAAGAAGCCACCCTCAAATTGAAGGGTTAAAACTTTCACACTGTGTCTACCAAGATTCAATCATGCGTCCTTCAGCACAATCTATCACACCGAAACCAATTGAGCTGCCCTTGCGAACTCAATTTTATATATCTAAATATTCACGACTCATCGTCGTTAGACAAAGCTATAAGCTGTGAAAGTGATCATAATTTTAATATATTTATGTGAATTCGCAGCAACTTCTTTGAATGTTTTCATCTTATTTGATAAGTTTTCATCTTGTATACGCAACGATTATTTATAAGGTGACAAAGAGATGGGTAATCTTAAACTTTCATTTACAACGTGATTGATAGTCCTTCGAGATTTCCACGGTGGAGAGTAGAAAGAGAAGGGTAGAGAGGCCTTGTGGGATCTTCTCTTATATTAGGAAAGTGCGTGCTTCATTTTCATCTTCTTCAGGGACAAAGACAAGGGCGAGTAGGGAAAGTCGCTCCCCCGATATTTTTAAAAATTCTATTATTATCAATTATTTCTACTTTTCTCAAAATAGCATAAATTTTAAATTAAATCCTAAATAACACAACATTTTTACGTGGTTGTGCATTTACTAGAAAGTGAAGGGTAGAGAGGCATTGTGGTCTCTTCTCTTATTTTAGGAAAGCGCGTGCTTCATTTTCATCTTTTTTAGGGACGAAGATAAGGGCGAGTGGGGGAAGTCACTCCCCCGATATTTTTAAAAATTCTATTACTATCAACTATTTCTACTTTTCTCAAAATAGCATAAATTTTAAATTAAATCCTAAATAGCACAACATTTTTACGTGATTGTGCATTTACTAGAAAGTGAAGGGTAGAGAGGCATTGTGGTCTCTTCTCTTATTTTAGGAAAGCCCATTTCCATCTTTTTTAGGGACAAAGACAAGGGCGAGTGGGGGAAGTCGCTCCCCCGATATTTTTAAAAATTCTATTACTATCAATTATTTTTACTTTTCTCTAAATAGCAGAAACTTTAAATTAAATTCTAAATAGCATAACCTTTTTACGTGGTTGTGCATTTACTAGAATCTGAGTAAATAATCTAAATGTCATCTCCATGTAAAAGTATGTTGACAATTCCTTATATTTCTCTTGCAATGCTTAATTTTACATCTTAGGATTATCCACTGCAAGAAGAACAGTATTAAAATTGCTAAATATCAGCAAGTTTGTTTTTGACAATGACCTAAACTCTCATTTCATTTCATTGAATATTATTTTGTTTTCTTTGTGCAAAAATGGTCTCTCCTGCTACTTTACAATTCTAACATTTTAAAATGTTTAGCATATTCTGTTAAAGTCCACATAATATAATAGAAAGCCAAGGACTTAAATCTAAATTTGCAACCTAAGGTAGTATGACAAGGCGTGCAGTGATTTCTAAAGTCTAACGTGATGCTAAATGCATGTATGGACAATTGAAAATCAAATCAACTCTGTGCCTCGCGTACCCCTCTAGCTAAACATTTTGTTCTCGATCGAGTACAAGAATGCATCACAACTATTGCCACTCCATATACTTGTAGAAATCCTCCTACACCTAGTAGTGATTTAAGCCTAAAGTTGTTTGCAGCAGCTGCAATCTCACAGATAGTGAAGGTTGAACATAAGTTAAATCCTTTAATCCGAAGTGTTTCATTTTTACCTTGAAAATTTTAGAAGTTGTTTCATAGGAGTGCAAATATTTTAGATCTTGTACATGGTGACATTATTGATGATTACTTGAAGTATTTAAAACTTGAGAACTATAAATAGAAGTTAAGAATCACTTGGAGAAAACTATTATAAGAATAAGACTCGACAAAGCGATGAATTTAAATATAAATTGCTATCACTCCTATCTAGTCATTTCAATAAACTTTTGCAGTGCAAGTCAGAGTAAGGATACAACCTTGAAATAGATATAGTGACTTCTACTTTTTTTGTCCTTGGGGTTATGTTGGGGTTAAGAGCTATTAGAATTTTATGTTGATTCTAGTGCTTCTAAAATATAATGATAAATCTTTTATGGAATAAATAGAATATAGGATTGATATCCTGAAAGTGTGGGGGTATTTAGAGAAAGTAATGATATTGTAACCTAAGTTGAGGGGAAAATGTTTGAAAATTTTCAGTGCGATTTGTGGATATGCCTAGAAACTGGGTGATGTTCTGGCAGTACCTCGTAAGCCAACGAGGCACAGAACCCACAACAGAAATTATTAAATCCATTAAACCATTACTAAGGAAATAATCATATTACACCTTATCAGAACTTTAGTATAATTCAACAGAAATAAAAGCGCACAATTCTAAGTGTTATTACATACTTAAACTTAGAAGTACATTGTCTAGTCCATCTATTACATCAATACATGTTATGATCACTCATCAAAGTCCCCGTCCTAGACTGCATCATAAACATCATAAACAATCTCATCATCTTCAAGTAAGTAAAAAAAACGTGAGCTATAAAGCCAGTAAGCATCAACACCCTTTAGATGAAACATCAAATTAGACACAAAACTGATTCCAACTTTCCCAAAACCATTAAAAACATAACACAACTTTACTTGATTTAGAAAAACCTTTAAAACACTTGCAAAATACTTTAAAAAACTTATAAGTGACTTGGCTTAAAACGAAACGAACAGAAAATAAAACTGGCAGAAATAGGACCCTAAGACGAACCCTAGGATGAAGCATTCTTCCGCAGAGTGCGTCCGCACATTCGTCCGACGGTTGGGCAGAAAGCCCCAGTAGTTTTACGGAAGATGCTGAGGACGAATGGTACGACGAATCATTCGTCAGCGAGCTGCAGAAACTCGTTTTTCAAGTATAAAATTGTACACAAAATGATCATTTATGCACTTTAACATTCCCAACCCCAAAATACCCTTTTGAGACACCAATTCACATATATTAAACAAACCAAAACATAAAAAATAAACTACATTCGTCGAAAGCCAACATCTACACTGTGATACCCAGGACCTTTCGATAGCATGTTTTATGTGTTTATATATTCTATGTGCTATATGTACTTTTATTCAAATTATTCTTAATATTCTATGTGCTAAATGTACTTTTATTCTAATTATTCTTAGGGGCGTACTAGATAGGATAAGATGTTAGAGGACCTAATTGACAAGATGAACTTTTTGGTTGGTTTAAATTGGCTAATTTTGGAGGGAGGTTAGTGTTCATGAAGGGGTACCTTTAGATATAATCTTAAGGGGGCTGAATTTTGAGGATTGGTTGCCTACTTTTGTGTTACAACTTTTCAGAAATCTGAAGTTTAGATAGCCTATAAATATAGGAGGAAAGTAGAGAAGGAAAGGAAGGAATAAGAAAGAAAAAGAGAGAAAATAAGAGTGCTGGAAAATTTGGACAACAAGTAAGAATACTTTGGCAGACATAACAAATCATCTTGGATTCCTCCCATATTTTAACCATAGATACTAGACTCCCTAAACTAAATTCTGACCAAAGAAATTATCATTCTAAGTTCTGGATTAAGATATATCATCATCGGAGTTGGAGGTCCTGGCAGATTGGGTAGGCTGTGGAAGAATGCACTTTTGAGATAGCAAAAGGTGTTGGTTTTCAGCGATTCTTAGTGCGTTTCGAAGAGAACTGATAGAGCTACGTTTGGAATTCAACGGAGTAGCATTTGGAGTTCTGTATTTCGAGTTGTAGGATTGGGAAGTTAGTGCTTTGAATCTGGATTTTATGCTTTTGGTGTATTTTGATGTTTTCCTTTAAGATTATGAAGGTAAGAACCCTTCGTCCTTGTTTTTCAGTTCTAAAAATGCATGAAGTATTCTTTTATTAAAGATATGAAATGCATGAAGTTTTCACATGTTTTATTGCATAAAAATCTGGATGAAGAACCGAATGATGTTCGAATCGTTGCATGCTTATACTTGTTGATTCTTACGCATGTTGTTGATTAAATTGCTGGATGCATTACATGAGAGTCAGCATATGCATATTCTCGATGTAGAGCTCTTGTCTAATGATGACTCTAGACCAGGATATATTCCGAATTTATGATATAAGTGCCCGGGAGCACTTTCTGTCCCCAATGATGCCTGGTCCCTTGCAGGTTTTAAAAGTTAGGGCTGTTAACAGAGTCATTCAGTCCACGAGGATGGATAATGACAGGAATATATCCTTAAATAGCAATTTCTTAGCCTACCAGTTACGATATGATAGGGTTATGGTTGGACAATTGAGCTTGATTGTAGAATTACTTGTTGCATGTCATTTTGGTACTAATCATGTCAAGTTTATATGTATTGGAATGCTACGAGTATGTCATGTTATGTCAAGTTATGTTAAGTACTCGGAGTACAATTTCTGATATGTATGTGATCGATTTGGTTAAGTATTGTTATGACATGTTATTTGTATGATTTGGTATTATTTCTAAGTATTATAAAGAGTCTAAAAACAGTGTTTTGAGTTGGAATTTCATATTGTAAGTTGTGAAAGCTCTCAAGTATTATGTTATGTTTACAAGTATTTTACAAAGGTTTTCAAGATGTTTCAGGTTAAGACAAGACAAGATATATTCTCAAATGTTTTGGGAAACAGGGAATGTGTTGAAGTCTCTTTGGTACTTCATCCCAAGGTCGATCGGCTCTTACTAAGCTAGTGTGGCTTACCTTATTATATTCTTATGTTTTGTAGATGATGTTGATGAAGAGACATGGGACGGGGAGCACGACAAGTAGAAATTAAAGAAGTAATGATCATGTAATAGTATAGTTGATGAACCTTTATTAAGTTGAATAACTTTAGTTCTAAGTTTATGTAATCTACCTTTAAGTATTGATGACTTATAATAAAGTTAAAGATTAAGATTATTCTGTTAAGTTTGGCTTGTAAGAGTATATTTTGTTAAGGGTTCTTTGTCTCATTGATAGATGAGGCATTGCCAGGTCACCTTCTGATTACGGGGTGTGACATACACATCGTAATGAAGACACAAACATCATGTGTTGTTCATACCAACTAACGACATACACAACATTGGACTCTTCAAATGCAATTTAAGCTATGACTCACATTCATTACTACAATGGACCAAAATTTAAGCCTAGAAGGGAAAGACATCAGTATGCAAGACATGAGTCCAGTATATCTCTTGAACGAAGAGCTCAGTGTTTAAGGATTCATTCGCATTGTGTCATTGCCCCCCATCGTGGAATCCACAACAACCATTTGTAGTCCTAACATTTCTCCCGGTTAGGAACGAGCTCAGTGACAGTGACACATATCGAGAACTCCAGGGTTCAACGACAACATACTCACAATGTAAAAGAATGAATCCTTGCAATGTAATCGATTCTAGACAAGAGCTCCATTAGTGAAAACTCCAACATATAGCATATAAGACTCTAAATTCACTAAAAAAAATCAAGACCATAAAGGCAATAAAGGAAATGCAAATACTATACACAATTATAATCAATGACATCAACATACAAATATGATCAATTCAACGCTTCATCCAATGCATTAAAACATGTTATAAATTCCTTTAAACATAGATTTCAGGAACTTTAAACAAGTCATTTCATGAGTTTTTAGTACCGAGAAGACAAGGGTGAAGATCCATACTTGGAATTTAAGCAAGCAAAGCAAATCACAGTAATTTCCAGAAATTCGTAGCAACTTCAAATCCAATTCCCCGTTCACTGGAAACTCAATATGCACCCCCCTCCCCCCCCTCCCCCTACCTCTCATACGTAGCCCTTTCAGTTAGCTTCGAAACGTAACAAGAATCACCCCAAACTGAGTTCGTTTACTACTTCAATTATGAATTATTCTCACAACTCTCTGTTTTTCCAGATTATTGTTCTTCTTTCTTTTCTCTCTTTCTTTGTCTCTAACTACTTTTTCTTTCTAACCTCCAAAAAATCCTGCACAAACTACCTTAAGACACAACCATTAAAAATGTGTCAAACCACCCCCACAAGTTCTCTAAAGCCTACAATTAAGTCCCCCAAGTTATACATTATATTTAAGCCACCCATAAACAAACGTACACATTAATTAACATATAATAAACATATAACACATACAATTCAATTAGTATGTTATCATTTAATGTCAAAAAGTTTGGGTTATCACAACTTTGATGTATATAGGTACACGTTTCTTGGTAGAGGTTATTAATGGTGAACATCAATGTAAGTGGATAGTCAAGAAAAAGTTTAAAATTTGAAGGTTGTATAGATTACTTTGTTTTGTGGAGATATATGTGCAACTAAGGTTTTAAGGTTAATGAATTATAGCATTAAACCTCGTAAGTTATTGAAGTCTTTTATTGTTCAAAGGAAATTATAAGCAATGACACGCTGAGTTTGATAAGGTTATCATTTGATTATGGAGAAATTCTCATATGATACTAGGAATGAAATTGAGTAAAATTCATTGATTTGGAGACAATGTAGAAATCATGTTACATGTGATGTTAAAGTTATGTTCAATTCTTATGGTTCTAGTATCTATCGTAATAAGTTTCAAGGAGATTTTGGTTCTTTTGATATTTTCTTTTCATAGACATGGTCTTTTATATATTAAAATTAGACTTGATATTTCTTATACTTTTAGTAGGCATAATATTCACATAATTCAAGTTAAGTTCTATGGAATGATCGAAGAAGTACTCAAGTGCTTATAGAAACTTCTTAACATAGTTGGAGGATAAAGAGATGTGGAACTTATATCAAATCTTCAAGAAAAATTGAGTCTATTATTGAATTAATATTTACATCGAGAAGAGTAACAAACTTTGTATTCCTTGAAGTACAATGTCGTGTAGTTTAGTGACACTAAATATACTTGTAACAATTTAAAGGTTGAGTTTTTTTTTTTTTTATATTGATGTTATGTATAAAGAGAGTTACATGACATAAACATGATATTTTGATTCAAATGTTGTTTTATCAATCTCATACTAACAAAGACGAGCAGTTATATTTTAGACAGGAAAAAAAATGTGAAAACTCGGATAAGATGAATACTGGAATTGAACTTCATGAAGTAATAGAGAAATTAATTCATACTTTGCGAAGGTATCACTTGAGAAAATTAATAGAAAACATCAAGAGGAACCTTCACTCCTAATTGAAGACAATGATTTAGAAATCCTAGAAGCACTATGGAAGCGTGGCTTGGTGGGAAACTATTCTAGGAGAGGTCCTCCAATTGAAAATCTGAGAAAGGATTTCCACCGGCTCCAATTAAGGGGAGCGTTTTGGATAGGATGGATTGATTCTCGCCATGTGATTATTCGCTTCGATCATGAAGAAGATTACTGCAGTTTTTGGAGAAAATGTGTATGGATATTTGGAGGTACAAGGTTGAGGGTTTTCAAGTGGACTTATGGTTTTAATCCAATGGTAGAATCATCTATAGCTCTGTTTGGATTCGGTTTGAAGGACTACCGATTCATCTCTTCCAAAAGTCGTATCTTTTCTTACTAGCAAGGGCAGCGGGCACACCGCTTATGCTAGATGAACCCACAGTGAATGTTACTCGCCAAAGCATTGCAAGGGTATGTGTGGATATTGATTTGATGAAGCCGATTTGTAAGCGCGTTTGGATCGCTTTGGCAAGATCGGGCAAGGGTTTTTGGAAACCTATTGATTATGAACAGCTTCCTGATTATTGCTCGTCCTGTTGGAAAGTGGGACACAAGAACACGGATTGCAAGAAGGATACTCAGAATGTTGGCGGGGAGACAAGGGCTGATGTCATCAAGCCGCCACTCATTGGTTCAGCCGAGAGGGCTGATGTACGAATACTACAAAACCCTAATCGGAAGCCAGTGGCTATTTTCAAAGTGTTGAAATCGAGAAAAAAAGTTTCTTTTCCAGCAAGTCTTGACGAAAATCAGGCGATGATGGACACCCCGTTGTCGGTGTGTATCAGAGAAGAGTGGGGGAAGGAAAAAATGGTGATGAACGAATCAGAGGAGACCAAGGAGGCTGCCGGACCTAGTACAATTCATGAAATTACCCAAAATACCCCTACATCAATTACTGTTGCAGAAGAGGGTTTAGTTTCAACTTTGCCAAATTCTACTTCTCTTGAAGGTAGGGCAGAGGATAATCCTATTTTGAATTCTATTGTTGTTCATGTTGAGAATGATACTGAGACCATTCCTCAAGAGATTTCCCTCTCGGCTATAGAGGGTTCTCATGAAGAGGAAATATTGATATCACAGCCTGTTGAGAAATCGCCATTCATTATGGAGGTACAAGTCGATATCTCGGTTCGGAGCGATGTTGAAGCGTCACCGGGCTAGATTGGGTGGCAAGGATGATTCCAATTTGTTCAAGTTTATTGTTGACAAGGAAACTGCTCCGAGAGGCATGTCCTCAGACAACAAGACGAGAACTCTATCTCCGAAAATAGTTGAAGGAGGATGGAAATTTTTTGAGGATTTTGTTCGGAATTTGGGGACTAAAGCAACTCGGGTAGGTTTGGGGACTGAAGAAGATTTGCCTATTATACCCACTGTCGATCTTGAGAGGGGGCAAGTGGAAGATGAGCCGCAACAACCTGCATAGTATCAAGTTATTGAAGAATTGCCGCAGCTAGAAATTCTGCTTGAACAGCCGCAACAACATAAAAAATCCAAAAATAAGTAGTCTGTTGCGGACTCTGAAATCCGTAAGTCTCAGAGACTTGCGAAAAATAGGTACTCTCCCAGCTTGAGGATGAATCTTTGATGATTTTTGTTATTTTTTATGGATTGTATGATTTGGAATGTTCGGGGGATTGCTAATGACACATCGCTTGCTAGAGTTAAGAGGTTATGTCGTGATTAACGTTTATCGCTATTGGTCTTATTGGAACCTATGATTCATAAGGCTGATATTTTGTTATATGCTAATAAGCTGGGTTTTGATTATTCTTTTAGCAACTTAACGAGCAAAATTTGGGTTTTCTGGAATAGCACCATTGATTTAACTCTCTCTCTTTTGTATATGCATGTTGCCAATACACGCAGCGTAGGGATTTTTTGTCCGAGATGGTAAGATTTGGTTCTCAGACAGATTCCCCGTAGATGATTGCTAGGGATTTTAATGTAGTATTGCACTAGTCTAAAAGTTTGGGATTGATTCTGCTTCTGTTCCCATGGCTGAATTTTTAGAGGCAATACATGATAGTGGTTTACTGGAAGTCCCATTTACAGGTAGTACATTTACTTGGTGCAGGAGCTCCGTCCCGCCTCTTCTCAAAAGGCTAGATAGAATTTTGGTCAATTCACAATGGAATACTTTGTTTGGAGTGACCCGTGTGGAACATCTTCAAAGATCTCTCTCGGATCATTTTCCTTTGTTGGTAACATTTGCTTTGAGTAATGCTTGGGGCAAAGCAGCATTTCATTTTCAAGAAATGTGGTGCAAACACGCTGATTTTCGTCACCTTGTGGAAGACTCTTGGAAGGAGGAGATTTTTGGTAATGAGATGGTTATTTTGATGACGTAATTGAAGAGGTTAAAGAGCACTCTCTCAACGTGGAATAAAGAGACGTTTAGCAATATCCACACCAATTTGGCTAAAGCTGAGGAGCTTTGGCCTTAATGCTTCAGATCATAACGATGAGGCATTGATTATTTTGGCCTTAAGGAAAGGAAGCAGCCTCGTCTTATGGTTCTTTATTGGCTTCCTCAGACGCGAGGTTTGGATGCTATCCTAAACGTTGATGGGGCATCTAAAGGCAATCCGGGAATCGCTGGCATAGGTTGCATTATTAGAACCCGGAATGGAAGGTTCATTGGAGCTCTCTCTTCTTATATTAGAAATTGGACGAACTCGTGGTCGGAATTTGAGGCATTGATCCGCGGTCTTCAACTTAAAGATTTGGGAGTGCGAGATTTGGTTATTCAGTCAGATTCGTTTTTTGTGGTCAACTCGATTAAATCAAAATGGCTTCGGTCTTTGTCATTGGATTTTGTTTTTCATTTGGCATTATCACTTATGAATGGCTTCTCCATTGAGCTTATCTACATGGAAGTGAATACGGTGGCGGATTGTCTTGCTAATATTGCTTGTGACTCGAGGATTCACACAAGCTACAACAGCTTTGCGAAGCTACCGGGACAGGTTAGAGGATTGTGTAATTTAGATCGTCAATGACTAGCCACTGTTCGGCTCAATTGTTGATCTTTTATTATTTTCTCTTTGTTTTTGAGACTTTTGTTTTGTATGCTCATACTAGATTAGGGACCTATGTAACAGCTGAGCCATACTATAAATGGTTCAGTTATATTGCATTGTTCCTTTTATGCATAAAGTGGATTTATTTCCACCTATTTAGAGGTTTTGGCTTAGTCCCCCTCCGTGTACTTATATTGCCTATTTTGGCCATATTAATAAACGGGTAGGGGTTCATGCCAAACCCCCCACCACAACAGGTGGCTTTTCAAAAACAAAAAAAAACAAAAAAAACTATAAAGCAATTACTACAATGGACCCAAATTTAAGCCTAGAATGGAAAGGCATAAGTATGCAGTACATGAGTTCAATATATCTCCTTAACGAAGTGCTCAGTGTTTAAAGATTCATTCGCATTGTGTCATGCCCACCACCGTGGAATCCACAACAACCATTTGTAGTCCCTAACATTTTCTCCCGGTTAGGAATGGGCTTAGTGAGAGTGACACATATCGAGAACTCCCTGGTTCAACGACAACACACTCACAATGTAAAAGAATGAATCCTTGCAATGGAAACGATTATAGACAAGAGATCCATTAATGAAAAATCCAACATATTGCATATAATACTCCAAATTCAGTAAAAACTCAAGATCATAATGACAAGAAAGGGAATGCAAATATTATACGCAGTTATAATCATTGCTAGCAGCATACAAGTATGATCAATTCAACGCTTCATCCAATGCATTAAAACATGATATAAATTCCTTTCAACATAGATTTTCAGAACTTTAAAAAAGTCATTTCATGAGTTTTTAGTATCGAAAAGACAAGGGTGAAGATCCTTACTTGGAATTTAAGCAAGCAAAGCAAATCACAGAAATTTCCAGAAATTCGTAGCAACTCCAAATCCAATTTCCCGTTCAATGGAGACTCAAAATGCACCCCCACCTCTCGTTACTTCTCACGCGTATCCCTTTCAGATAGCTTCGAAATGCAACAAGAACCACCCCAAACGGAGTTCGTTTACTACTTCAATTATGAAATATTCTCATATCTCTCTGTTTTTCCGATCAACCTCTCTTTATGATGAAGTCCTTTGAAGACTTGTCAAGTTGTAGCATCTTAAACTTCAGCACTTGTTGATCTTCTTTTGATTTCGCAATATCTTTCATTAGCATGATGGATGACCTTTTGACTTGTGCTATGGAGACTTGCAAAATGTAGCTTCTTCTTGTTGTAGAGTGATCTTTGATGTCCACAATAAGGTACCTTTCAATGCATGTGTGAGGTCATAATAACCTATCATTTAAACACAAACTCACATCATAATGGAAAATAGTATTTATAGGTTCAGGGTAGGTTAATGAGGGTCTAACGAGATGACAATTAATTGAATGGCGGTCTCAACCATTCTTATCAAAAGAATTGAGAAAGGTTGGGGGTACTAGGGATATAATGTAAATGGAAAAAATTTGAAAGGCTCAAACGGTTCAAAGAGATGCCTAACATCATCCAACAAGCAAATCGAAAAGACTTAAAAATTTCGCCTCGAGTATGTAATTCAACAAGTTCTAGTTTGTGAAGATACTGACAAAATTGTGCAATTAACCACATAATAAAAGTCTAAGTATCTTTATCAATTCACAAGGATCATGACAAGGTTAACTCAAGTTCCATATTAAGATAAATTAGCAAGGAAATATTTAAGATTATATTCATTAATCACATTTTAGTCTATATCAATAGATAATCATATCAACTAGCTCCATGAATATCAAGATAAGAATTCATGCTCAAAAAATCTCTTAATTTTTCAGATATTTTTTCCAAAAATAAAACTTTAAAACCATAAAAATCTGAATTTTGAAAAAAATTCAGCAATAACTAAATCTCCACCCCAACTTAAGAATAAGCATTGTCCTCAATGTTTGAAAGTAATAAAATACAAATGAAGGGTTAATAAACTTAGCCGAATAATTGAAGCATTTTGGAGAGCGAAGCATGAAAAAGAGCTCAACCGTATCATCACCAAGGCTTAAACAACTTCCTACAAAAGATAGAAAAAATAACTAAAATAATTTTTTGGAGTTTTTTAATTTTTTAATTTTTTTTTGTGACAAGAAAAATCAAAGAAATCTAAAATAAATTTAGATTTCTAAGGGAAAAAAAATTGACAACCCGACAATAAAAAGACTCAAAAGAGAAAGTTAGTAATAGTTCTCGTTTAGAGTCTCGAGTTTGACTTCCTTTATATGTTCAATCAGGAGGACGATCAAGAAGGCAAGTGTTTCCTCCAACATTCACCCCTTTCAAACGATTCTTCACTTTATGGCCTTTGAAAGAAAACCACTTTTGCTTTACACTATCCTGAAATTTTTTTGCCAAATTTCTTTTTTTTTCTCTTTAAAAGGTTTATGCCATTCTCCCCCAATTTTCCTGCGATATACTTAGAAGACGAATCATCCAATAAAATATCAATAGCATAAATAGATAAGAATTCTCCTTTTGAAAAATTATTTAAAGATTCAAAGATATTAAAAGGCACATAATCTACTCCAACATTTAATGAAAAAGGAAGAGATTTAATATCAACGTTATTATTATTTTCTTCCTTACCTTCCTTACCTCTTTTACCTTGTGGATTTTGGACAAGTGGAGAATGCTCGACTTCATCATCTTCCTCAAGCGTAGTAAGCTCAATCTCTTGACCTTCCTCTAATGTACTTTCATCTATTACCGTGGTTTCCTCCAACTCATTAGCATGCTCATCTGTATCACATGTAAGTACTTCTTGAGGTTGGTTTAAAAAATCAATTATTTGTCCTATTTGAGCTTCCATGTTTTTCAGCGAGGCCTCAAGATTCCGATTATGATCTTTCAAATTTTTTATCGAGGCTCCAAAATCCCTCATCGAGTTGTCCTGACCGTCAAACCTTTTGTTCGTATCATCAATAAATTTAACCATCATGTTTTGGAGGTTTCCTCTGTTATCTTGAGTTGGAGGTCGTGGAGATGTTTCAACAAAATTCTGATTTTGCTCCCATTCATAATTTGAATATCTATTCCATTCAGGATTGTAATTGTAGGAATATTGATTACTTTCCACATTGCCCTGTACAAAAAAATTAGCATCATTAGCAGCATAATAAGAATTCACCACCATACATTGTCTACATTGATTTGTGTGATGATAAATTACCCCACAAAACTCGCATTGAAAACTCATGGTTGCAAGCCTCCCAGACTCAATCTTTTTCTCAAGTAGATTTGTAATGTCCGCTATCTTTGAACTTAAATATGCAATAGAAATTTCAATATTGTTCCATGTAGGCATAGATGTTTGATTGAACCATTGCGAATTATTCCAAGCCATATTTTTTTCCAACTCTCTGCCTGAGACAAAAAAAAATTTAAAAATTTAAAAATTAAATAAAAATAAAAAATAAAGAGAGAAAAAATTAAACAAAAAATTAAATAAAGTTTAAACTTAGGTTTAGTAATATAATTCTACACTAGATAAAAACAATCCCCGGCAACGGCGCCAAAAACTTGATGCGTAATTTGCAAGTGCACAAATATCAAACAAGTAAACTTGAGTGGTGTGGGGATGCTTCATCTGAGATATTTAGGGGGCAAGCTTCATGGGTCTGGAGATCAGTATGGAAAACTAGGGATTCATTACTGAAAGGAGCTTGTTATAGAGTGGGAGGAAGTACTACACCTAATATTTGGTAAGATCCCTGGATCCCGGGGATAGCAGATTTCAAGCCACCTTTTTTCATTAGAGAACTAAACTCTCCTTCTTGGGTGTCATAACTTATTATATAGGGAACAAATTCTTGGAATGAAATGTATATCAGAGAAGTTTTCCCGGATGATATAGCTTTGGCAATACTCAAAATTCAGATTCCATCATCTTTGGAACCAGACTCCCTTGTGTGGTCTTCCTTCAAGTCAGGAAGATTCTCAGTAAGTTCAGCATACCGAGAAAACCAACAAGGAAGATACAATGTCCCTAATCAAGAATTGAGAAATAGGTGGAAGAAAATTTACATAGGCATTTACTATGGCGAATCCTTTCAAATATAGTTCCCACAAAAGAGAAAGTGACCCCATTTGTGAAGATATATGATGAGAAATGTACTTTTTGTGAAGGAAATGTGTGTGAAGGAAATGTGGAATCAATGCAACATATATTTCTAGAATAATTTACTTAGCAAAAAAAAACATATATTTCTAGAATGTGACTTGGTAAAGTATATTTGGTGGAATTCAAGGTGGTGCATTATAATGGAATTTTTTAGAAGAATGTCAGTAGCCGAGTGGATTGATATGGTGCTGAACCCAGAATCTGTGTTTCCTCTTCAAAAATCTGAGGTACAACTCTTCACAAATTTTGCTATTGTAACAATGGAGCAGATCTGGAAACATAGAAATATGATGTTACATGGGGAAACTACAGTTAAATGAGAGGTGATAAGCAAGAATATTGATCGTCTTACGGAGGATTATATGAAGAGATTCATGGGCGGAAACTCGTTCCAAACACCCATGAGTCCTCCCTGAAGGATCCGCTCATACAAAACAAATCGAAAGAAAAACTTACGTTTTGGGTTCAAGAATCGGATTCTTGAATGGAAGGCGTTGTTTCTTGGATCGGATGCTGCCACCGATTGATCTCCCTTTGCGGAAAGTCCCTCTACCGGTATCCACGCGACGAAACGGGCAGCGATTGCTAGCTCTTCGTTTTTCTGAGATTCGGGAATTAGAGAGAAAATGGAGAGAAAGAAAACTGTTTTCTGGATATCAAGGTATTTCGGCTGAAAAAGCATTAGTAGGTCTAGGGTTTCGGCCAAGAGATCATTATATAGGGTGTGAGAGTTTGTTCCCAGAACTAACTCTCACGTCCTCAACTTCTCTCGGCAATGGGAGTCCTCAACTCCCACGTCCTCTAGACTTCTGCTGGTAGTAGGGAGTCTTTATCGGATAATAACTCCCACGTAATCACAGCTATACCGAAAATGCCCCTTATCTCTAATTCGAATAATAACACTTTATTATTCTCGAGAAAAGTGAATGTCGGATACAATGAACCTAGACACATTCTAGATTCATTGAATCTGGACATGAAAGCTTGTTAGCTTCGTCTATGCGTGTGACCACCGTAGGTTTATATCACAATGGCAATGAAAACACACTTAGTAGTAGTGTGAGTTCATAAATCATAAGCGGTCCACTAGCGAGGACATTGTGACTACCCAAAGTGAATGAATATACAACGGAACCTAATATCAATCCACTATTTAATCCCTTTGTCTCGCGATATCCTAATTAAGCATAAGGCATGGTAGTCGTCACCCTTATTAAGCTTAATTATATTTATGCTCGATCTCTAGGTAGATCTGTTCCAACAAATAGTATCTGATAACCACTTTATCAAATACATTTGAGCACGGCCATGCATTTAGACAGTCTTTCCCTATCGAGGGGCCCATGGATATCTCTCTCTAATAATAGAGAGGAACAAATTCCTTACAATGCCTCTCACATTCAAGCCATGATAGGACGCTACATTCGATCATCAGTCGTATTGATTACTCGATTAAAAGCAACGTACGACTGAGTGAAAACGTGGCTCCATTCATGCTAGAATCAAATGGAGACATAAGGTCTAAGGATTCTAAAATAGTATTGAGGAAGTAATACTTATGACTAAGGACCATGAAGTATTACTTCTCTAACGGATCACGTCCAATACAATGTATCCCTATATATTGCATCTATGATATGATTTGTATTCATTACACATGATTAGTAAAACGTAATCATCAATCAAACATCATACTAGTTTTATTTCATTGTAAAATAGATTACATAAAACTAGGGACAACTAGAATAGTAATTACATAAGCAAATGAGTTTTACTATCAAATCACGCATTTGATGTTCATAAGCAAAATTTACTATTCATATGAAATGCTCAAAAAGATATAAAACGTACAACATATGCTAATGGTCCAAGGGCACTAGTACTAACATTATACTGTGGCTAGCATCAGTAGGCATGCAAAAAGGCCTTTGCTGAAGCAAGTTACAGTGTGGTCTCGACCACCCACAAATTGGAGTAAGATCAATTTCAATGCCGGTTTCGATGGGGACTTTATGTATGTTGCTGCTATTGTGAGTGATAATAAGGGTGATTAGGAAAGCTAGAACAATCGGAGCTGCTGTCCCGGATATTTTCACGGCTGAGGCAAAAGGGGCATTATTGGCGATAGATCTAGCACTTGAGTGTGGGCTGAATTTGGTTATTTTTTTAAGGCGATGCAGATAATGTAATTTTCTCGCTGAGGGGCCAACAAAATGCTGAGGAATGGAAAGGAAAAGCGGTTACGGATGAATGTAATTAAGTTAAAGAGCTTTGGATAACCATCTAGGAAATTCTTGTCGGTATCACGAAAAGCAAATGAGGCACCTCATAATCTAGCGAGATGGGCGAAACAAAATAGTAGAATAGGAATTATCCCCATGTGTTCTATGCCTTCTGATATTTTTTGTGATTTGGTGACTGATAGGCACTGTGTGCTGGAAGTTCCTGATGATTGTAATGGGGATTTCTTGAATATATAACTAAGTCTTCATAAAAAAAAATATAAATAAATAAAGTAGCAAGTCCAACGAAGATTGTTTATCTAACTGGAAAATTATCTTACTTATAACCTAACTTAAACCAAAATAAGGATGAATCAATTAATTAATACTAATTATGAAAAACAATTAAAATAAAATAAATATATATTTAAAAGATAAAATTATATGTAGCGAATGGACTAAGACACCTCTAATCCAATCTACTCCTTTTATGTAAAATAAATGATTCCTTAATCTAAGTCTCAAAGGTTAATGGTAGAAATTCCCGAATATAAGTTAGACCCAATCTCTTGGCGAAAAACTCCTAGCTTTAGAGAATAAATCAGTCGTATCTCTACGTGATTTTAAGACCTAAAACCGCAAAAAACTCCGTGAACTTTCCCTATCTTTTGTTTCCTACTCGCTAGAAACCACACAAGGAAATCGAATCTATCTCTATTCAATTTTACGTCATGTTGTTATTATCCGTGATCTAATTAAATATAGAACTTCTCAGCCTCTACAAGTAATTTAGATTCATGCAATAATTGATCAGAAAATCGTAAACATTAAGAACAAATAATAACAATTAACCATATTGTCGAGATACATAAATTAATAAAAATCAAATAAATGCATACAAGTTTCAGTCACAAGAAAACTACCTAAAAATAAACATAAAATAAAATAAAACTAAATAAAAAATAATAATTTGGTGACGAAACGATCCGAGCTCGAAGCTCGTCTCCTTGATTCTCTGCCCAAGCCTAGCCGAGGCCTTCTCTGTACAATGATGGTCTTTACAGGGATGATATGGTATGTATATATAGGCAGTGGCCTATAATTGTCTTCATCATATTTCATTCCTTGTTAAACTAGACTCTTAATTTATTTCTCCTTCTATTCCTTATTGGAATCCAAAATGTAAATTTCCGTTCTCTTCTCCTTCATTCTTGTCTTGCTATTGGTCCTATCTTTCATGCATGTTTTGTCTCTCTCTTTGGTAATTATCAAAACAAAATTTGAATTCAACTTTTGTCAAGTAACAAATTTGTGCATCTTCAATCTTTAATCCAAGTTGGATTTTAGTAAATGCCAAATATAATTCTTCTTTTACTGTAATGTCCAAAATGCTCTCTACCTGTATCAAATATTAGAAAATCAGTGAATTAAATTCATTAGAACATTTTTAGGTATATTTACTCATAAAGACTAATTTAATAAATTATTTTCTCTCAATTAAGCTCAAAACAAATATGAAAATATCCAAAATAATGATAAAATATGGGCTAATCAATAACCTACTCCTCCTCCTAAATTGAATGTTCATATTTGACCGATACAAAAATTATGAAGAGTTGCTTGATCATGAGTAAGCTCTCATAATATACTTAAATATGTGAGCACCCAAATGGTAGTAGCCCTTGTATCCCTTAAATTACCTTGTTTGACATATCCTTTAATTCCTTGTCATGAAATACTCACAACCACTGTGTTTGATCTTTAGGCAACACCATTAGTTAGAAGATTCCATGACAACTTACAGAATATGTAACCGTTTATATGCTCTCTAGAACTGTTCTTTTGTTTTTCTAATGATCTAATGTTCTTAGGATGAAGAGAAGTATATAGACAAAATATTACATATTATATATATAGGTATTTTGGGGACAATTATTTTTCACTAGTAATCTTATTTAATTTTATTTAAATATTGTGAAAGCCAGAGAGGAAGTGACGAGGGAAATTTTGTCTTGAGGTGAGTATATGAAGACACGGAAAGAAAGAGAGCTAAAGAAAGAGGAGAGAGGAGGCAAGACTTACAGACGGTGGACCCGATCCAACGCCACATATGGACACATTAGGGGGCGTAGGCTCAGCATGAAGAGCAACAACACCACTTTTCTCTATCCCTCCCTCTCTTTCTCTCTCTCTTTTTCTTTTTTTCTTGTAATATTTTTGTTAGTTTTGGAGAAGGAAATTTTCAAAGATTTTTTAAGAAAAAAGGAGAGATAGGAAGAAGAAGAGAAAAAACAAAGGGAGAGAGAGAGAGGAGAAATTAAATGTGTATGCATGACAACAAATCACATTGAAAAACCTCGGTAGCATATTTTCTTTGTACCCGATTTTTTAATTTTATTTAAAGCAAGTTGGTTATGAAGTGGAGGAAAAGCATGGAGGAGTAGATATGGATGGTTTATATCTTTTCTTCTCCGTTTTATGTTTCTTCTTCTTGATTTATTACAACTTAATTTATGTGGGTATCTTTGAAGTTTTCTTCACTGACAGGAGGCTATATATAAATTCGAAATAGCTATATTTATTTTGTTTTGGTTTTTGAGGAAGAGAAACATGAATTCGTTTTATTTGGAAGAAATATTGGAGAGGAATTGTAATTAAGAAGGCATGTCATCATCTTCATCAGCTACGTTTCTTGCAATGAGAAAAGTAGATCAAAGTCTGATGAAAAGAGAATCAGCACCCCCATCTAATTCATCACCTGCTCAAACTCAACCTCCAACTCTCAAAAAGAGAAGAAATCAATCTGGTTCACCAAGCAACTATCAACTAATTTTATCTTGAATACTTCAATTCGGCCTCTGAAACATGAAATTAAGGAACCTTAATTGATTTGGATTTTTTTTTTTTTCAAAAAAAAAAAGAGGGATTCATTCATATTGAGGAATCCGTCCATGAGATAAGGGGGTTTTATTCAAAATTTTATAACTAAGTTATGGGAATTTTCTTATAATTTATTGTTTAACATTTGACAGATCAAGATGTAGAAGTAATAGGGCCGTCTCCAAAGACCCTAATGACAACAAACAGGTTCGTATGTGAGGTATGCAACAAAGGGTTTCAAAGAGAGCAAAATCTTCAACTCCATAGAAGAGGACACAATTTGCCTTGGAAGCTCAGGCAGAAAACTACAAAGGAGGTTAAACGAAAGGTTTATCTGTGTCCTGAGCCCACATGCATTCACCATGACCCTTCAAGAGCACTCGGTGACCTTACCGGAATTAAGAAACATTACTCTAGAAAGCATGGTGAAAAGAAGTACAAATGTCAGAAATGCTCCAAGAAATATGCTGTTCAGTCTGATTGGAAAGTCCATACTAAAACCTGCGGCACCAAAGAGTACAGATGTGACTGTGGCACTCTTTTTTCTAGGTAAAAAGAATTGTTTTTGTTTTTTTCCTATCGAGTTTCATGATCAATCAATTCCATTGTTGAAGTCGAGACTACAGATTCTTGCCGCTCATAAAATGGATGAAGAAAGTGAAGAAATTTTGGTGAACCCCTTGTTTACTTTGGTTTCTCAGGTCTCCCATTTCCCAAAGTCATAAAAGTGGGATTCATTTTTCTTCAGTTACAAAAGACTCCACCTTTTTTTTTTTCTTTTTTAGGATTGGGTTTTGTGCTTTCATTTTCTTTTAATCTTTTTGTTTTCTTTTGTCTTTGGATCATTACTCGTACTTGAATTGGTAGCAAATACAGAAAAATTTGTCTGCAAGTGGATGACCATCGTGGTGTAGATAGATAGATAGTGATTTTATCAGAAACGAAGCCAACATTTTATCTTTCTCTCACATTAGAATCATCGGTTCTAATTTTATCTTTTATTCTAATTCACGTGCTGCGTTCCCATCTTCATACCTTTAATCTCTTCCTGAATGGCAAGTTGTGTTCAAGCCAAGTTCTCATCAGCTCCCCTTCTCTTGATAAAACTCCTACCAAAAACCACTTAACCCCGCCCCTTGTGCTAAGACCCCCCACTACATCAGGCAGAATTTAGTACTTATCATATCTGAAGAAAGTTCAGTAGATGAGATGAGCTCAAGGCAGTGAAAAATGTTCGGCGATTAATTTTTCAATCATATTGAAAAATTTCTATGTTGCATTAATTGTAAACATTTGTAGACGTTACGGTAATGGTAAATTAATTATTTAAAATTTAGGAATTTCATCCCTCTTATCTTTTTCCAAAATTTACTCTACACTGCTAAGGGAATCTACTATTTACCAACTATTCTTTAGTCCAACAATGGAAACCAGTATTATTTCATCATAATGACTTGCCTACACCCCCACCCCCCGATTATTAAATTTACAGTTTTGCCCCATCTTTTTATTTCCTTATCAACATTTTTAATTTCGTTCATACATTTCCAGTTTTATTTATTTGTTACTTATCAATTCCTTGGGATCAGTGCATCAAGTTTTGTAGTTCTTTTTTCTTTTATTTTTCATAAATTGCATACTATTCCCAGTGGGGTCTTAAGAGTAGTATAAAGTTCATTTTGAACTGGGTCCACTATTTGGGGGGGAAAAAGAACCTCTGGGGACTTGGTCTAAAATACACCATCAGATTACCCCCGGCCGTTCTAATTTAACATTGACTTTTAATTGGTACCTAAAAGTGTCTATTATTTAGGGTATCCTCCACAAAAATAGCATTTAAACTCGTTTCTCTGGTGATCTAACAGTGCTATTTCTTGCAGACGGGACAGTTTCATTACTCACAGGGCCTTCTGTGATGCACTGCCTCAAGAAAGTGCAAGAAATCCACCCCCTTTGAGTGGCGTTGGAAGCCGTTTATTTGGTAGTAGCAGCAATGTGAGCTTAGGCCTATCTCAATTGGGTGCCCAACTCTCGGCCACCGAAGACCAAAACCAACCAGCTCCAGCTGCTGACATTTTAAGTCTGGGCAATGCTAGAACCGGACAATTTCATAATCTGATTGGATCATCAATGGGTTCGGCTTTCTGTCCCTCACAAACCTTGCTGTCTTCTTCTTTTTTCCTGCCAGAATCCGACCAAGATTACCGCCATGAGAATCAACATCAGCATGGTTTGTTGAGCAACAACAACAAGCCACTTCATGGCCTAATGCAAATTTCTGATTTTCACCACAGCGGGAATAACTCTTCGACCACGGCATCGAATATCTTTAACCTAAGCTTCTTCCCAACAAGCAGCGACGTTGAAAAAAACAATGGCAATAATAGCTTATTGCTTCCGAATCCATTTAACAATGGACATTCTAGCGGAAGCAGCAATGAACGAGGTAGTCTCGTGGGAGGTGAGAACATGATCTCCGCCATCCTGCCTCTTTATAGCAGCTCAGTTCAGACCCACCACAATGTAACTCCTCATTGGTCAGCTACTGCACTGCTTCATAAGGCTGCTCAATTAGGCTCAACCACAAGCAGCAGCAGCAGTGCCTCATTACTAAAAAGCTTTGGAAGTGCTACCTCAAGCGGCACAAAGCCTGAGAATCCCCCTGAATTCAGCTAGCTTCGGGAGTATCTTTGGTCATGATCACAATCACCAGCTAGGGAGCTCCACCATTTTCGGAGGCGGAAATGTCAATGCATATGAAGAAGAGAGCCATGATCATCATCATAAATACAGAAGCTACAGCAATTCCGCTACTACTAAATTGAGCTTTGAGAAGAATTTGGGAGTTAACATAGGAGGATCAGCTGAATGGTTTACAAGAGACTTCCTTGGAGTGGGTCCGGCAGGAGAGCTGGTGAGAACCGTGAGCAGTGGTGGAGGTTACGGGCAGAGAGAGGCAGCTCACCAGCAGCATGGAGTTGGAATGAGAGCATTGGATTCAGAGCGAAAGGCTACGCCGAAAAGCCAGTCTTTTGGAGGGGCAAATTTCCAGTGACTAGAAACCAAGTACAGGTAAAAATCAATTTACTGACATTTCCAGTGATCCCAATTTTTTTATTCAATATTCACTTCCTTATTTATATAACATTGAAATGAATCTCATACTTTATGCGAAGATCACATTTAACTTGCATAAAAATTAATAAAATTAGTCTGATAATGAGTAAGTTTAATGATGGATTACGAAGAAATTACGTAGACTCAGAAGAGGGGTGTAGAATCGAAAAATAAATCATAAAATCGTACAAAAAAAGTTAAAATATATATTTTTTAATATAAATTATATCATATGGTCCAACATATATTTTGAAAATGCAAAACAAAAAAAAAAAAACAAAGAAACCCCTAATTTAGAATCTAAAAACGAAATTTTACAGACAAGGGTAGGAAATTACATATAACAATAATCATTACCTTGAGTATAAACCAAAAAAAAAACCTATATTGTTAGTCGATCAACAAAATTTTCATTGTTTGAGATGGAGAAAACTATAATTTTGCACCATCTTTGAGAAGCAAAATGGAACTAGAAATTTGATTACCTGTTAGATTTCTAGTAGTCTAAGAAATTGATGAAGAAGTGGAAACGTGTCGTCAGAAACTTGAGAGTTGAGACGGATAGTGTTGAAATTGGTCAAAATCAAATTTTGAATTAGGTTTTCCTATCCAAAATAGGCGATCCCGACCCTAACTAACAATAACCCGACCCGACCCGACCCGACCCGACCCTAACAATAACCTTAACTATGCTATACTCTTCCCGTACGAATTTAAATGTCCCATTTTGACCTGTGCTAAAATTTAAAAATTGTTTTTGGCTTAGATACAATTAAAAAATTGCATTTAATTTTTAACTAAATTTAGAAATTGAACATTTAATTCCAAATATTGCAATTAGGCCAATGGGTCATTCAAATCTTGGCCAAGGGAGTAATATTTTTATATCTTATGCGCCCATATACCAGATAGTTAAAATGAATAGAAGTATGAAAAGAAAATTGATAAAAACTGTACTTGTGATAAAACCTGGAGGGCCATTTTGAAAATTTCAGATACCACAGTTGTGAATGATTCTAATAATTTTCCTTTCTCTCCTGCTATTGTCTTGTCCTACTCTCCCCACGTCTGTATTCTGCCTTTTGCTATCTGTCTTTATTTGAAGGATACTTCTGATATTGACCGGGTCCACTGGACCATGCGGTTCAGATTTGGCCACATCCTTGCAGAATGAGGAGAGAAAAAGAGGATGTGGCCAAATCTGGACCACATGGTCCACATGGACCCGGTCCATATCAGAATTTTCCTTATTTGAATGCATGTACCAGTCTCAGGCTCTCTAAAATTGGAAGTTTTGACAAAATGGCATTTTGCAAATTAGATATTTATTGGTTAGTTTTTCATCTAAGAAAATCGACCTCTGAAATTTGAATAATTAGCTTTCCATAATGGAATCTGGCATCCTAAAGGTGTTCAAGGTTCAGGTTGGTTCGGTTTTGCATATTTTTTAAACCAAACCGAAATATTCGGTTTGAAAATTTTGAAACCAATTCAAACCATTCAAAATCTCAAACCGACGCATTCGGTTTGTGTCGGTTTGGTTTGGTTGTTCGGTTTTCGGGAGATACAAAAAATATTGATTATAAATTAAAAATAAAACAAATTTCTTTTATATAATTACATAGCTGCTAAAAAAAAAAAAATAAGACTATTATTTTCACAAGTTAAACACAATTAAAAACAAAATAATGAATAATAAATTCTTGATTCTTGAACTTCAATATAAAATAAAAATAAAATATTTTTTTATATAATTACATAGGTACTAAAAATATAAAGAAATATGTCTATTGTTTTTCACAAGTTAAACACAACAAAAAAAATAAATTATTAATCTTAATTCGTGATCTTAATTCTTGAATTTCAAACAAATTACTGAAAAATTATTCTACAAGAAAAATAGAAAAAAAATACAAAAAACAATTATTAGTTTCAAAGTAAAACAAAAACTTCAGGTGAATCTAAAATCATATACGACAGATGACTCTTCAATCTCTTACTTTAGCATTTGAAGAACTTGTTTGTCATGGTATATAAATAAGAAGTTCAATATATTTTATTCCAAAAGAGTTCTTTAATATTATATATATATATATATATATATATATATATATATATATCCGGTTTGGATTATAAAAAAATTTAAACCAAACTGAAACTAGTCCATTGCACATCTCAAACCGAAAAATCGGTTTGAATTGATTTGGTCGGTTTCGGATTTTCATGAACACCCCTAGCATCCTTCTGATCTTTCTAGTGTGACATGTTTTTGTATGTATCTAACCTTTAAAGCTTACATCATTTTGACAACATTATATTCTAAATATGATTTCTTTGCTTTTTAAGAAAATATTTTTCATTTTCCTTGACTAATAATTGATTTATTTAAAACCTTTTCATATTATTTGTCGCTACCAATGGAAGTTAGGGAACGAGCTAAGGTGTTGATTCTGAGTGGGACGATGGGAATAAACATTTCTACAATATATTTTTTGTTAATTAATTGAAGCAAAATTGAGTTTGAGTTTTTTTATTTCTTCCTTTTTTCAGGAATTCTAGTATATGCTTCGAGGTCCAACATGCGTTCTTCCGTTCTGTAGCAGAGCCCGTGTTTGAAGAGCCGAGTTGCATAAATGTTATATAGTACTAGTAGACATGAAGAAAATCTGTTTATGTTTTCTTTGGTAGCTTGAGTGTCTCTTTTTGTCTTTAAATTTTCAGGACAACAAATTAATAGTTCCAATAGGTATTTACTTTATAAGGATATTGTTAGACTTCTAGTTCTATATATTTTGATTGTTTTCATATAATAGATAGTCCAAAGATACTAAGTTATTTGGGCATCCGTTTGATTTGTTCGGCTGGTAATTAGTTTTCCCCTCTTATAAAATGAAATTTAACAGAAATCAATAAATATAATTCGGATTAAATCATAAATGAGACAATAGTCAATCATTGACTCTTAGGGGTGTATTCAATTAGAATTTTTAAAGACTATTTATGGATAAATAAGTCCAGTGGATTATAAAAGACTATCTAAGATTTTAAAAGAATGTAATGACTTATACGATGTTCGGATTTTAAAGATTTATATCATAAGAATCTTATGTTCGGATTTTAAAGATTTATATCATAAGAATTTATAAGATTTGAAAGGATTACAAGGACTTTTTATTTGTACGATGCTAACCAACCAACTTAGTTGGATGATGAATAATGTCTAGTTCAATGATGCACAAATTCTTCAGGGACAATCTTTACAACCCAAACTTTTCAAATAATGGTGGAATTTATCCTTCCCAAAGGTTTTATGATAGGTATAAGGTTACTAGGTTGCGGACACTAGGTTTAAATAATGGAATGAAGTCATAAACATAAAGCCAATAAAAGTCAATTGGTTAAAGTTCTGGGCACTTGCATCTAGGGGTGAGTAAATTCGGTTTTACCGAATTACCAACCGAATTCAAATTCAATTCGCAATTCGAATTCGATAATTCGGCTACATCCCAATTCGATTTGTTAAAAATGGGACGAAATCAATTTGACTATAATTGAATTCGGCCTGACCAAATTCGAATTCATTTTTTTAATTTTATTATATAGTTAATATGTATAAAGTAAATAGACCCTAAAAATTGTTATTTTGACGGTTTTACTATTAATTTTCCGTGTAAATATGGTTGAATTAAACTATGACTAATTTACTATTTCGATTTTTTTTTTTCTGAATTTATTGTTTGTTTTGATTTTGGTTTTTTCTTGATGTTCAATTAGAGTTTTCTTGTGAAATTGGTCAATTCGGCAAACAACGAATTCCGAATTCGCCAATTCGGTCAATTCGAATTCGGTAATTCTGAATTCGAATCCAAAATGGGTCCGTTTTTAGGTTCTAAAAAGTTGAAAACCCTGAATTCAAATGACCGAATTGGCGAATTCGAATTCGGTGCTCAACACTACTTGCATTAGCAATAACATAAACGGGATCAAATGGAATGAAATAATAAATAAAAGAAAACATTCAAAGTAATAAGAGTCAATGAAAAAGATAACAAATAAACAAATCATGAAAATCCCACTAAAAAGTCTTATGGGTTAGGGTGGAATTTTTTAAGGGGTTATACTTTTCACTAAAAAATTCCATAAATTCCTAATTAAAAAAAAAAAAATCCATCGAAATTTGGAAGTTTTTTAATACCAAAAGACTTTTTGTTACTTGTTTAAAGTTCTAATTGAATACCACTGAATTTGAAAATCATTTTAAAAAAATCCTAATAGTTCTGATTGAATACCACATTACTTATTTAGATTACTTAAAGGAAAATGATTAATGGCTAAGCCAATTGGATAAAGAATTGTCTAAACCAAATTTATACCAATTATGCCCTTCTCATTTTCCAAAATGCCAAAAAAGTTTAAATGAAAAAAAAAGAAAAAAAAACGTAAAGCTTAGCCATTAATGTGTCAGCCAACTAGGCTGTAGGTCACTATTCATCAATTAAAGGGTAGGTTGCAGGGAATAGGTCACTATTCATCAAATAGGGATAGGTTGTAGGGAATATGTTACTATTAATGACTGAAGTGACTCTTTTTCTTGATTGGGTGGGAGAAATTTCTTATTTAATTATTTTTTTGGTACAAATGTATTGTCAAATTGTACACTTAAGTCTCAATCTATTACATAATTGGTTACCTTAACTCCCTAAAGGGTTTCATATTGATTACCCTATAGGTCCTCCGATTTATTTTTTTCACCCCAAACGAATTTTTGATTTACAAAATGCACCCAAGATTAAAATTTTAAAGTATAAAGAAAACTAACTGACATTGATGATAATTATTAAATAATTTCCGACGATTATTGAGGTAGAATTTCGTAATCATTCGAAGTAATGACTAATATATTGATACAATATCCATTAAATGATTAATTAGTAATTGACTATAACACTAACTAAAATTGATAGTATTTTGATATAACACCTATTTTAAAAAAGTAATTGACGTAATATAACTTGTACCAAACAAAGAGTAATGTAAGATGTTCATAATCGTAATAAGTGATAGATTAATAAGACTTTTGAAGAACATTGTTAGTATAATGTTAGAATTATAAAGATTTAAGAATATCCGTTATATAGAACAATAACTTAAATTGATATATTTTGAAAGAATGTTTTTTAAATGTAAGTTTAACATCATTGATATAATTAACATGATTCAAAAACATGTGTTTTAAGCATAGAACAGGTGTTCCGGTATTAAAAACAGGTGTTCTGTGATTAAAAACATGTGTGTTTTTTTTAAAATGAATCGAATGATGATGTAAATTATAATCTGACTACATTGTATTAATTGTTTAGTTTATCGAGATAAATGATTCTTAATTGCTTAGATTAATCTGTGTACAATTAATGAAGACAAATTTGAAAGGTTGCTTGAGAGCAGTCCATTTCTTTTTCCAAGGAATGAATGATCATATCTAGAGGTCGCGTTTTGAATATCAAATAAAATATAGCTCTAGAGATTCTTCTATCGATTAATAAGACTTTTGAAGAACATTGTTAGTATAATGTTAAAATTATAAAGATTGATGAACATCCGTTATATGGAACACTAACTTACATTGATACTATTTTGAAAGAATATTCTTTAAATGTAAGTTTAACATCATTGCTATAATTAACATGATTTAAAAAGGCAGGTGTTTTGATCTTACAACATGCGTTTTGAGCATAAAACATGTGTTATGAGATTAAATAACATGTGTTTTTTAGCCTAAAACAGATGCTCTTAGATTCGGAACAGATTTTTTTTAAAAATGAATCGAATGATGATGTAAATTATAATCTGACTACATTGTATTAATTGCTTAGTTTATCGAGATGCAGGTTTCTTAATTAGTTAGTTTAATCCGTGTACAATTAATGAAGAAAAATTTGAAAGGTTGCTTGAGAGTAGTCTATTTCTTTTTCCAAAGAATGAATTATCGTATCTAGAGTTGGCGTTTCAAATATCAAATAAAATCTAGTTGTGATCGATTAATAACACTTTTAAAGAACATTGTTAGTGTAATGTTATAATTATAAAGATTGAAGAATATCCGTTATATAGAATACTAACTTACATGTGTTCTCATATTAAACACAGGTGTTATGAGATTCAAAACATGTGTTCTCATATTAAACACATGTGTTCTGAGATTAAAAAACATGCGTGTTTTAGCCTAAAATAGGTGTTCTTAGATTCAGAACAGATTTAAATTGAATCGAATGATGATGTAAATTATAATTTGACTACATTGTATTAACTGCTTAGTTTATCGAGATGCATGCTTCTTAATTGCTTAGTTTAATCCATGTACAATTAATGAAGAAAAAATTGAAAGGTTGCTTGAGAGCAGTCTATTTCTTTTTCCAAGGAATGAATGATCATATCTAGAGGTCGCATTTCGAATATCAAATAAAATATTGATCTAGAGATTCTAAATAAGTAATTGACGTTATATAACTTGTACCAAACAAAGAGTAATGTAAGATGTTCATAATCGTAATAAGTGATCGATTAATAACACTTTTGAAGAACATTGTTAGTGTAATGTTAGAGTTATAAAGATTGAAGGATATCCGTTATATAGAACACTAACTTACATTGATGTTATTTTGAAAGAATATTCTTTAAATGTAAGTTTAACATCAATCCTGATCTTAAAACATGTGTTTTGAGCATAGAACAGGTGTCATGATATTAAAAACAATTGTTATGTGATTCAAAAATAGGTGTTTTTAGCCTAAAACAGGTGTTCTTAGATTCAGAACATATTTGAACGTGTAACACATTTTACTGTCGAATCTGACATGGGGATCAAGAAAAAAAAAAAGTCAGATGAAAATGTCACCGTTGAGTCTGACATTGGCTAATCCATGCCCATCAAAAGCTGGTCAAAAAGTGTTGAAATTTGAATTTTAACTCGGGAACTTGACCAAAGTAAAGTTGGTAGTTGTTGTGCATTAAAATATGTTTAGAAAATAAATTTAAAGTTGGTAGTTGTTGTGCATTAAAATATGGATCTAAACTATGTTGGGAGAATCCCATGGTATACTGATTCTTGCAAGAATAATCTTTCTTCTTCTTCAAATAGTTCTAATTCCAGTAACCAGTGTTTTCAACATCAGAGTTGTGGAGTAGTTTGTTAGGTTGAGCTTTAATCTTAAGTTGATAATTTTCCACAATGGAATTCGACATATTCGCTTTAGCCACCACATCATGTATGCCATTTTTGAATTTCTTCTTTGTGGCCAAGAATTCGGATTTGATATTGTTTAAAGACTCAACAACAACAGATCTCTCATTTTCAAGATTTTTATTTTCTTCAATGAGCTGAAGAATCTTGCTACAGTCATTCTGTTGGATCTCTTCCAATTTCAAAATGACATCTTCGCAATCCTTGGTACTTGAGTCAAGAGAACGAAAATTAGTTAATAGAGAAACCCCAGTAAAATGTTTCTCATAAGACGCCACAAGATTGCCCAGCTTTACGCGCGCAGAACTGATAGTTTCCTCAAGATTTTCTTTCAGAGAGATTTTCTTTTTGAGCATCCCTAGTTCTTCATTAAGAATGGAGATTTCATTTTGAAGCTTAGAAGTTACCGAAACTTCCTGAGCCAATAGACCAGACAGCTCAGTTTTCTCATTCAAGCAGGCCTCATACTTGCCTCTTCATTATGTCAACGAGATTTTCTGAGTTTAATGCAAGTAAGCAAGTTTCAAGGTACAAAAATTACTTCTTCCCCCAGCCACTGAGCTTCAAGGTACAAACATTACTTCTTTTCCCGAAGGTTCAATCCCATTGTATGTGATTCAGATGATAATGATGGAAGCGATGAAAGGTGAAAATTTTTGGAGGACAGCATTTTACTTTGGTAGTTGGTGTTTTAGAGATGTAATTTTCTTTGTTTTTTCAAGTATTTTAAGAGTGTAATGGTTTTTCTTTCATTTTTTCGTTTTTCTTAGTATTTTAGAGTTGTAATGGTTATTTTTTTTTTTTTTGGTTAGCAAGAAGTTTAATCAATGTTATAATCCTATGGAATCCTAATCCATTTATGTTGCTTATATAATCTGTTTTTTGCAAGCACATTGCAACTCTATCACTTACAGATAAATTAGTCATCAGTCAAGTATTTTTAAGCGTAAAACAGGTGTTATGAGTATCAGAACATATGATTTGAGCTTAAAACAGGTATTCTGAATATCAGAACATGTGTTTTTTTACAGAGAAATTTTTCTCTTAAAACAAATTTCTATCAAAAAATGGTGGTAGGGTAACGAGGAAGATGAAGAATGATGGACAAAAACCCAATCAAAACAAAACAAAAAGCCATGGAAGCCAGGTTTCTTCCAAATGCAGGTGTCCCATCATTGCTCAATAACTATTCATAAATTCTAGGTAGAATAGATTTAGGTATAGGGTGGCAAATGTAATGTCAGTAACGTAAGAAATATTGATAATTTAAAGGAAAATTGGTGTTTTGAAATTATTAAAGAAAAAGGGTACATTAGTCATTTAACTTAGCAAATTGGGGATTTTAGACAATAGATTATCTAAGTTCTAGCCACCTAGCAAGGTTCTTACTTAAAAGTCTTAATTGAATACCACAAGACTCATTTATCTCAAAATAGTCTTTTAAAATCCCAATTGAATACACCCTCCTTAAACTCAATTCGCTTGCCTAATTGATCCAGACTCACAAGAGCAACGAGTTCCGTACAAGGTCCAATCACGCTACTTACCGTAAATGAACTTCTAACCTCATAATTAAAGGAGAAAATACCAACACGCCCCGAATTCACTTTTCAAAGACTCGTGAGAAAATATCCCACGATGGCTTGATGACCCATCTCTTGTGTTGCAGGCCCAGCTTTACAGTGGGCTGTTATGTTTCATTTTCTTATTGGATATCTTCCTTTCCTTCAGCTTGATGATTCTAATTCAAGTCCGTGGATTGGGCTTCAACTGGTTTCTTTATATTTTCCCATTTAAATTCATTGGCTTAATATTATTTTAATCTTTTTTTTTTTAAATTAATTGTCTTATTTATATTATTTATAAATATAGTAATTACT
The DNA here is from genome assembly GCA_026122235.1 of Vinca minor. Lineage (NCBI taxonomy): Eukaryota > Viridiplantae > Streptophyta > Magnoliopsida > Gentianales > Apocynaceae > Vinca > Vinca minor. The sequence continues at coordinate 568,115 of JAOCZM010000210.1, read as the reverse complement.
TATGTTTAATTTTTAATTTTAGCCTTATTTTCAACCACCCATTTAATATTTTTAATTAACTAAATATACAATTTTCAATACAAGTTAAAAGGTGATCGGTTAATTGATAAGATTTAATTAGGGATATTATAAAATTTTAAGCTTATTTTATCAAATAATTTATCAAAACATTAATGCCTACACTTTTATCAATTATGACAATTATTTAGGACAAAAGAACTAATTGATGAGACCTGTTGCACAATCTCTCTTCAGAACCCTCCCTCTCTTTTTCTCATTTTTTTTTTTTAATTTTGTGTTTCCGATTCCTTGATTGTTATTACCTTCTTCCCACAATATACTACGTCTTAAGAAATGTAATAAAAATGAAGAGGAGTGTATTCAATCAAAATTTTTAACTGATTTTTAAAAGTCTATAAATTTTGATGACTCTATGGATTTTTTAAACTATATGCAGATTCTTATAGATTCTATCACATTGATTTATTAGGATTTATTTTAATTTAAAAAGTCTATAGATTATTGGAATAACACCCAAAAATAAAGGAAAAAAATTTATTCAGTGTTGTATTATACAAATGCAGTGGTGTTAAATTTTCAAAGCACACTTATGTTTATCAATCATTTTTATTTTGGAATCTAATCAGTTTTTAAAAAATTCGAAAAGTTTGTGGTGGATATTTGATTTTTTGGAGATCACGAAACTGCTGCCCTTTTTTATTTATTGTTCAAGGTTTGTATAATTTATTTATTGAGCTTTTTTTCTTTCACTTAATTAAGATATGTTTTGTGATGAGTTTTGTTTGAATTTAAGATTTTTGAACCTTTTCTTTTGCCTCTTTAATTTTCTCTTTCATTAAAATGAAATACATGTTTGGAAAACATAAATTTGTGGTTAGCTAAGGAAGAAATTGTTTGATTTCTTTAATTTATGTCTGAAAAAAATCATAAAGAAATTGTTTGGATATTATGACAATATATTATTTTGGAGAATAAAGATTATGTATTGAGTTTTCTAATGAATTGAAATTTTCCCTCATATATTTTGAGTTTGGACATTTTAATTTTATTTTAATAGAATTGGATCACTACAAAATGTGTAATTTCTGATAAAATTATTAAATATTTTTAATTAATTTTAATATTTATGAGAGAAACTCGAAATCTTGAGGGAAGAGAAGAGATTTCTCAATACATATTTATGCCTAGAAAATCTATTAAAATCCTTCAGTTAATAAAATTTATAAGAATCTATAGAGTTTGGAATACCAACAGATTTCAAAAAATAATTTAAAATCTGAATTGAATACCTCTAGATTTTAAAATTCCTTACAAATCCTATAAAATTCAGATTGAATACACTCTCATAAATAAGTAAAAAATCAACTATTTGTTAGTGAGAGTATTATTATCACTCCCTTAAATAAGATTTATATTTCACTAATTTTATTTAAAAAATACATTAGTTTTTCATTTAATTTTTCAACGTATAATAAACGACTCATGGATTATAAAATGGAAGGTGTATTATATAATAATTACTGTAATTGATAATTGAAGAAACATTTTAGGTCCCGAGTGAACAAAACCCTCGACTGAACGAACCTCTCGACTTCATCCCCTCCACTTGGTATCTACAATACACCATTTCCACCGGCGCATCGACCACGACAACCGGAAGAAGACCGAACAGTAAAAAAGGTAAAGAGATCTGGTTAATGAGATTTGTTTTTTTTTTTTTAATCTTGATGAAAGTAACTCATCGAATTGTCATGAACATTGATATCTCTCTTTGTAAATTTTCACGATTTTTATTTTGATTTTCATTGGTTATTGATCTGATTTCGAGGATATCAGTTGAATGAATCTATTTTCGCTCTTCATTCTTCTAATTTTGCCAAAACCATATCATATTTTGTCATTAGAGATTTCTTCTGCCTTTCCTTTTCTTTAATTGGATTTAATTGGTTAGATCACAACGAGTTATGGACTCTGTCGGCGATTCCCCTAAAGTCATGACAGTGTGGCGTGTCTTTGAAAATCACTGAATTACCGATTTGATACCGAATTGAATTTGAATTTGGTAGGTAATTAGTTAAATACGGATTATGCTTCGTCCTAATTTGGACTATATTTTATATTTGTATATATGTTTTTATCCATTAATTAAAGAAACTAATGGTAGAAATGATATGTTATTAAAATTTGCATACCTTAAATATAAGAGTAAGAGGTTAGTTATGGTAGTTTAGAGAGAAAAAACATCAATTCTAAGAAAATGAACATTCATTTCGGAATAAACTAAACTAAAAAATACATTCAATTTCAGACGGAGAGAGTATTATTATGAAATTTCTATTTTTCGAGGGGACCACGACATTTTATATTATAAAGACCTGTTTATACAAAAATATGTCCATATTACTAATATGCAATTTAAAAAAAAAATGGGGGCAATGACCCCCTTGCCTCCATATAGCTCCGCCTCTGATTCACCCTGTGGTTGTTCCCTATAGTGCAGCGAAAATAAGCACAAGTAGGGTTAGATATTATCCGAAAAAAATAAATAATAATTAATAACAATCTAGAGTTGTTGGTAAAGAAGTTAAATCTTGGAATTGGTTAAAGTATGTGTTTTCAGGTTATCGTGAAAAGCTTGTTTTTGTCTAAAATGTTTTGTTTACTATGAACAGCTTTTTTTGACTAAAATGTTTGGAGTTGGAGGCAGAGCTATTCACAGGTTGTTAAGGGAAAAGCTTCAATCACAAACCACTGTAAGGATTCTTCTCATTACCTTTCCTTTCTAGCTGGTTGGTTGCATTTGTTGAAACACTTTCTCCTTGCCCCATTGTTTGGTCTGAGAAATCGTGGTTGATATACTTTCATGTTTCCGTAGTTGGAAATCAGGACCTTTTTTTATGCTCATCCTTTTATGGTCGACTCGCTTCCTTCGATTTCTTATTTGCTCAATTTTTTGTAGCTTGAGGTCACACTAGTTGATTTCCTCTTTCAATTAATTTTTCTCAAGTTTTAAAATAACTGTCTGTTAGGTTGTATATCAATTTTCTTGTCTGGATGCCAGTAATTTTTAGTTTGTTACTTGTACTTAACTGGAAACCGAGTTGTGGATGGCTAAATGTCACCACTAATCCCTTATATTCAACCAGTTAAACTTGTGAGAAAATGTATGTCATCTTCTTTTAGTTCACCTTAAGGAATGAAAAATGAAGTAAAACCAAGGGATGGAGGTGGAAAGCATTTGCTAAAATATTGATACTACAAAAGGAAACTAAAGATGGACAAGAAAAAATGCCATTTGGGACATATTGAGATTGACAGAGGGAGTACTATGGTAGAATGAGAAGAATTGCTTGCCAAATAATATCTATGTTGGAGTCTAGTTAACTCCATTTGAAAGAATAGGATAGTTTTGGACAGAGAAACTGTTACAAAGAAAAAGAAATAGAATGTGCACTGCTTGCAACCCTAGCAACAGATAATACCATTAAAGCACGGCACATTTACTCCTCCTTGAGCCTTTCTAGTATTTGCATAAACTTGCCTGCATATGCATGCGATTGTAAAAATAGAAGTCTGCAATAAGTCTAATAATCTGCAAATATCTGTCTACTGCATGAAACAGATACTATATGTCTCGGATGTTTGGATGTTTTGAAGGAAATATTTGGTTTGCATCCATAGAGGTTAACTTGTCTCTGACTACTAGCAGATCTCAATCAGAACATAAATTCATGTTGGCAAAATTGCATCTTCCTCTAGAGTTCCTTGATGGATGCTGTAATTAAGCATAGTAGTCTGTTTAACCCCATTCTAGAACTAACTTCTTCCAGAAATACAAATGAACATTTGTTTTTCTCATTCAAATGAGAAAGTTGATGAACTAATTATCTGAATACACAAACCCATGTGGTCAGTGTGCTATTGCTTCCTCTGCATCTGAGTGTTGTCTTATCTTTTATTTTATGTTCTAATAAAGAAGCATTTAAGTAAAATGATGAGAAAAACCATAAGCTCGAGCACTATTCCTAGCACCTCTCGACTGAAACTCTCAGATCAATATGCATTGACACTATTTGCTTGGAAAGAAGCTCCACTCTCTTAAGATTTGTTTCATTCTTTAAAATGAACCTCTCCACAATCTGTCTTGATGCATGTGCACATCTGCAGTCTATGAATTATTCAGTTTCTTCTTACATATTTATGTATTGTCTATCATTACCATTTGTCACATGAGCAGTAAAGACATAGTGTTATGCATCAATAATGATTTTTGGAATATAATAAATCGAAAAAGGAGAATGCTCGTATACATACACCATTGGTGGGATAATGCGCATATCCAGCGGTCGTTGTGCATGCCGTATCTTCTCTACTTGAGGAGAGGGAAAGATGATGCTTTGCCCATCTCTGTTGAGGAAGGTTGTGGTTTGAAAGGATTGTTGTAAATGGCATTCTTCAATTACTAACATGATCTTGCTTTTAGGCTAGTTCTTTTATTATTTTTCTCAGCAGTTAATGATTCATAATCTCTCATCTGATTTGATTGTTAATGAATATGCAGGATGTTTTAGGCTGTTGCATTGCTATTAAACGCACTTCGAGATGCTGGGTGTTTTCCTTCTTTTTTATTTTTTGGGTTTTGGAGGGGTTGGGGAGTGGGAAGTGGATTTACTAAGCGTGCCTTACAAACCTTCAGTATGGTGTTAATGTTTGTTTCTGGAAATGCTTATTATCCTACTGTACTCCTTAATCCAAGGAGCTGCTTTTTTGCCTACATTCTCTATTTATCAGTTTTGTGATTTTTGTTTGTTTTTGTCATTAGCTTAGCAATAACCTTATAGTTGGCATGTTACCATAAATATGGACCAAAATTTTACACGGGAAAAAAACTATTTTTGCTGTTAGCTTGTGAATTCACTAGGTGAGATTGAATTCTTGGTTTTATTTCAGAATTTGATATCATATTGAGTTTTTGGTTTTCAATTGCCAGTTCAGATTACCGATTTCTATTTGTATCTTCGCCTTGCAGGGGTCTCCTGTTTTTTCGTCCTTTATTTATAGGAAAGGTCAAGAGGAAACTGGATCTGGTAGCATGAAATCACTGAGAGCATTGACACTAGTAGGCGCAAGTGTTTCAGGACTTTTAAGTTTTGCCACAATAGCATCTGCAGACGAGGCTGAACATGGTTTGGAAGCCCCAAACTATCCTTGGCCACATGAAGGAATCCTCAGCTCATATGACCATGCCTCGTAAGTTTCAGCCATACTGTAACTTTTAACCCACAGTTTGACTTTTAATTGTGCCAAGTAGAATCTCAAGTCTTTTGAAAATATAATTCCTCTTGCAAGAGAGGAAGTTTTCTGGAACTAGATGCCTGGGCTTCAGTACTTTCTTACGCTCTTGCATCTTTACTTCACTGTCTTCTGTTTTGTGGTCTAGTATAACCAAGTTTATAATATTTGACATGGAACCAGTAACTATTTGAAGTTGAATTTTCAGATTAGATACCCATATGACCAAGATCATCTCTATGTTTGTCTTTGACTGTTGCATTGATGCAATCATTCTCTTCGACATCTTGTAGTACTAAAAGATGGCATAATAGTGTATGGTTTTTAAAAGAGCTAACCTCGCCTATCGTGAGAACATTCTGTCTGTATGTGTCTTGTATTCCAGTGATAAAATGCATTCAGACGTCCTTGTGGAGGTTGGTACAGGATATAGGCTCGTGGCAGTTATGCAGTTTTTCTCGCATTCATCTGTCAAGACATTTTCCTTTTCCCTAAATTACTCCAGTTCCTGTTAACCTAGTTTTTATCTTTGGTTTTATAAAGCATACGTGGCGAGAATCTTACATGTCCTTGAGGAAGAGACTATTACATTAGCTATAACACAAAATTACTATAATGAACTGTGGTTGTAAGTTTTGGTAGTGACAATTAACTGGACGGATATAAAGACCTCTGGGTAACAGGAAGATGCTTAATAAGCTTCATGTTTGATTAGCTTGGTTTTGCTTTATACATTCTCATGTATGATTAATGACCATAGGAGATGCAATACTACTGTCATTTATTTACCCAATTGATGCCATATATCCTGGTATTTGTCTCCCTTTCTGATCTTACTATTTTGATTGTTGAGTTAGACCAGTTTAGCAACCAAATTAGCGAAAATTGGTCGGAAAATATTGCCATGAATTGTTCAAAGGTGTGAAAGACGTTCAACTCAACAGTGTGTTCTGGTTGGAATGACACTGTCTTTTAATTCAATTTGGTGGAATAATTATACATCAGAACTGACTTTTCTTTCCCGTTTTACCAAATTAAATTGTTGATAAGCTGTGGTGAACATTGAAACTTGTTCAATTCTGGAACCTTATCTCACCAGTGTCTGGTAATCAGTTGTTAAATATAGGGGTACCACTATCAAGAATTCGCGAAATTTTCATGCTTTGCATTTCTAGATGTATGGGTGGTTGATTGTGTAAGCAGAATATGTACCAACGTTTTAGGTTAATGTGTTTTTTATCATTCTGTTTCACTGTAGTTATTTTGTCCAAACAGGATCCGTCGTGGTCACCAGGTTTATCAACAAGTTTGTGCATCTTGCCATTCCATGTCACTGATTTCATACCGTGATTTAGTGGGCGTGGCATATACAGAGGAGGAAACAAAAGCTATGGCAGCTGAGATTGAGGTGGTTGATGGGCCTAATGATGAGGGTGAGATGTTTACTCGTCCTGGGAAGCTGAGTGATCGTTTTCAACAGCCATATGCAAATGAAGCAGCAGCTAGATTTGCCAATGGAGGAGCCTATCCTCCAGACCTGAGTCTTATTACTAAAGTATTTTGTTCAGCTTGCTTTCTTAAATTTAAATTCAGTTTTTATTAATTTATGTAATGTAATTCTCTCCATTTTCCTTTAGGCTCGACACAATGGTCAGAACTATGTCTTTTCCCTTTTAACTGGCTACCGTGATCCTCCTGCTGGCGTTTCAGTAAGTTGTACATAAATTCTGCATTTATCATTTGTTGGATGAATTGCTAGTTGATGCCTTATAGCATGTAGATCTTTAACTATTATCATGTAGTTTTTTTTTTTTTGGTCTTTATATAGATCTTAGCGATCGCAAGTTAAATGAAGGTTATATGCATATTTCTTGAGAAAATCTGCTAAGATGTGATCTTTTTGTTCTTTTGTTACCAACTTTCTGTTTCTCTTTCTCCCGTTTCCTTACATGACCGAGTAAAAGGGCCTATAATTCTTTTGGCTTGCATCCTTGGTCAACATCCTTTATCCCTTCAGTGCTTATATTGACAGACTGATTTTCTTTAACTAATTGGTTTTTGAATTTTATTATTATCCTAGGTAATGTGGTTCATTTAAACTGCCGTAAATTAAAGAGTCGATGATTCGAATCTCGTCTCCAATTAATTACACTATCGCTTTTGTTGGAACTCGTAGGCAAAAAGCAACAGGAAGTGTGAGTTTTATCAAATATAAACTCTCAGCAATCTCAACCTCTTCAAACGAAAATCTCATCCCTTCAGTTATTTTAATTTATCAAAAAAAATTAAAATAACATTTTATTAATTCCATAAAATATGTCAGACACAATGAATCTTGACATTTTCTAGACTCATTGAATTTGAACATAATGCTTGTTAACTCGTCTATGCGTGCGACCCTGTATGTTCATTTAACTTTGGCTACGGAACATACTGAATACAATATGTATCCATAAGTCACAAGCGGTCTCTAGCAAGACATTGTTACTACCCATATTTGATGTCCAATAGCTAATGAGTTTTACTATCAGCTTTGTGCAACAACTATAACATTAATGAAAAGGGAACAATTCGTTTGTTCTAGGTTCACTAAAATTCTTTTACTACTTAACCGAGTACAAAAATGAATCAATATCTTAAATTGAGGAGATCTAATATAATCCCACATAATACGAAGTCAACCTTAAATATAGTGTTGCCTGAGATATTTTTTTTTTTTTTTTTTTTTAGAACCATACTTCTGATAAAGTATATTTTGTGAAAAGTTGGAGAAACATCCACCTTTCCCAGCGCCGCTCATAGTGATGGGGGCTATTTTCTATTTGTTTTCCACTGGTAATTCATATAACCATCTGCCTGTGAGGGCTTTTGTTTGTTGGAGGGGGGGGGGGGGTCTTCAATGTGGTGAACGGAGAGGTTGTTCCCTAAAGTAAAGGATTCATTATGTTTGCTTCTTTTCCGATAGCATTGGAGTAAGAGGTAGCTATTAGTGATGCTACTGAGGAGGATATTTAGCCAAGTTAGGCGGCATAGTTTATGCAAAATACCCTTCGTTCTCCCTACATACACAATTGACTATGGAGAAAGGCTCTTGAACCAGATTATTAAAGTTACATCCCAAAACAAAGCCATCCAGCTCAAGACTAATCACATTTCATAGTTTACTATTGTGGGATTTTCTTGTTTCATTTTGATTTCCCATTAGATCCATCTTTGTGTTTTGAGTAGAGTCTCGGTGATTCTTTGAGATTCTTATTTTGGCTTTTCATTGGTAATTCAGATTCGAGAAGGATTGCACTATAACCCTTACTTCCCTGGGGGTGCTATTGCTATGCCCAAGATGCTTAACGATGGTGCTGTTGAGTATGAAGATGGTATTTCTGCAACTGAAGCCCAGGTTGGTTGTATGCTGCATCATGTAGATGTTACAGTGACAAGATTTTATATAGAGATGATGTGCATTGTTATGTTATTCTTAAGCATTTGTTTTTCTCATGTGATTTTAGATGGGGAAAGATGTTGTGACATTTTTGGCGTGGGCTGCAGAGCCAGAGATGGAAGAAAGGAAGCTGGTAACTTGGTTTCTTACATTCGGTCTAATACAACTACTTAGGTTTGAGCTATTTTCTTATTCTTGTGGCATTCTTTTGCAGATGGGATTCAAGTGGATATTTGTACTATCATTGGCACTTCTTCAAGCTGCTTACTACAGACGCTTGAAGTGGTCTGTACTCAAGTCACGGAAGCTGGTGCTTGATGTTGTTAATTAAAACCCGTGTCTTCTTGTTTGAGTTTTTCTTTCTCCGAGAGAAATTTGATTCAGCAAATAATTATTTTCTACCATGATGTGTGTCTCTGCATTGTTAACATGGTTTTACTGGCTTCTTGTTGGTAAGAGATCGAGCCAAAGAATTTCGTTTCAATTTTCAGGGAAAATAAGAAGCAAATTATTTTTGTTTTGCATTTTGAATTACTTGAAATTCTTGTTTAGTTGTAATCTTCATCACTTCTAATGGGCGGGGATTCTAGCTCAAACACTTGTAAGCCAGAATTTTTGAAGTGCACAGTATAATCTTTTAGTTGCTCGTCTTGAATACCAGGCCACGAGATAATGCTGTTGGTGTAAATATGATTATGATCTGTGTAACTGAAACTACCAAATTCTGCAAGGTTTATCATAGGCAGATGTCTCGTGCTGAAATAACCTTGCCAATTCATGGCGAACTTGGATGAGATATGAAGTCTTTTTTCCTGTGGACCTACTTATGTTGATATTCACTTTTGGATTTATGGCTAGTGGTAGTCATCTGTTCTTTTTTTTTTTTTTTCCTCTTCAAAGGTCGTCCTCTGTTCATATTGACAGGAATTTTGCATTTTCGAAATTCTTAAGATCTTCAATTGCTTCGTTCGGAGATTCTCAAATCCTCGCAAATGATTAAATAGCAAATTTTTATTTTTAGATTCTTCCGTGAACAATAACCATTTTGTTAAAGGCCCATTGAAAACCAATCTGTGGACATCAGCAATGGAAGTTGTAGAGAAATTTGAATGTCATCAAAATCAATCGGCTATGCTGCTGTGACAGTGACTGTTCTGCCAACATATCCTTTATAGGATTTGGAAGTTACGTGCTTTGCTACTCTTCTAATGCCATAGTTTATTCGTAATTTGAGTACAAGTTGATGTTTAGGAGGCAACTGATTGATCTTGATTCATTTAGGAAACTGGCAGCTGGCCAGCAATTGAAGAATGGAATTGGAGCCAGGAATTGAGGATTCAAGTACATATAACTATTGAAAATAACGCGCAACTCAAGTGGTCCAACTGGGGTGAAAATCGTCTATACCCGTGTATGTTTCTATTTCTGTGCCCAACCAATCAGAATTTGTCATGTGATCATTTTTTTTTAAATTATATATATACATGGTGAATTATGATTGGTTGAATACATGATTGGGTAAATAGACGGGAACAGGCGACTATTTGCCGTCCAACTGATAGATTGGAAGTTTGAGACAATAAAAAAAAAAGTGGGGTCAATTGAGAATAAAATTTAATTTTAATACTTAATTACCAAATACTTAAATAATAATACTTAAAATAAATGACTTCCCGGAATGGGCGTTGTAGTTGATAATGCATGTCATAGGATGTTTTACTTTTTACAGCATTTGAGAAGTCGTTTAAGTGTTAAACGAATCCCGGAATGAATTGTAAAATTCGTGTTTTGGCAAATATTTTGTCACGCCTCGTAACCAAGGTTGATGACATTGCAGTGTCTCATTGGTTAATGAAACACCAAAGCCGACAAACAGAGTTACTAAATTGAATTCAATTATGAAATAATCTGAAATAAGAGTTCAACAGCGAAAACTAATTATTACAAATGAAATTGTTTAACGAAACTAATAATGAAATAAACTAAATTCTTTAATTTGAACCGGTTATGAATCACTCTTCATAATCCCCATCCCAGATGCCATCATCTTCGTAGTGTTGCTCGTCACCTAAATCATCTGCACAGTAAAATTGGATGGACTGAGCTACGGTGCTCAGTAGGGGCCCATAAAAAGAACGAACAAGTATGAAACAACAAATAAGCTAAGTAGCCATATTCATCGCATCTAAACGCTTACATAACCGAGTGCACAACAAGCACCACGCATTGCTCATACACTACACTCGATTACAACACCGTGTAAACACTAAGAACATCACTACCGCTATGACACACAATCCCGCCACATGAGCTGACTCATCTATTCACTCCCAATCAACAGTAACGGTAATGGCCCTAGCTATTATCCGAGCTAGGACGACTCAGAAAATGCAGGCGCGGGTTTGGTACGGTCCCCCAAACGACGGGCCCAGGGTTTAAGGATCCATTCTTTTATTGTGTCATTACCCACCACAGTGGACTCAACAAAGCCATTACCGTCCCAATGATAACCTCATCGGGTGAGGGTTCAGAGACGCGTATATCAGAAGACCTCTCGGGTCACAGAATCAGTATCAGAATGCAGTAGCGAACGAATCCTGCTAATTAGTCGTTCCTAGACAAGAGCTCAGTAGGGGCGACGACTCGGTCGACCAAAACCACATATGACTAAAGACGACATGACCAAATAGGACTGCTCAAAGTATTTAATCAATTAAGACGAACAAAACGATAAAACAATTAGGCAAGTTTATCAATTGATCAATTAACAATTCACGAATAACTATAAAGGTATACAATTAGATATTGTCACAACCCGTTTCCGGAATGATGACATGGCAGTGCCCCATTAGTAAATGAAACACCAAAGCCGCAGTCAGAGAATTACTAAATAAGGAGTTTATTATTTAAGTCCATAAATAGAAATAACAGTATTAGCGTCAACATTAAATGACAAAAGAAAATCTTATAAGTTTATTAATACTGATAAAAGAACCAACAGTTCCAAATTAAATGACTAAAAAGAAAATAAACAGTGTTCTTGAACTAGCAGCTTAAAATCACTCGGTGTAATCCCCATCCCATGTGCCGTCATCATAGTATAGGTCTTCACCTAAGTCATCTGCAAAATAAGAAAACCGGATATCGGACTGAGCTCCGGTGCTCAGCAGGGACCTAAAACAGTAATAATGATAATAAAGACAGAACAAAAACAGAGACAAAAACAAACACATATAATGCATCAATTAAGTAAATAACCACCTTCTTCGCACCTAAACGATTCCATAACCGAGTATACGACAAGCACCACGCATTGCCCATCTGGTACACTCAGTCACATACTCGTCTTAGATACTTAGAACGTAGCTACCTACTATGACACGACTCCCACCACATGAGCTCACATATCTAATCTCTACTATTCAGCAATAACGGCAGTGGTCCCAGTTATCAACCAAACTAGGACGGTTTCAGTAAACTCGTGGGTTCGGATTCTCCCCCAAACTACAGGACACAGATTTTAAGGTTCAATCCTTACATTGTCTCATCATCCCCAATCAGGGACTCCACAAAACCACCACCGTACCTAATGATTAGCCCCATTAAGTGTGGGCCACAGGACAGAACAGATCAGAAGACCACTTGGGTCACAGAACAGAAATCAGAACATAATGCAGACTGAACCTGCTAAGTAGCGATCCTAGATACGAGCTCAATAGAGGGCGACGACTCGGTCGACCAAACCATTTAGGACAAAAAAACAATAACACCAATTTAAACGACTCTAAATAAGACTCAAATGTAATTAACGAAAAATACAGTACAGAACGGTACATAAACAGTTTATAGATATATGACAATTAATTAAAGCAATTGAAATCGGTTTATAAAACATGCTCAAATTACCAAATTCAAGACATAATCAATTCAATAAAGGGTAACATTAAATAATTAATTTCTAACAGTTTATGCAATAAAATATTCCCAAATACAGTAGTAATGCCAGAACAGAAATTTAACGGTAATAAATATTTCAGAACAGAATTTCAGCAGTTTATGCAATAAAACATCCCCAAATACAGTAAAAATGCCAGAACAGAAATTCAGCGGTAATAAATAATTCAGAACAGAATTTTAACAGTGATCAATATTACAGGACATAAATTAAAATGGAAAGCGAGGTCCCTACCGTTACGGTGATAATACGAAGAAAATAAATCTGAAATCAACCTTGCGGGTGATGAAAATCTGGACAGAAAATATTTTTTTTTCCTTCCTGACAGTCCTCTGTCTGGCACAAATTCCGAGATCCTTGTCAGCCGAGAGAGACGCCACTTTCAATTTCTCAAAGAGCTACACGGTTTCCGAGGTAAGCTGGCCTAACTATTTCTTTCTTCCCTTTTTTTTTTCTTCCACGAAGTGAATATATATATATATATATATATATATATATATATATATATATACTATGTATGCTGCTTTCTTTCTTCTTCTTTTTGTTTTACTGTTATAACATACTATCCATTCCTATTATCCCCCCTAGCACCCGAAATAACCTATGATATATACTATTTTCTTTATAAATAAAAAAAACGCCTACTCCTTCATTACTTTCCTTTTAATTCCTTTTGTTTTAATACCACAAAAACGTTTCTTTTTAATACTGTAACCCCCCAAGTGCAGCCCTTTGATTTACTACCCATTTTATTATATATAATTTTTATTTTACTGATTAAATTATTTCATTTTAATTATAATATATATGTAATCCTTACTAAAGCACACACAAAAGCATGTAACAGATAACATGTTATAAAAATAAAAGAACACATAATCACATAACATTTAACATGACATTTAAACTCAAAAATTATGCAATTAAATCACATAATTCACATAAATTAAATTGGGTAAAAACCCGGGGTACCACAGATATATAACAAATTTACATAAACAGTGAAAACATTTCAGATTATATCTCATTAGGTAACATAATAATTCCAAGATAGATATTCAATTCCAAAACAGTTTATACAATATCGAAAGTAATAAACACAATTCGTGCAAATATTTCGTAAATATATAATTTATCCGCTTTTACTGTGCAGAAATAAATGCGTAAATTAAATGACGTAGGGGTGTCCCTATCTCTTACGAAGACAATTGATAAATAGAAAATCCGAGGCAGCACTGCCCAGTCCTACTCGCGGAGCTATAACTTTCTGCACAAGACTCGGAATGGCGTTCCGTCTGTGCTCACTCGAAGCTTATTCGATTATCTTCGAATCCGTATATAATAGGTTGAAAACGGACAAATAACCCTCCCTCGGTGATCTCTCAAAGTTCTGGACAGAACTCTAAAACTCATAAAATCTTCCCCTGTTCCTGGTGCGATATCCTCTAACTCCGAATTCGAAATGTGAATCCGCTTCCACGCCTTCGTAGCTTGTTTCGTCTTGATCAATTTACGTATAAGCTTCGCCGAAATCCGATAAGGATTACTCACTCAAAAATTCACTCGAAGTTGCTAGATATATTAAGCTCAAACCAAAAATCCTTATTGTTTTTATTTTGATCCTTTGCGGCTCACTCAGCAGCTTCTATTTATATTGATTTGCTTGCTTTGTGCACAAAATACACAGCCTACAATTCAGCCCCCTGATCCCCCACGATCCCATAACCCCTCAACTCTTAATCCCGCGAAGTTGCATATCTTAAATTTTCTTTTCTTTTATTTTTTCCTTGCCTTGCATGGGTTCCCGAGAACCCCTCACTCACACACACACGTTTTGCCTTTTTCTCTTTTTTTTTATTTTTTTATTCCAATTCTAATTAATTACTATTCTAAGTAAATTACATCTAGATCCCTTCAAAACGATATACGTACAAAACGCCCCAAAATAAAACGTACGCATAAAAAAGTAACACGTGACATGTTATAAAAATAAATAGACACGTAAACACATAATCGCGCAAAATAAATTATGCCTACGAAATAAATCACACAAAAATAAATTAAATGTAAAATAACACGTAAGCAAAAGTTACGGGTTTCACATATTTCGTCGACCACAAGATGTTGCAGCAGACCGAACATGAGTTAGAAAATAAGATTTTGCTACTTCCTAGTTTTCGGACGACCGATGAACAGTCACGATCGACCTAGGCTAATTTGTTTTCAGGCCTGTTGAACAGAAGAAATCTGGGTCGACCGAGGTGGCCTATTTTTTACACTGTTTTGGTTACTGCTTTTATCGTGGTCAACCGGAAGTATGGCCTGGGTCGACCGAAAAGAGGCAGGCAGTGTATATTTGCGCTCTTAGCATGATTTTGTGTATGTTTTGATCATGGTGCATAGTAATAGTTTTATGACCAGTGGTTTTTATTATAATACGGCATGTGTGTCGTGCCTTATATTTTGCATATGGGCTCTTACTATATCATGATTTATTTACTGTTTTATGTATTTTGCATGAGATGTCTGATGCATGTTTACAATATTAATTTTAGCAATGCGATGCATATTCAATTGTATAATCAGATTATACACCGTTTGGTGAGACAATTTTAAAACCCCTCAAATTTTAAAATATTAAGTTTATTGCCTTCCATGAGATATTAATGGATTATTCTAACGATGTCACTTGTCTCATGTTAGCCACAATGAGCTCTGAGCTTCAAAAACAGTTTGAAGAGGTTGAGGCTTTCTAGATGATGGGCCAGCTCAAGGAAATGTTCTAAGAGCAAGCCCGTCAAGAAAGGTTCCTCACCACTATGGTGTTGAACCGTTGCAAAATAGACCCTGACACCTCTGTGAGTGAACATGTTCTTAAGATGAAGGGCTGTCTTGACCAACTTGAGAAACTTGAGGCTCCCGTAGGTAATAACATGGCCACATATGTGATCTTGGGCTCACTCCCACCTGAGTATGACCAATTTGTCATGAACTTCAACATGCCTGCCATGGAGAAGTCCATAAATGAGATACACGGGATGCTCAAGCAAGCTGAACTGAACATTAAGAAGACCCATGAAGTCTTAATGGTTCAAAAAGGGAATTTCAAGAAGAACAAAGGAAAGGGAAAACCAATGGCCAAGAAGGGCAAAGGAAATAACAAGCCCAAGCCCAAACCCAAGGCAGAGGCACCAATGGAAGGGGTTTGCTTCCATTGCAATGAACCATGTCATTGGAAACGGAACTGCGAGCTCTATTTGGAAGAGAAGAAAAAGGAGAAAGCCAGTTTGACTGTCTCTCCAGGTATTTATGTTATTGAAATTAACATGTCTGCTCCTACTTCATGGGTATTAGATACCGGTTGTGGATCTCACATTTGTGCAAATGTGTAGGGGTTCAAAATGAGTAGATCACTGGCAAAAGGAGAAATGGACCTGAGAGTAGCGAATGGATCAAGAGTTGTTGCTGTAGCTATAGGGACATTTAATTTAGTTTTGCCAAATGACCTTATTATTGAACTAAATAATTGTCTTTATGTTCCAACTTTGAGTAGGAATATTATTTTAGTTTCTTGTTTGGATATTGATGGTTTTGAAATAAATATTAAGAATAAAATTTGTACCCTACATAAAGATGGTATCTTCTATGGAGATGCCTCTTTGATGAATGAGTTTTATATTCTTAACCTCGATGAATCCATTGAAACGCCATCTATAACATTAATACAAATATGTTTAAATCAAATGGCTTAAACCAAACCTACTTTTGATATTGTCGTTTGGGCCACATCAACGAGAAACGCATATCAAAACTCCATCAAGATGAAATTTTGACATCATTTGACTTAGAGTCTTATGAGACATGTGATTCTTGCTTGTTAGGCAAAATGACTAAAGGTTTCTTTACTAGACAAAGTGAGAGAGCTTTCGATTTATTGGGCCTCATACATACAGATGTATGTGGACCAATAAACACAAGTGCTAGAGAAGGGTTTCAGTACTTCATCACATTCACAGATGATTTCAGTAGATGTGGCTATGTCTATCTAATGAAACATAAATCATAAACTTTTGGAAGATTCAAAGAATTCCAAAATGAAGTATAAAATCAACTTGGTAAAAGTATTAAAATACTTCGATCAGATCGAGGTGGCGAATACCTTACCCAAGAGTTTGACGAACATCTTAGAGGTTGTGGAATTGTTTCACAATTAACTCCTCCTGGCACACCACAATGGAATGGTGTGTCAGAACGAAGAAATCGCACCTTACTAGATATGGTTCGATCTATGATGAGTCAAACCAGTCTTTGAATTTCCTTTTGGGACTATGCCCTAGAATTTGCATTCATATTGAATAGAGTTCTTTCTAAAGCGGTTTAGAAAACTCCATATGAGATATGGACTTGGAAACGACCTAGTTTGTCATTTCTCAAAATTTGGGGATGCGAGGGGTATGTAAAACGCTTATTATATGATAAACTCGCCCCTAAATCTGACAAGTGTTTGTTTGTGGGATATCCTAAAGAAACCTATCTTCCATCAGAGAACAAAGTTTTTATTGCTCGAAATGGTTTATTCCTTGAAAGGAAATTTATTTCCAAAAGGGATAGTGGGAGTAAGATCCATCTTGATGAAATTCAAGATCCCCAAACAACATCTGAACCAGATTTGGAACTTCAAGCAAGCTCACGTGTTGATACTGAGCTTCAATCTTTGACACAAGGCCCAATGAGGTCAAGTCGGGTACATCAACAGCCTGAGATATATGGATTTCTCCTAACTGACGATCATCATATTGAACTAATTGATCAAGATGAACCCACTTCCTACAAAGAGGCAATTCATAGTTCTTAGTCAGACAAGTGGCTAGAAGATATGAAGTTTGAGATGCAATCCATGTACGATAGATAACCAAGTGTGGACTTTGGTTGACCCACCCGAAGGGTGTAAGGTCATTGATAACAAATGGTGCTTCAAAAAGAAAACCGACATGGATGGTAATGTACATACTTTTAAATCTTGACTAGTAGTTAAAGGTTATAGACAAATTCATGGTATTGACTATGATGAAACCTTTTCTCCTGTCTTTATGATAGAGTCTATTAGGATTTTACTTGCCATGGCCGCATATTATGACTATGAGATATGTCACTATGTTTCTTAATGGAAACCTTCTTGAGGATGTGTATATGACACAAACTGAAGGGTTTGTTGATCCATTAAATCCTAACAAAGTGTGTAAGCTTCAAAGGTCAATTTATAGATTGAAGCAAGAATCTCGAAGCTGGAATCATCGCTTAGATGAAGCAATTAAAGAATTTGGTTTCATAAAAAAATAATATGAGCCTTGTGTTTATAAGAAAGTGACTAATAATCTAGTAGTGTTCCTTGTGCTTTATGTGGATGACATTTTAATGATTGAAAATGACATCCCCACATTACAAAGCGTAAAAGATTAGTTGGGGAAGTGCTTTTCCATGAAAGACTTAAGCGAGGCTACATACATTTTGGGTATAAGAATCTATAGAGATAGATCCAACAAAATGATTGGCCTGAGCCAGAGGGGATACATTGACAAGGAACTAAAACGGTTAAGTTTGCAAAATTCTAAAAAAGGATTTTTGCCCATGTCACACGGCATTAAACTCAGTAGAACTCAAGGACCTTCCACAAAAGAAGACCAAGAGCGCATGAGTAAGATCCCATATGCTTCGGCCAATGAGTCTATTATGTATGCCATGCTATGCACTCGCCCGGATGTCTCAATCGCATTAAGTATGACTAGCAGATATCAATCTGACCCTGGAGAGTCACATTGGACTGCACTCAAGAGCATTCATAAGTACCTGAGAAGGACTAAAGATATGTTCTTAGTTTACGGAGGTCGGGAAGGAAGTCTGGCTGTAAATGATTACACAGACGCAAGCTTCCAGACCAACGCAGATTACTATAGATCGCAATCAGGTTTTGTGTTTTGTTTGAATGGAGGTGCTGTGAGTTGGAAGAGCATAAAGAAAGAAACCGTAGCCGACTCTACAACAGAAGCTGAGTATGTGGCTGCCTCTGAAGCAGCTAAAGAAGTTGTTTGGATCAGGAAATTTGCTGATGGATTAGGTGTCATCCCCAACATTGTGAACATAGTGGGCCTCAATTGTGATAATACATATGCCATTTCACAAGCTAAGGAACCTAGATCTCACCAACAATCCAAACACATTCTCAGGCGTTTCCATCTGATTAGAGAGAGCATTGATAGAGGAGATGTTAAAATTTACAAAGTTTATACAGACAAAAGCATTGTAGATCCATTGACCAAGCCCTCGCAACCAAAACATGAGAGTCATACTAGGTCAATGGGATTGAGGATCATGTATGATTGGACCTAGGGCATGTAGGATTGAGGATCATGTATGATTGGACTAAGCCACTTCGCCAAGAATTGTCCTAAAAAACCAAAAAGGAAAGAAATTTATGGCACAAATAACCCCACGTCTTCAAGGGGAAGATTACTCTGATGTTGAATCATTGTTCGAACAAATTGACGAACCATCCCCAAGCAACTTAATGGTCATCGCCTACACAGATGAGGAACATAGCCCCTCCGATGAAGATTATGATTTGGACTCTTCGGAACCTTTCTTTGCTATCTTAGAGACTCTCCCTAACACTTTGATCATGACCATTACAACAAATCCATATCCTCTTGTCTGTGTACAAATCATTTCCCAAGTCTTTAGCCACCCATGTGATAGCTTTGTTGGATACTGGTGCAACCGCCACTGTCATGAACCCTGATATCCTCCCAGAAAATGTTTGGACTCCATATTTCAAAACCTTCACCGAAGCTAATGGCAATCACTTTGTCTTTGATAAGATTAACAAACCCATTAATATCCAATGCTTCCCAAACCTAACAGTCACTCACAGAGTCCTTGGTTCAAAACTACCACAAAATGATCTTGTTATAGGGTTCGACCTCCTCAACCAGGTCCCTAATCTCTCCTTTACCCAAAACAGAATGTCGATAGAGGCCAACTTCTTCCATGGACAACATATTCTCACTTCTTCTAGTTCACTGAGTCTTGTGAGTCCAGTCTTCTCCAGTCAGTCCAAACATATATTATCACTCAGTCATGTTCATAGTCTCATTCAGAAATTTTAACTAAATGTTTAAAACTATTGTGGACAAATTCTGAGTTTTATATAACACTTCCATTTGATCACTCCATACAAGTTACCCATAAAAAAGAAAGTCATAGTGGGATGTCTCCAAAACACTATGAACTAGCTACAAGTGAGTTGCAACAACTTTTGGACGAAAATCTTATCGAACCCACTTCTTCCTCGCGGGATTCAGAAACTTTTTATGTGAGTAAGAGATCAGAACAAGTTCGCGAAAAAATGAGACTTGTCATCAATTATCAATCTTTAATTTTTTTTTAAAGGTGACAAATTTCCTCTCCCCCGCAAGAATTCCCTTTTCAATATCTATCAGATGCTAAAATATTATCTACGTTTGATCCTAAAGCAAGATTTTCGCAACTTGGAATTCTCCCTGAAAATAGATACAAAACTGCTTTTTGTATTCCAAATCACCATTACCACTGTACTGTTCTGCCTTTCGGTTTAAAAGTGGCTCTTTCTTATTTTTGATAGGCTATGACAAAATAAGGGGCTAGCCTATAGGAGGAAACTACGACCCCGCTCAATGGAAATTTCTTTAGGAAAGCAAGTCCCATCGAGTGGAGTAAAGGCATGCCTTTACCCCTACTCCTAACAAGTGAAAGTTGCTGGCACCCACCATACCTTGCTTCGGGGTCGATCTCTTCTTGCACCAATATGTGGTGCTTATCACTAAGCAGCCTCTGTCTGTACCGGTCCAGGGTTTCTTCTTTGAGAATAAAAGGGAAAGTTGAAATAAAAAATCCCTTTCCCCCTCTGGTTTAATACATGTCAGTTCTTACCCCCAGGCTAAAGAAGAATCCTCATCATTGGACAATCAAACATACTAAAGCAGTCAAAAGGCTCAAGGGCCTTGCTTGTCAAGTCCCCCCCCCACTACAAATACCTTGCTTTGGAGTTCGGATACTCAAGAGAGATGCTTCTAAAATTTTTTGGAGTGCAGTGCTCCTTGAAGAACCAGATGGAGAAAGACGAATATGTACTTACCAAAGCGGCCAATTCAAGAATCTGAAAGACATTATCATTATACTTTCAAAAAATTTTGGCTGTAAAACGTGGCATTGAGAAATTTGAATTCTTCTTGGTAAGCCACAAATTTGTCAATGAAATGAACATGTCTACTTTTTTCAGAATGCTACACTTCAAACAGAAAATGATCCCTGATGCCCAACTACTGAGATGGCAACAATGGTTCTCCCAATACACGTTCGTTGTTAATCATATCTCTGGAAAGTCAAATGTACTGGCAGATTTTCTCAGTCGACCTCCAAAGCCAAAACCTTCCGAACTATTTTCCACAATAATTTCATATATTGTAACATTTGACATATCTTGTCTTCCCCCTGAAGTTGTTGAAACAATCGTAGATTTAACTCTCCCTCTCAGAAGCACTCTCAACTATAAATTATTTCATAGACTTCTTCTCCGAAAACATGGCCCTTCAGTCTTTCGTGGGGTTGCAAATTACCCAAATCGCTCTTATACTACCACATTCCATATCTGTGATCTTTGGTCTCTACCAAAAATAGCATTATGCTATTTCTGGTACCTTCTTGAAGAACACAAAATTGTTTAATGCTACAAAACCGTTTTCTTATATTTGGTATTGCGACAAGGTCAATGATCTTCCTCTAGACAAACTTATCATGCTCACAATCTTGAAATGGTTCCTTACCCTAGAAGGATGGTTTCGTTTCTTAAGTGGAAGGTACGGAAATTATGTGGTTATCTTCTTACACATGTCAATAATGAATCTTCACATACCACATTCCCTTCCAAGACTTTACCACTTCCCAGTCGAAGAAATTTTAGGATGGCACTCCTTCAATATTGCCACTCCAAGAATTCAAAGAGAACACCCAGATGTCCGCTTTGATATCCTCATCCAAATGGCCATAAAAAATGGAATACATTTTGAAGATACATAGTACATCCCTAGATGAGACAGTATGGACTCTCAAATATCCCACTCACACCGGCATGGTCATCCCATCCATATTTTGCTGAAATGTTAATACATGCCAATGAACAAACTTCCTCAGGGATCCAATTCTCTACAGAAACTCCAGCTTCAATGCAGGTTCCAAATGAGCCGCCTAATTCAGATGATGATTATCTTTTTGACGAACCATGTATGCCGCATAATAACTCTGATTATGATTCTGAAACGGAAGACCATACAAGCCCGTAAATCAGTCATTATATTTCTTCTTCTAGCGCTGTGTCCTACAAAAAGAAATTAGCCATGCTATTTTGTCTTTTAGTGCTTTTTAATATTTTAGATTTCTTTGATTTGAAGTTTGCAAGCTTCTGTCTAAAGCCTTATCCTTTCCTTGTTTCAATTATTTCCTTTTCCTGTTGTTGGTTTGTATTTCAATTCGGATTTCAAATCCTTGTTGTTGTATTTTGCCTATAAAAGGTATTGTGTGAAAATTAGCTCATGAGCTTCCATATCCTCTCAAAATCAATTGGCAAGGAGAGGTGTTAACCCATGAGATTATATGTTATTTGGATCTTCCTTAGACACTCGATGTGGGACTTCATATTTCAACAATCCCCCTTACATTGAGGTGGGAGCCAATTTAAGGGCCGCCGCCCTATATATATATATATATCTCACTAACTAGTCGATGTGATATTCTCAACATATTGTAAGCTCCTTCAATTCACAGAGCAGAAAAGAGAGAGATGTGATTATATAATTTATCAGTGCTTGTTCTACTACATTTTTCTTCTTCATTCCATTGCATTTGTCATTTTCCTTAGCACTAACATTTGTCATTTTCCTTATCACTACTACATTTTCCACTATCATTCCCGTAATTCTTTTATCATGACATCATTTTAATCACTTGTTTTATTCTCAATTTTTAATATCATATTATCATTGTTAATGCATTGTTATTATTTAGTATTTATTTTAAGTATTATTATTTAAGCATTTTAAGTATTTATTAAGTGTTCTCAATTGATGACTATTAATCTTTCTGGAAGTAGGGGAATTCTGAAGGGAAAAAAACATGCAACTACGGTTCCCTTTCTATCGGTTTGCATTTTTGTTCTACATTGCTTGTTGGTGGGAGTATAGCATAGGCTTTCATTATAGGTTTTATTGAGAAAAAAAAACATTATAGGTTTTCATTTTTGTTCTAAATTGCTTTTTGGTTGGAGTATAGCATAGTTTTTTTTAAAAAAGAAAAAAAAGAAAAAAATGTAGTGTAGAGTTGGCTTTTGAAAAAAAAAAAGTAGAAAATTTTCAAAATGGAAAAACAATACCACTGCCCAACGAGTATAAAATCCATGTATTTAGAGGGATGATATTTTTTTGAAGGTAAAAAGCACTCACATATTTAAACTATTTGCCCGCAGCAATAAGAATCATAGTCATCACTTCCCCAGCGAAATCCAGTCAATCCTCAGAAAATTTTCGCATAACAATAAGAATCCTAATCACCATTTCTACAGTGAAATTCGACCAATTATAACATGTGCAGTGTACATACTTTAATACACGAACAACAACAATAGTATAACTCATTAAGTCCCAATAATTTAGGGTATAGGCGGGAGATGAATATGCGATATACCTAACATTTGACGTTAAATGGATAAAGTGACTGCTCCCAGAATACCACTGAAACAGATGGAGTATGAGAGACTAACCTAACATTTGACAATTAATGCACAAAGTTGTTATTCACAGAATACCATTGAAACAATAGCCCCTATACCGTAACGTTTACTACATAATCATTTCTTCAAATAAAAAATAAAACACATCAAAATAAATAGACACAAAAACAATTTAAATTTATATGTATATTATCATACTGCTTTCAGTCTAACACTGATCATTTATGACTGCACATACTTTAATAAGTAAGAGAAATAGTCTATCCACATACTCTAATAAGTATGATAAATTAATCAAATTACTAAATTGCCCTAAAAATTATAAAAAAAGAAAGAAAGATATTTTTTATTTTATTTTTCCATCACCACCTTCCACAACCTTCCAACCACACCCCTGTCCCTGTAGCTACCCTCGTCGTACCCTCATTTACTACCACCGTCGCCTCCTCCGCAGAGGCGGATCTACATGATAGTCCTTGTATGTCCAAGACCACTCAAAATCAAAGAAACAAGTTTAATTTCCATCCCTAAATTATTGAGGGATCACCATAAATTTCAATCATAAATTGTCTAATATGTAACAAAATTTGTAAATTCTCCCTAAATTATTGAGGTACCACCCTAAATTTCAATACTGATCCGCCCCTGCTCCTCCGCCCTCTTTCTTCTTTCGTTTTTATTCTAATCTACCATTACTCTATTTCCCTTCCCCCACAACCACCATACCCCTTTTTCCGCCTTGTAATTTCAATTACCACTGCCACTCCTACCACAAAATTTCACCTTTAACTGCAATCTTCTTTGACTACTCTTAAATTCTTTGACATATAGCAAAACGCAATATTCTATATAATTAATAGAAAAAAATGACCGCCACAAACTGGAAAACAAGTGCCTTAAGGACGAGAAGCTTATTGTCGGTAAAAATGGTAGCTCTGTAATATTTACTATTAGATATTTTTTTTGATAGACATTTCAAGACCCAAAACATTTTAGTATTTATGTTATAGAAAGACATTTTAAGATCCAAAATATATAGACCATTGTCAAGTGTGCACAACCATAATAAATTTTTTTTTTTGCTAAATAAGCACAACCATAATAAATGGAACAATATTTGTTAATCTTTATATCAAAATTAAAACATTTCTTGTCCTAGCATAATATTCTTAGTAATGGTAGGTGTCCGTGTCACACCCTGTAACCAGAGGATGATCTGACAGTTTTTAAGGGATTCATAGACAAAAGTATACAATAAAACCTATGTATCGTCCCCGAAAGAATCAATTCATATCATAAGAACCAAATACTAACGTAAAGAAACTTACAATTTTGTGATTTCGATTATGATCCTATGACTAACACAACCACCACGACTTGTCCCTTCGCTGACTAGTTCTATACTGGTATCCACACGATGACACGAGCAGTTAGTGCTAGCTCTTATGATTTATGACATACGAAAATAGAGAAGATGGAATGCGGAATTTTATGGTAAATTTTTGTGCGGCTGGAAAAGATCTGAAACTAGGTTTCGTAAAAAAAGAGTATATAACGGGCGTGAGAGTTTCTCTCGAATACAAACTCCCACGTAATCCCAACATCTTTTGGTAGTGAAAGTTTTTATCGCATAATAACTCCCACGTAATCCCAATAGCAATTATCCCCTCAGCTTTTTCAGTAATTCGAATAATAACACTTTATTATTCTCAGAAAATAAATGCCAGACACGATGAATTTAGACACTTTCTAGATTCATTGAATCTTGACCCAAAACTAGTTAACTCGTCTATGCGTGTGGCCATTAGATTACTTTCGCACTAGTAATGAAAACATACTTAGTAGAGTGAATGAATGAAAACATATCCATAAGTCACAAGCGGTCCCTAGCACCCAGAGTGAATGAATGATCGGTGGAACGATTACCTAATCTCAATCCACTATTTAACCAATTTGTCTCACGATATCCAAATTAAGCATAAGGCATTGATGTTGTCACCCTCATAAAGCTTAATTATGTTTGTACTCGATCTCCAGGTAGACTATTCCGACAAATAATATTTAATAACCACTTTATTAAATATATTTGAGCACCACCATGCATTTAAACAGTCTTTCTTATCGAGGGGCCCACGAATATCTCTCTCTCCAATAAGAGAGCGACAAATCCCTTACAATGTCTCTCACATTCAAGCCATGATAGAATACTACATCCGATCATCAGTCGTATTAAAATTAGCATTTGACTGAGTCAAAACATAACTCCATTCATGCTGGAAACAAGGAAGACACAAGGTCTAAAGATCCAAATTAGTATTGAGGAAGTAATACTTATGACTTATAGAACCATGATCCAAATTAGATGGGATTAGGAAATGTGAATTTTGGAGTTTGAGAAATGAGAAATGTGATTACAAATGAGAATTTTGCAGAGATGGAGGTGGCGGGATATAGGGATGGCGGTCGCGAGGTGGGCGGGACGGCGGTCGCGAGGTGGTTGCAGGAGAGGGCGACGGGGAAGGGAAACGGTTCAGCTTCAGGGAGATTAGGGTTTTGGTGGGGTGGGATTTCGTTGTTTAGGATATTTTATGTTTGGAGAAAACTCACAAAACGACGTCGTTTTGGACGTCGTTATGAATTCCGTCGTAATTAGGTCATTATTCGGTCGGTATGTTCCGTCGTTATTCGGTCGGTAAACAAAACGACGTCGTTTTATGTCCTTCATCTATAGGTTGATAAATATACACCGTTATATATTTCGTCGTTATTCGGTCACTAATAGCGACGGACTACTGACCTTTTATGTATCTGTTTGAGTTGGTCAACGTGACCGATATATTCGATAAGGTAGTGACGGCATATCGACCGTTGTATTTTCGGTTTCAATTCGGTCGCGCGTCGGTCGTTCATTCTGGGACCGAATATTTCGGTCGCTAATTTCGGTCGCTATTTAACTGTTTTCTTGTAGTGATGATTTTTGGCTATAGTATTGTTTATGGCATCCTTGCTTATCATACTTTGCTCCATTCACCTTTTGATGCCTTCATATGTTTTATCTAACATACTAGTCACCTAAGCTCTATACCTTATAAATCACCTTTATGTGCATAATTAACATACTTGCTATGTAAGTGATCACATAGGTGGAGATTTAATTAGAAAAGATAAAACGTTTGAGAACATAATTCACCCCACTTAGGTTCTCCCCCATCGGTTATTTCAGTAACATGTTGGACGCTTACGGTAGATGGCTCGACAAGAGCAAACAAAGGTGTAGGAATCTTGCTGGAAAGCCCTGAAGGTAAAAAATGTGTAGATCCCAAGGACATGGATTATGTGCTACATGAGGTACATGAAGGAATATGCGGAGCCTACATCGGAATAAATGTCTTGATAAGGAACATTATGAGATATGAATACTTCCGGCCAACAATCATAGATGATGCGCTAGAATTGGTGTGAAAGTGCAAGTAATGCCAACTCCACAGTGACATACATCATGTTCCCCGGACAGAATATCACATATTTGGAGAGCCCATCCCTTTTACAATGTGGGGGGAATGACATCCTAAGTCTTTTAAAAGGTCGTAGGAGGACTAGATCACCTCATACTCGTAATCGACTACTTCACCAAGTGGTTTGAGGTTAAAGCACTGAACAACCTGACCACCAAGAAAATCAAAGAATTATTTATGAATGATGTGATATGCTGGTTCGGAATACTAGTGATTTTAGTAACTGACAATGGAAGACAGTTCAACTCTAACGAAATCAAAGACTTTTGTTCGGAATTGAGAATAGAGCACATATCTGCTTATGTTGCCTACCCTGAATGCAATGGTTTGGCAGAAGTGACAAACAAAACTATCCTTCAAGGCCTACGAAAGAGCCTACAACAAAAGACGAGGGTCATGGTTTGAATAACTCCCCAAGGTGTTATGGTCATATCGAACCACACATTGACGAGCCACGAGAGAGAGCACTTTACAAATATGCCAGGTTCCCGGTTGAAGTTCTAAAACAATCATTCAAAGCACTCAACTTCAACCCTGAAGAGAACGAGCGCATGATGTAGGAGAATTTTGTCATCCTGGATAACTTAAAGGACAAGGCCGACCGGAAAGAACAAGAATACAAGAGGACGATAGACTGATATAACAATGCTCAGATAAAACCGTCAACAATAAAAGAAGGAGATATTGTAAGAAATAATGATGTAAGTAGACATGGACCAAAAAAAAAATTAGATGCTAATTGGGAGGGTCCTTACTTAATCGTAAAAGTCCTTGGAAATTGAAGCTTCAAACTATAAGATGCAGAGAAGAACATTCTAGCAAAGACATGGAACGAAAAGCACCTAAAACGGTTCTTTCCCTAGATTTCTCATACTTTACTTTTACGGCCACATGCTAATATACTTGTTTTTTTATAGTTTATTTAAATAAAAGGGTCCTTACATGAGACACTTTTTACAATTATTGTTTTGAAGATATTTCCCAATCGCAAAGATACGGGGTGAATGCGCACACTTGCATACAAAAATCTTGGCTCAGAGTACCGCCCAACTTTATAAAGACCTAACCTCCGGACGTGAAGGAGCAAAGATCCAAAGGGTCGCAAACATTATTGGCCTAGGGTACAACCCGACCTTATAAAGACGTAACATTTCGAGGTTCAGGCGAAAATATCCATAGGGTCACAAAAATTATTGGCCCAAGGTACAACCAGGCCTTATAAAGACCAAATCTCCTGAGGTTCAGACGCAAAACTTATTTGCCCACGATACTGAAACAAAGTAATTCGGATTCCTCAAATAAACGCAGCGAAAAGTAAAATGCGGAATCTGTTTTTAATAGGATCATTCACGAGTAATTACTGACGAACTTGGATATATGATTTTGACCTTTAAATTACGTAATTAGCAGAAACGGCTCCTGTTTGATTTTGATTCGGGAATCAACAACAACAATTGATCTAATAGACTCCTGTCTCTAGCGGTGTCCACACGATCAACTTGAACTTGTTCTTTGTGTCACTAATGCTAGTTAGAGAGCTCCAAAGTTTGAAGACAATCTTCAGGAATTTGATGTATATATGTTCAAGTTAAAACCGAAAATGAAAGAACGAAAAATCTATTTTTTCTTCTATCATTTGATGTTCTTCGTGGTGTATAATTTTAGGAGAGTTTCGGCTGCAAGGAGAGAAAAAAAAAAAAAGAGCATTGTGTTATCAACAATTGATAACTTGGGGAAATAAATAAAGGGCTGTAAAATAATTTACCCACTACTCAATTTTCCCCTCAATTTGCTCCTCCATGATTCCAACTACACACGTGTTGGAGTTTACATTTGATATAGGTGCTCAATTACATTGGGCAGGCTCAATTGCAATGGGCGTTCGATTGGATTAGGAAAAAGTGGACCCGGTTGGACCGGACCTGGTCGACCGAGAGCTTTCTCAGGTCAACTGAACCAGTTTGTTGAAGAGATTCATGGGCAGAAACTTGTTCTAAACACCCATGAGTCCTCCCCCGAAGGATCCACTCATACCATAGGAATCGAAAAATCTAGACAGAAACTTACTTTTCGGGTTCAAGAATCTGATTCTTGCATGAAAGATGCTGTTTCTTGGATACGTTGCTGCCACCAATGGATTTCCCTTTGCAGAATGTCCCTCTACCGGTATCCACGCGACGAAACGAACAGTGATTGCTAGCTCTTCGTTTTTTTGAGTTTCAGGAATTAGAGAGAAAAGGGAGAGGCAGAATAGAAAATCTGATTTTCTAGGTCTTTTTGGTATTTCGGCAGAAAAGCGCTAACCCCTAGGGTTTCGGCAAAAAGAAAAGTTTATATAGGGAGTGAGAGGTTGTTTCAAGCACAACTCCCACGTCCTATCCACCTATTTTGGTAGTGGGAGTCTATAACTCCCACGTCCTCTAGACTTCTGTTGGTAGTGGGAGTCTTTATCGGATAATAACTCCCACGTAATCCCAACTATACCGAAAATGCCCCGTATCTCTAATTCGAATAATAACGCTTTATTATCCTCATAAAAATAAATGTCAGATACAATGAACCTAGACACATTCTAGATTCATTGAATATGGACATGAAGCTCGTTAGCTCGTCTATGCGTGTGACCCTGTAGGTTCATATCACAATGGCAATGAAAACATACTTAGTAGTAGTAGTATGTGTTCATAAATCACAAGTGGTCCCTAGCAGGAATTTACGGTGGAACCTAATATCAATCCACTATTTAATCCCTTGGTCTCGCGATATCCTAATTAAGCATAAAGCATGGTAGTCGTCACCCTTATTAAGCTTAATTGTATTTATGCTCGATCTCCGGGTAGACTGTTCCAACAAATAGTATTTAATAACCACTTTATCAAATACATTTGAGCACGGCCATGCATTTAGACAGTATTCCCTATCGAGGGCCCATGGATATCCCTCTTTAATAATAGAGAGGGACAAATTCCTTACAATGCCTCTCACATTAAAGCCATGATAGGACGCTACATCCGATCATCAGTCGTATTGATTACTCGATTAAAAGTAACGTCCGATTGAGTCAAAATGTGGCTCCATTCATGCTAGAATCAATGGAGTCATAAGGTCTAAGGATTCTAAAATAGTATTGAGGAAGTAATACTTATGACTAAGGACCATGAAGTATTACTTCTCTAACGGATCACGTCCGATACAATATATATCCCAATATGTTGCATCTATGATATGATTTGTATTCATTACACATGATTAGTAAAACATAATCATCAATCAAACATCATACTAGTTTTATTTCATCGTAAAGAACATTACATGAAACTAGGGACAACTAGAATAGTAATTACATAAGCTAATGGGTTTTACTATCAAATCACGCATTTGATGTTCATAAGCAAAATTAGCTATTCAATTACATGCTCAAAAGATATAAAACGTACAACATATTTATGGTCCTAGGGTACTACTAACAATCTCCCACTTGCCCTAGGTCCAATCATACATGATCCTCAATCCCTGAGAATGTGTTTGGATCGTTGGTGAGATCTAGGTTCCTTAGCTTGTGAAATGGCGCCAGTATTATCACAATAGAGGTCCACTGGGTTCACAATGTTAGGGACGACACCTAATTCATCAACAAATTTCCTGATCCAAACAGCTTCTTTAGCTGCTTCAGAGGCAGCTAGATACTCAGCTTCTGTTGTGAAGTCGGCCACGGTTTCCTACTTTGAGCTCTTCCAGCTCACACCACCTCCATTCAAACAAAACACAAAACCAGATTGCGATCTAAAGTCATCTACGTCGGTTTGGAAGCTTGCGTCTGTGTAACCATTTACAACCAAACTTCCTTCCTGACCTCCGTAAACTAAGAACATATCTTTAGTCCTTCTCAAGTACTTAAGAATGCTCTTGACTGCAGTCCAATGTGACTCTCCAGGGTCAGATTGATATATGCTAGTCATACTTAAAGCGAACGAGACATCCGGGCGGGTGCATATCATGGCATACATAATAGACCCAATGCCTGATGTATATGGAAACTTACTCATGCGCTCTTGGTCCTCCTTTGTGGAAGGTCCTTGAGTTCTGCTGAGTTTAATGCCATGTGACATGGGCAAGAGTCCCTTTTTAGA
The DNA here is from genome assembly GCA_026122235.1 of Vinca minor. Lineage (NCBI taxonomy): Eukaryota > Viridiplantae > Streptophyta > Magnoliopsida > Gentianales > Apocynaceae > Vinca > Vinca minor. The sequence goes on along the minus strand of JAOCZM010000210.1, from coordinate 536,947 downwards.
GTCTTGCAAACTGAACCGTTTCAGTACCTTGTCAATGTATCCACTCTGGCTTAGGCCAATCATTTTGTTATATCTATCTCTATAGATTCTTATACCCAAAATGTATGTAGCCTCGCCTAAATCTTTCATGGAAAAGTATTTCCCCAACCAAGCTTTTACGCTTTGTAATGTGGGGATGTCATTTCCAATCAGTAAGATGTCGTCCACATAAAACACAAGGAACACTACTGCATTATTATTTACTTTCTTATAAACACAAGGCTCGTCTTCGTTTTTGATGAAATCGAATTCTTTAATACGTTCATCAAAGCGACGATTCCAGCTTCGAGATGCTTGCTTCAATCCCTAAATGGACCTTTGAAGCTTGTACACCTTGCTAGGATTTGATGGATCAACAAACCCCTCAGGTTTTGTCATATACACATTCTCGAGAAAGTTTCCATTAAGAAGCTCAGTCTTAACGTCCATTTGCCATATCTCATAGTCATAATATGCGATTATGGCAAGTAAAATCCTAATAGACTTTATCATAACGTCAGGAGAAAGGGTTTTGTCATAGTCAATACCATGAACTTGTCTATAACCTTTAACTACTAGTCGAGATTTAAAAGTGTGTACATTACCATCCATGTCGGTTTTCTTTTAGAAACACCATTTGTTATCAATGACCTTACTGTTAGAGGAATAACCGGATCACAAACAAGTGCGCAGCGGAATAAAACTTGACCCGCCTCTACCAGGATCTTCCACGAGTAAGAACCTACGACTATGGGATAGTGTTTTACCTTATATTGATGCTAGAATGGCTGAAACGCTTTCAGCGGTATGTTGTCACGAACGGAACACCACAATGCAGGCTCCGTCTCTCCCAGTATCCACTCGATCTTCCGGGGATGGTCTTCTACTGCCTGGAGATCGAGCATAAACACAATTAAGCTTAATAAGGGTGACGACCACCATGCCTTATGCTTAATTAGGATATCGCGAGACAAAGGGATTAAATAGTGGATTGATATTAGGTTCCGTTGTATATTCATTCACTTTGGGTAGTCACAATGTCCTGCTAGGGACCGCTTGTGATTTATGAACACATACTACTACTAAGTGTGTTTTCATTGCCATTGTGAGATGAACCTACAGGGTCACACGCATAGACGCAGGCTAACGAGCTTTATGTCAGATTTAATGAATCTAGAATGTGTCTAGGTTCATTGTATCGACATTTGTCTTCTCGAAAATAATAAAGTGTTTGTTATTCGAATTAGAGATAGGGGCAATTTCGGTATTTTACTATAGTCTGGGATTACATGGGAGTTATTATCCAGATAAGGACTCCCAGCTACCAGCGAGAGTCTAGGGGGACGTGGGAGTTAAAGACTCCCAGCTGCCGAGAGAGTTGAGGATGTGAGAGTTGGTTATGGGAACAAACTCTCACACCCTATATAATGAACTCTTGGCTGAAACCACTAGAGCACAAGTTTTTCAGCCGAAATAATACTGATAATTAGAAAACCGTTTTCTACTCTAGCCCTCCCTTTTCTCTCTAATTCCCGAAAATCGGAAGAGGCGAAGAGCTAGCAATCGCTGCCCGTTTAAAGTCGGCGTGGATACCGGTAGAGGGACTTTCCGCAGAGGAGATCAATCGGGTAGCAACATCCGATCCAAGAAACATCATCCTCCATTCAGAAGTAGCTTCTTGAATCCAAAACCCGTAAGTTTTTCTTCTTTGTTTCTTCTTGTTTTTTCGATTCGTTTCATATGAGCGGATCCTTCAGGGGAGGATCCATGGGTGTTTGGAACGAGTTTCCGCCCATGAATCCCTTCAAACCCATGGTGTGTTTCTCATGTCGGGTCTGTCCAGTATAATGATTCTCTAATCATATATACCCATGTGACGATCCGATATCTTATATCAATCACTACACATACTAGTCTTACGCATTATTATTGTCCTCGAAGATTCCATAATAATGTTCGACTAGGGACGTTTCAGAATAGTATCTCATAACAATTATGAATACTATTCTAAGGACATATTATTTATTTATGTTGTTAAGAGCAGAAACATAATGAATAATCTTTGGGAATTAATGCCTTTTTATTCATCAAAATGAAAATTACATAAAATACGGTACAATTACAATAATCTCCCACTTGCACTAAAGACCCAAATTACAATAAATGGCCTTTAGGGCATACTAATGATTGTCTCTAAAGATCAGCCCTCCAGATATCGGATACCCATGGAGCTAGTGTGACGATCATGCTGCTGCTGCGATAGTGGCTTCGTCGGTGGATCGCGACATTGTCTGCCGAATCAACTCTACATATATGCACATCACCTCTCTCTATAATCTCGCGGATTAGGTGAAATCGCCGTAGTACATGTTTGGACCTCTGGTGAGATCTAGGTTCCCTAGATTGTGAAATAGCCCCATTGTTGTCACAATAGAGGTCTATCGGGTTCGCAATACTAGGAACCACATCGAGGTCGGAAATAAATTTCTGATCCAAAGCGCCTCCTTAGCTGCTTCACAAGCTGCTATGTACTCGACCTCGGTCGTAGAACATGCGATGGTTGATTGCTTTGAAGCTGCGCTGACTCACTGCACCTCCATTCAACTTAAACACATATCCCGGTGCGATCGGAAATCATCTCTGTTGGTTTGGAAACTAGCATCGGTGTAACCACTTACAACGAGCTCATCCGCCCACTCCATAAATCAAGAGTGTATCCTTAGTCCTTCGTAAGTACTTGAGGATATTCTTGGTCGAGATCCGATGGCGTTCACCGTAATTAGGTCGGGTATCTCGCTCGTAAGGCTTAAGGCATACGAGACATGCAGGCGAGTACATATCATGGCGTACATGATGGATCCTATGGCGAAGCATAAGGGATCTCTTTCATGCGTTCTAATTCGGCAGGGTGTTTTAGAACACTTGTTTGTTCGACGAAACGAGTACCATGTGCCATAGGGCAAAGGCCCTTCTTAGACTCTTGCATGCTAAACCGCTTTAGCACCTTGTCTATATATGTACTCGACTTAGGCCAATGAGTCTCCTGGATCTATCTCTATAGATCTTGACTCCCCGAGAATATAGGTGGCATCGCCTAAGTCTTTCATAGAGAAACACGTACTCAACCAAGCCTTTACTGAGACTTTAAAGTTGGTATGTCGTTTCCAATGAGTAGTATGTCATCTACATACAAAACCCGGGAATACGATTGAGCTCCCACTAACCTTCTTGTAAACACAAGGCTCATCCTCATTTCTAATGAAGCCAAACTCACGGGACGGCATCATTAAATCGGATGTTCCGAGCTTGAGAAGCTTTGCTTGAGTCCATAAATGGATCTCTCGAAGCTTATATACTTTTCCAGCATTCTCTGGAGTGACAAAACCTTCAGGCTGTGTCATATACACATCCTCTTCTAGTTTTCCATTAAGGAAAGAGGTTTTGACATCCATTTGCCAGATTTCATAGTCATAGTAAGCTGCAATAGCAAGCAAAATCCGAATGGACTTGAACATAACTACAGGGGAAAAGGTCTCGTCATAGTCAATACCATGAATTTGTTTGAAACCTTTCGCGACAAGTCACCGCTTGTACGTTTGTACATTCCCTTCTATGTCGGTTTTAATCTTTAAAACCCATTTGCACCCTATGGGAGTTACCCCTTCAGGTGGATCAACCAAGATCCAGACTTGGTTTGTGTACATGGAGTCCATTTTAGATCTCATGGCCTCAAGCCATTTCTCGAGAATACGGGCTATTAATTGATTTGTTTGTAGGTTGAAGGTTCATCGTGATCCACAAACATAACATCACCATGTTACTGTTATGAAAAATCCAAAATTTTCGGGAGGTGGATGACGAACTCTACCGGACCTACGCAATTCTTGTGTTTCTTGAGCTGGTGCTTGTTGCACTAGCTGTTTTGTGGCATTCTGCTACACAACAACTTGTGGAGTCATGTTCAATTTCCATCTCATCATTAGTGCTAGTTTGAGAGTCCGGAACTTCGATGAAGTTCTATGCTACTCCCACTTGTGTTTCTAGAAACAAATTCTTTTTCTAGAAAGACTCTAGTTCGAGCAACAAACACTTTGTTCTCGTTAGGGGATATAAAAAGTAGTATCCTTTAGTTTCTTTAGGATAACCTACAAATATGCACTTTTCAGATTTTGGAGCCGACTTATTAGAAGGCAGGGCGTATCTCAAAGCGCTTCACAACCCCAAGTCTTGAGGAAAGACAAAGCGGGGACGCTTCCCGATCCATAACTCGTATGGCGTCTTTGCAGCCGATTTAGATGGAGCAGCGGTTAAGTGTTAAAGCTGCTGTCTCTAGTGCATGTCCCCAAAAGGAATTGGGCAGGCTTGTGTGACTTATCATAGAACGAACCATATCTAATAAGGTTTTGTTCCTCCTTTCAGATACACCATTCCATTGTGGAGTAGCTGGAGGAGAAAGTTGTGAAACGATTCCACAATCTTTTAGATAGTCACAGAATTCTTGACTCAAGTATTCTCCCCCTCGATCAGATCGAAGAACCTTAATACTCTTGCCAAGTTGGTTTTCTACTTCTAGTTTAAACTCTTTAAACTTAGCAAATGCTTCGGATTTGTGTTTCATCAAGAACACATATCCATACCTACTGAAGTCATCAGTAAAGGTAATGAAGTAGAGGTAACCACCCCTTGCATGTATATTAAAAGGGCCACATACATCACTATGTATTAGTCCTAATAAAGCATCGGCTCTCTCACCTAGCTTAGTGAAAGGTGATGCTGTCATCTTACCCAACAAACAAGATTCACATCGATCATACGACTCGAAGTCAAATGATTCCAATAGCCCATCTTTATGGAGTTTGGATATGCGATCTTCGTTTATGTGGCCTAAGCGACAATGCAAGAGGTATGTCGGATTAGAATCATTAGTCTTAATCCTTTTGGTATTTATATTTAAAATTGGCATATCAAGATCTAAAACATATAGACCATTAATCAAAGAGGCGCTTGCATAAAACATATTATCCAGAAATAACGACAATCTTTGGTTTTTGATCGAAATCTCAAAACCTTTCTTGTCCAAACAAGAAACTGAAATAATATTCTTAATTAAACTAGGTACATAGAAACAGTTTTCTAAACCCAAAACAAGCCACGAAGGCAAAAGTAAAATTACAAGTCCCTACAGCTAGAAGCTGCAACACGTGCTCCGTTGCCTACTCGTAGTTCCACTTCACCCTTTGCCAACTCTCTACTCGCTTTGCGGTCCACTGCACATTAGTACAAATGTGAGAACCACATCCGGTATCAAATACCCAAGAAGTAGTTGTATTTAAATTGATATCAATCATATTAATATCGATAACATAAATACACAGGGCCCGAAGCAACAATTGCTTTCTCCTTTTCGACCTTTTTCCCACTGCAAGATAGCTTTTGCGAGTTCCTTTTCCAGTGACCCTTCTCACCACAATGATGACGAGATAGAGTCCTTGGCTACACCACCCTTAGGTTTTCGAGTGCATTGTTGAAAGTGGTTTGCTTGCCCTCAGGGCTTACCTTTCGGTTTGCCTTTGGATCTCACAAAACCTTTGCCTTTGCCCCTTTTGCACCATCGAGTATGGTGTTGGGCTTGGACTTGCTTATTTCCTTCTCGCGAGTCCTCGGCATGTTCAACAATTCGAGCAATGGCTTGTCAATTTCATTCATATGATAATTTAGAATGAGCTGATTTGTATGATTCGAACAGCGATTACAAGATCAAATCGATCGGCGACTCTTGTCCCCAAAGGAAATCCCAATTTTTCAAGGTTCTGAACATAACCTATCTTCTTAAGAACGTGAGTTCCTATTGGCATTCCTTCAGACATTTTGCACTGAAAAAGAGATTTCGACACATCGAATCTCTCCTGGCGTGCTTGCCCCTGATATAGTTGCTTCAAGTGAACTAGCATCTCATAAGCCCCCATGTCCTCATGTTGCTTCTGAAGCTCAGAGTTCATGGTGACAAGCATGAGGCTAGACACATCTAAAGCATCACTACAATGCTTCTGATAAGCAGTCCTTTCAGCGGTCGTAGCACGAGCCTCTGGTGTGTCAAGAAGAGGCTGTTCTAGAACATACAGCTTTCTTTCATGCTTGAGAACGATTCTCAAGTTCCTGAACCAGTTGAGGAAGTTAACTCCCTCTAATTTGTCCTTCTCAAGGGACGAACGCGATGATAGTGTTTGGTTTGAATTTGCCATTTTCTACAACAAAAATTATATATGCAAAGTAAGTACCGATTTAAAAATCATTATTAGGTCTTTATCTTTTTAATGATTTCTCCCACTATTTTCTTCGAGTGAATAACCCTCAATATCAACTCGGAAAGTTCGATTAACTTTCTAGCGGGCCAAGATCCATATTTCACCTCGTTACGAGTCGGCTTTGGTGATCGCCCAAAACTTAGTTATTTAGGTAGGCAACGTTTGCCAATTACATCAAATTATGTAATTCTTGGTTAGTTGAGTGAATAACATTTATTCAAGCGTATCATTATACACTTTTCTCAACTCTTTTGCCTCTAGATCCTCAATCCATTTATTGAGATAATCCAGTTAACTAGGACCCTAAGTTTTAGCTAGCGTATATCACAACTTATCCTTCGCGCCTCACCCAGGGATAGACACGTATGCACAGCTTTGGCATGTCCCATACTAATGTCGATCTAGGCCTTGACGAGGGCCAAACTAAGGAAGGCACTAATTAATATTTAATTGAGGGGTTTTTGTTTTTAACAATCTCACCAGAAAAGCATAAATAAAAAGATTATGCTTATATACATATGCATCCAATACATAAAAGTAAAATGCAATAGTAATCGCCAAATCCTATTCGGTTTTTCCAAGCCAATGGAAAAACCGTGAAGTCAATCTAAGGTGTGAAAAGAAAAGAATTCTATTCTACACCGTCTTGACCTTCAGTTGGTTGCCTCCATATCTTCATCGATGTACCTTCTCCTAATCTAGAATTACATAATTCTAAGGAAACCTCGAGTTACATTCGAGGGGATTTAATGAGAAGAAAATTACAACTTTTGAATAATAAAATAGTCACGATACGCAGATCGTATTATAAAATTAAACCAACAGGGTAAAGGCGATTACTATGCATCATGCTCAATTAACATAACAATTTATGAAAAATAATGAGCAACTAGCAAATAGAACATTTTCATATTCTGGTCAGTTCGGTTGACCGGCCATAAATCTCGGTCGACCGAACAAAGTACTGAGAGTACTCAGTTGACCAAACAGGCACTTCGGTCGACCGAAGACCAACTCGGATCGACCGAAGACCAACTCGGTTGATCCGAACCAAGTACCAGTAGCTACTGTCTTGCCTCGGTCGACCGAAACTGAGTCACGGTCGACCGAAGGGCTAGAAACTGAGAGTTTTTCCAGTTTTTGAATGACTTCAAAACTGGAAACTCTCGATTTTCATACATTCAAAATGATGAAAAATATGTCATACATAATTTTACAACATTTCTAGCAATCCTAAGGCATGCAAAACATAGATTCATAATCTATATGCTAACACTATAACACATTAAAGTCTATAGGGTACTCGTGAGTGGCTCTGATACCACTGTTAGAGGAATAACCGGGTCACAAACAAGTGCGCAGCGGAATAAAACTTGACCCGCCTCTACCAGGATCTTCCACAAGTAAGAACCTACGACTATGGGATAGTGTTTTACCTTATATTGATGCTAGAATGGCTGAAACGCTTTCAGCGGTATGTTGTCACGAACGGAACACCACAATGCAGGCTCCGTCTCTCCCAGTATCCACTCGATCTTCCGGGGATGGTCTTCTACTGCTTGGTGCTAGCCAACACCTTGTAGAAACTTTGAAGACACTCTTCAATGGAGTATGTATTTCAGACATTTTCAGAAGAACAAGATACAGGATTTCTAACTTCTTTCCTATTAGCAAAAAAGCTAGAAAACAAGTCTAGAAATCTATCTTTTCTTTTTCTCTCTAAAACTCACTTTTCTCTCTTCTCTCTAAGCTTCAAAAGATGGAGAAAAATCTGATTAGAATGATTAGGAAAATCAGTATTTTCCTAGTCTATCAAGAGAGAGTGGGGAGTGATTATGGGGGAAGTGGGAGATCATGGAGGAAACCACTCCTCCACTCTCTCCACCACTTCAACCACCATAATGAGAGCTGAAATTATGTCTAATATTCCAGCCATAAGGTCGGTCCAAAACGGGTCGGTCGGCCCAACCTGATTAAGGGCCCAATCCAATCCAATCCCGGCCGGGCCGGGCCGAATTGATTGATCCAAATGGGTTTGTCGGCCCAATCATATTGGCCGACCCAACCCGATTAAGGGCCCAATCCAATTACGACCCGGCCCGGCCCAATCGAATTGGCGCACCTTAGATTAAATGTACTCCAACACTTACACCCTTCGGGTGGGTCAACCAAAGTCCACACTTGGTTATCGTACATGGATTGCATCTCGAACTTCATAGCTTCTAGCCACTTATCTGACTCAGAACTATGAATTGCCTCTTTGTAGGTAGTGGGTTCATCTTGATCAATCAGTTCAATATGATGATCATCAGTCGCGAGAAATCCATATCTCTCAGGCTGTTGATGTACCCGACTTGACCTCCTTGGGCCTTGTGTCAAAGATTGAAGCTCAGTATCAGCACATAAGCTTGCTTGAAGTTCCAAAGTTGGTTCAGATGTTGTTTGGGGATCTTGAATTTTCTCAAGATGGATCTTACTCCCACTATCCTCTTTGGAAATAAATTCCCTTTCAAGGAATAAACCATTTCGAGCAACAAACACTTTGGTCTCTGATTGAAGATAGAAGTAATATCCTTTAGTTTCTTTAGGATATCCCACAAACAAACACTTGTCAGATTTAGGGGCGAGTTTATCAGATAACAAGCGTTTTACATACGCCTCGCATCCCCAAATTTTGAGAAATGACAAACTAGGTCGTTTCCTAGTCCATATCTCATGTGGAGTTTTCTGAACCGCTTTAGAAGGAACTCTATTCAATATAAATGCAGCAGTTTCTAAGGCGTAGCCCCAAAAGGAAATTGGAAGATTGGTCTGACTCATCATAGATCGAACCATATCTAATAAGGTGCGATTCCTCCGTTCTGACACGCCATTCCATTGTGGTGTGCTAGGAGGAGTTAATTGTGAAACAATTCTACAACCTCTAAGATGTTCGTCAAACTCTTGGTTAAGGTATTCACTACCTTGATCTGATCGAAGTATCTTAATACCTTTACCAAGTTAATTTTGTACTTCATTTTGAAATTCTTTGAATCTTCCAAAAGATTCTGATTTATGTTTCATTAGATAGACGTAGCCGTATCTACTGAAATCATCTGTGAATGTGATGAAGTACTGAAACCCTCCTCTAGCACTTGTGTTTATTGGTCCACATACATCTGTATGTATGAGGCCCAACAAATCAGAAGCTCTCTCACTTTGTCCAGTAAAGGGAGCTTTAGTCATTTTGCCCAACAAGCAAGAATCACATGTCTCATAAGACTCTAAGTCAAATGATGTCAAAATTCCATCTTGATGGAGTTTTGATATGCGTTTCTCATTTATGTGGCCCAAACGACAGTACCAAAAGTAGGTTTGGTTTAAGTCATTGGATTTAAACCTCTTAGTATTAATGTTATAGATGGGCATTTTAATGGATTCATCGAGGTTAAGAACATAAAGCCCATTCATCAAAGAGGCATCTCCATAGAAGATACGAACTTTATGAATGGTGCAAATTTTATTCAAAATATTTAATTCAAAACTTTCAATATCCAAACAAAAACTGAAATAATATTCCTACTCAAAGTTGGAACATAAAGATAATTATTCAGTTCTATAATAAGGCCACTTGGCAAAACTAAATTAAATGTCCCGGTAGCTACAGCAACAACTCTTGCTCCGTTCGCTACTCTCAGGTCCACTTCTCATTTTGCCAGTGATCTACTCCTTTTGAACCCCTGAACATTTGCACAAATGTGAGATCCACAACCGGTATCTAATACCCACGAAGTATGAGCAGACATGTTAATTTCAATAACATAAATACCTGGAGAGACAGTCAAACTGGCTTTCCCCTTTTTCTTCTCTTCCAAATAGAGCTTGTAGTTCCGTTTCCAATGGCCTGGTTCATTACAATGGAAGCAAACTCCCTCCTTTGGTGCCTTGGCCTTGGGTTTGGGCTTGATATTGCCTTTGCCCTTCTTAGCCATGGGCTTACCCTTTCCTTTCTTCTTGAAATTCCCTTTTTGAACCATTAAGACTTCAGGTGTTTTCTTAATGTTCAGTTCAGCCTGCTTGAGCATCCCGTGTATCTCATGTATGGTCTTCTCCATGGCATGCATGTTGAAGTTCATCACGAATTGGTCATACTCCGGTGGGAGTGATCCCAAGATCATATCTGTGGCCATGTCATGACCTACAGGAGCCCCAAGCTTCTCAAGTTGTTCAAGATAGTCCTTCATTTTAATAACATGTGCACTTACAAAGGTGTCAGGGGCCATCTTGCAACTATTGAACGGCTTAGTGGCGAGGAATCTTTCTTGACGGGCTTGCTCTTGGAACATTTCCTTGAGCTGGCCCATCATCTGGAAAGCCTCAACCCCTTCAAATTGTTTTTGAAGTTCAGTGCTCATTGTAACTAACATGAGACAAGTCACATCGTTAGAGTCATCGCAATGCTTCTTCCAAGCATCTCTTTCATCTCTAGGGACGTTGTTTGCAGGCTGTTCAGGAATATCCGTACCAAGAACATATAACTTTCTTTCCTGCTTAAGGACAATCCTTAAGTTGCGAGCCCAATCGAGGAAATTGGACCCACTCAGTTTTTCCTTCTCAAGGACGGATCGCAATGAATTGTGTGAAGTGTTGGTTGCCATTATCTACATTAAATTATTTGCAAAGTTTTATTAGTTTTGAGCAAAAACCTTTCCACAATTTCAACACTTGATAAATGGTGGAAAATAACATTTTACGATAGTTATAAGTTAGCTTTGGCTAATCCCCATAATTAAAGTAAAATCAACCTATGGGAATGACATCTATATGTCCCGGCTATTTCCCATTTTATGCCCTAGGCTCAAAACTATTTTGGTAGCCTAGTTAAGTCGAACCATGTCTAAGCATATGGAAATCACTATTTTACCCATCTCCTTTTGCTTAGATAACCACTTATCTGTTACTTTGGCAAGCAGACAAAATGATGATCTAAGCTCAAAGAGGGCTTAGGATATGGTAGGCATTTTAAGACTTAATTAAAACGATTTAATGTGAATAAACTGTTAAACCCCGTAAGACAATAAATAAAAGCATCTCATGCAATATATTAAGCATAAAAGTAAACGTGAGATAGCATGGCCTAATCCTATGATGACTCCCACGAGCCTTGTGGGAGCCAAGGGTCAATCTAAGTCAATATCCATCTCATGGATAAAGTCTTCGATCCAGTGTCATCCAGTCTTGTTACATAATTTCATAGGCATACCCAGCCTTCAATGTAAAGCAGTAAAACTAGTCCAAGAAAGCAACTACAATTTTACATCATAGGAAAAACAACTCGCCGGTCGTATTTTAAAATTACAACCCAATTAAATGTAAAACAAGATGAGGTATAGTAGGCCATGCTAAAACTGACATAAAACATAATGAAATAAAAACGAGTACATATATACAAAGTCTTAGGTCAGCGGAACGACAAGCGTCACGTAACGGCGGTCCCGCTAGCCAGTTAGCGGCCGGGGGGGGGGGGTCAAGGGGGCCCCGGGAAGAAATATCTGATTCTTCTTCAGCTCATCGAATGAGTTTTCTGCCCCGATTTTAACGCAAAATCGCATAACGTACATAATCGGATTATGCATTGGTTAATCGAATTATGCATTGGTTAATCGAATTAACCGAATTAATCGAATTAATAACATATTCATAAACAGTTTATGCATATAATCAGATTAATAACAAATTAACCGAATCAATACAATTTCAATTGATGCATAATTAATCGAATTAATAACATATGATAGCAGTTCATGCAATAATAATCGAATTAATAACATACATAACAGTTTATGCATATCAGAATATACAGAAACATATAAACATGATTAGCCAAAATCAGTTCATGCATATATCACATATATTGAACAAAAGATACAATATTTTATGTTTTCACACATACATATACCAAATCGAAATTGATAGTGTTATGATGTGATTAACAATATCGAATTCGAATAGTATGAGCAAGACTCTGATACCACTGAAGGGATCAATTCGTTCTAAAGACCCATGAGTCCTTCCCCGAAGGATCCGCTCATACCATAGGAATCGAAAAATCTAGACAGAAACTTACTTTTCGGGTTCAAGAATCTGATTCTTGCATGAAAGATGTTGTTTCTTGGATACGTTGCTGCCACCAATGGATTTCCCTTTGCGGAATGTCCCTCTACCGGTATCCACGCGACGAAACGAACAGTGATTGATAGCTCTTCGTTTTTCTGAGTTTCAGGAATTAGAGAGAAAAGGGAGAGGCAGAATAGAAAATCTGATTTTCTAGGTCTTTTTGGTATTTCGGCAGAAAAGCGCTAACCCCTAGGGTTTCGGCAAAAAGAATAGTTTATATAGGGAGTGAGAGGTTGTTTCAAGCACAACTCCCACGTCCTATCCACCTCTTTTGGCAGTGGGAGTCTATAACTCCCACGTCCTCTAGACTTCTGCTGGTAGTGGGAGTCTTTATCGGATAATAACTCCCACGTAATCCCAGCTATACTGAAAATGCCCCTTATCTCTAATTCGAATAATAACGCTTTATTATCCTCAGAAAAATAAATGTCAGATACAATGAACCTAGACATATTCTAGATTCATTGAATCTGGACATGAAGCTTGTTAGCTCGTCTATGCGTGTGACCCTGTAGGTTCATATCACAATGGCAATGAAAACATACTTAGTAGTAGTATGTGTTCATAAATCACAAGTGGTCCCTAGCAGGACATTGTGACTACCCAAAGTGAATGAATTTGCGGTGGAACCTAATATCAATCAACTATTTAATCCATTTGTCTCGCGATATCCTAATTAAGCATAAGGCATGGTAGTCGTCACCCTTATTAAGCTTAATTGTATATATGCTCGATCTCCGGATAGATTGTTCCAACAAATATTATTTAATAACCACTTTATCAAATACATTTGAGCACGGCCATGCATTTAGACAGTCTTCCCTATCGAGGGGCCCATGGATATCTCTCTCTAATAATAGAGAGGGACAAATTCCTTACAATGCCTCTCACATTAAAGCCATGATAGGACGCTACATCCGATCATCAATCGTATTGATTACTCGATTAAAAGTAACGTCCGATTGAGTCAAAACGTGGCTCAATTCATGCTAGAATCAATGGAGACATAAGGTCTAAGGATTCTAAAATAGTATTGAGGAAGTAATACTTATGACTAAGGACCATGAAGTATTACTTCTTTAACGGATCACGTCTGATACAATATATCCCAATATATTGCATCTATGATATGATTTGTATTCATTACACACGATTAGTAAAACATAATCATCAATCAAACATCATACTAGTTTTATTTCATTGTAAAGAACATTACATGAAACTAGGGACAACTAGAATAGTAATTACATAAGCTAATGAGTTTTACTATCAAATCACGCATTTGATGTTCATAAGCAAAATTAGCTATTCAATTACATGCTCAAAAGATTTAAAACGTACAACATATGCTTATGGTCCTAGGGCACTACTAACATTTGTCACACCGGTAGGGCGAGAACCATTTCTTTGGTCACCGGACCAGTTGGACCAGGTAAAAACTGGCACATGTCTTGTGTGAGAGTGTGTGTGTGTGAATGAGTAGTGGGAGAGAAAAGTGGGGATGTGTAGTTAGTGGGTTGTTCCACTAACACCACATGATGATGAAATATTCATCATTCTCTACATTCATGAGATAGTTGAAACTCTCTCATTTCTCTCTAACTTTCTAGCCGAGCAAAAGAGAAAAAAACTTCTGATTTTTCATCTCACTTTTACACACTCTCAAGAACAATCAAAAGAGAAGAAAATATGATTTTCTTTTCTCTTTGATTTTCGATTTTCCTAAGTAACCTATAATTTTTGGATTCCGGGAAAAGTGTTTCGAAACTTTGAAGTTCTTTGGACTAGCACCTGAGACGCGGAGTAACAAGCTCCGAGGTTGGTGTGTGGATACCGGTAGAGATAGGAGTTTGAAGGCTGCTGTTGGTGGTTCTTAGTAGCAGAATTCGGGAAACATCAATTAGATCGATAAAGGTATACTTCCTATCATAGAGTTTTGGTTCTTTCTTGTGAATCGATCCCTTAAAGGAACTTAATCCCGTGCTATTTTATTCCGGTGCGTTTTGAGGTTTACAAATTTTTCCTTTCAACACACATACCTCTAATCTGATTTTGACTAATTCAAACAGGTTCTTGGACAGGTTTTCCGGTTCAACATACCAGTTCAATCAGGTCGGTTTGACCAATCGAGTATTGGTCGCCCCAATCTAATTAACTGCTTAATAGAATTAGAGAACCTATATCAAATGTATATTCCAACAAGCCCAATCCAGTTGATCATAGTGTGCGGCCCATTAGGTATTTGCTATGTTGGTCGTGACAACAATTGTCAACAATAATGAGAGGTATCTAGCAACACATCATTACTTCCAATTGACAAATATTCCGGTGATTCAAGTAATCATTGTTATAACATTTTTTGTACTAATCCCTTTGTCCTCGATATTTAGATTGAACACATGCCATGGAGAATGTCACACTTGTATAGTTTAATCAATGAGTTTCTTGATTCACGATTAGACTAATCAAACGAAATTAATATCTCATATTAAATCATTTGTTTATGGACATCAATTAGTCTCATTCCATAAAGGGGCCCAAGACATCACTCATGTTATATAGGAGGGACAAAACCTTTATCTATAACATTCTGCACAAGGTTCATAAATACACCCAACAAATGCCTTTATAGCCAGTCTAGTTACAGACGACGTTTGACACCATCAAAGCATACAATTCGCCATCTAGGAACTCTTGTGTGATTTCAAGTCGAAGGATTCAGATACAAACAGGATCATTATAAGAAACAATGCAGACATTCATGTAACAATCCATGAAGTGTTCTTAGAGCGGGTCGGTCCAGTATTATAATATCAAATATCACATACCCGTGTGTTGATTAGATATCAAATATCAATCACGACACATGCTAATCTCAACACATTATTATTGTTCTAAGCATTCCACAATAAGATCGACTAGGACATTTAGAATAGTTCAATGTAACAATTACAATAACTACACAAAGGACATTATTATGTTTAATACAATTTCACAGTAGAATTACAACATAATAATGAATTATTTCCTTTAATTTTTCATCACAATGAAAAAGATAAGATACATCTCCCACTTGCACTAATAAACAAAAACCTTGCCTTTTAGTGCATATTGTACATAAGAACTATCTCTAAGACGAGTCCTCGTGGTATCGAATACCTATGCTAAAAGTATGATGATCATCTTGCTGTTGTATTAGCTGTTTCGTCAGTGGATCGGAGGTATTATCATCCATATGTACTTTGCAAATCTTTACATAACTCCTATCAATAATCTCTCGGATTAGGTGATATCACCTGAGTATATGTTTGGACCTTTGGTGAGATCGTGGTTCCTTTGACTGAAATATTGCCCCATTGTCGTAACAATAGAGATCAATCGCATTCACAATTCTAGGTACCACACCAAGTATAGCAATGAACTTCTGGATCCAAACTGCCTCCTTAGCAGCATCTGATGCAGCTATATACTCAGATTCAGTTGTAGAATCTGCAACGGCTACCTGCTTTGAACTCCTCCAACTCACAGCACCTCCGTTGAGGCAAAATATATAACCCGACTGCGATCGAAAGTCGTCTATATCGATTTGGAACCTAGCATCAGTGTAACAACTTACAATGAGATCGTCTTTCCCACCATAGATTAAGAACGCATCCTTAGTCCTTCGCACCTACTTTAGAATATTATTGATGGCCATCCATTGAAGCTCACCGTATGTAGACTGGTATATGCTTGTTATTCTCAAAGCATACATGATAGATCCAATTGCCAAAGCATATGGAATCTCACTCATGCGTTCTATCTCATCTAGTATCTTAGCACACTGTTGTCTTGAAAGAATCGTACCAAGTGCTATAGGACGAAGGCCCTTCTTGGACTATTGCATGCTAAACCAGTTTAACACTTTGCTTATATACGTACTCTGACTTAGGCCAATGAGTCTACGTGATGTATTTCTATAGATCTTGACCCCTAAGATGGAGCTGACTTCACCCAAGTCCTTCATAGAGAAACATTGGCCCAACCAAACCTTTACATATTCTAAGGCTGGAATGTCATTTCCTATAAGTAGTACGTCATCCACATACAAAATTAGGAATACAACCGAGGTTCCACTAAACATCTTATCAACACAAGGTTCATCAATATTTTTGATAAAACCGAACTCGCGTACGGCTTCGTCAAAACGCCGATTCCAACTTCTAGAAGCTTGATTTATCCCATAAATGGAATTGTTTAGCTTACACATTTTATTGGCATCATTTGGTTCGACAAAACCTTCGGATTGTATCATGTAATCGTCCTCGTCAAGATTTCCGTTAAGGAAAGATATTTTGACATCAATTTGCCGGATCTCATAATCGTAGCATGATGCTATTGCGAGCAAGATCTAAATAGATTTGAACATAACTACAGGAAAATGTTTCATCTAGTCAATATCATGATTTTGTTTAAGACTTTTAGCGACAAGTCACCCCATGTACATTTGAATGTTTCCTTCCATGTCAGATTTTAATTTAAAAAACCACTTAACCCCCTCAGGTTAATCAACCAAGATCCATACTTGGTTGTATAGATGTAATCCATTTCTGACCTCATGCTTCAAGCCATTTCTCAGAATCTGGACTATTAATTGCTTGTTTGTAGGTTGTAGGCTCATAGTGATCAATAAACATAACATTACCATGTTCTGTTATGAGAAATCCAAATTTCTCCGGTGATCTACGAGTTCGACTACACCTACGCAATTCTTGTGCTTTTTGAATCTATTGCACAACAATTTGTGAAGCTAGTTCATATTCCATCTGATCACTAGTGCTTGGTTGAACTTCGGTAAGTTTTGGAACTTCATTAAGCTCTACTCTTCTCCCACTAGTTTTCATTGAGCTTCATTTTGATGGAACTTTGTTTAGGGTTAAAGCTACTTCTTCTAAAGCGTGTCCCCAAAAACAGTTTAGAAGGCTCGCGTGAATCATCATAGACCGAACCATATCTATTAGAGTTCAGTTTCTCCTTTCGGATACATCATTCCATTGTGGAGTAGTCGGTGGAAAGTTGTGAAACAATTCCACAATTATTTAGATAATCACAGAATTTTTGACTTAGGTATTTCCCACCTTGATTGGATCGAAGCATCTTTATACTTTTGCCAAAATAGTTTTGTACTTCAGACTTCTATTTTTTGAACTTTTCAAAGGCTTCACACTTGTGTTTTAAAAAAAAAAAATATGTGTCCAAAACGATTGTAATCGTCAATAAAAGTAATGAAATATAGATAACCACCTCTCGCATGGATATTGAATGAACCACATACATCACTATGTATTAGTTCCAACAAATCCTTTGCTCGTTCTCCAATTCTAATAAAAGGAGAAGCAGTCTTCTTACCCCATTAAACAAGGTTCAAATGTATCATCATTCAAAATCAAATGATTCCAACAATCCATCTTTATGGAGTCTGGAAATGCGGTTCACATTTATATAGCCTAAGAGACAATGCCAAAGGTATGTAGCATTTGAATCACTATTCTTAATCCTTTTCGTATTTATGTTATAGATAGTTGAATCGAGGTCTAACAGATATAAACCTTTCGGATAAGTTGCACTACAACAAAAAATATTATCCAATGATAACGAGTTGGTTTTTAATATCAATATAAAAGCCCATCTTGTCCAAATTAGATATTGAAATAATATTCTTCTTTAAAGTAGGTACATAGAGAAAATTCTCTAAATCTAGGACAATCCCAGATGGCTAAGTAATAGAGTAGGTTCCTACAGCTAAGGCAACAACTTTTGCTCCTTTGCCAATGCGTAGGTCGACTTCGTCTTTTGTCAGCTCCCAACTCATTTACAGCCCCTAAACATTCATACAAATGTGAGAACCATAGCCGGTATCTAATACCCAAGATGAAGTAGTAGTAGACAAGTTTATTTCTATAGCAAAAATACCTGAGCCAGAAGCAACATTTCCCCATTTTCCAACGTTTTCCCCTGCAATATATCTCTCACAGTTCCTTTTCCAATGTCCTCGTTCACCACAATGGTGACAAGTATCATTCTTTACCACATCGCCCTTGGCTTTCAGTGCTATCTTTAATTGGCTAGGCTTGCCATATGGCTTTCCCTTGGGCTTACCAACATCTTGCCTCTTTTATTAACCATCAGTATCACTTTGGACTTGCCTATTTCCTTCTGAGCAGTCCTTAATCGATTCAACAATTCAAGAAGGGGTTTGTCCATCTTATTCATGTTGTAGTTTAATACGACCTGACTGTACGATTTAGGCAACGATTACAGAATCAAGTCAGTGGATAGTTCCTGTCAAAGAGAAAATCCCAATAAGTCTAGGTTCTATATATAACCTATCATTTTCAGAACGTGAGTTCCGACTGGTGTTCCCACTGCCATCTTTCACTGAAATAGAGACTTTGACACGTCAAATCTCTCCTGGCGACCTTGACCCTAAAAGAGTTATTTTAGATGATTAATCATGTCTAATGCACCCATTTCATTTGTTTCTTCTGAAGCTTAGAGGTCATGATTACCGGAATTTAACTTGACACGTCTAATGCGTCATCTATATGGTTATGATAAACAGCCTTTCATCGGTCGTAGATCCAGTGGTTGGTTGATCACGAATAGGTTCTTCGAGAACATATAGTTTTCTTTTTGTGTTCGAGAATGATTCTCAAATTCCTGTAACAGTCGAGGAAGTTTTCTTCCTCAAGTTTGTCTTTCGCAAGGACAGATTGCAACGAAAGCGAGTTTGCAACATTTGCATTTGCCATTATATCTACAATAAAGATTTCACAAAGTTTTAGTGTCGTATTTTAAAATCATTATTAGGTCGTTAATTAATGATTCTCCCGCTATTTTCTTCATGAATAGCCCTTAAGTATTCATTCGAAAAGTTCCAAAAACTTTCTAGTAGGCCAAAATCCATATATCACCAATCTTGAATTAGCTTTGGCTAAGCAGCTCGAGACATGGCTATTTAGGTAAGAAACATTTGCTAATTACATCATTATGTTTTTTTATAGCAAAGCTACCTGTTGTGGTGGGGGGTTTGGAATGGACCCCAACCCGTTTATTGTTTAGGCCAAAATAGGCCAAAATATATATAGAGGGGGACTGAAGCCAAAAATCTCTAAGTAGGTGGAAACAAATCCACTCCATACAAGTATGAGACAATGCAAAAAACTGCTCCATTTATCAATATGAAGCAGGTGGTACATGTGTAATAGCAATGCTAGCATGCAAAGAAATTGCAAAAGTATAGTAAAAGGAAATAAATAAAACACCTATACAAGTATCTATAGAAAACGCAAATAAGGTGTTGCTAATCTATCAAAACTCCTCAATAACATGCTCTCTAATAACATGCTCAAAAACAATCAAAACTCCTCTCCGAAAAAAGCTCTCTAATAACTATGTATGGAAAAAAGCTCTCCTCTCCGAAAATTTTCTCCTAAAATTTCGGATCACATATTGACGATTTTTCCAGTTTCTTGCGGCTGCCATGGCTGCTGGGCAGCCGCCTATGGCTCCCGCCTCCGTGCCTACTCCATGGAAGGAAAAAAGTTTTGCTGAATTATTATCGGGTCCTCAAACTACTACTTCGATCAATCTACCAATTACAAAATTGGAGAATTTCAAAGGGGAACCACATCTAATCATACCGGCGGACGAAATTGGTGTTTTGATACACCCATGGCGGTTTGCTTTGGTGGGGAAGTTTCACAAATATGCCCCAAATCTTGAATCTTTACGGAAATCCTTTCATAAAATTGGCTTTAAAGGAAATTTTTGGATTGGAAGGATGGATACATGCCATGTATTAATCCGATTTGACCTTGAAGAAGATTATTGCCGCCTTTGGCGGCAAGGTTTATGGAATTTCTTTGGAATTACAATGCGGGTTTTCAAATGGACCTACGATTTTAATGTCAATGAAGAGCCATCCATTGTTCCTATTTGGATTGGTTTCGAAGGATTACCGGTTCATTTGTATAACAAATCCAAACTTTTCTCCCTCGCTAGGGCGGTTGGGCAGCCCCTTGCATTAGATGCCCCAACCGCCGCCTCCTCAAGACCGGGAATTGCTAAAGTATGTGTGGAGGTCGATTTGTTAAAACCATTGCCAAAGCGAATACGTATCACTCACGCTCATACTGGTAAGGGATATTGGCAATCGATAATTTATGATGATTTACCAGAATATTGTTTAGGATGTATGCGTATTGGGCACAATATACAACTTTGCAAGAAAAATACTCAATTGGAATTCATTAAACCCCCACCGGCTGCTAAATTGGGGCTGCCCCAGGTTAAAAAAGTGACTTTGAATAAAGGAAAACAGCCACAAGAGCCTCCAAAAATTTTGAAGTCGGGTATTATAGTTACTCAACCCTCCAACAACCAATGGATCAAGGTTGGAAGAAGACAAGACCCGGGTCCGTCCGGCACCAAGTTGATAGCTTCAACATCGACAGGCGGAGCTCGGCAACCTGCTGGCCCGCCACTCCTTACATTACAAAATCCTTTTGATATTCTGGAACAAGAGTCGGAGGACTTACCACCAGCGGCTGTTACAGACCAGCCGGCAGCAGCAGATTTACAGGAACAGGGGATAGTCCAGCCGACAGCAGCAGTTTTACAGGAACAGGGGAAATCGGTAACGGTATTACCTGAAGCTGCGGCAAAAATAGTACCTGGAATAGTAGCCGAACAACTTATCTTGAGTCCTCGGGGTGTAGATGACATCACCGTTGGCTGTGACAAGTCTCCTTTCCATACCTCACGGATCATTAATTCAGAAGGGGGAGTTCGACCACTAGACAAGCCACGGCTGGAGGTTCTGGCAGACTTACGTGCCTTTGCCAAGGCTATGACGACATATCGGAGTACACCAACACGGACTCCGGACAACTTCGAAAGGGCTGAATTGGGTGATTCGCCGAATTTAAATACCCTGGAACAGGGGCTGTTGAATTCGGCAGTGTTGGAGAACATGGGAAACTCGGGAGCTGAAATAGTCCCGGGTATAGAAGACCCGAATCAGATACCTGAAGTTGAAGTGGGAACTGAAACGGAAGATGAAGGCCCGGAGTACCCGGATGAGTTTGAACGTTTACCTGGTGTTGAAGAGGGCGAACGTTCGACTCTACCCGGATCAATGGATGACACTGGGATTTCGACGATTTCGGATCATGCAAACATCTCTGCATCAGGTATCCCCCCCTCTACTGAAATTGTTAATTTATCTGTGAACATTCCGGTTAAGAGGAAAAAGAAAGAGAAACTGCCTACAACACTCCCCTTGCGGCGATCCCCTCGGTTTACGGGGTCGTCCGTTTAATCTTTGCTTATACTTGTCTTTCCCTCGGTTTAAATGAATTACATCATATGGAATATTCGGGGAATTGCAAATGAGAGTACATTATCTAATATTCGCCAGTTTAAACGTGAGCACCACTTACATTTTATTGTGTTGTTGGAACCTATGGTTGGTTTATCTGAATTATCTATGTATACTCGTCGTTTGGGTTTCGACTCAAGCTTTGGTAATTGCTCTAGCAAAATTTGGGTTATGTGGGATGATTTGGTGAATATGGTGATTGTCAGAGATTTAGACCAGGTTATACATTGCCAGGTCAATGCTTTCTCAGCTTATCCTGTATTTTGTTCGTTTGTATACGTTAAATGTTCATATGTTCAACGTAGAGATTTATGGAATGAGCTTCGTCTATTCTATTCGCAGAATAATCAACCTTGGTCTATTGGTGGTGATTTTAATGTTGTTATGCGCCTTAGTGAAAGTCTGGGGTCTGTGCCGGCTTTACTTCCTATAACTGAGTTTAGGGAAGCAACACAAGACTGTGGGTTAATGGAAATCCCTGTTTCGGGTAGTCCTTTTACTTGGTGCCGGGGGGGGGGGGGGGGGGACCCGTCCTTTACTTCGGACATTAGATCGTTGTTTGGTCTCTAATGCTTGGAATGCAACTTTTCAATCCACCATGGGAACACATCTGCCCCGAACGATTTCTGATCATTGTGCACTCCTCATAAATGTCCGGTTAACTACTGATAGGGCCAAATCTGCCTTCCGATTTCAAGATATGTGGGTAAGGCATAATTCTTTTATGGATGTTGTTCGAAATTCTTGGTCTGCTGATATGTCTGGTTCAGGTATGGTGATTTTGCAGGCGAAATTGAAACGACTGAAACAGGTCTTGGGTACGTGGAATAGAGACACTTTTGGCAATATCCATACAGCAGTAAAGGCTACGGAAGAGGAGATACTTCGGCAAGAGGCAATACATGATCTCGGGCCAACACCGCAACTACAAGCCGCTTTAACTGAGGCGAGATCGAAGCATGCCCACAATCTAGAATTGGAAGAAATATATTGGAGACAAAAATCTCGGCAAAAATGGTTAAAGGAAGGGGATGCTAATACTGGTTATTTTCATTCCTTTTGCAGAAATAAACAACGAAGGCTCATGATTAACAAAATCACATCTCCGGATGGAACTATCCAAAATAGCCCCTCGGCTATTGGTCGCGGCAACGTGAATATTATGAGACTTTATTTTATTTTGATGCAGGCCCACAACTGGATCCTCAGTTACTAGCTATGGTACCGCGGATGATAACTGCTGAGGATAATAATTGTTTGGATGCTCTGCCAAATGGCTTGGAGGTAAAAGAGGCAGTTTTTAATTTGAGTCCCACTAGTGCAGCTGGGCCGGATGGTTACACGGGTAGATTTTTTCAGAGTTGCTGGGATATTATTGCGACTGATGTGACTCAGGAAGTGCAAGATTTTTGGGCGGGATTACCACTACCTCGAGCCGTGTCGAGCTCTTTCCTTGTTCTTATACCAAAGACTGACAATCCGGAAAATTTTGGTGAGTTCCGCCCCATTTCTTTATGTACGTTCTCCAGTAAAATAATTTCAAAGGTTGTTGCTAATCGCCTCTCTAAGTTACTGGATAAAATGTTGAGCAGCAATCAATCGGGCTTTATCAAAGGAAGGGTCATTTCGGATAATATACTTTTAGCTATGGAATTGGCAAACTCTTTAAACAAAAAGGTCCGAGGCGGGAACATGATCATTAAGCTGGATATGATGAAAGCTTTTGATGAGACTCTCTCACGCTTTTATTTTGTCGGTGCTCACACATTTCGGCTTCGATCCTCATTTTGTTCACTCGATTCGCAATTTATTGGATAATAATTGGTTCTCAACTCTCATTAATGGCATACCTTATGGATATTTTCGTTTCTGGTAGAGGAGTAAAACAAGGTGACCCTTTGTCTCCTATGCTTTTTATCATAGCGAGTGATGTCTTTTCAAGGGGTTTGGACAAACTAATCAGTTCTGGAAGTATTGGAAGGTATGTAGTTCCTCGGTCACATACATTGATTTCTCATTTATCTTATGCCGATGACGTGGTTATCTTCTTGAATGGGTCTAAACGGGGACTTCAAGCTTTGATCTCATTTCTCAGACAATATGAAAATGGCTCGGGTCAGCGAATTAACGATAGCAAATGCTCCTTCTATATGTCTGAAAGAACGCAGCCTAGACAATTGGAAATGATAGTCAGGGTCACTGGTTTTGCCCGTGGGACTTTCCCTATGATATACCTTGGTTGCCCGGTTTTCCCTGGTAGAAAAAAGGTGGTTTTCTATTCCAACATTATTGATAAAATTGTTTCCAAGCTGGCAGGTTGGCAAAAGAAATTCCTTAGCTTGGCTGGCCGACTTACATTGATTCGTTATGTTTTGCTTTCCATGCCCATGCATATTCTGGCTGTCTCGTGTCCGCCGAAACAGGTATTGGTGGATATGGAAAGGATCTTTGCAAATTTTTTATGGGGGAAAACGGAATTTGGAGACCGCAGACATTGGATGTCTTGGCAGCGATTATGTAGACATACTTCCCAAAATGGTTTGGGGATACATACTCTTGATAATTATCAAACGGCTTATTCACATAAATTATGGTGGCGATTCAGGACCACAGACTCCTTGTGGCGAAATTTCATGTTTGATAAATACTGTAAAGCATCCGATCACCCCACTCTTGTAATTCCGCAGGCTTTGGACTCGCCTGTTTGGAGGCGAATGCTCAGTGCTCGAGATTATACGGAGGTAAACATGCGGTTGCTTATTCGCGATGGAAGATCTTCTTTCTGGTATGATAATTTTACATTTGAAGGCCGGTTGCATGCTTTATCTACGGCTGAGGAGAATGGTTCGCGAATTCGAGATCATCTGGATGCTGACGGATGGCGAGATTCGGCACGTCGTTGTTTGCCTTTACACAGTATACAGGCCCTTCCCCGTATTTGGCTATCGCAAGGTCCGGATATTCACGTATGGGGGCTAGAACCGAGAGGGAATTTTACCATTACTTCGGTTTTGCAGACCCTCCAACCCTGCGGGGCTTCGCAATTCTCGCGGGCACAGGTATGGATTTCTCCTTTGCCTTTAGCACAAAAATTATTTCTATGGCGCCTGTTAAATGGTTTTCTAGCTTTGGATGAGGTAAGAAGACGATGGGGTGTTTCTCTTGCATCTCGTTGTCACTGTAGACAAGGGGAGGATTCTTTTTCACATATTTTTTCTGAGTGTGCAATAGCTAAACGATTATGGATGCATGCTTGTGCTTTGATCGGTATTACTTGGCACAATATCAGATTTGACTCATATATCTCTCTTTTGAAATTAGTATGGTGGAAAGGAAAAGATAAATGGAGAGATATTAATTGCATCATTTTCGCAAGTGTTTGTTGGATATTATGGCGACATCGTTGTCGGTTTGTTTTTTAGGGTAAGATATCTGGGTACCGAACTTTGATACATGAACTTGATTCTCATTATATTCCTATTTTGAAAAATGCGGGCCTTCTAGAGTTGTTCATGGGGCCTTCGGCATCTGCCCATTGGGGTCAACCGAAAACTATTGCAGTTACATGGAGGGGTTTCTCAGACCCGGTTATATTAAATACAGACGGTGCTTCCAGAGGTAACCCAGGCATTGCTGGTGCAGGTGGTATTTTACGAACTTCAACTGGTTTCTTCCTTGGTGTTTTCTCTACATATCTTGGTACTTCGCTTACTAATTCGGTGGCTGAATTGGAAGCAATGGTGATAGGCTTACGGTACGCTAATTCTTTGGGTTATAGTCATATTTGTATTCAATCTGACTCCAAATTTTTATGTGATTCCTTTCGAGTGGGCCGAGTATCCTCCTGGAGGTTAGATGGCCTATTCCAAAACTTGTTACGGATAGCTGGGTCTTCTACGGTTCATCATATTTTTCGAGAGGCTAACAAGGTTGCTGATAGTCTAGCCAATGAGGCTTGCGATAATCGTCAAACGGTATTTTTCTCTCAGCTTGACATGCTTCCTATGCTAATCCGCGGATTGTGTAATTTAGATCAAGCAGGAGTCCCTTACCTTCGTCAACTTAAAAGTTAATGGTCTTGTTTTTTCTTTCCTGCATTCATACTAGACTAGTTTTATTGTATCATACCTTATCATACTATAAATGATAAAGGCTGCATTTTTCTGGTTATTTATGTACGGAGTGGATCTGTTTCCATCTTTTACTTGGGAGGTATAGGTATTACGTCCCCCTCCTTGTACTCCTTTTTGCCTTTCGGCTAATTTATTAATAAATGGGGGTCCGCCCCACCACATCTGGTGGCATTCATTAAAAAAAAAAAAAAATCTATCAAGAGTGCACAAACCTTGAGCTTCGGTTGGTAATTGTTTAAAAGTTTTATAAATGTGAGATGTTCGTTCGTCAAAAGAATGATTTGCCAAAGAATCTGCTGCCTTTTTATGATTTCCCACGGAATTGCTATGATTGGAACCAAACCTAAGAGCTCACAGTTCTTATGTAATAGAACGTCCAACCGCCAAGCATTGATATTGCCTCGTTTAATTGCTTCTACCACAAAAGAAGAATTGCATTGTACCTGAGTGATGCCGATGTCTCGCTCCTTTGCATATTGAAGTCCCGATCTCAACGCCTATAGTTCAGCCTTTGAGTTTGTCTCTTTATCTGAAAGGAAGATGGAAAAACCAAAATAAAATTATCCGTACCTGTTATGATGATTTTACCAATACAAGCTGGCCCCGGGTTACCACGTGAAGTCCCATCAACATTAAGAATAACATCACTGGGGCTAAATGATTGCTGCCACGTCATACTTGCCGCCCGAGCCCTTGGATTACGCATAATCACTCTCGAATAGTCCAAGGCTATAATACTTTCCTTTGCTAATAGAGGCCGGATATGGTCATCAAATGTCGCTCTGTGTAATGTGGTTTAACTCCATCATAAACAAAGAGACAACAAAAGATCCAAAATATTCACAAAACTGAGCTAACTAAAATGACATATAGTTTATGTTTGACACCTCTACCTTTGAAAATCCAATATTTGAACATCTGATGAGCCGAACTAAAATTACTTAGAATAAGGCGAATACCCACCATATTTCCTGCTTAACTGCAAAGATTAGATGCCCATTTAATATTGACAAAAACATGATCCAGATAATCAGGTCCATTAAAGCATGAACAGCGAGAAGCACAATGAAATCCCATTTTTCGGCAAACATCATCAAATGCCAAAAATAAATTCCAAAAACACCACAAAAACAAAGATAAGAGAGGGGTAAAAACCAGGACCATGTGATACGCCGGGTTAACATTGATGGAAAAGTGATTCGCGTGATGTTGATAGCTCATTTGAGCGTGAATTTCCCATCATTGTTTGGCTGCCAAAAGAGCTTGTGCTTGCCGCGCCTCTGCTGTAATCTGATTTCTGGCAGTGCAGAATGGGCCGCTGGCATCAACGGGGATAGGGCACACCTATTCCAGCCGTCCTCCGTGCAGTAGTCTCGAACTCGAGCTACTAACAGCTCATCCGGTGTATTATAGTCAGGCCATCGCTTATTTACAAAATATAGAGAACCTGAATATTTACAAAATATAGAGAAGAATCCCCGTTCCGAACAAGCAGCCCCCATATTTCTTTCAACCAAATCCTTCACTTTGAGCATGTTACGCCAGGTTGTTGAAATCAATGAATCAAGTTCAACTTGCGAGGGATGAAGCAAGTCCCGAGCATATCTAGACTCAAGAAAGTCTCTCCATAAGGATCTTTCACTTTGAAATCTCCACCATATTTTGCAAGTGAACGCTTGAGAATATTGCGCAACTGTGAACAATCCCAAACCATTTGCCTCAATGTTGGTGCAGATCCGAGACCAAGACATCCAATGTCGTCTATGAACACCATCCGAGTCACCCCCCCAACAAAAACCCAGCTATAAGCCCTCAATGTCTCCCAAGGTCCGAGATGGGGGGGGGGTTCGCAACCGGCAAGATATGAAGGGGAACTAAAGTGAGGACATGCCAAATGAAAATAAGCCTTCCCGCCATATTTCAAAGCTTGTGTTGCCATCCTTCGATCAGTCGACTAATAGAATCAACCAAGCCTCGATAATAAACCACTTTAGTGCGATCGGGATATAGAGGGCAGCCAAAATAAGTCATTGGAAAACTAGCTGAAGCAAAACATGTCAAATCTATTATAGTTCCCGCTTATGCTTGAGTCGACTTGGAGGAGGTGTAAAAAGAGCTCTTATAGGCACTTATAAGTTGTCCCGAGCAGTTTTGATACGCTATGAGAAATTCCATAAGGTTCTTAATAACTTGCTTTGCCCCATTAACAAAAATAACCATATCATCAGCGAAAGTTAGGTGCGAAATCCCAGAAGCCACGCGACATTACAAATGGTTGAATAAGTCCTTGATTCATATAGTGATTGAGGCCACGAGATAGAAGCTTAGCTGAAATAATGAATAATAATGGTGACAGAGGATCCCCTTACTCGTCGCCCCTCGTCGCTTTGAAAAAACCATAAGAGTTTCCATTTAAGAGTACAGAAAACCAATTAGAGTTCAGAGCTGATCATTATGTAATTCTTAGTTAGTTGAGTAAATACCATATATTTTTAGTACATACAGATGCATATCTAAACTCTTTTGCCTCCAGATCCTCAATCCATTTATTGAGATAATCCGGTTAAGTATGACCCAAGTTTTGCTCCGGTGGATATCACTAACTTATTCTTCATGCCTCACCCGATAGACATGTGCATATTTCCTTACAATTCTACATTACTGTCAATCTAAGCCTTGGCGAGGGCCAAATTGAGGAAGGCATCGACTTAATACATTAAAATTTGAGGGATTTAATATTAAATGATCTGACTAAACGTTTGTATAAATTGTTTATACAGCTGAAAAACATACATCTCATTCATCAAAACTACAAAACACGCATCTCATGCATAAAAAACATTAAATAAAATGTGAATAGTAATAGCCCGCTATACGAAATTTCCAAGCCAATGGAAAATCCTAAGTCATTTTAAGAAGTAGAAGAATAAATCTAATCTATTGCCTTCAGCTTCCATGTGATTTCCTCTGTCTGTTTGACTCCATTATTCTTTTGTAATTACATAAGAAATCCTATACTATGTCTTACATAATAAAGAAAAGAAATATTGAGTTACTTTCAACATGTAAATTACAATCAGGATTTCAATAGAGAAGGCAAAACACCCAGGTCGTATTATAATACAAAATCACTTGGTCAAGAGCTATTATTATGTACCATGCTCAAATAACATGACAATCATGCTAATAAAGACACAAATATACATTGCCTGCCCCTGTCCGGTCGACCGAGCCATATCTTGTTCGACCTCAATAAAGGCAGTAACCAAACAATGTAAAAAAGGCCACCTCGGTCAACCGAGAACAACGTCTGGTCGATCGGTCCAAAAACAGACTAGCTTCGGTCGACCGAGATGACTCTCTGGTCATCCAAAATCTAGGCAGAATCAAAATCCCATTTTCCAAAGCATTTTTGGTCGACCGAGAACCTCTTCCGGTCGACTGAGCCTTTCCCCGAAAAAAGAAATTTAGCCACGAACGAACAATTCGTTCTATGTCTAGTTTAACACTTAAACATTATTATGGAGGCCGCAACTCTAAGATGGTCAATTATCAATGAGGGCTGAAACACCACAACAAGTGAAACTAGCTTATTGATACATTAACTCATGAATGAATGAAAATCTAATAAGAAGTTCAATTTACAAGTATCTAAGGAATAACCTTACCAAATATCATATATCTAACGTTAATAATAAGGTGGCCGAATTCCCTCTTAAATAGAGTGGGATACCAATATAGTTAGAATTCTTCAATCCCTAGAATAACAAACTAGCTATAATAGAACCACTATCTAAACACATGGACATCATATCCTTTATTATAGCCTCACTAACATAATGCGGCTAAATACTCTAAATAATAAATAACATAAAGCTGAAAATCTAATTAAAGTCTAAAATAGACTTTAATTTACAAAGTTTCATAAAATGCCCTTTTAGTCACTTTTATTGTTTGGGCTGAATGTATCACTTTGGAAATTTAAGAGGTTAACTTGAACATCATCTTCTAAGTGTATCTTGGCTTCCTCTTTAGATTTGACTTTTCGGATGAATGCAGAGATTCCTTCATGCGTCCTCTTAGTCCTTGCTCTTGTCATTGTACCTTGAATGTTGACTAAGGGACCCCTTAAGTAGGGCAGCCCTATGGATGGTTCCTCATCATTCCCTCCCCCTTGAAAAGGATTCGTCCTCGAATCATCATCATCATCATCATCAACATAATATGAATCAAAATCAAAATGGGACAAATCAGCAGCATTAAATGTAGAACTTACACCATACTCACCTTTCAAGTCTATCTTGTATGCATTGTCATTGATCTTAGCAACAAATTGAAAAGGCACATCTTCTCTTGGGTGTTACTTAGATATTCTTTCATTAGGAAATCTTTCTTTCCTATGATGAAACCAAACTCAATCTCCAACTTCAAAATAAATATGCTTGCTGCCTTTGTTGGCATACTTTGCATATTGTTCATTCCGCTTTGCAATTGTCTTTTGAACTTGTTGATGAATTCTTTGTTTATAATCTCCCCTTGAATCACCTTATACATTATAATACTCAGCAACGTGGTAAATGAGTTAGATCTAAAGGGGTTAAGGTGTTAAAGTCATAAAGAACTTCAACATGTGAATTATTAGTAGTAGAATGCAAAGTCCTATTACAAGAAAATTCAGCAATAGGTAAACAATCTTCCCACCTTTTTAAGTTCTTTTGAATGAATTCTCTAAGTAGAAACCCTAAAGTTCTATTGGTTACCTCGTTTTAGCCATCTGTTTGTGGGTTACTGGATGTAGAAAATAGTAATTTGGTTCCCCAATTTACTCCATAATTCTTCCAAAAATAACTTAGGAACTTAACATCTCTATCACTCAAAATGGTCTTGGGAACTCCATGTAGCCGAATGATTTCCTTCAAGAACAAATCTGGTACATGACTTTATCACTTGTTTTTCTGCAAGGAATAAAGTGAGCCATTTTAGAAAAATGATCAACAACAACCATTATACTATCCATACCTCTTTGGGATCTCGGCAATCCAAGGATAAAATCCATAGATACATCAATCCATGGTGAAGATGGAATAGGTCAAGGCATGTATAATCCATGAGCTTTGCTTGTACTTTTAGTCGGTTTACATTTAAAAATAGTTCTCAAATTTTCCTAACATCTCTTTTCAACTTGGGCCAATAGAAGTGTTCTTGCAATATGTCTAATGTTTTAAAAACTCCAAAATGTCCCATTAAGCCGCCACAATGTGCCTCCCTAACAAGTAATCTCTAATTGAACAAGATGGAATGCACAATTTATTCTCTTTAAACAAGAAGCCATTAAACCTATAAAAACCTTTTTGAGCCGAGAGCTCACAAGCTTTAAACAATTCAGAAAATTCATTATCAAGTTCATATAAAGCTTTAAGATGTAAAAACCTAGCAATTTAGCATGCATAACTGAAAGTAAAGTATACCTTCTAGATAGAGCATCGACTACAACGTTTTCCTTACTTTTCATGTACTTGATAATGTAAGGAAAAGTATTAATGAAGGAAACCCATTTAGCATGTCTTTTATTCAACTTACTTTGCCCTTTTAGGTATTTGATGGATTCATGGTCAGTATGTATAAAAAATTCCTTTGCAATCAAGTAGTGCTGCCATGTCTCCAAAGCTGTAACAATTGCATACAACTCAATGTCATAAGTTGGATAGTTAAGTGTAGGTCCACTTAATTTCTCACTAAAATATGACAAATGTTTGTTTTGTTGTTGCAAAACTGCTCAAATACTTATCCCTGAAGCATCACATTCAACTTCAAAAGTTGAATCAAAGTTATGTAAAGCAAGAATAGGGGAAGAAGTAAGTAATTCTTTGAGCTTATGAAAGCTCTCTTGTTGCGGCTTTTCCAAATAAAATTGAGTATCCTTCTTCAAAACTTCATTCAAAGGGGCAGAAATAGTGCTAAAATCACAAACAAAATGTCTATAAAAGCTAGATAACCCATGGAATGATCTTACTTGACTTGCACTTGTTGGTTTCGGCCAATCTACAATTGCCTTGATTTTTTTGCCGGATCAGCACTAATACCTTGACAACTCACCATGTATCCAAGAAATTTAATAGAATTAGTACAAAAGACACACTTTTCAAGTTTAGAATACAAAGTTTGTTCCCTTAAAATAGAAAAAACAGCCCTAACATGTTCAACATGATCTTCTGAGCTTTTACTATAAACAAGTATATCATCAAAGTATACTACAACAAATTTTCCAAAACAATGCCGAAATATGTAGTTAATTAATCTCATGAAAGTACTAGGTGCATTAGTAAGACCAAAAGGCATAACAGTCCATTCATATAATCCATATTTAGTCTTAAAAGCAGTTTTCCATTCATCACCTTCTTTAATTCTAATTTGGTGATATCCTTGAGTTAAATCAATTTTAGAAAATATTTGTGCACCATTTAACTCTTCAAGCATATCATCTAAGAGAGGTATGAAATGTCTATATTTAACAGTTATCATATTAATAGCACGACAATCGATACATAATCTAAAAGTGCCTTCCTTTTTAGGTGCTAAAATAGCCGGACTAGTACAAGGACTTAGAGATTTTCTTACCTGCTCCTTCTCAAGAAGTAAATCTATTTGCCTTTGAATCTCACGAGTTTCATCCGGATTTTCCCTATAAGCCGCACGGTTTGGAAGACTAGATCCTGGGATGAAGTCGATTTGATGCTCAATTACTCTAATTGGAGGTAATCCTTTCGGAAACTCCTTGGGGAATACATCTTTGAATTCCTGCAATAGATCATAAACAAGACTAGTTAGAGAAGAAGAAGTTAGTTCAAAAGTGTTAGTAATTAGGGACCATTCGGCTCCTTTGAATATTAGCAAAACAATTACTTGTTTTGCTCGAATATCCCTATCTACCTTTCCCGGATTGATAAATAAATACTATTTTCTCACCTTTTGAGCACTTGCCTTTTTTCTCACAATAGGCTCGGCTTTTTCATCGATTTTTACCTCGGAGTTTACCTCATGGGTGTGATCACTCATCTTTTTCAACTCATCTCTCATTATTTTCTCTCTATTCTAGGCCATTTGTTTATGAACCTCACTTGCGGCACTTGGTGTCAAAGGATGCAATGTAAACCGTATGTTATCCATGGTGACTTGATAAACAATCTTTCTCCCAATATGATCTGCACACCTATAATATTGCCATGGTCTCTCTAAAATAATGTGACTTGTAGTCATTGGAACCACATCACATACCACTTTATCCTTGAACCTTCCAATACCGAATTCAATCTCAACCTGTTTATCCATTTTGATTTCACAACTATTGTTCAACCAAGAAAGCTTATAAGGCATAGGATGAGCTTTCCAAGGTAAATCAAGAGCGGTGACCATATCAAGAGAGAAAACGTTAGTACAACTTCTATTATCAATAATAAGTAAACAAAGCTCGCCTTTAACGTTGCACTTAGTTTGGAAGAGATTGCTCCTTTGTTGATCTGCTTAATCTAATGGTTGAGAATGAAATAGCTTCATAGTCACCAAAAGTTGATTTCCATCTCCGGGTTGTTCTTCATATGTATCAGTTTCCTCCTCCAAAACAACCTCCTCGGCTTCCCCATCACTCACGCAAGTTCCATCATCTTGCATGATCATTACGCTTCGATTTGGGTAGTCCCTAGCAAAGTGACCATTTCCTCTACAATTAAAACATTCTTTTGCAAGGTTAGGAGTTGTATTTAACCTATAATTGGATGAATTTTATGTACAAGATGTCTTGGCTTCCCCTACTAGACACCGTGACTGATTTGGTAGCACTATAAGTCTCATTTGCTTTGGTTTGGCTCAGCAAAGATGTAGAATTATTTAGGGGCTGATTTGTCTTTTTCCAATATTGAAAATTTGTCGAATAAGTCCTTAAACTCTTCTCTTTTTGTTGCCTTTCAATTTGCTCTGCATAATATACCATAGAAATAAGATTACCAATGTTAGCACGTTCTACCTTTGATCTAATTTTATCATTTAGACCCGCCAAGAACCGCGCCAATATAGCTTCCTCATATTCTTGAATATCCGCTCTAATCATGGCAATCTTCCTCTCTTTGTAATACTCATCTACCGACAAGAGATGGAGATTGCCATGATTAGAGCGGATATTCAAGAAGATGAGGAAGCTACATTGGCTGGTCTAAATGATAAAATTAGATCAAAGGTAGAACGTGCTAACATTGGTAATCTTATTTCTATGGTATATTATGAGGAGCAAATTGAAATGCAACAACAAGAGAAGAGTTTAATGACTTATTCGACAAATTTTCAATCTTGGAAAAAGCCGAATCAACCCCTAAACAATTCTACACCTTTGCCGAGCCAAACCAAAGCAAAGGAGACTTTTAATTCTGCCAAATCAATCACGACATCAAGTGGGGCAGCCAAGACATCTTCAACATCAAATTCATCCAATTCGAGGTTAAGTAGAACTCCTAACCTTGCAAAAGAATGTTTTAAATGTAGAGGAAAGGGTCACTTTGCTAGGGAGTACCCAAATCGAAGTGTAATGATCATGCAAGATGATGGAACTTGGGTGAGTGATGGGGAAGCCGAGGAGGCTGTTTTGGAGGAGGAAACCGAGACATATGAAGAACAACCCGAAGATGGAAATCAACTCTTGGTGACTATGAAGCTACTTCATTCTCAACCATTAGATGATGCATATCAACAACGGAGCAATCTCTTCAAAACTAAGTGCAATGTTAAAGGCAATCTTTGTTTACTTATTATTGATAATGAAAGTTGTACAAACGTTTGCTCTCTTGATATGGTCACCACTCTTGATTTACCTAGGAAAGCTCATCCTATTCCTTATAAGCTATAATGGTTGAACAATAGTGGTGAAATCAAAGTGGATAAACAGGTTGAGGTTGAATTCCGGCTTGGAAGGTTCAAGGATAAAGTGGTATGTATGTGGTTCCAATGACCGCAAGTCACATTATTTTAGGGAGACCATGGCAATATGATAAGTGTGCGGATCATATTGGGATAAAGAATGTTTATCAAGTCAACATGGATAACATACGGTTTACATTGCATCCTTTGACACCAAGTGCCACAAGTGAGGTTCATAAACAAATGACCGAGAATAGAAAGAAAAGAATGAGAGATGAGTTGAAAAAGAAGAGTGATCACACCCTGAGGTAAGAACCGAAGCAAAAACTTATGAAAAAGCCGAGCCTATTGTGAGAAAAAAGGCAAGTGCTCAAAAGGTGATAAAAGAGTGTTTATTTATCAATCCGGGAAAGGTAGATAAGGCTATTCGAGCAAAACAAGTCATTGTTTTGGTAATATTCAAAGGAGCCGAGAGGTCCCAAACTACTATTACTTTTGAACTAACTTCTTTTTCTCTACCTAGTCTTTTTTATGATCTATAGTAGGAATTCAAAGATGTATTGTAATACCAGT
The DNA here is from genome assembly GCA_026122235.1 of Vinca minor. Taxonomy (NCBI): domain Eukaryota; kingdom Viridiplantae; phylum Streptophyta; class Magnoliopsida; order Gentianales; family Apocynaceae; genus Vinca; species Vinca minor. The sequence continues at coordinate 501,437 of JAOCZM010000210.1, read as the reverse complement.
AACGTTTTGCTTACGTGTTATTTTGCGTGTAATTTATTTTTGTGTGACTTAGTGCATAGACGTAATTTATTTCATGTGTTTATTTACGTTTATCGCATGTTACGTGTTACATTTTTGGTACGTTTCGTCGAGGGGTATTTCGTACGTGTATAGTATTTGAGGGACCTTATTGTAATTCACCTAGAAGATAATATAATTAGGTTTGGTATTGGAATTTAATTAAGAATCCTAATAGGTTTGAGAGAGTTACCTTAGTTATTAATTAAAAAGAAAATAGGAAAATTAATAGTATATTATATATACACGGCTCAGGGGGCAGGGGATGAGTAATTCACCAATCAAAACAAAATATAGTAACACACACACACACACACACACACATATATATATATATCTTGGTAACGTGGGCAGTAGCCTGGGGTGATAACATAAAAGTAGGCGACAAAGTAGGGTGCCAAGGAAGGATTTTTGTGAGTTTTAGAATCTGTCCAGAACTTCGAGCAGACTGTTGAGGGGGCTACAGTTGTTATTTTTCAACCTACCACATACCAAATCGAAGATAATCGAAAGGGCTTCGAGTGAGCGCAGACAACACGTCATTTCGAGTCCCCAACATGAAGTTATAGCTCCGTGAGTAAAACTGGTAGTGCAGATTTCGGGATTTCTGTTATCAACTGCTTTCGCGTGAGGTAGGGATCCCCTACGTCATTAATTATCGCCATTAATCGTGGATAATCAGTGGGTAATGTAGGGTTAACGGTTCCGGCTATTTCGGGTGATTAATTAGCGCATAAACTGTTCAATTACGAACTAATCGCTTGGATTGAGTTTAATTATTTTCGTTATTGTATAAATTGCTTGGGATTGATTCAAATGTGTTATAATCTGATTTACCGCTTTATTATACTTGAAATTATGTGATTCGTAACTGTTAAGTGTTATATGTGAATCGTGGATCGTAATTGGCTATTTTACGAACTTGTCTAATTGTTTTATCTCTTTGGTCGTCTTAATTGAATAATACTTGGAGTCGTCCTATTTGGTCCCGCCGTCTTTAGTTCTATGTGGTTTTGGTAGACCGAGTCGTTGCCCAATTTTGAGCTCGTGTCTAGTGTCTACTCAATGACAGGACTCATTCGATTGGAGGATACGGATATGTGCGATGTGGATTTGGGAAGATTCCGAGAGGTCCTGCGATGCATCCTTGGATGATCCCGAGGGTCTTTCTATATGAGCCTTAACCTGATGAGGACTATCATTGGGACTGTAACGGTTTTGTGGAGTCCAAGGTGTTGGATGATGATACCAGTTCGTTCAGGGGTGATACTCAACCCAGTGTGTTTGAACTATTTGAGTCTTCCTATTTTGGACTATAACTAGGATTGTTACAGTTATTGTTGTAGAGTCGTGACTAGATACCTAAGCTCAAATTGTGGGAAGTCGTGTCACAGCGGTAGCTAAACTCGTAGTGTCTAAGCAAATGTATAATCGTGCGTACCATTTGGACAGAGCATGGTGCCCTTCGTACATACGGTTGTGTAAGTGCTTGGACATGAAGAGTGTGGTTATTTAGCTTAGTTTCTATCTTAACCTGCTTATTCTTGTTTTGGTCCTATTTGATACTTGATTTCAAGTCCTTTAAACTTGTATTTTGGGTTGGGTTTGTTTTGGTGCAAGATAGTACACTTGTGTACAAGTTTTGCACTTTGTTTTTTTGTAATTTTCGCGGGTTGCAGATGAAGCATTCGTCCTAAGTATCTTCCTAGGGTTCGTCTGCGGCTACCTTTGGGTGTGTGGTCGACCAGAGCCTCTGTTTCCTGTCGGGTTGCTTCTGGACGAGCACCTTTCGATCGAACTATGGGTATGGTCGACCGGTGGGTCGCTGTGAGTCAGTTTATGTTCTGTACCGTTCTGTTTTGATTCGACCCAATTCTGTTATTTTCTGTTCGAGTTCTAACTCTTGTGGTACTTGTGTAGAGTCTTGTTTAGAGTATTTATTTCAATGGGGTATTTTGGGACACGAGAATGTGCTATAGTGTCATCTGTTATTTATACTTGTTTTATTTGGGTTCTTAGTGATCACCGGAGCTCAGTCCATCAGCTTTTACTGTGCATGTGATGTAGATGTTGATTCTATCCTTGATGGTGATGATTGAGAAGGGGGACTATGAAGAGTGATTCATAACCGACTCGGCTTAGAGATTTAGATCATTTGTTTATTCATTTACACTTAGAGTATTTCATTTGTAATACTTAGAATTATTTCACACTAGTAGTTAATTCAGCTGTTAAACTCTTATTTTTGGATTATTTCATAAATGAATTCCCTTTTTAGTAACTTTGTATTGTGGGCTTTGGTGTCTCAATCTACCCATGGGACACGAGGTGTGATAGAAGTTGTATCAGAAAAGGTCGAGCCATAGTATAACAAGAATGAACTTAATGTGAGGTGTGAGATGGGTATAGAACACTTAATGTGAGGTGTGAGATGGGTATAGACCATGGACTAGGATATACTTGTTTACTTATCGCTTTTTATTCTATCGTCACATATTATGTCGAGTTATTCTTACGTGTTATACTATACCATGCCATACTTGTTTTGTTCCACATGTATAACTTGTTTTCTAAAATTGATTTAGCTCAAGGATATCACCAAATTAGAATGAAAGAAGGTGATGAATGGAAAACTGCTTTTAAGACTAAATATGGATTATATGAATGGATTGTTATGCCTTTTGGTCTTACTAATGCACCTAGTACTTTCATGAGATTAGTGAACTACATATTCCGCATTGTTTTGGCAACTTTGTTGTAGTCTACTTTGATGATATACTTGTTTATAGTAAAAGCTTAGAAGATCATGTTGAACATCTTAGGGCTGTTTTTTTCTATTTTAAGGGAACAAACTTTGTATGCTAAGTATCTTTTGCACTAATTCTATTAACTTTCTTGGATACATTGTGAGTTCTCAAAGTATTAGTGTGTATCCAGCGTAAATCAAGGCAATTGTAGATTGGCCGAAACCAACGAGTGCAAGTCAAGTAAGATCATTCCATGTGTTAGCTAGCTTTTATAGACATTTTTACGTGATTTTAGTACTATTCCTTCCCCTTTGAATGAAGTTGTGAAGAAGGAGACTCAATTTTATTAGGAAAAGCCGCAACAAGAGCTTTGATAAGCTCAAAAAAATACTTACTTCTTCCCCTATTCTTGCTTTACCTAACTTTGATTTAACTTGTGAAGTTGAATGTGATGCTTCGGGGATAGGTATTGGAGCTGTTTTGCAACAACAAAACAAACATTTGGCATATTTTAGTGAGAAATTAAGTGAACCTACACTTAACTATCCAACTTATGACAAGGAGTTGTATGCAATTGTTAGAGTTTTGAATACATGGCAGCACTACTTGATTGCAAAGGAATTTGTGATACATACAAGCCATGAATCCAACAAATACCTAAAAGGGCAAAGTAAGTTGAATAAAAGACATGCTAAATGAGTTTCCTTCATTGATACTTTTCCTTACATTATCAAGTTCAAGAAAGGTATGGAAAACATTGTAGCCGATGCTCTATCTAGAAGGTATACTTTACTTTTGGTTATGCATGCTAAATTGCTAGGTTTTGAACATCTTAAAGCTTTATATGAACATGATAATAAATTTTCATAATTGTTTAAAGCTTGTGAGCTCTCGGCTCAAAAAGGTTTTTATAGGTTTAATGGGTTCTTGTTTAAAGAGTATAAAGTGTGAATTCCATCTTGTTCAATTAGAGATTTACTTGTTAGGGAGGCACATTGTGGTGGCTTAATGGGACATTTTGGAGTTGTTAAAACATTAGACATATTGCAAGAACACTTGTATTGACCCAAGATGAAAAGAGATGTTAGGAAAATATGTGAACTTTGTTTTAAATGTAAACATGCTAAATGTACAAGCAAAGCTCATGGTTATACATGCCTTTACCTATTTCATCTTCACCATGGATTGATGTATCTATGGATTTTATCCTTGGATTGCCGAGATCCCAAAGAGGTATGAATAGTATAATGGTTGTTGTTGATCTTTTTTAAAAAATGGCTCACTTTATTCCTTGCAGAAAAACTGTTAGTAGTGCCCTAGGACCAATGGCATATGTTGTACGTTTTATATCTTTTGAGCATGTCATTTGAATAGTTAATTTTGCTTCTGAACATCAAATGCGTGATTTGATAGTAAAACTCATTAGCTTATGTAATTACTATTCTAGTTGTCCCAAGTTTTATGTAAGGTTCTTTACAATGAAATAAAACTAGTAAGATGTTTGATTGATGATTATGTTTTACTAATCATGTGTAATGAATACAAATCATATCATAGATGCAATATATTGGGATATATTGTATCGAACGTAATCCGTTAGAGAAGTAATACTTTATGGTCCTTAGTCTTAAGTATTATTTCCTCAATACTATTTTGGAATCCTTCGACTTTATGTCTCCATTGATTCTAGCATGAATGGAGCCACGTTTTGACTCAGTCGAATGTTACTTTTAATCGAGTAATCAATACGACTGATGATCGGATGTAGCATCCTATTATGGTTTGAATGTGAGAGGCATTATAAGTAATTTGTCCCTCTCTTATTAGAGAGAGAGATATCCATGGGCCCCTCGATAGGGAAAGATTGTTTAAATGCATGGCCATGCTCAAATGTATTTAATAAAGTGGTTATTAAATATTGTTTGTTGGAGCAGTCTACCAGGACATCGAGCATAAATACAATTAAGCTTTATAAGGGTGACGACTACTATGCATTATGCTTAATTAGGATATCTCGAGACAAAGGGATTAAATAGTGGATTGATATTAGGTTCCACCGCATATTTATTCACTCTGTGTAGTCACAATGTCCTGCTAGGGACCGCTTGTGATTTATGAACACATACTACTACTAAGTATGTTTTCATTTCCATTGTGATATGAACCTATAGGGTCACACGCATAGACGAGTTTACAAGCTTCATGTCTAGATTCAATGAATCTAGAATGTGTCTAGGTTCATTGTATCTGATATTTATTTTCTGAAAATAATAAAACGTTATTATTCGAATTAGAGATTAAGGAGGGGCATTTTCGGTATTTGGCTATAGCTGGGATTACGTGGGAGTTATTATGCGATAAAGACTCCCACTACCAGTAGAGGTTTATGGAACGTGGGAGTTATAGACTCCTATTGCCGTAAGAGGTTGAGGACGTGAGTGTTGGTTCTGGGAACAAACTGTTACACCCTATATAAACCTCTTTTTGCCGAAACCCTAAAGACTATTTAATTGAGCCGCAATTCCAAAATCCCAGAAATCAGATTTCAGCCTCCTTTTCTCTATAGATTGCCAAACTCAGAAAAACGATGAGCTAGAACTCGCTACTCGTTTCGTCGAGTGGATACCGGTAGGGAGTAGTTCTGCAAGGGAGAACTCTGGTGGCAGCAGCACACATCCGAAAGACAAATCTTTAGCCGAAAAAATGTAAATCTTTCGTAAGTATTTTTCAATTCGTTGGGGGTTAATCATTGATTAGGCAGTCATTGGGGGGTGAAAATCCTCTGTCCCCATTCCTGTCCCCAACCCTGTCCCCAACTAATTAGAATTTACTATATAAATATGTTTTGCAATTATATATACACAGGGTGAATTGTGATTGGTTAGGGGCAGGGATGGGGACAGGAACGGGCACAGAGGAATTTTTGCCATCATTGGGGGGTCTCGGGAAACGTGCTTTTGGAGAGAAAATAAAAGGCTGAATAACAGTGAGTTACAGAGAGGTTTCTGAGAGTTTATTCTGTGAGATTCTGAGAACTTTGAGAGGTCACTGAGGGAACGTTTCTTCACTATTTTCGATGCACAAGAAACGACGGCGTTCGCGATAGCTACGAGTGAACACAGACGAGAGTCGAATCGGAATTCTGAGCGGAGAGATAACGCACCGGGAGTGGGGCAGATTTCTGAAAATTCTGGTTCGGGTTTTTCTTGCTTTAATTTTCATTCGACAAAGTGAGGACCCAATATTTCATTTATTTTCTGCCGGATTTATATATGTATATTGGATATTGATTTAGAATTTTTTTGGGTTCGTTTGAGTATGAATTATTGTATGAATTGTTTAAATTACGAATCAATTATATGTTATATGTTTTATCGCTTTGATTATCGTTTTATAGCCATGAATATTGTTAAACCTTCTATATTATGTAATCTAAAATTGTAATTGCTTTTATCTATTCATGTTACACCTATTGTTGATTATTGTTATCGTGAATTGTGGAAGTTGAACGTATATGTTAAATGGGTCGTTCTTAAACTTGTTTATTTGTTCATTACTTGGGTCGTCCTTTTGGTTGAGGAGTCGTCGTCTTACTTGGTCCTTTGTCTATTTGGTTGTCGTCGTCATCTATTTGAAAGATCTGTATCAGGATACGTCCACTTTTGATATCGTCAGAACCAGTGAGTTCGCGATAATTCTGTGTGTGTGGATGTGTGGACCTGGACCCTAGCGGGAGAAACAAGTTAGGGCTGCTAACAGTAGATTGTGGAGCTCATGTGTGGGCAATGACACAATGGACGTATTCTTTATTTTTGGCCTCCATCCGGGGGAAAGTTTCAGCCGGATTCTGATTTCTGTGTTGCCTTTCCTCAGTGGGTTATTACATGGGGACTGTTAGTAGTGATTATGGGTCTGATTAGACAATTGAGCTTGATTGTGGGATAGTAGAGTCGTAGCGATAACTATATTCGTAATGTCTAAGCAAATTGTGTAATCGTGAATACTGTATGGCAGATGTGCTTGTTGTGGATTCGGTTATGTGAGTGCTTAGACGCGAAGAGTATAGTTGTTTAGCTTAACTGTTGCTTTTCACTTGTTTGGTCTTGTTCGTTTTATACTAAATTGTCTGATATAACTATTGGTTTGTAGTGCATGAGTAGTATGAGATGCCCATGGCATGAATTCCGATATGGGGTGTCAGATTTGATAAGTATAGTCGAACATTTGTTTGGGTCATATTTGATACCTGGTTTTGAGTCCTTTTAACTTGTATTTTGGGTTGGGTTTGAATTAGTGCAAGATAGTACACTTGTGTACAACTTTTCCACTTGTTTTTCTGGTTTTCAAAAGTCGCGGACGATGCTTCTTCTGCGGGTCACTTTGGTCGACGGGGTTGTGTACTGGTCAACCAAAGCCTCTGTTTTCTGTTTGTGTGCTTCTGGGATATCACAATGGAGATCAATCAGATTCGATATTCGAAATTCTATGTATACCACACCAAGTTCATCAAATGAACTTTTGGATCCAAATCTCCTAAGCAATATCTAATGCAGCTATATACTCGGCTTTGGTTGTAGTTTAGACAAGACACATATCCTGATTCGATCTAAAGTCGTCTCTATCGGTTTGGAAACTAGCATCAGTGTAGCCACTTACAATGGGCTCATCTTCCCCACCATAGATTAAGAACATGTCCTTAGTCTTTCGAAAATACTTAAGCATGTTCTAGTCGACTATCCAGTGACGTTCATCGTATATGTACTGGAATCTCACTCATGCGTTCTTTCTCATCCAATGTCTTAGCACACTGTTGTTTTGAAACAAACACACCAAGTGCTATAGAACAAAGGCTATTTTTGGACTCTTTCTTGCTAAACCGATTTAGCACTTTGTCTATATATGTACTCTAACTTAGGCCAAGAAGTCGACGTGATCTATCTCTATATATCTCGACTCCTAAGATGAAGCTTGCTTCACCTAAGTCCTTCATAGAGAAACATTACCCAACCAGACATTTACAGATTCCAAGGTTGGAATGTCATTCCCTATTAGTAGTATGTCATCTACATACAAAACCAGAAATACCACCGAGTTTCAACCAAACATCTTATAAACACAAGGTTCATCAACGTTCTTGATAAAACAGAACTCGCGCACGACTGAAGGGATTCATGGGCGGAAACTCGTTCCAAACACCCATGAGTCCTCCCCTGAAGGATCCGCTCATATGAAACAATTCGAAAAACAGCAATAAAGAACTTACTTTTGCGGATTCAAGAAGCTACTTCTTGAATGGAAGATCACGTTTCTTGGATTCTTTGCTGTCACCAATGGAATTCCCTTTGTGGAATGTCCCTCTACCGGTATCCACGCGACGAAACGGACAGTGATTGCTAGCTCTTCGTCTTTCTAAAATTCGGGGATCAGAGAGAAAAGGGAGAGAAAAGAATAGAAAACGGTTTTTCTGATTCTATATGGTATTTCGGCTGAAAAACATTAGCCTTCTAGGTTTCGGCTTAGAGATGTTATATAGAGTGTGAGAGTTTGTTACTAGAACAACTCCCACCTCTACTCAACTTCTCTCGGCAGTGGGAGTCTCAGAATCCCACGTTCCCTAGACTTTCGCTGGTAGTGGGAGTCCCTATCGGATAATAACTCCCACGTAATCCCAGCTATAGGTAAAATACCGAAATTGCCCCTATCACTAATTCGAATATAAACACTTTATTATTTTTAGAAAGACAAATGTCAGATACAATGAAACTAGACACTTTCTGGATTCATTGAATCTGGACATGAAGCTCGTTAGCTCGTCTATGCATGTGACCCTGTAGGTTCATATCACAATGGCAATGAAAACACACTTAGTAGTAGTGTGAGTTCATAAATCACAAGGGGTCCCTAGCAGGACATTGTGACTACCCAAAGTGAATGAATATACAACGGAACCTAATATCAATCCACTATTTAATCCCTTTGTCTCACGATATCCTAATTAAGCATAAGGCATGGTAGTCGTCACCCTTATTAAGCTTAATTATATTTATGCTCGATCTCTAGGTAGACTGTTCCAACAAATAGTATCTGATAACCACTTTATCAAATACATTTGAGCACGGCCATGCATTTAGACAGTCTTTCCCTATCGAGGGGCCCATGGATATCTCTCTCTAATAATAGAGAGGGACAAATTCCTTACAATGCTTCTCACACTCAAGCCATGATAGGACGCTACATCCGATCATCAGTCGTATTGATTACTCGATTAAAAGCAACGTACGACTGAGTCAAAACGTGGCTCCATTCATGTTAGAATCAAATGGAGACATAAGGTCTAAGGATTCTAAAATAGTATTGAGGAAGTAATACTTATGACTAAGGACCATGAAGTATTACTTCTCTAACGGATCACGTCCAATACAATGTATCCATATATATTGCATCTATGATATGATTTGTATTCATTACACATGATTAGTAAAACGTAATCATCAATCAAACATCATACTAGTTTTATTTCATTGTAAAATAGATTACATAAAACTAGGGACAACTAGAATAGTAATTACATAAGCAAATGAGTTTTACTATCAAATCACGCATTTGATGTTCATAAGCAAAATTAACTATTCATATGAAATGCTCAAAAAGATAAAACGTACAACATATGCTAATGGTCCTAGGTCATTACTAACAATCTCCCACTTGTCCTAGGTCCAATCATACATGATCCTCAATCCCATTGACCTAGTATGACTCTCATGTTTAGGCTGTGGGAGTGGCTTGGTCAATGGATCTGCAATGTTGTCGTCTGTATGAACTTTGCAAATACTAACGTCTCCTCTGTCGATGATCTCTCTAATCAGATGGAAACGCCTGAGAATGTGTTTGGATCGTTGGTGAGACCTAGGTTCCTTAGGTTGTGAAATGGCACCAGTACTATCACAATAGAGGTCCACTGGGTTCACAATGTTAGGGACGACACCTAATTCATCAACAAACTTCCTTATCCAAACAGCTTCTTTAGCTACTTCAGAGGCAGCTAGATACTCAGCTTCTGTTGCAGAGTCGGTCACGGTTTCTTGCTTTGAGCTCTTCCAGCTCACAAAGCACCTCCATTCAAACAAAACACAAAACCAGATTGCGATCTATAATCATCTACGTCGGTCTGGAAGCTTGCGTCTCGTGTAACCATTTACAACTGGACTTCCTTCCCGACCTCCGTAAACTAAGAACATTTCTTTAGTCCTTCTCAAGTACTTAAGAATGCTCTTGACTGCAGATCCCAATGTGACTCTCTAGGGTCGATTGATATCTCGCTAATCATACTTAAAGCAAATGAGACATCCCAGGGCGAGTGCATATCATGGCGTACATAATAGACCCAATGGTCGAAGCATATGGGATCTTACTTATGCGCTCTTGGTCCTCCCTTGTGGAAGGTCCTTGAGTTCTCGTTGAGTTTAATGCCATGTGACATGGGCAAGAATCCCTTTTTGGAGTCTTGCAACCGAACCGCTTTCGAGACCTTGTCAATGTATCCACTGCGCTCGTGCCAATCATTTTGTTAGATCTATCTCTATAGGTTCTTATACCCAAAATGTATGTGGCCTCACCTAAGTCTTTCATGGAAAATCACTTCCCCAACCAAGCTTTTACGCTTTGTAATGTGGGGATGTCATTTCCAATCAGTAAGATGTCGTCCACATAAAGCACAAGGAACACTACTGCATTATTAGTTACTTTCTTATAAACACAAGGCTCGTCTTCGTTTTTGATGAAACCGAATTCTTTAATACGTTCATCAAAGCGACGATTCCAACTTCGAGATGCTTGCTTCAATCCATAAATGGACCTTTGAAGCTTGCACACTTTGCTAGGATTTGTTGGATCAACAAACCCCTCAGGTTGTGTCATATACACATCCTCGAGAAGGTTTCCATTAATAAACGCAGTCTTAACATCCATTTGCCATATCTCATAGTCATAATATGCGGCTATGGCAAGTAAAATCCTAATTGACTTTATCATCACGACAGGGGAAAAGGTTTCGTCATAGTCAATACCATGAACTTGTCTATAACCTTTAACTACTAGTTGCGACTTAAAAGTGTGTACATTACCATCCATGTCGGTCTTCTTTTTATAACACCATTTGTTATCAATGACCTTGAACCCTTCGGGTGGGTCAACCAAAGTCCATACTTGGTTGTCGTACATGGATTGCATCTCGGACTTCATAACTTCTAGCCACTTATCCGACTCGGAACTACGAATTGCCTCTTTGTAGGTAGTGGGTTCATCTTGATCAATCGGTTCAACTCGATGATCATCAGTCATGAGAAATCCATATCTCTCGAGTCGTTGATGTACCCGACTCGACCTCCTCGGGCCTTGTGTCAAAGATTGAAGCTCAGTGATCGGCACGGGAGCTTGCTTGAACTTCTAAAGTTGGTTCGGATGTTGTTTGGGGGATCTTGAATCTCCTCAAGATGGATCTTACTCCCACTATCCTCTTTGGAAATAAATTCCCTTTCAAGGAATAAACCATTACGAGCAACAAACACTTTGTTCTCTCGATGGAAGATAGAAGTAATATCCTTTAGTTTCTTTAGGATATCCCACAAACAAACATTTGTCGATTTAGGGGCGAGTTTATCGGATAACAAGCGTTTTACGTACGCCTCGCATCCCCAAAATTTGAGAAATGACAAGCTAGGTCGCTTTCCCTAGTCCCATATCTCATATGGAGTTTTTCGAACCGCTTTAGAAGGAACTCTATTTAATATAAATGCAAAGCAGTTTCTAGGGCGTAGCCCCAAAAGGAAATTGGAAGACTTGTTTGACTCATCATAGATCGAACCATATCTAATAAGGTGCGATTCCACCGTCTCGACACGCCATTCCATTGTGGTGTGCCGAGAGGAGTTAATTGTGAAACAATTCCACAACCACTAAGATGTTCGTCAAACTCTTGGTTAAGGTATTCGCCACCTCGATCTGATCGAAGTATGTTAATACTTTTGCCAAGTTGATTTTGTACTTCATTTTGAAATTCTTTGAATCTTTCAAAAGATTCTGATTTATGTTTCATTAGATAGACGTAGCCATATCTACTGAAATCATCTGTGAATGTGATGAAGTACAGAAACCCTCCTATAGCACTAGTGTTTAGTGGTCCACAAACATCTGTATGTATGAGGCCCAATAAATCGGAAGCTCTCTCACTTTGTCCAATAAAGGGAGCTTTAGTCATTTTGCCTAACAAGCAAGAATCACAAGTCTCATAAGATTCTAAGTCAAATGATATGTGGCACTGTCGTTTGGGCCACATATCAAAGCTCCATTCAGATGGAATTTTGATGGCCCAAACGACAGTGCCAAAAGTAGGTCTGGTTTAAGTCATTTGATTTAAACCTTTTAGTATTAATGTTATAGATGGGCCTTTTAATGGAATCATCGAGGTTAAGAACATGAAGCCCATTCATCAAAGAGGCATCTCCATAAAAGATACGATTTTTATGAATGGTGCAAATTTTATTCATAATATTTAATGCAAAACCTTCAATATCCAAACAAGAAACTGAAATAATATTCCTACTCAAAGTTGGAACATAAAGACAATTATTCAGTTCTATAATAAGGCCACTTGGCAAAACTAAATTAAATGTCTCGGTAGCTAAAGCAACAACTCTTGCTCCGTTCGCTACTCTGAGGTCCATTTCTCCTTTTGCCAGTGATCTACTCCTTTTGAACCCTTGCACATTTGCACAAATGTGAGATCCACAACCGGTATCTAATACCCATGAAGTAGGAGCAGACATGTTAATTTCAATAACATAAATGCCTGGAGAGACAGTCAAACTGGCCTTTCCCTTTTTCTTCTCTTCCAAATAGAGCTTGCAGTTCCGTTTCCAATGACTCGGTTCATCTGAATGGAAGCAAACCCCCTCATTTGGTGCCTTGGCTTTGGGCTGGGGCTTGGGCTTGGGCTTGTCATTGCCTTTGCCTTTGCCTCTCTTGGCCATGGGCTTTCCCTTTCCTTTCTTCTTGAAATTCCCTTTTTGAACCATTAAGACTTCAGGGGTCTTCTTAATGTTCGGCTTTAGCTGCTGAGCATCCCGTGTATTTCATGTATGGTCTTCTCCATGGCATGCATGTTGAAGTTCATAATGAATTGGTCATACTCCGGTGGGAGTGAGCCCAAGATCATATCTCGTGGCCATGTCATGACTTACGGGAGCCCCCAAGTTTTTCAAGTTGGTCAAAATAGCCCTTCATCTTCAGAACATGTGCACTTACAGAGGTGCCAGGGCCATTTTGCAACTCTTTAACGCCTTAGTTGTGAGGAATCTTTCATGACGAGCTTGCTCTTGGAACATTTCCTTGAGCTGGCCCATCATCTGGAAAGCCTCAACTCCTTCAAACTGATTTTGAAGGTCAGTGCTCATTGTGATTAACATGAGACAAGTCACATCGCTAGAGTCATCGAAATACTTCTTCCAAGCATCTCTTTCAGCTCTAGGGGCGTTGTTTGCAGGATGTTCAGGAATGTCCGTATCAAGAACGTCATGCCTTTCTTTCCCCGCTAAGGACAATCCTTAAGTTGCGGGCCCAATCAAGGAAATTGGTCCCGCTTAGTTTTTCCTTCTCAAGGACAGATCGCAATGAATTGTGTGATGTATTGGCTACCATTATCTACATTAAGTTAATTGCAAAGTTATTAGTTTTTGAGCAAAAACATTTTCCACAATTTCAACACTTGATAATTAGTGGGGAAAAAACAATTTACAATAATTATAGGAAAGCTTTGGCTTAACACCCATAATTAAGGTAAAATCATCTAATGGGAATGACATCTATATGTCCCGACTTTTTCCCATTTTATGCCCTAGGCCCAAAACTATTTTGATGGCCTAGCTAAGTTGAACCATGTCTAAGCTTATGGAAATCACTATTTTCCCATCTCTCTTTGCTTAGATAACCACTTGTCTGTTGCTTTGGCAAGCAGACAAAATGATGATCCAAACTCAATGAGTGCTTAGATTATGGTAGGCATTTTAAGACTTAGTTAAAACGTTCGGTTTGAATAAGACAATAAAACGCGTAATACATTCATACAAGCATCTCATGCAGTATACAAAGCATAATAATTAAACGTGAGATAGCATGGCCTAATCCTATGATGACTCCCACGAGCCTTGTGGGAGCCAAGGGTCAATCTAAGTCAGTATCCATCTCATGGATAAAGTCTTCGATCCAGCACCCTCCAGCCTTGTTACATATTTGCATGGGCATACCCAGCCTTCAATGTAAAGTAGTAAAGCTAATCTACTAAAGCGATTACAATTTTACAACATTGAAAACGGCTCACATGCCGTATTATAAAATTACAACCAAAATATGTAAAACAAGGGGTATAGTAGGCCATGCTATTCACCATGCTAAAATCACATAAAGCACTATGAAATTAACAACGAGTACATACACAAAGGCTTAATTCGGGGGGAACGACGAATCGGGGCGACGCAGCTCATCGAATGAGTTTTTCCTCCCAGATTTACCCTTCAATTGCCTTACTTACATAATCGGATTATGTATTGGTTAATCGGATTAACAGAAACAGTTTATGCACAATAAAGAAATTTAACAAATTAATTTCAGATTCACAGAAACGGTTTATGCAGAATCAGTATTCACGTAAAATGCTTATGCCAAATAATCGAATTAAATCCACCAAAACGAATCATGCTTACGCAGTTCATGCATAGTCAAAACCCGAAAACAGTTTATATCATAACAGTTCATATAACCGTATAAACATGATTAAACCGAGAGCAATTTATGCATATATCACATATATTCATCAAAAGATACATTCTTCAAACGCATTTAAACAGTTTATGCATCTTTCATGATCAAAGAACCGATTTTTTTCTGCTTTTCAACACACACATATCAAATCGGAATTGATAGTGTTATTGTCCCGATAAACAATATCGATTCGAGTCGTATGAGCCTCGGCTCGATACCATCGAGGGATTCATGGGCGGAAACTCGCTCCAAACACCCATGAGTCCTCCCTCGAAGGATCCGCTCATATGAAACAATTCGAAAAACAAAGAATAAAGAACTTACTTTTTCATGGATTCAAGAAGCTACTTCTTGAATGGAAGATCACGTTTCTTGGATTCTTTTCGTTTGTCACCAATGGAATTCCCTTTGCGGAATGTCCCTCTACCGGGTATCCACGCGACTGAAACGGACAAAGTGATTGCTAGCTCTTCGCCTTTCTAAAATTCGAGGGATCAGAGAGAAAAAGGAGAGGAAAGAATAGAAAACGGTTTTTCTGATTCTATATGGTATTTCGGCTGAAAAACATTAGCCTTCTAGGTTTCGGCTTAGAGATGTTATATAGAGTGTGAGAGTTTGTTACTAGAACAACTCCCACCTCTACTCAACTTCTCTCGGCAGTGGGAGTCTCAGAATCCCACGTTCCCTAGACTTTCGCTGGTAGTGGGAGTCCCTATCGGATAATAACTCCCACGTAATCCCAGCTATAGGTAAAATACCGAAATTGCCCCTATCGCTAATTCGAATATAAACACTTTATTATTTTTAGAAAGACAAATGTCAGATACAATGAAACTAGACACTTTCTGGATTCATTGAATCTGGACATGAAGCTCGTTAGCTCGTCTATGCATGTGACCCTGTAGGTTCATATCACAATGGCAATGAAAACACACTTAGTAGTAGTGTGAGTTCATAAATCACAAGGGGTCCCTAGCAGGACATTGTGACTACCCAAAGTGAATGAATATACAACGGAACCTAATATCAATCCACTATTTAATCCCTTTGTCTCGCGATATCCTAATTAAGCATAAGGCATGGTAGTCGTCACCCTTATTAAGCTTAATTATATTTATGCTCGATCTCTAGGTAGATCTGCTCCAACAAATAGTATCTCGATAACCACTTTATCAAATACATTTGAGCACGGCCATGCATTTAGACAGCTCTTTCCCTATCGAGGGGCCCCATGGATATCTCTCTCAATAATAGAGAGGGACAAATTCCTTACAATGCCTCTCACACTCAAGCCATGATAGGGACGCTACATCCGATCATCATCGTATTGATTACTCGATTAAAAGCAACGTACGATCGAAGTCAAAACGTGGCTCCATTCATGCTAGAATCAAATGGAGACATAAGGTCTAAGGATTCTAAAATAGTATTGAGGAAGTAATACTTATGACTAAGGACCATGAAGTATTACTTCTCTAACGGATCACGTCCAATACAATGTATCCCTATATATTGCATCTATGATATGATTTGTATTCATTACACATGATTAGTAAAACGTAATCATCAATCAAACATCATACTAGTTTTATTTCATTGTAAAATAGATTACATAAAACTAGGGACAACTAGAATAGTAATTACATAAGCAAATGAGTTTTACTATCAAATCACGCATTTGATGTTCATAAGCAAAATTAACTATTCATATGAAATGCTCAAAAAGATAAAACGTACAACATATGCTAATGGTCCTAGGGCATTACTAACAACGGCTTCATCAAAACGTCGATTCCTACTTCTAGAAGCTTGCTTGTTTGCAGGTTGTAGGTTCATCTTGTTCAATAAACATAACTTCTCCATGCATGTTCTGTTACGAAAAATCAAAATTTTTCGGGTGATCTACGAGCTCTACTAGACCTACGCAATACTTGTGTTTCTAGATCTGGCTCCATAATAGCTTGTGTAGCTTGTTCTAATTCCACCTGGTCACTTGTGCCTAGAACTTCACTAAGTTGGGGAACTTCATTAAGTTCCACGTGGCCCCCACATGTTTTCCCAGAAAGGAATTCCCCTTCTAGAAAAATTCCGTTACGAGCAAAAAAACACTTTCTTCTCGTTCGGGATGTAGAAGTAGTACCCTTTAGTTTCCTTAAGATACCCCATAAAGGTGCACTTGACCGACTATGGGTTGAGCTTGTCCAAAGCTGGACGTTTCACAAACTTCTCACAACCCCAAATCTTTAAGAAAGACATACTAGGACGTCTCTTAGTCTATATCTGATATGGTGTCGTTTCAATAGATTTAGATGGAACTCTGTTTAGTGTTAAAGCTTCTGCTTCTAACGAAAATACCCAAAAGGAGTTTGGAAGGCTCGTCATTGATCGAACCATATATAATAGAGTTCGATTTCTCCTTTCAGATACACCATTCCATTGAAGAGTAGCCGGAGGAGAAAGTTGTCAAACAATTCCACAACTCTTTAGATAGTCACGAAACTCTTGACTTAAGTATTCCCCACCTCGATAAGAACAAAATATCTTAATACTTTTGCCAAGCTGGTTTTCTACTTCATTCTTATACTCTTTGAACTTTTCAAAGGCTTCAGACTTGTATTTCGTAAGAAATACGTATCCAAAACAACTGAAATCGTTAGTAAAAGTAATGAAACATAGATAACCACATATTGCATGGATATTGAATGGACAACATACATCACTATGTAGTAGTTCCAGCAATTCCTTTGCTCATTCTACAATTATAGTAAAAGAAGCAGTCATATTACCCATTAAACAAGGTTCGCACGTATCATATGATTCCAACAATCCATCTTTATGAAGTTAGGAAATGTGGTTTTCATTTATATGGCTTAAGCGACAATGCCAGAGGTATGTAGGATTAGGCTTTTTAGTCTTTATCCTCTTTGTATTTATGTTATAAACCGATGACTCTAGGTCTAGCAAGTTTAAACCATTCACCAATGTAGCAGTACAATAAAAGACATTATTTAACGATAACGACATTCGTTAGTTTTTAATATGAATATCAAAACTCATCTTGTCCAAACAGGAGATCGAAATAATATTCTTTGTTAAAGTAGGTACATAAAGACAACTATCTAAATCTAGAACATTTCTAGAAGGCAAACTAAGACTATATGTTCATACAACTAATGCAGCAACTCTTTCTCCATTGCCAACGCGTAGGTCCACGTCGTCTTTTGCCAGCTCTCTACTCCTTTGTAGTCCCTGCACATTCATGCAAATGTGAGAACCACATATGGTATCTTATTGTTAGTAGTGCCCTAGGACCATTAGCATATGTTGTACATTTCATTTCTTTTGAGCATATCTCTGAATAGTTAATTTTTCTTTTGAACATCAAATGTGTGATTTGATAGTAAAACTCATTAGCTTATGCAATTACTATTCTAGTTGTCCCTAGTTTTATGCAATGTTCTTTACAATGAAATAAAACTAGTATCATGTATGATTGATGATCATGTTTTACTGATCATGTGTAATGGTTACAAATCATATCATAGATACAATATATAGGGATACATTGTATTGGACGTGATCCGTTAGAGAAGTAATACTTCATAGTCCTTAGTCATAAGTACTACTTCCTCAGTACTATTTTGGAATACTTAGACCTTATGTCTCCATTGATTCTAGCATGAATGTAGCCACATTTTGACTCAGTTAGACGTTACTTTTAATCGAGTAATCAATACGACTGATGATTAGATGTAGTGACCTATCATGGCTTGAATGTGAGAGACATTGTAAGAAATTTGTCCCTCTCTGTTAGAGAGCGATATCCATGGGCCCCTCGATAGGGAAAAACGGTTTAAATGCATGACCGTGCTCAAATGTATTTGACAAATTGGTTATTAAATACTATTTGTTAGAACAGTCTACCCGGAGATCAAGCATAAATACAATTAAGCTTAATAACGGTGACGACTACCATGCCTTATGCTTAATTAGGATATCGCGAGACAAAGGGATTAAACAGTGGATTGATATTAGGTTCCACCGTAAATTCATTCACTTTGGGTAGTAACAATGTCCTGCTAGGGACCGCTTGTGATTTATGAACTCACACTACTTCTAAGTGTGTTTTCATTGCCAATGTGATATGAACCTACAGGGTCACACGCATAGACGAGTTAACGAGCTTCATGTCCAGATTCAATGAATCTAGAATGTGTCAAGGTTCATTGTATATGACATTTATTTTTTGAGAATAATAAAACGTTATTATTTGAATTATAGATTAAAGATGGGCATTTTCGGTATTTAGCTGTAGCTGGGATTATGTGGGAGTGATTATGCGATAAAGACTCCCACTACCAGCAGAAGTCTAGGGGACGTGGGAGTTATAGACTCCAATTACCGGAAGAGGTTGAGGACGTGGGAGTTGGTTCTGGGAACAAACTCTCACATCCTATATAAACCTCTTTTGGCCGAAACCCTAGTAAACTAATGCTTGAGTCGCAATAAACCAAAATTCTCCCGAAATCAGATTTCTTGAATTTTGCCCTTCTCTTCTTTCTATATTCCCGAAATGAAGAGCTAGCACTCGCTGCTCGTTTCGTCGCGTGGATACCCGTAGAAAGAAATTCCGCAAGGGAAGGCTTTTGGTGTCAACAACACATATCCGAAAGACAACATCTTTAGCCGAAAAATGTAAGTAATTTTTCGCTGTTTTCGATTCGTTTTGGTATGAGCGGATCCTTCAGGGGGGACTCATGGGTGTTTAGAATTAGTTTCTGACCATGAATCCCTTCAATGGTATCAGAGCCTTGCTCATACTATTCAAATTCAATATTGTTAATCATATCATAGCATGTATCAAATTTGATTTGGTATGTGTATGTGTGAAAAACAGAAAAGATTGTATCTTTAAGTTAATATATGTGATATATGCATAAATTGTCATCGGTTGATCATGTTTATTTGTTTCTGTGAATCGTTATGTTATTAATTCGATTAATATTGCATGAACTGCTATAGCATGATTTGGTCTGTAACTTAATTCGATTAATTTGCATAAACTGATATCGCATGTTTCTGTGAAACTGTTATTAATTCGATTAATTCGGTTATGCTTCCGGCGTTAATCTGATTAACCAATGCATAATTCGATTATGTATGTTAGGCAATTTAGGGTTAAAATCAGAGGCAGAAAACTCAATCGATGAGCGGGACCGCCGACTGCTCTGCGTAGTGGCAACGCTCAAGACTTTGTATATCTACTCGTTTTTATTTCATTATGCTTTATGTGAGTTTTATAGCATGGTGAATAGCATGGCCTACTCTACCCCCTCTTGTTTTACACTTAATTGGGTTGTAATTTTATAATACGACCTACGAGTCATTTTTCCAATGATGTAAAGTTGTAATTGCTTTCTTAGATTAGTTTTACTACTTTACATTGTAGGCTGGGTATGCCCATGTAATTATGTAACAAGACTGGAGGACGCTGGATCGAAGACTATATCCATGAGATGGATATTGACTTAGATTGACCATTGGCTCCCACAAAGCTCGTGGGAGTCATCATATGATTAGGTCATGCTATCTCACATATACATTTACGCTTTATATCTTGCATGCGATGCTTATTTTATGTCTTATGGGGCTTGATTTTTTATACGTCATATTAAATCGTTTTAATTAAGTCTTAAAATGCCTACCATATCCTAAGCACTCCTTCAGCTTGGATCATCATTTTTTCTGCTTGCCAAAGCAACAGATAAGTGGTTATCTAGGCAAGGGGAGATGGGAAAATAGTGGTTTCCATATGCTTAGACATGGTTCGACTTAACTAGGCTATCAAAATAGTTTTGGGCCTAGGGCATAAAATGGGAAATAATCGGGACATATAGATGTCATTCCCATGGATTGATTTTACTTTAATTATGGGGATAAGCCAAAGTTTACTTATAACTATCGTAAATTGATATTTTTCACTATTTATCAAGTGTTGAAATTGTGGAAAGGTTTTTGCTCAAAAACTAATAACTTTGCAAATAATTTAATGTAGATAATGGCAACCAATACATCACACAATTTATTGCGATCCTTCCTTGAGAAGGAAAAACTAAGTGGGACCAATTTCCTTGATTGGGCCCGCAACTTAAGGATTGTCTTTAAGCAGGAAAGAAAGCTATACGTTCTTGATACGGATATTCCTGAACAGCTTGCAAATAACGCCCCCAGAGCTGAGAGAGATGCTTGGAAGAAGCACTCTGATGACTATAACGATGTGACTTGTCTCATGTTAGTCACAATGAGCACTGATCTTCAAAAACAGTTTGAAGGGGTTGAGGCTTTCCAGATGATGGGCCAGCTCTAGGAAATGTTCCAAGAGCAAGCCCGTCAAGAAAGATTCCTCACCTCTAAGGCGTTGAATAGTTGCAAGATGGCCCCTGGCACCTCTGTAAGTGCAGATGTTCCTAAGATGAATGGCTATCTTGACCAACTTGAGAATCTTGGGGCTCCCGTAGGTCATGACATAGCCACATATATGATCTTGGGCTCACTCCCGTCGGAGTATGACCAGTTTGTCCTGAACTTCAACATGCATAGCATGGAGAAGTCCATACATGAGATACACGGGATGCTCAAGCAGACTGAACTGGACATTAAGAAGACCCTTGAAGTCTTAATGGTTCAAAAAGGGAATTTCAAGAACAAAGGAAAGGGAAAGCCCATGGCCAAGAAGGGCAAAGGCAATAACAAGCCAAACCCAAGGCTAAGGCACCAAAGGAAGGAGTTTGCTTCCATTGAATTGAACCAGGTCATTGGAAACGGAACTGCAAGCTCTATTTGGAAGAGAAGAAAAAGGGAAAAGCCAGTTTGACTGTCTCTCCATGTATTTATGTTATTGAAATTAACATGTCTGCTCCTACTTCATGGGTATTAGATGCCGGTTGTGGATCTCACATTTGTGCAAATGTGCAGGGGTTCAAAAGGAGTAGATCATTGACAAAAGGAGAAGTGGACCTGAGAGTAGCGAACGGAGCAAGAGTTGTTGATGTAGCTACCGGGACATTTAATTTAGTTTTGCCAAGTGGCCTTATTATAGAACTGAATAATTGTATTTATGTTCCAACTTTGAGTAGGAATATTATTTCAGTTTCTTGTTTGCATATTGATGGTTTTGAAATTAATATTACGAATAAAATTTGCACCATTCATAAAGATCGTATCTTTTATGGAGATGCCTCTTTGATGAATGGGCTTTATATTCTTAACCTCGATGAATCCATTAAAAGGCCCATCTATAACATTAATTCCAAGAGGTTTAAGTCATTTCCTACTTTTGGCATTGTCATTTGGGCCACATCAACGAGAAACGCATATCAAAACTCCATAAAGATGGAATTCTGTCATCATTTGACTTAGAGTCTTACGAGACGTGTGACTCTTGCTTGTTAGGCAAAATGACTAAAGCTCCTTTTACTGGACAAAGTGAGAGAGCTTCTGATTTGTTGGGCCTCATACATACAGATATATGTGGACCAATAAACACAAATGCTAAATGAGGTTTTCAGTACTTCATCACATTCACAAATGATTTCAGTAGATATGGCTACGTCTATCTAATGAAACATAAATCAGAATCTTTTGGAAGATTCAGAGAATTTCAAAATAAAGTACAAAATCAACTTGGTAAAAGTATTAAGATACTTCGATCAGATCGAGGTGGCGAATACCTTAACCAAGAGTTTGACGAACATCTTAGGGGTTGTGGAATTGTTTCACAATTAACTCCTCCTGCCACACCACAATGGAATGGTGTATTAGAACGGAGGAATCACACCTTACTAGATATGGTTCGATCTATGATGAGTCAAACAAGTCTTCCAATTTCCTTTTGGGGCTACGCCCTAGAAAATGCTGCATTCATATTGAATAGAATTCCATCGAAAGCGATTCAGAAAACTTAATATGAGATATGGACTGGGAAACGACTTAGTTTGTCATTTCTCAAAATTTGGGGATGCAAGGCGTATGTAAAATGCTTGTTATCTGATAAACTCGCCCCTAAATCTGACAAGAGTTTGTACATGGGATATCCTAAAGAAACTAAAGGATATTACTTCTATCTTCCATCAGAAAACAAAGTGTTTGTTGCTCGAAATGGTTTATTCCTTGAACGGGAATTTATTTCCAAAGAGGATAGTGGGAGTAAGATCCATCTTGAGGAAATTCAAGATCCCCAAACAACATCTGAACCAACTTTGGAACTTCAAGCAAGCTCAGGTGTTGATACTGAGCTTCAATCTTTGACACAAGGCCCAAGGAGGTCAAGTCAGGTACATCAACAGCCTGAGAGATATGGATTTCTCGTGACTGATGATCATCATATTGAACTGATTGATCAAGATGAACCCACTACCTACAAAGAGGCAATTCATAGTTCTGAGTCAGATAAGTGGCTAGAAACTATGAAGTTTGAGATG
The DNA here is from genome assembly GCA_026122235.1 of Vinca minor. NCBI lineage: Eukaryota > Viridiplantae > Streptophyta > Magnoliopsida > Gentianales > Apocynaceae > Vinca > Vinca minor. Next base: position 478,339 of record JAOCZM010000210.1, on the reverse strand, counting down.
CAATCCATGTACGATAACCAAGTGTGGACTTTGGTTGACCCACCCGAAGGGTGTAAGGTCATTGATAACAAATGGTGTTTCAAAAAGAAAACCGACATGGATGGTAATGTACACACTTTTAAATCTCGACTAGTAGTTAAAGGTTATAGACAAGTTCATGGAATTGACTATGATGAAACTTTTTCTCCTGTCGTTATGATAAAGTCTATTAGGATTTTACTTGTCATAGCCGCATTTTATGACTATGAGATATGGCAAATGGACGTTAAGACTGCGTTTCTTAATGGAAACCTTCTCGAGGATGTGTATATGACACAACCTGGGGTTTGTTGATCTATCAAATCCCAGCAAAACGTGTAAGCTTCAAAGGTCCATTTATGGTTTGAAGCAAGCATCTCGAAGCTGGAATCGTCGCTTTGATGAACGTATTAAAGAATTCGGTTTCATAAAAAACAAAGACGAGCCTTGTGTTTATAAGAAAGTAACTAATAATGCAGTAGTGTTCCTTGTGCTTTATGTGGACGACATCTTACTGATTGGAAATGACATTCCCACATTGCAAAGCATAAAATCTTGGTTAGGGAAGTGTTTTTCTATGAAAGACTTAGGCGAGGCTACATACATTTTGGGTATAAGAATCTATTGAGATATATCTAACAAAATGATTGGCCTAAGCCAGAGTGGATACATTGACAAGGTACTGAAACGGTTCAGTTTGCAAGATTCCAAAAATGGATTCTTGCCCATGTCACATGGCATTAAACTCAGCAAAACTCAAGGACCTTCCACAAAGGAGGACCAAGAGCGCATGAGTAAGATTCCATATGCATCAGACATTGGGTCAATTATGTATGCCATGATATGCACTCGCCCGGATGTCTCGTTCTCTTTAAGTATGACTAGCAGATATCAATCTGACCCTGGAGAGTCACATTGGACTACAGTCAAGAGCATTCTTAAGTACTTGAGAAGGACTAAAGAAATGTTCTTAGTTTATGGAGGTCAGGAAGGAAGTCTGGTTTTAAATGGCTACACAGACACAAGCTTCCAGACCGACGTAGATGACTTTAGATCGCAATCTTGTTTTTTGTTTTGTTTGAATAGAGGTGCTGTGAGCTGGAAGAGCTCAAAGCAGGAAACCGTGGCCGACTCTACAACATAAGCTGAGTATCTAGCAGCCTCTGAAGCAGCTAAAGAAGTTGTTTGGATCAGGAAATTTGTTGACGAACTAGGTGTCGTCCCTAGCATTGTGAACCCAGTGGACCTCTATTGTGATAGTATCGGGCGCCATTTCACAAGTTAAGGAACCTAGATCTCACCAACGATCCAAACACATTCTCAAGCGTTTCCATCTGATTAGAAAGATCATTGATAGAGGAGACGTTAAAATTTGCAAAGTTAATACAGACGACAACATTGCAGATCCATTGACCAAGCCACTCCCTCAACCTAAACATGAGAGTCATACTTGGTCAATGGGATTGAAGATCATGTATGATTGGACCTAGGGCAAGTGGGAGATTGTTAGTAGTGCCCTAGGACCATTCGCATATGTTGTACGTTTCATTTCTTTTGAGCATATCTCTGAATAGTTAATTTTTCTTTTGAACTTCAAATGTGTGATTTGATAGTAAAACTCATTAGCTTATGCAATTACTATTCTAGTTGTCCCTAGTTTTATGTAATGTTCTTTACAATGAAATAAAACTAGTATCATCTATGATTGATAATCATGTTTTACTGATCATGTGTAATGGATACAAATCATATCATAGATGCAATATATAGGGATACATTGTATTGGACGTGATCCGTTAGAGAAGTAATAGTTCATGGTCCTTAGTCATAAGTGTTAGAGGAATAACCGGGTCAAAAACAGTTAGTGCAGCGGAAATAAAGTGACCCGCCTCTATCAGGATCTTTCACGAGTAAGAACCTAAGACTATGGGATAGTATTATACCTTTAGAAGTATTAGGATAGCTGAAACGGTTTTAGCTGCAGTTTGTTGTCACGAACGGAACGCCACCAACGCAGGCTCCGTCTCTCCCAGTATCCACTCGATCTTCCGGGGATGGTCTTCTACCGCTTGGTGCTAGCCAATGCCTCGTAGAAGTCTTGAAGACTCTCTTCAAGATGGAGTATGAAGTATGACCTTCTTGGAAGAACAAGAAAACAGTTTTTCTTTTCTTACTCAATGTTCTCTCTTTTTCTCTCTTCTCTAAGCTCTCAAAATGCTGTAGAAAACTACTTAGAATGCATAGAGAAAATCAGTATTTTCCCTAGTCATTCATAGGATAGAGGGGAGAGTGAAAGGGGAAAGTGGGAGATCATGGAGGAAACCACTCCTCCACTTTCTCTACCATTTCAACCACCTTTCTAAGAGATAAAAGGGCTGGAAAATATATCAAATGTCCAGCCATAAGGTCGGTCCAAATGGGTTGGTCGGCCCAATCATATTGGTCAGCCCAACCCGATTAAGGGCCCAATCCAATCCCGGCCCGGCTCGAAGCCCAATCGAATTGATTGATCCAAAATGGGTTGGTCGGCCCAACCCGATTAAGGGCCCAATCCAAGCCCGGCCCAATTGAATTGGCGCACCTTAGATTAAATGTACTCCAACATGCCCAATCCAGTTTGATCTATGAGTGCGACCCAAGAGGTATCTATGATGTTGGCCGTGACATCATATGTCACAGTAATGAGAGGTATCTAGCAATGCATCATTACCCCCAATTCATAAATATCTGGTGATTTATCATAATCACAACATTTGACACTTGTAGTTAAATCCTTTTGTCCTTGATATCTAGATTGAACACAAGTCATGGAAAAGTCACACTTGTATTGTCCAATCTTTTAGTTTCTTGATTCGCGAGTAGACTAATTAAATGACAACAATATCATATACTGATTCATTTGTTCATGGCCATGAATTAGTCAGACTCCATCAAGGGGCCCAAGATATCGCTCATGCTATATAGGAGGGACAAATCCTTTCCGCATCCCACTCATCCCGAACAAGATTCGTGATATACCCAATAAATGCCTTTATTGCTCACCCCGTTACTGGGATAGCGTTTAACATTATCAAAGCATAACACTAGCCATGCAAGAACTCTTGTGAGACCTCAAGTCGAAGGATCTCATATACAACCCAAAGTCAAAAATTTGAGAAACACCATTGACTATTATATAACAACCCATGGTGTGTTTCTCATGTCGGGTCCCTGTCTGAAAGATAATGATTCTCTAATCATATATACCCATGTGACGATCCGATATCTTATATCAATCATCGCACATACTAGTCTTACACATTATTATTGTCCTCGAAGATTCCATAATAATGTTCGACTAGTGGACGCTTTCTGTAATAGTATCTCATAACAATCAATTATGAATACTATTCTAAGGACATATTATTTATTTATGTTGTTAAGAACGCAGAAACATAATAAATAATACTGGAATTAATGCCTTTTTTTTCATCAAAATGAAAATTACATAAATACGGTTACAATAATCTCCCACTTGCACTATAGACCCAAATTACAATAAATGGTCTTTAGGGCATACTAATGACTGTCTCTAAAGATTAGCCCTCCAGATATCGGATACCCATGGAGCTAGTGTGACGATCATGTTGCTGCTGCGACAGTGGCTTCGTCATTGGATCGGCGACATTGTCTGCCGAATCTACTCTACATATATGCACATCACCTCTCTCTATAACCTCACGGATTAGGTGAAATCGCCGTAGTACATGTTTTGACCTCTGGTGAGATCTAGGTTCCCTAGATTGGGAAATAGCCCCATTGTTGTCACAATAGAGGTCTATCGGGTTCGCAATACTAGGAACCACATCGAGGTCGGAAATAAATTTCTTGATCCAAACTGCTTCCTTAGCTGCTTCACAAGCTGCTATGTACTCGGCCTCTGTCGTAGAATCTGCGATGGTTGATTGCTTTGAATCGCGCCACCACAAAGACCTCCATTCAAGTTAAACACATATCCCGATTGCGATTGGAAATCATCTCTCGCGCTTTGAAACTAGCATCGGTGTAACCACTTACAAAGAGCTCATCCGCCCTCCATAAATCAAGAATGTATCCTTAGTCCTTCGTAAGTACTTGAGGATATTCTTGACCGAGATCCAGATGACGCTTCACCGTAATTAGATCGGGTATCTCGCTCGTAACGCTTAAGGCAAACGAGACATCTCGGGCGAGTACATAACATGGCGTATATGATGGATCATATGGCGTAAGCATAAGGGATCTCTTTCATGCGTTCTAATTCGGCAAAGCGCTTTTAGAACACTCGTTTGTTCGATGCACAGCACTCATGTGCCATAGGACAAAGACCCTTCTTAGACTCTTGCATGCTAAACCGCTTTTAGCACCTTGTCTATATATGTACTCGACTTAGGCCAATGAGTCTCCCGGATCTATCTCTATAGATCTTGACTCCCTGTAATATAGCCGGCATCGCCTAAGTCTTTCATAGAGAAACACGTACTCAACCAAGCCTTGACAGATTTTAAGGTTGGTATGTCGTTTCCAATGAGTAGTGTGTCATCTACATACAAAACCAGTAATACGATTAAGCTCCCACTAACCTTCTTGTAAACACAAGGCTCATCCTCATTTCTAATGAAGCCAAACTCACGGACGGCATCATTAAAATGGATGTTCCAGCTTCGAGAAGCTTGCTTGAGTCCATAAATGGATCTCTAAGCTTACATACTTTTCCAAAGATTCTCTGGAGTGCAAAACCTTCGAGTTGTGTCATATACACATCCTCTTCAAGTTTTCCATTTAGGAAAGCGGTTTTGACATCCATTTGCCGATTTCATAGTCATAGTAAGTCGCAATAGCAAGCAAAATCCGAATGGACTTGAACATAACTACAGTGGGAAAAAGTCTCGCCATAGTCAATACCATGAATTTGTTTGAAACCTTTCGCGACCAGCCGCCCCTTGTACGCTTTGTACATTCCCTTCCATGTCGGTTTTAATCTTAAAAACCCATTTGCACCCTATGAGAGTTACCCCTTCAGTGGATCAACCAAGATCCGTGACTTGGTTTGTGTACATGGAGTCCATTTCAAATCTCATGGCCTCAAGCCATTTCTCGAATCTGGGCTATTAATTGCCTCGCTTTGTAGGTTGAAGGTTCATCGTGATCCACAAACATAATCACCATGTTCGTTATGAAAAATCCAAATTTTTCCCGGGAGGTGGACGACGTAACTCTACTGCACTCTACGCAATTCTTGTGTTTCTTGAATCAAGGGCCGGCCGCACAACCTGCTTTGTGGCACTCGCCGCACAACAACTTGTGGAGTCTGGTCAATTTCCATCTCATCATTAGTGCTAGTTTGAGAGTCTGGAACTTCAGTAAGTTCTACGCTACTCCCACTCGTGTTTCTAGAAAGACTCCCGTGCGAGCAACAAACACTTTGTTCTCATTAGGGATATAAAAGTTGTTTCCTTTAGTTTCCTTAGGATAACCTACAAAAATGCACTTTTCAGATTTTGGAGCCAGCTTATCAGAAGCTGAGCGTTTTACAAAAGCTTCACAGCCCCAAATCTTGAGGAAAGACAAATTGGGACGCTTCCCAGTCCATAACTCGTATGGCGTCTTTGCAACCGATTTAGATGGAACACTGTTAAGTGATAAAGTCGCTGCCTCTAGTGCGTGTCCCCAAAAGGAATCGAGCGTGCTCGTGTGACTCATCATAGAACGAACCATATCTAATAAGGTTCTGCTCCTCCTTTCGTATACACCATTCCATTGTGGAGTAATCGGAGGAGAAAGTTGTGAAACGATTCCACAAGCTTTTAGATAGTCACTGCACTCTTGACTCAAGTATTCTCCTCCTCGATCGTATCGAAGAACCTTAATACTCTTGCCAAGTTGGTTTTCTACTTCTAGTTTAAACTCTTTAAACTTAGCAAATGCTTCGGATTTGTGTTTCATCAAGAACACATATCCATACCTACTGAAGTCATCAGTAAAGGTAATGAAGTAGAGGTAACCACCCCTTGCATGTATATTAAAAGGGTTGTTAGTAGTGCCCTAGGACCATTAGCACATGTTGTGCGTTTTATTATCTTTTGAGCATGTAATTGAATAAACTCATTAATTTAATTTAATGTTGATGTACCCGACTCGACCTCCTTGAGCCTTGCTCATACGATTCGGATTCGACATTGTTAATCACATCTTAACATATATCAAATTCAATTTGGTATGTGTATTTGTGAAAAACAGAAAAAGATCGTTTCTTTTATGTTTCTGTGATTATAACGTATAAACTGAATTTCGGTTAATCTGATTACATGTTTCTGGATATCATGATATGCATAAACTATTTTAATTTGATTAATATTGTATGAACTGATTAACCGTATGTCATTGATATGATTAAATACATAAACTGCTGTGAATTCGATTCTCAGAATCGCATAAATCGTTATGTTAATCGAAATTAAGCATAAACCGCTACGTTAATTTCGCCATTAAGCATAAATCAAGCTTCGTTAATCTGATTAACCATTACATAATCCGATTATGTATGTAAGGCGATTGTATCAATTAGGATTTTACTTGCCATAGCCGCATATTATGACTATGAGATATGGCAAATGGATGTTAAGATCGCGTCTTAACTGAAACCTTCTCGAGGATGTGTATATGACACAACCTCGAGGGGTTTGTTGATCCAACAAATCCTAGCAAAGTGTGTAAGCTTCAAAGGTCCATTTATGGATTGAAGCAAGCATCTCGAAGTCGAATCGCCGCTTGATGAACGTATTAAAGAATTCGGGTTTCATCAAAAACGAAGACGAGCCTTGTGTTTATAAGAAAGTAACTAATAATGCAAAGAGTGTTCCTTGTGCTTTACGTGACGACATCTTACCGATTGGAAATGACATCCCCACATTACAAAGCGTAAAAGCTTGGTTAGGGGAAGTGCTTTTCCATGAAAGACTTAGAGCGAGGCTACATACATTTTGGGGTATTAGAATCTATAGAGATAGATCTAACAAAATGATCGGGCCCTCGAGCTGCAGTGGATACATTGACAAGTGTATCGAAACGGTCTCAGCTTTGCAAGACTCCAAAAAGGGATTCTTGCCCATGTCACATGGCGTTAAACTCAGCAGTAACTCAAGGACCTTCCACAAGGGAGGACCAAGAGCGCATGAGTAAGATCCCATATGCTTCTGCCATTGGGTCTATTATGTACGCCATGATATGCACTCGCCTGCATGTCTCATTTGCTTTAAGTATGACTAGCGTATATCAATCGATCCCTCGTGAGTCACATTGACTCGCACAAGAGCATTCTTAAGTACTTGAGAAGGACTAAAGATATGTTCTTAGTTTACTGAGGTCGTAGCTGAAGTCCGGTAGTAAATGGTTACACGTACGCAAGCTTCCGCACCGACGTAGATGATTTTAGATCGCAGACTGGGTTTTGTGTTTTGTTTGAATGGAGGTGCCGTGAGCCGGAAGAGCTCAAAGCAAGAAACCGTGGCCGACTCTACAATGTGAGCCGAGTATCTAGTCGCTTCAAGCAGCTTAAAGAAGCTCGTTTGGATCGTGAAGTTTGTTGATGAACTAGGTGTCGTCCCCTAGCATTGCGAACCCAGCTGGACCTCTATTGTGATAGTACCGCGCCATTTCACAAGCTAAGGAACCTAGATCTCACCAACGATCCAAACACATTCTCAAAGCGCTTCCATCCGATCGTAGAGATCATCGAAAGAGAGACGTTAGTATTTGCAAAGTTCATACAGCACGACAACATTGCAGCATCCATTGACCAAGCCACTCCCACAAACTCTAAACATGAGAGTCATACTAGGTCAATGGGTTTAAGGATCATGTATGATTGGACCTAGGCAAGTGGGAGATTGTTAGTAGTGCCCTAGGACCATTAGCACATGTTGTGCGTTTTATTATCTTTTGAGCATGTAATTGAATAGTTAATTACGCTTTTGATTATCAAATGTGTGATTTGATAGTAAAACTCATTAGCTTATGTAATTACTATTCTAGAAGTCCCTAGTTTTATGTAATGCTTATTTACTATGAAATAAAAACTAGTATGATTGTTGATTGATGATCTTGTTTTACCGATCATGTGTAATGGATACAAATCACATCATAGATGCAATATATAGGGATACATTGTATCGACGTGATCCGCTTGAGAAGTAATACTTCATGGTCTTAAGTCATAAGTATTACTCGTCAATACTATTTTAGAATCCTTAGACCTTATGTCTTCATTGATTCTAGTATGAATGGAGCCACGCTTTTGACTCACTGGACGCTACTTGTAACAGAGTAATCAATACTGACCGATGATCGGATGTAGTGTCCTATCATAGCTTGAATGTGAGAGACATTGTAAGGAATTTGTCCTCTCTATTATTAGAGAGAGATATCCATGGGCCCCTCGATAGGGAAAGACTGCTTTAAATGCATGGTCATGGCTCAAATGTATTTGATAAAGTTGTTATCAAATGCTATTTGTCGAAACAGATCTACCCGGAGATCGAGCATAAATACAATTAAGCTTAATAAGGGTGACGACCACCATGCCTTATGCTTAATTAGGATATCGCGAGACAAAGGGATTAAATAGTGGATTGACAATAGGTTCCGTTGTAAATTCATTCACCTCGGGGTAGTCACAATGTCCTCGCTAGGGGCCGCTAGGACTTATGAACTCACACTACTACTAAGTGTGTTTTCATTGCCATTGTGATATGAACCTACTGTGGTCACACGCATAGACGAGCTAACAAGCTTTCATGTCCGCATTCAATGAATCTAGAATGTGTCTAGGTTCATTGTATCTCGACATTTGTTTTTTCCGAAAATAATAAAGTGTTTATTATTCGAATTAGAGATAAGGGCAATTTTGGTATTTAACTAAAGTCGGGATTAAGTGGGAGTTGTTATCCGATAAAGACTCCCACTACCAGCCAGAAGTCTAGGGACGTGGGAGTCGTAGTCTCCCACAGCCCTGAGAGAAGTTGAGTAGACGCGGGAGTTGTTCTGGGAACAAACTCCCACACTCTATATAACATCTCTTAGACGAAACCCCTAGGCAACTAAGTCATTCAAATTAAATTAAACAAGTAACCCGAAATCAGATTTCGGATTTTCTCACCTCTCCCTTTTCTCTCTAATTCCCGATCTCGTAAAGACGAAGAGCTAGCAATCACCGCTTGTTTCGTCGCGTGGATACCGGGTAGAGGGGAAATTCCGCAGCGGAATTCCGCTAGTGAAAAGAAAGCTTCCAAGAATCGCTATCCTCCATTCAAGAAGTAGTTTCTTGAATCCGAAAATTGTAAGTTTTTACCGCTGTTTTTCGATTCGTTTTGTATGAGCGGATCCTTCAGGGAGGATCCATGGGTGTTTGGAACGAGTTTCCGCCCATGAATCCCTTCAAGGGTCACATACATCACTATGTATTAGTCCTAATAAAACATCGGCTCTCTCACCTAGCTTAGTGAAAGGTGATGCTGTCATCTTACCCAACAAACAAGATTCGCATCGATCATAAGACTCAAGTCAAATTATTCCAATAGCCCATCTTTACGGGAGTTTGATACGCGATCTTCGCTTTATGTGGCCTAAGCGACAATGCCGAGAGGTATGTCGGATTAGAATCATTAGTCTTGATCCTTTTGGTATTTATATTTAAAATTGGCATATCAAGATCTAAAACATATAGACCATTAATCAAAGAGGCGTTTGCATAAAACATATTATCTAGAAATAACGACAATCGTTGGTTTTTGATCGAAATCTCAAAACCTTTCTTGTCCAAACAAGAAACTGAAATAATATTCTTAATTAAACTAGGTACATAGAAACGGTTTTCTAAACTCCAAAACAAGCCCCTCGAAGGCAAAGTAAAAGTACAAGTCCCTACAGCTAGTGGTCGCAACACGTGCTCTGCTGCCAACTCGTAGTTCCACTTCACCCTTTGCCAACTCTCTACTCCTTTGCAGTCCCCTCGCACATTAGTACAAATGTGAGAACCACATCCGGTATCAAATACCCAAGAAGTAGTTGTATTTAAATTGATATCAATCCTATTAATATCTACAACACAAATACCCTGAGCCCGTAGCAACATTTGCTTTCTCCTTTTCCACCTTTTTTCCCGCAAGATAGCTTTTTGCAGCTTCTTTTTGCAAATGGACCCTTCTCACCACAATGATGACAGATAGAGTCCTTGGCTACACCACCCTTAGGTTTCAGCAGGCATTGTTGAAAGTGGCTTGCTTTCCTCGCTTACCTTTCGGCTTTGCCTTTCGATCTCACAAAACCTTTCGCTTTTGCCCTTTGCACCATCAAGCATGGTGTCGGGCTTGACTTGCCTATTTCCTTCTCGGCACTCCTCAGAGATGTTCAACAACTCAGCAATGGCTTGTCAATTTCATTCACGTGATAATTCGTAATGAACCGACCGTATGATTCGTGCAACGATTGCAAGATCAAATCAGCCGACAGCTCTTGTCCCAAAGGAAATCCCCAGCTTTTCAAGGTTCTCGACATAACCTATCATTTTAAGGACGTGAGTTCCTACCGCATTCCTTCGTACATTTTGCACCGAAAAAGAGATTTTGATACATCGAATCTCTCCCGGCGTGCTTTCGCCTCGATATAGTTGCTTCAGTGAGCCAAAGATCTCATAAGACCCCATGTCCTCATGTTGCTTCAAGCTCGTAGTTCATGGTGACAAGCATGAGGCTAGACACATCTAAAGCATCACTAACATGCTTCTGATAAGCATTTCTTTCAGCGGTCGAAGCGCGAGCCTCTGGTGTAGCAGGAATAGCCTGTTCTAGAACATATAGCTTTCTTTCATGCTTGAGAACGATTCTCAAGTTCCTGAACCAGTCGAGGAAGTTAACTCCCTCTAATTTGTCTTTCTCAAGGACAGAACGCAGTGATAGTGTTTGGTTTGAATTTTCCATTTTTCTACAACAAAATACATATGCAAAGTAAGTACCGTAAAAAATCATTATTAGGTCTTTATCTTTTTAATGATTTCTCCCACTATTTTCTTCGAGTGAATAACCCTCATTATCAACTAGGAAAGTTCGTTAACTTTCTAGCGGGCCAAGATCCATATTTCACCTCGCTTTCGAGTCGCCTTTGGCCGATCGCCCAAAACTTGGTTCTTTAGGTAGGCAACGCTTGCCAATTACATCAAATTATGTAATTCTTGGTTAGTTGAGTGAATAACATTTATTCAAGCGTATCATTATACACTTTTCTCAACTCTTTTGCCTCTAGATCCTCAATCCATTTATCGAGATAATCCAGCTAACTAGGACCCTAAGTTTTAGCCGATGGATATCACAACTTATCCTTCGCGCCTCACCCGATAGACACCTATGCACAGCCTTTGGCATGTCCCATACTAATGTCGATCTAGGCCTTGACGAGGGCCAAACTAAGGAAGGCACTAATTAATATTTAATTGAGGGGTTTTTGTTTTTAACAATCTCACCGTAAAAGCATAAATAAAACAGCTTTATGCTTATATACATATGCATCCAATACATAAAAGTAAAATGCAATAGTAATCGCCATATCCTATTCGGTTTTTCCAAGCCAATGGAAAAACTCGTGAAGTCGACCTAAGGGTGTGAAAAGAAAATACTCTATTCTACACCGTCTTGACCTTCAGGTGGTTGCCTCCAAATCTTCACAGCTGTACCTTCTCCTAATCTAGAATTACAAAATTCTAAGGAAACCTCGAGTTACATTCGAGGGGATTTGTTGAGAAGAAAATTACAACTTTTGAATAATAAAATAGGCACGATACGCAGATCGTATTATCAAATTAAACCAACAGGGTAAAGGAGACTACTATGCATCATGCTCAATTAACATAACAATTTATGAAAAATAATGAGCAACCAAAGAAACGTAACATTTCATATTCTCGTCGAGCTTTCGGGTTGACCGACCACCAAGCTCGGTCGATCAAGACCAACTCGCTGATCCAAACCAAATATCGAGTAGCCTGTTTACTTTCGGGCCGACCGAACCGAGTCCCTGGCCGACCAAGCGGCTAGAAATCGAGAGTTTTTCCAGCTTTTTGAATGACTTCTAAACTGGAAAATCTCGATTCTCATACATTCAAAATGATGAAAAACATGTCGTACATCATATACAACATTTCTAGCAATCCTAAGGCATGCAAAACATAGATTCATAATCCATATTCTAATACTATAGCACAATAAGTCTATAGGGGTACTCATGAGTGGCTCGATACCACCGTTAGAGGAATAACCGGGTCAAAAATAGCTTAGTGCAAAGTGGAAATAAAGTGACCCGCCTCTATCAGGATCTTTCACGAGTAAGAACCTAAGACTATGGGATAGTATTATACCTTTAGAAGTGTTAGGATAGCTGAAACGGTTTCAGCTGCAGTTTGTTGTCACGAACGGAACGCCACCAACGCAGCTCCGTCTCTCCCAAAGATCCACTCGATCTTCCTGGGGATGGTCTTCTACCGCTTGGTGCTAGCCAATGCTCGTAGAAGTCTTGAAGACTCTCTTCAAGATGGAGTATGAAGTATGACCTTCTTGGAAGAACAAGAAAACAGTTTTTCTTTTCTTACTCAATGTTCTCTCTTTTTCTCTCTTCTCTAAGCACTCATAAAGCTGGAGAAAACTACTTGGAATGCATAGAGAAAATCAGTATTTTCCCTAGTCATTCATAGGATAGAGGGGAGAGTGAAAGGGGAAAGTGGGAGATCATGGAGGAAACCACTCTTCCACTTTCTCTACCATTTCAACCACCTTTCTAAGAGATAAAAGGGCTGGAAAATATATCCAAATGTCCAGCCATAAGGTCGGTCCAAATGGGTTGGTCGGCCCAATCATATTGGTCGGCCTAACTCCGATTAAGGGCACAATCCAATCCCGGCCCGGCCCAATCGTATTGGCGCACCTTAGATTAAATGTACTCCAACAATAAGTACTACTTCCTCAGTACTATTTTGGAATACTTAGACCTTATGTCTCCATTGATTCTAGCATGAATGTAGCCACATTTTGACTCAGATAGACGTTACTTTTAATCGAGTAATCAATACGACTGATGATCGGATGTAGTGTCCTATCATGGCTTGAATGTGAGAGACATTGTAAGGAATTTGTCCCTCTCTGTTAGAGAGAGATATCCATGGGCCCCTCGATAGGGAAAAACGGTTTAAATGCATGGTTGTGCTCAAATGTATTTGACAAATTGGTTATCAAATACTATTTGTTAGAACAGTCTACCCAGAGATCAAGCATAAATACAATTAAGTTTAATAACGGTGACGACTACCATGCCTTATGCTTAATTAGGATATCGCGAGACAAGGGGATTACATAGTGGATTGATATTAGGTTCCACCTTAAATTCATTCACTTTGGGTAGTTATAATGTATTGCTAGGGACCACTTGTAATTTATGAACTCACACTACTACTAAGTGTGTTTTCATTGCCATTGTGATATGAACCTACAGGATCACACGCATAGATGAGTTAACGAGCTTCAATTCCAGATTCAATGAATCTAGAATGTGTCTAGGTTCATTATATCTGACATTTATTTTCTAAAAATAATAAAACATTATTATTTGAATTATAGATTAAAGATGGACATTTTCGGTATTTGGCTATAGCTGGGATTACGTGGGAGTGATTATGCGATAAAGACTCCCGCTACCAACAGAAGTCTAGGGGACGTGGGAGTTATAGACTCTAATTACCGGAAGAGGTTGAGGACGTAGGAGTTGGTTCTGGGAACCAACTCTCACATCATATATAAACCTCTTTTGGCCAAAACCCTAGTAAACTAATGCTTGAGCCGCAATAAACCAAAATTCTCCCGAAATCAGATTTCTTGAATTTTGCCCTTATCTTCTTTTCTATATTCCCGAAACTCATAATCGAAGAGCTAGCACTCGCTGCTCGTTTCATCGCGTGGATACCGGTAGAAAGCAATTCCGCAAGGGAAGGCTTTTGGTGGCAGCAGCACATATCCGATCGACAACATCTTTAGCCGAAAAATGTAAGTAATTTTTCGCTGTTTTCGATTCGTTTTGGTATGAGCGGATCCTTCAGGGGAGGACTCATGGGTATTTAGAACAAGTTCCTGCCCATGAATCCCTTCACTTATACCCAATGAGGAAGTAGTAGTAGACAAGTTGATCTCAATAAAATAATACATGTGCCAGAAGCAACGTTTGATCCATTTTCAATATTTTTACCAACAAGATAACTCGGGCAGTTTCTCTTCCAGTGTCCTTTCTTTCCATAATGGAAACAATTTCCATCCTTAGCCACAACGCCCTTGGACTTCAGTGCGTTTTTTCATAATGGTTTGGTTTGTCCGAAGACTTTCCGTTAGGCTTATCAAAAGCCTTGCCACTGTTGTTGTTGACCAGGTAAATGGCTTTGGACTTGCCTATTTCCTTCTCGATAGTCCTCAACAGGTTCAACAATTCTGGGAGAGGTTTGTCTATCTCATTCATGTTGTAGTTTAATACAACCTGACTGAATGAATCATGCAACGACTGCAGAATCAAATCAGTGGATAGCTCTTAGCCGAAAGGAAATCCCAGTTTTTTTATGTTCTCAATATGGCCTATCATCTTCAGAACGTGAGTTCCGACTAGTGTTCCCTCTGCTATTTTGCACTGAAAAGAGATTTTGACACATCAGATCTTTCCTGGCAGGCTTGACCTTGAAAAATATTAATCATATCGAAAGCTCCCATTTCCTCATGTTGCTTCTGATGCTCAGAGATCATGGTTACTAACATAACACTAGAAGTGCTTACGATAAGCATTTATTTCAGCGGTCAGAGCCCCTGTGACTAGTGGATCAGGAATTTGTTCGTCGAGAACATACAACTTTTTCTCGTGCTTGAGAGCGATTCTCAAGTTCATATACCACTCGAGGAAGTTTCCTCCCTCAAGTTTGTCCTTCTCAAGGACGGATCACAATGATAATGAGTTTGATGCGACAATTACATTTACCATTTTATCTACAGAGAAGAATTTGCAAAGTTTTAGTTTTCATATTTTAAAATAATTAAAAGGACTTTATTTAATGATTCTCCCACTGTTTTCTTCAAATGAATAACCCTCAAGTACTCATTCGGAAAGTTCAAAACTTTCAAGTAGGACCAAGCTTCATATTTCATAATTCTCAAGACAGCATTTACTGAGGGTAATCGTTACCTACTTAACCAACCAACGGTCACATAATTCTCAAAACTTTCTAGTAGGACCAAGATGGTAGAGAGAATAATTTTTCATCTTGAATGTGTATATGTGCCGGTTTTGACCTGGTCCAAATGGTGCCAATCGAACACCCAATCCATTTGAGCCTTCCCAATCCAATTGAGCACCTATATCAAATGTAAACTCCATGCAAGATGTGGTTATCTATATTTCATTACTTTTACTGACGATTTCAGTCGTTTTGGATACGTATTTATTATGAAATACAAGTCTGAAGCCTTTGAAAATTTCAAAGACTACAATAATGAAGTAGAAAACAAGCTTGTCAAAAGTATTAAGATGCTTCGATCCGATCGAGGTGGGGAATACTTCAGTCAAGAATTTCGTGACTATCTAAAAGAGTTGTGGAATTATTTCACAAACTTTCTCCTTCGGCTACTCCTTAATGGAATGGTGTATCCGAAAGAAGAAATCGAACTCTATTAGATATTGTTTGATCAATGATGAGTCACGCAAGCCTTCCAAAATCCTTTAGGGGATTTGCTTTAGAAACAACAGCTTTAACACTAAACAAAGTTCCATCTAAATCTGTTGAAATGAACCATATTAGATATGTACTGATAGGTGTCCTAGTGTGTCTTTCTTAAAGATTTGGGGTTCTGAGGCGTTTGTGAAATGTTCAACTTTGGACAAGCTCAGCCCAAAGTCAGTCAAGTGCACATTGTAGGGTACCCTAAGGAAACTAAATGGTACTACTTCTACATCCCAAACGAGAACAAAGTGTTTGTTGCTCGTAACAGAGTTTTTCTAAAAGATGAATTTCTTTCTTGGAAAATAAGTAGGAGCCACGTGGAACTTAATGAAATTTCACAACTTGGTGAAGTTCCAGGCACAAGTGACCATGTGGAATTGGAACAAGCTACACAAGCTGTTGTGGAGCTAGTTCCAGAAACACAAGAATTTCTTAGGTCTAGTAGAGTTCGTCGATCACCCGAAAAATTTAATATTTTCATAACAGAACATGGAGATGTTATGTTTAATGATCGTGATGAACGTACAACCTACAAATAAGGTTCAAGAATATGTAATCGACGTTTTGACGAAGCCGTATGCAAGTTCGATTTTATCAAGAATGTTGATGAACCTTGTGTTTATAAGAAGTTTAGTGGAAACTTGGTGGTATTTCTTGTTTTGTATGTAAATGACATACTACTCAAAAGGAATGGCATTCCAATCTTGGAATCTGTAAAGGTCTGGTTGGGGCAATGTTTTTCTATGAAGGACTCAGGTGAAGTAAGCTTCATCTCAGGAATCAAGATCTATAGAGATAGATCATGTAGACTTCTTGGCCTAAGTCAGAGTACTTATATAGACAAAGTGCTATATTGGTTTAGCATGCCAGAGTCTAAAAAGGGTCGTTGTCCTATATCACTTAGTACAATTCTTTCAAGACAGTGTGCTAATACACTGTACGAGAAAGAACGCATGAGTGAGATTCCATATGCTTCGGAAATTGGTTCTATGATGTATACCATATTGTGTACTCTCCCAGATGTCTCGTATGCTTTGAGTATAATGAGTAGATACCCGTCAACATACGGTGAACGTCACTGGATAGCCGTCAAGAACTTCCATAATTACTTGCGAAGGACTAAGGACACGTTCCTAATCTATGGTGGGGAAGACGAGCTCATTGTAATGTTTACTACAATCAAAGACGAGTATATAACTACATTAGATGATGCTTAGAAGATTTGGATCCGAAAGTTGATTTAATGAACTTGGTGTGGTATACTTAGCATTTCGAATGTCGAATGTGATTGATCTCTATTGTGAATGGAACCATTTATCAAAGGAACCACGGTCTCACCAAAGGTCCAAACATATACTGTGGCGGTATCACCTGATCTGTGAGATCATTGATAGAGGAGATGTGAAGATCTGCAAAGTACATACAGACGATAACACGGCCGGCCCACTGACAAAGCCTATGACACAGCAACAACATCGCAATACTTGTGGCATGGGTATTAGATACCAGGAGAATTGTTCTAAGAGATAGTTCTTATGTACATTATACACTAAAAGGTAAAGTTGTTGTCTTTCGTTAAAGTGGGGGATTGTTGTATTATTTTCATGCGATGCAATATTAAAGGCATGAATTCCATCATTAGTGTTTTAATTACGGTTGTGCAAATGTAATAAAACATAATATCGTCCCTAGAATATTTATGTAATTGTTACATTGAACTATTCTAAAATGTCCCTAGTCAATCATTATTGTGGAATTTTGAGGACAACAATAATGTGTGAAGACTAGTATGTGTTGTTATTAAATATGTGATATTAAGTCAAACACATTGGCATTTGATACTGGACTTACCTGCTTACAAGAACATTTCATATATTGTTGTATAAATGTCAACAATTTCTTATAATGATTTTGTTTGCACCTAAATCCTTCGACTTGAGATCACACAAGATTTCCTGCTTGGCTAATGGTATGCTTTGATGGTGTCAAACACCGTCTGTAACTAGATGGGCTATAAAGGCATTTGTTGGGTGTATTTATAAACCATGTCAGGATGAGGTGTAATAGATAGAGGATTTGTCCCTCCTATATAACATGAGTGATATCTTGGGCCCCTTCATTGAGTGAGACTAATTCATGTCCATGAACAAGTGAATTAATGTCATTTGATTAGTCTACTCAGGAATCAAGAAACTGACTGATTAGACTATACAAGTTTTACATACTCTGTGAATTGTGTTCAATCTAGATATCGAGGACAAATGGATTAGGGGCAAAAGATCACATCGTGGTTACTTGAATCACCGTGACTATTTGTGAATTGGGAGTAATGATGTGTTGCAAGATACCTCTCATTAATTTTGACAATTGTTGTCATGGCCAACATAGCAAATACCTAAAGGGTCGTACACTATAATCAACTGGATTAGGCTTGTTGAAGTTTACATTTGATATAGGTGCACAATTCGATTGGGAAGGCTAAATTGGGGCGTTCGATTGGATTGGGCAAAATCGGACCCGATCGACCGAGAGCTGTCTCTGGTCGACCAAACCAATTTTTCACTCCGGTCCGGTCAACCATTTCTCCGATCGACTAGGCTAGTTAGACCAGGTTAAAACTAGCACATGTCTTGTGTGAGAGTGTGTGTGTGAGTAGTGGGAGAGAATAGTTGGGAAGTAGAGTTAGGGGTGATTCCACTAACAACATAAGAGGATGAATGCTCATCATTCTACACATTCTCTAGTTGTTGTTTTTCTCTCTATTCTTTCTACTTCCTAGCCGAAAAAAGTGAAAGAAAAATCTGATTTTTTATCTCACTTTTACACTCTCAAGAACAATTAAAAGAGAAGAAAAATACGATTTTTCATCTCTTTGATTTCCAGTTTTTCCTAAGTAATTTATACTTTGGGGATTCCGAGAAAGTTTTTCCAAATGTCGTAGTTCTTGTACTAGCTTCTGAAACACGGAGTAACAAACTCAGAGGTTGGTGTGTGGATACCAGTAGAGAGATGCGTCTGAAGGCTGTTGTTGGTGGTTCTTAGTAGCAGAATCCGGGCAACGTCGATTAGATCGACATAAAGGTATAATTCCTAAAACAGGGTTTTGGTTCTTTCTCGTGAGTAGATCCTCTAAAGGAACGTAATCCCGCGCTGTTTATTTCCTCTATGTTTTGGGGAATAGAAATTTTTCCTTGACAACTAATAGTCGAAATAGGGTGTATCTTTAAAATATTGGCCATGTTCGTTCAAGAGGAATATTTTGACCCATGATCGTATCAATGGGCCTTCCCTAAGCTGGGCTAATAGCTTGGGGTTGTTAATAGTTGTTTTAGAATCGGGATAGAGTAGTTGAGCTCGGGTTGTGTGGAATTGTGTGTGTCTTGCATGAACCATATTCGTAGTATCTGATCTTGTGTATGTAAATCTGCTATGTTACGAGTAAATCATGGTGCTCGTAACAAAATTATGATGTATAAGTGTTAAGATATGAAGAGTATAATTCATTGCATTATTTGTTCTTGTTTTGGTCTTTTATTGATATGTGGATAAACCCAAGTCTGCATTTTGGGCATTGGAGTTTGAAATTCATAAATGAGATTTTACTTCACAAAATTACACTATTTTTGGTCTGTTATGAATCTATCGTCCTTAGCAAAGTACTGGACCAATCGAACGAGTGAATGCCTTATTTCGGTCGACTATGGTGTTTCACCACTCGACCAGGGCTACTTCAGAAAGGCTTCGGTCAATCGACATGTTTTGTATGTCGCCCAGACTTTTTTTCAAAGCTTCTGTCCGGATCTCGGACGACCGGACCTCTTGTCTAGTCGTCCGAAGGGGCATTTTGGTCCACTTCGAGTTCTATTTTGTTCTGATTTCTATTCAAGCCTTTTGTAATGCATGTTAAGAGTATTGTAAAGGTTTTGTGATGTGTTCAAGTCAAGTTAAATTATGCATGGTTTCACACAGACTGTTTTGGGAAGTCGAGAAAGTGTTTTGAGTCTTATTTGACATTTCATCCCAAAGGTGTTTATGCTTATTTGACATCTCATCCTCCTTTAAAAAAAAATGTGTCGATGGTTACTGCGCTTCATAGCTCATTCCTTAACTTTTCTTTCTTTGCAGATGCTGATGTGTATGACGATGTTTGTGATGGGGACTATGAAGAGTGAACTGATAACAAATCTTTTATCATAAGTTAAACATTTAGTTTCCTTTAATAGTTGAACTCTGTCATTTCATATGTAAGAACGAGTTTCCCTTTTCAGTACGTTGAACTCTGATGTAAGGCGTTTAGTTTCCTTTTAATAAAGATATCACTTGGAAGTTATTATTTTTCCTTTGGGTTCGGTAGCTCTTCGAAGAATGAGGTGCTGCCATGTTACCTCCCTGTTACAGAGTGTGACATATACAAAGTAGGCAAGAATTTCAGTTTTATAAATTCGTCGTAATCCTTGGAAATTTTGCAAGTGCTTTTAGGAGAAACTTGAACTAGAAATTTAAAACTAGTAAAATTTTAAATTACCCAATCTACGCAAATTCATCGCAAAATTGGATTTTTGGTGAAATTCGGATCACATCACTTGTTGGCTTGCTTTTCATCTTTCAACTCTTATAGCCAACTTGTGTAAGTTATTTTGGAAGTTATATGTGTTATAAATGTTTATGTCTTCAATTGGTATCACATATACTCTCCCTTAATAACTTTGAGATCATTTTCTTCATTTTCTTATCCATTGTGATCTCATAATGGTTTTTGGTTAGTATCACTTTAAAAGTTGCTACACTCTTTTAGCTAACCATTAACTTGTTAGAGGAATGTACTCAAAGTGTTTTCTTACACTTCCTCTACTTCTTTTGGTTGTGATACATGTGCTTATCTTATGAATTCATGGTATCACTTCCACTAGTACTTTGTTAGCTATATTTTCAAACGTGTTTTACAATTGGCTATATTTACTATTGGTATCATGTTTTACAATGGGTCAATTGGTATCAAACTTGGTTTTATCTCAAATAGCTAACATCGTATGTTTGATAAACGGGGAGATTGTACTTTAAGGTTTATTCCCTATCTCCTTTGTTTTTAGCTTAGGTTGATATTCTTTTTGAGCCATACATGACCATCTTTTGGATTTATGTGTTATTATGGACTCCTTGTTTTTTTAGAAATCAACCAAGCTTATTCATAAGTAATCCTTCTTCATAATTATTTTTGGTCTTTAGGATTGATCTTTTGGTTCTTATTTTATCAATCTACAAGACCATCAAGTTGTTTCCATGGTTTTTAAGTTTGTCTTTATATGGGGAGGATTATTAAATTTCATCAAGCTTCTCCTAAATTAATATTTACTTTTCATTGATATACTTTTCTTATTGGCGCTCTGATATCCCTTTTTGATTTTGACAAAAAGAGGGAGAGATTTTAGTGTTGCAAATGTGCCAAGAGAAGTTATTTACAAAAGGAGAAAGTGTGACAACCCTACCCTCTCGGGCTGGGAATGTCGCGTGCCTCTCGGCACTGGGTTCTATCTTTTACAACCGCCAAGGCTCTAAACAAACATTCTACTACAAAAAAAAAAATATATCCACATGATTACAATGAAATTCAATAAAATGCACGACTAAAATCCATTTATCCAGATTGCTAATCCCAAGCTTCCGCAGCGCACTCTGATACCCAAATGTTCACAATCTTCAAATACCTGTGGAGGGGAAAACATTTGGAAAACGTGAGCCGAAACTCAATGAGGTCCGTGCCAGTGGTGCGTATGTCTTTTAAAACCATTTTCCTTCCAAAGTACTTTATTTTCATAAAATAGTTCGCACAATGAGAAAACCACATATATATTGATTATAATAAGGGGCCTGATTTTCTAAACAATTTTCCGGGACTGTCGATGTGAAATTGACATAGGCATGACAATAAGAGCAGATCAAATTCAAACGGGCCCCCAAATACAGAAGTTCAAAGTTAGGACTCTAGAGGTGTCTCACACCCTCTGGTGTAGCACTTAGCTCCTTTCGATTAAATAATTGGGCCCGATATAATAAACTTATAGTCTTATCATACCATGTCAATATTCAGAAGATAAATCCGTATCAAATTTATTCAAATTTACCATTTCCAATGCAATAAGATAATATTTCAAAACAGTGCCCCTATACAGAAAAATATTTCATGGTGACAAGAAAAATGTAATCAGTGCATGTCATGAGAGGATCCATGTCATGAGTGCAATGAACAAATGAACAAATGAACACACAATACATATATAATTTTGTAAAAGGATTTAGGAACACTCACCTCTTAAGTTCAGGTTTTGTTTTTGATACCATAGGAAATATTTAGATACTCTTCACCAATCCTCGATAAACTATCTTCAGTCTTGATGTCTCAAATTATCCAAATTCCATATTCATAGAAGAGATCCAAATAATATATATCCATAAATTCCTATTAGTCTCAACCAAACTCCAAATTGTATCAACTTATAGAGTTCATATTGATGTTTTATCATAGGAAAATCGTGCATGAATTTAAAGACTAGAGATGGAAGAAAATTCATGGTACTGTATGAATGATCATTTGGCATAATCAATAAGATAACTCCTTTGAATATTTTAAGCAAAGGCAGTAGAATTAATGAAAAAGGAAACAAGAGAAAGTGAGAGTTTCAGCAAGGTGGGAACTAGTGGAAAATACATGTGCAAATGTGAAGCTAAATGATATATATATAAGAAGAATATCATTAGATGATATTTTATAGCTGATGGGTGACTCACTTAAGAGTTGATACGTGTTGGAACACGAAGAAAATGGTGGAAATAAGAGTAAGTAGGAGGTGGTTCACAGAGTAGAAAGTTAATGGCTAGTGGCGCAAGAAACTTATTGCCCTACTAAAACCTATATATATATATCATACAAAATGACCGTCTCATTTTTTTATTTTTTTTTCATCCCTTTTTATTTTTTTATTCCTAATGAAAATTACATGCTTACGGGACGGGTTGTTACAGAAAGCTTAGAACTTGCAAAATGGGAGAGATAAGGGATTCTGTAATATAGGGGGAGTAGAATTTTTTTTTGAGAAAACTTCTACTTGTCTGGATCCTTAATATCCTTATCTCATGCATACATTTGGTATCTTATTTTTGCATATTATTCCCATTTGCATCAATGTTTTGTCATCATCAAAAAGGGGGAGATTGTTAGCCCGAAGGGCAAAATATTCTATGTTGTTTTGATGATAACAAACCATTGATAGTTCTGAAGGGATTCATGGGCGGAAACTCGTTCCAAACACCCATGAGTCCTCCCCTGAAGGATCCGCTCATACGAAACCGAACCGAAAACAGCGATAAAGAACTTACATGTTTCGGATTCAAGAAGCTACTTTTGAATGGAGGATGACGCTTTCTGATCGGGATGTTGCTACCGATTGATCTCCCTTTGCGGAAAGTCCCTCTACCGGTATCCACGCGACGAAACGGGCAGCGATTGCTAGCTCTTCGTCTTTTCTGAATTTCGGGAATTAGAGAGAAAGGGAGAGGCAGGAGAGAAAACAGTTTTCTAACTCCTATGTAATTTCGGCTGAAAAGTGTTAGTACTCTAGGGTTTCGGCCAAGAAATCATTATATAGGGTGTGAGAGTTTGTTCCCATAACCAACTCTCACATCCCCAACTCCTCTCGGCAGTGGGAGTCTCTAACTCCCACGTTCCCTAGAATTACTCGCAGTGGGAGTCCTTATCTGATAATAACTCCCACGTAATTCCAAACTATAGGTAAAATACCGAAATTGCCCCCTATCTCTAATTCGAATAATAAACACTTTATTATTTTCAGAAAGACAAATGTCGATACAATGAACCTAGACACATTCTAGATTCATTGAATCTGACATAAAGCTCGTTAGCTCGCTCTATGCGTGTGACCCCCGTAGGTTCATCTCACAATGGCAATGAAAACACACTTAGTAGTAGTGTGAGTCCATAAATCACAAGCGGTCCCTAGCAGGGACATTGTGACTACCCAAAGTGAATGAATATACAACGGAACCCTAATATCAATCCACTATTTAATCCCTTTGTCTCGCGATATCCTAATTAAGCATAAGGCATGGTGGTCGCCACCCTTATTAAGCTTAATTGTATTTATGCTCGATCTCCGTGTAGACTGCTTTCGACAAATAGCATTTGATAACCACTTTATCAAATACATTTGAGCACGGCCATGCATTTAAAACAGTCTTTTCCCTATCGAGGGGCCCATGGATATCTCTCTCAATAATAGAGAGGGACAAATTCCTTACAATGTCTCTCACATTCAAGCTATGATAGGACACTACATCCGATCTCGGCCAGTATTGATTACTCACTACAAGTAACGTCCGATTGAGTCAAAACGTGGCTCCATTCATACTAGAATCAATGAAGACATAAGGTCTAAGGATTCTAAAATAGTATTGATGAAGTAATACTTATGACTTAAGACCATGAAGTATTACTTCTCGACGGATCACGTCCCAATACAATGTATCCCTATATATTGCATCTATGATGTGATTTGTATCCATTACACATGATCAGTAAAACAAGATCATCAATCAACAATCATACTAGTTTTATTTCATAGTAATTAAGCATTACATAAAACTAGGGACTACTAGAATAGTAATTACATAAGCTAATGAGTTTTACTATCAAATCACACATTTGATAATCAAAAGCAAAATTAACTATTCAATTACATGCTCAAAAGATAACAAAACGCACAACATGTGCTAATGGTCCTAGGGCACTACTAACAAGTTCTAATGTTTGTGTGAGCATGTTCTTTGAAATAGGATCCTTAGCACTCACATCGACATTGATGAAAATGGTAAGTTAGCTTCTTGTGTAAACTAAGGTATGTATATTACACACAAGAATGCTATTATATGGAAGGAAGGAGGCAAGGAGGTTGGTTGGGAAATAGGGCTCTTCAAAGAGTCCCTAATGTATATGGCATAAGAACTTAACTTGCTAGTGCTTATGTTTCTCGTTCTATCTTGGTTTATCTTATAAGCACTTAGCTTTACACTTAATTGTTCTTATATCCTTTTGCCATGCTTCCTTGTAGTTAAAATTGTCCATATCCTATCTAATTACATCAAAGTTTGTCATAGTCAAAAAGGGGGAGATTGTTAGCCCTAAGGGCGATCGAACTCGGTTTTTGATAATGGACAAACACTTGATGTTGTGTCTAATGTTTATATCTTTGTGATAGAATATCGGAACATATATTGGAAGCTCTAAGTACTTCAATCAAGCCATGATCAAGATTCAAAGTCGTATTATTCAAGGCTCATCTTTCAAGATTGAAGATTGAAGACTTAGGTTTGGTTAGATTAGCTTTGTCGTTATAAGTCTTTATCTTATATAGCTCTAACCAAAGCTCTCATGAACATAAGCTCTACACTCTAGTCTTGCATGCACACAAACACGTTTTCAAAAGGCTTAAGTTTCAAAATGATCTTTACATGTGTTCTTATCCAAAAAGCCTTTGATTTCATAGATAAGTCTTTTAGAAAAGTTTTCCAAGTGTTCTTACTTGTTACCTTTTAGGAAAACCTTTTTAGACTTTAAAAGAATTCAAAAGATTTCAAAACGTGTGAAAAATTAGCTTGGAAGTTCGGTCAACCGAGCACAAGCTCGGATCAACCGAGCAGAAACTGAGAGCATAGCAAAAATGGTTCGGTCGACCTAAGGCCCTGGTTCGGTCGACCGACCATGGGTGTAGTGGATCCGAAGTTGCCTTCGGTCAACCGAAGTTGCTCAGCGGTCAACCGAACTCTGCGAGAAACTAGCCGTTTTTTGACCATTAAAGAGTCGTTTTTCAGCCAAATTTGAAATGTATTTATACTCCAAAGCTAGAGAAACATTCCAAGACTTGCACATACATTTTACATTGATATCTTATCAAGTCTAAACACTTTCAAAGAAAAATACTCTTCATCTACATGATCTAAATCATTCAAGAGCAATCTTTCAAAAGCAAGACAAAGAGTGGAATTCATATGTTCTAAAGAGCAACAATTCTTGTACTTCAAAGGTATTAATCTTTCACTTAGAAGAGTGAATATTCTTTGTATTAAACATTCATTTCTCCCTTTCTTTGTGATTGGGTAATTGTTGTAAAAGTCCTACTTAGTGTGGGCAAGCTCTTAGTGAGTTTCTTGGTATTGTGGTTGTGTTTGTAAAACTCTTAGTGAGTTAGCCACAAGTGTAAAATCTTCTTAGTGAAGTTGTTGCAAATCCTTGGGTGCGGCTCAAGGTAGTGGATGTAGATTCTAAGTGAATCGAACCACTCTAAATCCTTTGTCTTGTTATTGGGTTTTACTTTGCTTTCAATCATCTTGCTTAAACTTACAATAGCATTGCAAAGAATCGAAAAAGTTGCCAAGATTAGTTAAAACCCAATTCACCCCCCCTCTTGTGTTTTACATAAAGGATATTACTTCTATCTTCCATCAGAGAACAAAGTGTTTGTTGCTCGTAATGGTTTATTCCTTGAAAGGGAATTTATTTCCAAAGAGGATAGTGGGAGTAACATCCATCTTGAGGAGATTCAAGATCCCCAAACAACATCTGAACCAACTTTAGAAGTTCAAGCAAGCTCACGTGCTGATACTGAGCTTCAATCTTTGACACAAGGCCCAAGAAGGTCGAGTCGGGTACATCAACAAACTCGAGAGATATGGATTTCTCGTGACTCGATGATCATCAAAGTTGAATTGATTGATCAAGATGAACCCACTACCTACAAAGAGGCAATTCGTAGTTCCGAGTCGATAAGTGGCTAGAAGCTATGAAGTCCGAGATGCAATCCATGTACGACAACCAAGTATGGACTTTGGTTGACCCACCCGAAAGGGTGCAAGGTCATTGATAACAAATGGTGTTATAAAAAGAAGACCGACATGGATGGTAATGTACACACTTTTTAAGTCACTGACTAGTAGTTAAAGGTTATAGACAAGTTCATGGTATTGACTATGACGAAACCTTTTCCCTCGTCGTGATGATAAAGTCAATTAGATTTTACTTGCCATAGCCGCATATTATGACTCATGAGATATGGCAAATGGATGTTAAGACTGCGTTTCTTAATGGAAACCTTCTCGAGGATGTGTATATGACACAACCTCGAAGGGGTTTGTTGATCCAACAAATCCTAGCAAAGTGTGTAAGCTTCAAAGGTCCATTTATGGATTGAAGCAAGCATCTCGAGTCTGGAATCGCCGCTTTGATGAACGTATTAAAGATTTCGGTTTCATCAAAAACGAAGACGAGCCTTGTGTTTATAAGAAAGTAACTAATAATGCAGTAGTGTTCCTTGTGCTTTATGTGGACGACATCTTGAAGGGATTCATGGGCAGAAACTCGTTCCAAACACCCATGGATCCTCCCTCGAGGATCCGCCATATGAAACGAATCGAAAATAGCGATAAAAACTTACATGTTTCGGATTCAAGAAGCTACTTGAATGGAGGATGACGTTTCTTGATCGGGCTTTCTTTTCACCAACGGAATTCCTTTGCGGAATTTCCCTCTACTCAGTATCCACGCCGACGAAACAAGCAAAGTGATTGCTAGATCTTCGCTCTTTCTCAAGTTCGGGAATTTAGAGAGAAAAGGGAGAGGTCGAGAAATCCCAAATCTAATTTCGGGTTACTTGTTTAATTTTGGTCGAATGACTTTTTTTCCTAGGGTTTCAGCTAAGAGATGTTATATAGAGTGTGGGAGTTTGTTCCCGTAACAACTCCCACGCCTACTCAACTTCTTCTACCGTGGGAGACTCGACTCCCACGTCCCCTAGACTCTGCCGGTAGTGGGAGTCTTTATCTGACAACAACTCCCACTTAATCCCAGACTTTAGTTAAATACCAAAATTGCTCCTTATCTCTAATTCGAATAATAAACACTTTATTATTTTCAGAAAAACACATGTCGATACAATGAACCTAGACACATTCTAGATTCATTGAATCTGACATGAAGCTTGTTAGCTCTGCCTATGCGTGTGACCCTCGTAGGTTCATATCACAATGGCAATGAAAACACACTTAGTAGTAGTGTGAGTTCATAAGTCACTAGCTGCCCCCTAGCAGGACATCGTGACTACCCAAGGTGAATGAATTTACAACGGAACCTATTGTCAATCCACTATTTAATCCCTTTGTCTCGCGATATCCCTAATTAAGCATAAGGCATGGTGGTCGCCACCCTTATTAAGCTTAATTGTATTTATGCTCGATCTCCGTGTAGATCTGCTTTCGACAAATAGCATTTGATAACAACTTTATCAAATACATTTGAGCACGGCCATGCATTTAAACAGCTCTTTCCCTATCGAGGGGCCCATGGATATCTCTCTAATAATAGAGAGGGACAAATTCCTTACAATGTCTCTCACATTCAAGCTATGATAGGACACTACATCCGATCATCGGTCGTATTGATTACTCATACAAGTAACGTCCGACCGAGTCAAAACGTGGCTCCATTCATACTAGAATCAATGAAGACATAAGGTCTAAGGATTCTAAAATAGTATTGACGAAGTAATACTTATGACTTAAGACCATGAAGTATTACTTCTCAAACGGATCACGCTCCAATACAATGTATCCCTATATATTGCATCTATGATGTGATTTGTATCCATTACACATGATCAAGAAACAAGATCATCAATCAACAATCATACTAGTTTTATTTCATAGTAAATAAGCATTACATAAAACTAGGGACTTCTAGAATAGTAATTACATAAGCTAATGAGTTTTACTATCAAATCACACATTTGATAATCAAAAGCGTAATTAACTATTCAATTACATGCTCAAAAGATAATAAAACGCACAACATGTGCTAATGGTCCTAGGGCACTACTAACACATCTTACTGATTGGAAATGACATCCCCACATTACAAAGCGTAAAAGCTTGGTTTGGGAAGTGCTTTTCCATGAAAGACTTAGGCGAGGCCACATACATTTTGGGTATAAGAATCTATAGAGATAGATCTAACAAAATGATTGGCCTGAGCCAGAGTGGATACATTGACAAGGTATTGAAACGGTTCAGTTTGCAAGACTCCAAAAAGGGATTCTTGCCCATGTCACATGGCGTTAAACTCAGCAGAACTCAAGGACCTTCCACAAGGGAGGACCAAGAGCGCATGAGTAAGATTCCATATGCTTCGGCCATTGGGTCTATTATGTACGCCATGATATGTACTCGCCCGGATGTCTCATTTGCTTTAAGTATGACTAGCAGCCTATCAATCCGACTCTCGTGAGTCACATTGGATCGCAATCAAGAGCATTCTTAAGTACTTGAGAAGGACTAAAGATATGTTCTTAGTTTACTGAGGTCGTGAAGTGAAGTCCGGTTGTAAATGGTTTCACAGATGCAAGCTTCCAGACCGACGTAGACGATTATAGATCGCAACTGTTCTCGTGTTTTGTTTGAATGGAGGTGCCGTAAGTCGGGAAGAGCTCAAAGCAAGAAACCGTGGCCGACTTTACAATGTAGTTTCGAGTATCTAGTCGCTCTCAAGCAAAGCTAAAGAAGCTCGCTTTGGATCTGGGAAGTTTGTTGATGAATTAGGTGTTGTCCCTAGCATTGTGAACCCAGATGGACCACTATTGTGATAGTATCGGCGCCAACAGAGTAATCAATACGACCGATGATCGGATGTAGTGTCCTATCATAGCTTGAATGTGAGAGACATTGTAAGGAATTTGTCCTCTCTATTATTAGAGAGAGATATCCATGGGCCCCTCGATAGGGAAAGACTGCTTTAAATGCATGGCCGTGCTCAAATGTATTTGATAAAGTGGTTATCAAATGCTATTTGTCGAAACAGCCTACCCGGGAGATCGAGCATAAATACAATTAAGCTTAATAAGGGTGACGACCACCATGCCTTATGCTTAATTGGGATATCGCGAGACAAAGGGATTAAATAGTGGATTGATATTAGGTTCCGTTGTATATTCATTCACTTTGGGTAGTCACAATGTCCCTCGCTAGGGGACCGCTTGTGATTTATGGACTCACACTACTACTAAGTGTGGTTTCATTGCCATTGTGAGATGAACCCTACAGTGGTCACACGCATAGACGAGCTAACGAGCTTTTATGTCCAGATTCAATGAATCTAGAATGTGTCTAGGTTCATTGTATCCGACATTTGTCTTTCTCGGAAATAATAAAGTGTTTATTATTCGAATTAGAGATAGGGGTAATTTCTGTATTTTACCTATAGCCGGGATTACGTGGGAGTTATTATCCGATAAGGACTCCCACTACCAAGTAGAAGTCTAGCGGACGTGGGAGTTGAGGACTCCCATTGCCGAGAGGAGTTGAGGACGTGAGAGTTAGTTCTGGGGAACAAACTCTCACACCCTATATAATAAACTCTTGGCCGAAACCCTAGAATCCAATGCTTTCAACCCGAAATACCCAAGAAGCCGAAATAGTTTCCCGCCTCTCCCTTTTCTCTCTAATTCTCGAAACCCTGAAAAACGAAGAGCTAGCAATCGCCGCCCTGCTTCGCCGCGTGGATACCGGGTAGAGGGACATTCCGCAAAGGGAAGTCAATCGCTGGCAAGCAATACATCCAAGAAACGCCAACCTCCATTCAAGAAGTAGCTTCTGAATCCAAAACCGTAAGTTTTTCCTTGCTGCTTTCTTGCCGTTTTCAATTGTTTCATATGAGCGGATCCTTCAGGGGAGGATCCATGGGTGTTTGGAACGAGTTTCCGCCCATGAATCCCTTCATAAACCGCATAAGATTTTCTACTCCCCTGTTACCTCCATTCATAAATATCCCAACATCATCCTCATACTGAAGGTGGGAGACCCCAAGACCCGAGCCCGAAATAGTATATGGCTCAAGCGATCTAATACCCATCATGTGATTTAGTCCTCTGGAAAAAACTTCAGCTGCCAATATGAAGAGAATGGGTGACATTGGATCCCCCTCCTTTACTCCCCTGCCTGATTTAAAGAACCCATATGGACTTCCATTCACAAGCACAGAAAACCAATTATGTTCATGTAGATTTCGGACCATATGGATGAAATGTGGGCCAAATCCGAACTTCCGCAATACTTCTATCAAGAACACATGGGATATCCTATCAAAGGCCTTCATCATATCCAGCTTGGCAATCATATTACCTCCTCGTACTTTTTTGTTTAAAGACCCCACCATTTCAGATGCCCAAAGAATATTATCCATAATTACCCTTCCACTTAAAAATCGAGATTGGTTAGGACTGATAAGAGATGGTAGAAACTCCGCAAGTCGATTAGCAAGGACTTTTGAAATGATTTTTCTAGAGAAGTTATCCGAAGCAAATAAAAGTAGCTCATACCAGACTATTAAGTAATTGAAACGCCCTTTTGGTCCAATCGCGGTGATCGCCGCAAGGGCGCCATTTTGTTTTGCTGATCACTAAGTACATCAGCTTCACTCTGTAATCCTAGAAGTTTCAAGTTGAGCGAAGCAATGGCTCTCGCCACTGGCAATGCAATATTGGTCTGTTCAACAACATCCCTCGTTTCTCTATTGTGCTCACTGCCACCAGCGGCTAGCTGATCCCTTGTCTCCAAATCCCCTTTGCCGAGAATTGTTGCACTGCTGAAATCACCAATCTGGGCCACTATCTCCATTTCCACAGTTTGTGGAACCGACAATGGTTCCGATGCTGGTGTCACTACCTTCGACGCCAATTGCAGCGACGAAAACTCTGATTCCTCTGTCATTGTTGCCACAACTTCCTACGACTGGTCCTCCTTCCCCAAATCAACCATCAAAATAGCATTTTCCTCAATAATTGTAACATCTCCTCCCGTGAAGGTTGTGGGTGTGACCCCTTCCTTTCCGAGAAGACCCTCCTTATGTCATGATCTGCCTCCTCCGTGGAGCTACCAACTTTAATGTCATCGGTGCTAACCCCTATTTTAATTTTACCAGTATCTTCTTTAATTGGAGCCATTTCCAAAAGCCCAGGGACGATTTTGATCTCATCGTTGAGTGAATCCGCAGCCCTAGCAACAATTTCCCCCAATTCAACATCCACCGATTTAGGGTTTTTCTTGTTCAGCAACGATGTCCACCAATTCAACCTCCACCGATTTAGGGTGTTCGTTTTCAATCCCAGGCGCTACCACCTTCTCCACCGCCACCCATGAACTAGATGGATCCGCTACCCTCTTCCCTGTAGCCTTCCATTTATCTCCTAATTTTTCCGCGGGCGTAACAACCGTACCCGATTTCAATGTTTTTTCAGTAACAACACTCCTTGGCTGTTTCTCCACCATTTTTTGTTTGCCTTTATCAATCTTTTTTGGAGCCGCCTCCCTTACCACTTTTAACGACTGCCATTTACCATTCCCATGATCAATGCTCATACAGACAGTACAATATTCCGGAAGTTCTCATATGTAATCGGTTGCCAAAAACTTTTCCCAGATTTTTCATGTGTAATCCTAATGCGATCCTGCAATTCACCCAACAAATATACTTCAACACATACCTTTGCTACGCTCGGTCTCGTTACATTTGCGGTAGGCGCATCTAGCGTCAAAGGTTGTCCCACAGCTTTTGCCAAAGAAAATAATTTTGCCTTATTAAAGAGATGAATCGGAAGTCCCTCAAATCCAATCCAAACTGGTACAACAGATGGTTCCTCATGAACATTGAAATCGTATGTCCATTTAAACACACGCATATTCAATCCATAGAAATTCCAACACCCTTGCCTCCACAACCTACAAAAATCCTCCTCCAAATCAAATCGTATCAGCACATGTCGTGGATCCATCCATCCAATCCAAAAATTGCCCTTGAATCGAACCCTATGAAAGGCTTTTCGCAGAGTTTCCATATTCGGGCTATACTTATTGAATTTTCCTACCAGAGTGAATCTCCAAGGGGAGATTAAATAATCATGTTCATCAGCAGATATAATGAGAGTGGGCTCTCCTTTAATGGTATCCAAATGAGTAATCGGGAGATACGTTTGAGCAGCATCCGGGCGCATAAGAAGATCCGCGAAGGATTTCTTTGGCCAAACTTATTATCATATTTCTTTTCTATCATATGAAATTAACACCCAGTGTATACATTACCAGACACAAGAATAATTTAAACTCCATCAATTCATTATTCTCAGAAAACTCTGAATGATAAACTAGAACCACTTAATTTTTCTTCCATAACATGGGCTAATCTCTCCACCATCAATGGAGTAAGGTGATTAATCTAATCTCCAGTCTCGCCTTTCCTAAACAAATCCTTATTCTCAAAGTCAATAATGGCACCTATTCCTTTCTTATTTACCTCCAAATCTTTCATGGCTTCGAAGCTACAGAGCTTGGATATCTCTTCAACTACTCCCTCATTTTCCTCCTCTAAAGAAAAAAGGCATCCTAAGAACTCGCCCAATTTCTTTATATAAAAGCTACCATCTCTCTTCATGTACTCATACTTAAGAAATAACACCTTATGCGTGTTGGAGTTTATATTTGATATAGATGCTCAATTGGATTGGGAAAAAGTCCCGGAAAGGGCAGGCAATGTGTATTTGCGCTCTTAGCATGATTTTGGTTTTTTTTTAGCATAGTGCATCGTAATAGCCTTTGACCAGTGGTTTTATATTATAATACGACTTGCGAGTCGTGCCTTTTCTTATCAAAATCTTGTTGTAATGTTAATCTCGAATGTAAACTCGAGAATTCTTTCAATTATGTAAAAGTATAGAATAGGATTTTATTTTTACATATGTAATAAGTGATCAAGATAGGCGTCCATCAGATGAAGGAAACCACTAGGAGGCGGAAGACAATAGATAGGATTTATTGCTTTCCCACCTTTAGATTGACCTAGGATTTTCCGTTGGCTCGGAAAATCCATATAGAGGCTATTACTATGACACGGTTTATTCACTGTTTTATGTATTTTGCATGAGATGACTGATGCATATTTACAGTATTTTTTGCATGAGATGCCTGATGCATGTTTGCAGTATTTTTAGCATGAGATGCATATTCAAAACGTATGATTAGATTATACACCCTTTGGTGAGACAAATTTAAAAATCCCTAAAATTTTAAATATTAAGTTTATTGCCTTCCAAGCGGGGCCCTCGTCAATTCCAAGATGACCAGTAGTGTGAACTTCCGAGTGGAATAAGCGCCTATTTATCCGGGTGAGGCGCGAAGGATAAGTTAGTGATATCCGCCGGTCAACCTTGGGTTATACTTAACTGGATTACCTCAATGGTTGAGAATCCGGAGGCAAAAGGGTTAAGATGTGCATTCAAGTACTGAGGGTAATCGTTACCTACTTAACCAACAAAGAGTCACATAATTGATATGATTAGCAAGTGTTGCTTACCTAAAGTGTCTTCTTGAGTATAGTAGCCAAAGCTGCCTTAAGAATGATGAAATATGGATCTTGGTCGTACCACAAAGTGTACAACTTTCCGGATGAATACTTGAGGGTTATTCATTAGAAAAAAATAGTGGGAGAATCATTAAATAAAGTCCTTTTGATGATTTTAAAATATGACAACTAAAACTTTGCAAATTTTTCTCTGTAGATAAAATGACAAATGCAATCGTTGCACCAAACTCACTATCACTGCGATCCGTCCTTGAGAAAGACAAACTTAAGAGAGGAAACTTCCTCGACTGGTACAGGAACCTGAGAATCGTTCTCAAGCACGAGAAAAAGTTGTATGTTCTCGAGGAACAAATTCCTGATCCACCAGTCGCAGGGGCTCCAGCCGCTGAAAGAAATGCTTATCGTAAGTACTTAGATGACACACTAGATGTGTCTAGTCTTATGTTAGTAACCATGACCTCTGAGCTTCAAAAGCAACATGAGAAAATGGGAGCTTTCGATATGATTAATCATCTAAGGAAACTATTTAAGTTTTAAGTTTGTCAGGAGAGATTCGATGTATCGATGTCTCTCTTTCAGTGCAAAAGGGGAGAGGGAACTCCAGTCGGAACTCACGTTCTGAAGATGATAGGCTATATTGAGAGCCTCGAAAGACTGGGATTTCTTCTAGGCCAGAAGGTATCCACTGATTTGATTCTGCAATCGTTGCCTGAATCATTCTGTCAGGTTGTTTTAAACTACAACATGAATGAGATATACAAACCTCTCCCATAATTGTTGAACCTATTGAGGACTTTCGAGAAAGAAATAGGCAAGTCCAAGGCCATTTACATGGTAACACTACAAGAAAACTGTGTAACAGGGACGGACATACCGAGTTTAGCGACCGATTAACGACCGAATGATGTGGTCGTGTATTTTTCATCGCTAAGCAATTTAACGACCGAATACCGACGGAAATTGTAGCTACCGAATATTCGATCGGTATTTACCGACCAAATACTGACTGCATGGTCAACACTGTTGACTATTTAGAGACTGAATACCGACGAAAAGTCTAGCGACCGAAGATTCGGTCGCTATTTACCGACCGAATGGTCAACATTGTTGACGTTTGACTTGGACTGGTTCACGACCGAATACCGACGGAAAGTCTTCGGTCGCTATTTACCGACCGAATGGTCAACGTTGTTGACGTTTGACTGGTTAACGACTGAATACCGACGGCTAATATAGCGCCCGATATTTCGGTCGCTATTCTGTCGCTAAATTGTTTTTGGTTTAAAAATATATATATCTGAAATTTAATTAAATCCCTATTATAAAAAAATAACAATACAAACCAGAAACAGTATTAATAAGATCCCAAATTGAAAAAATATTCAATAAACCCAAAAATAACATTACACAACCAATTATCTTACTAAAAAACACAAGTTTACACTTCTCATTTACATTACAACACTCACAATCAAAGTGTGCACTTCTCATTTACATTACAAGCTCACACACTTTGAATTATCAAAACTCACAATCAAAGTTTACATTTCTTATTTACATTACAACACTCACAATCAAAGTTTACACTTCTCATAAACTCCTTGATATCATTTATATTTATATCCATGGAAATGCATGAGTTGCAATTTGAAAATTGAAGAATCAAATTATTTTATGGCAATCAAATTACTACTTTGAATTATGTTAAAAAGTTATATAATACGACAATTATTACTCACCTTCAATATGTGGAATTCCTAGAAGAGAGAAATAGATTAATCATTCTAAATCATCCTCCTGCATAAATTCATCCTTTTCTTCAGAATTGTCATCACCGACATAATTTCATAATCATAATCATAATCATCATCATCTTCTTCAACACAGATCGTACTGGCCACAAGTACAACTTCAATTTTCTCTGACCGGTGTGCAAGTTGACCAACTTCAGTAACAGTTGGATCAATGTGAGTGGTCTCCTCCTCGTGTACTTCATCATGATACGGTACCGAAACACCAGGAACGTCAACTAGACGTGGTTTGGAATGACAAACAGCCAACCAATCAGCCCTAGATATTGTCTTACTACCCGGATAAGGTGTGTAGTAGACTTGTTGACATTGGGAAGCAAATACAAATGGATCGTAACCCTGGTACGTTCTTTTCCTATGGATTTCTACAAGTTTATAT
Organism: Vinca minor; assembly: GCA_026122235.1. NCBI lineage: Eukaryota > Viridiplantae > Streptophyta > Magnoliopsida > Gentianales > Apocynaceae > Vinca > Vinca minor. The sequence continues at coordinate 441,857 of JAOCZM010000210.1, read as the reverse complement.
TGAGGATGCACCCTCAAACCTCGATTTGGAGTAGAATCAAACCAGTTGCATTTGAAAAGAATTATTTTTTGGTCAGGTACTCCATCAAGTTTAACCTCAATGACTTGCTTCAACTCTCCGTAATAATGTCCTTTAACCCATACCCCGCTGTTTGTCGTTCCTTTTCCATCGCTGTGGGTTTTTGTGTGAAATCATAACCGTTAACAAAGTAATCGGTGTATGACATCACTCTCCTTGACGGGCCCCATGACAGATTTTTCAACAACATTTCGGAATGTTCCGGAAGGCTATGTATCTGTTGAGGACAACAAAAGTTAAATTAGTTTAGGCATTCTTAAGACAAGTACATTTGTTCACAATACCAACTTACATGAGTTCCAAACCATTTTGAAAAATCATTATAAACCCGGCTTTGAAGTTCTTCCTCCGTTATCTGCGGAGTTTGGTCATGTACTTCACTGACAAATTTCCTGAGTTACAAATTAAATGACAATATTATTATTTGGCTACTTTTAATTATATAACAAAAATGAAGCAATAGATGGGTTTACTTACTGAAGATATGGTTCGACTTCTTCACAATTCATCAGGATATAATCATGGCTGTTTTATAATCTTTATCAGATAATAAAAAATAATTTCTTTTTTTTCAAATGATCTTCCCGGTAAGTTGCAAATTGATAATACATCTGGTCCACTTCTCTCGTCTTCACCATCATTTCGCCCAATGGTTGTAACTTTCGTTTTCACGTGGGGTTCGAAATAATAGCTAAAGAATGTAGCAGCTTCTTCGACCAAGTATGCATTGCAAATTGACCCCTCAACTCTGGCCTTGTTCTTTATCTTCTTTATCTAATTAAAGCATAAGTAGTTAATCACATTGTAAATACGTACATGAAAAATAAAAATGAAGTTGAGATCATAAAGACATTGGTTGTTACCTCTCGAACGGGTACATCCACATAAACTATACCGGGCCACCAACCTTGGCTTTGAATCGGCAAGTGTTCCATCACATCAAAAAATCCTGGAGGAAATATTCTCTCTAACTTACAGAATAAAATAGCGATAGTGTCCTCCAATTCTTGCATATGTGCCACACTCAACTTTGGGGAACACAAATCTCTATAGAACATACTAAGTTCAGCCAAGGGTCACTAAACATTTGCAGGTAGTACTTCTCTAAGTGCTATAGGGATAAGTCCCTCCATGAATACATGAGAATCATGACTCTTCAATCCAGATATTTTCAACTCTTTCAAATCAACGTATCCCTCCAAATTCGATCCATATCCATCTGGGAGCCTTAATTCCTTAACCCACTGCAAAACCATCTCTTTTTGTGCCTTGGTAAGAGTGAAACATGCCATCGGTTTTGTTGTTTTACCTCGGCCATCGTGTTGAATATTCAATTCCGGCCGACTGCAATACCTTTCAACATCCGATCTAGCCTTAACATTGTCCTTAGTTTTACCCTTCACGTCCAACACGATGTTAAAGACGTTATCAAACACATTTTTTTCATTATGCATGACATCAATGTTGTGTCTTATCATAAGTGTCCGCCAATAAGGTAAGTCCTAAAATATCCTACGTTTGTCTCAACTGTGATCCCGACCCCTGCATTGCTCTTTACCAATCTCTTCAACTGTATCGGTAATTTTTGGATAATCTCTAACTCTAAATCACATTTCATCACCAGTCAGGCAAGATGGCGGATCTGCTCTCCTGTCGCCGGTCCTTTCGAAATCCCTTTGCATCTATTCTAAAAGCATGATCAGGTGGCAAGAAGCATCTGTGGCAATTGAACCACGATTGTTTCCCGCCAGCGTGCAAATAGAACGCTTGTGTTTCCTCTATACAATATAGACAAGCGTGAATGCCAGCTGTACTCCATCCACTCAACATTCCATATGCTGGGAAATCACTAATTGTCCAAAGTAATGAAGCCCTCAGTTTAAAATTTTTCTTTTTTGAGATGTCAAAAGTTTCCGCACCTTCACCCCACGGTTGATTCAATTCATCAATGAGAGGCTGGAAGTACACATCAATCTTGTGTTTAGGATTTTGGGGTCCAGGTACAATGATAGTTAAGAAGATTAAATTGTTCTTCATACACATCCAATGGGGGAGATTGTAAGGTGTTAGAAGAACTGGCCAAGAAGAATATTGCTTCCCTGACATGCCGAAAGGTGCAAAACCATCAGTACATAACCCAAGCCTTACATTCCGAGGTTCCGTTACAAAATCGGTGCGTGTTCTATCAAAATGTTGCCAAACTTCTCGATCTTGTGGGTGATTCATTATTTCCTCTTCTCTCTCACTGTCTGAGTGCCATGTCATGTGTCTTGCGTTTTTCTCAGATGCATACAATCTTTGTAATTTCGGAGTAATTGGAAAATAATACATCTTTTTTGCAAGCAATCTCTTTCTGTCGTGTATTTTTTGATTTCTTTTTCTTAATGTAGCTAGCATGGCCATAAAACTTGCATTCTCTACTCTCAACATCATCTTTCCAGTACAACATACAACCGTTAAAACAAACATCAATATTTTGCACCGGTAATCCAAGGCCTTTAACCAATTTCTTCATTTGGTAAAAGTCGTCTAAAGCATTATTTTGTGGAGGAAGCGCCTCTTTCATCAACTGCGCAAATTTATCTATAATAGTTTCAGATAAGTTGTCTTCGGACTTAATACTCAACATTCTAGCAGTCATTGATAGTTGTGAATTGTTTGTACAACCATTGTAGAGTGGGCTATCAATAGCCTTCAACCTTTCATAGAACATTTGTGCCTCTGGATTGGGAGTTTCTTCCACATCCCTATTATCCGGCTCATTAAAACTTGGTCCTGCAGCATCAAGTACCATCTCTAACTAATTGTTTTGTGTCGTATGTCTTCTACAATTATCCATATCATGAACAAACGGGATTTGAGACATTGGAATGAATGACTCACCATGACATGTCCAATTAAAATAGTTAGACACAAATCAGTTCATAACAAGATGGTACTTCACAGTATCAGGAATATGAAAATACCCATTCTTACAAACCCCCACAGGGACACCTAATCCCATCAATTTGTACATTAGCAAACATACTAACAGCGAAATCCACAAATCGTTTCAATCCCGCTAAAAATTCTTGACTATGACGAGGTCCACCATTTGTTGTCGAATCCAAATACATCCAACTACGATCCTCCATTATAAACACAATGTCTGCATATATCAAGTCTTAATAATTAAATGCATATTAATTTTGAATCTTATGTTTGATGATTTTCAACCTTATTTTTCAAGTAATTATGAACGTGTGATAATTGCATCTTGTCCACTATGTTATTAATGGCATATTGTCTATATATATTGTTTATTGCGAAATGATATAATTAGCATACATTCCAATAATACAAAGATAGAAACAACCAGGGAGATAATACAAAGATAGAAAAACAGGGGAGATAATACAAAGATGCATAAACTGAGGAGATATATAATACAAAGATTCAAAAAACCGGAAAGATAATACAAAGATGCAAACAACCGGGGATTTAATACAAAGATGCAAAAACCGGGTAGATAATACAATGACAGGTCTCAACTTCTTCCTTCACCCGTGTTATCCAAAACTTAATTGGAATCTGCTCAAAAATATAAATATTGGTCAAATCAAAATATTTGAGTGCTAAACATTACAACACTTCTAATTAGAGCTATTACTTTGACTCTGCAAACCCCACCAATAATACACTAAGAAAACTGCACTCGATGTTCAAAAACTCCAATAATCTTAAATCAGGGAAATCTTTGGCTTGAACACATTACATGATCACAAATACCCAAAAAAAAAAAATCAAATGGGTTCAAAGGAAAAGTTAGTTAAGCTTGTGAATGACTTAAAAAATACCCAAAAAAATTAAAAATTTGCAAGAAAAGTTAGTTATTTTTGGTAGAAATTAACTCAAAATAGAAAACACCTGTATTAAAATCCAATCAGAAATTAGTACTACCTCCCCTCCATTTTTGTTTTAATCTTCTCAAAATAGATGTACTTATTCCAATTGTTAAGAAAAAAAAAGCAAGAAAAGGCAAGATTCTCACCTAACCCTAAAAACCCCAACTGAAATCGGAAGTGGGGGCGACGCCTTGGAGGTGTCGGAGGTGGTGGCGATGGGAGGAGGGAGGAGTTTCGAGGTAGATTTGGGGGAAAATCGCCGGAAGAGGTGGTGGGGGAGGTGAGGGTCGCGGCTGGGCAGAATGAAGAAAGAGGGAGAGGCGTCCTGCCTTATATTTTTTTAGAGAAATAAAACGCACAAAACGACGTCGTTTAGGCATTCAATAATAGCGATCGCGGTAGCAAATTCGGTCGCTATTCGATAGAGAATATTAAATATTAAACTTGTACAGTTTTCAAATATTAAATATTAAACTTGTACAGTTTTCAAATATTAAATATTAAATGTTAAACTTGTACAGTTTGTGCCTTTTATTTACCGACCGAATAGCGACCGCGATGGCAAATTCGGTCGCCATATACAATACTTAAACAGTTACATAATATATATATATATATATATATATATATATATATTAGTAATAGTAACTAAAATAGGTAAAATGTTTGTATATGTGCTTAAAAACCCCGCTATTTTATAAAAAACGGAATCCGGGAAAATATACCAACTAGAGACACCGCTATGCAAAATTCGGTTGCTATTCGGTCGCCCCTAAGCTTGCTAGCGACGAACAGTGTTAAAAAAATTATAATTCTGAATACCGACATCGTTCAGAATGCGAGTACGAACTAATATGAATATTTTAGTAATTATTTTTTTATTAATAATCAATTATTAAAATTTTAACTCCACCACATAATGATTCACGCAAATGTACACACAAATGTATTATTTAAATTGTTCTGCTTCGAGTCTATGTATGTATTTTGTGAATAAGTATAAGTTTTACTTGTTTGACAGTTTTCAAGTTAATGTGTATATATATTAGTAATAGTAACTAAAATAGGCAAAATGTTTCTATATATAATTAGAAACCCCGCTATTTTATAAAACAACGGAATCCAGGAAAATATACCGACCGAATAGCGACCGCTCTGGCAAATTCGGTCGCCCCTAAAATTGCTAGCGACGGATCATGTTAAAACGACATCCCAAGTCGGTCGGAAATTGGTCGCCCTGCTCTAACCCTAAACCCTAAAACGGTCGCTAGTCTGTGGCAATGCGGTCGATCCTAAGCCAGTTTTCCAAAAACAGATAACAGAAAAATCAGAACATACCCCCTGCCACGATTCAATATATCCACAATTCAACAAAAAACATACCCAAATAATTTGTAAAATAATCAGAAAACATAACGCAAAAAAAAGCATAAATTGTTAAATATTATATAAAAAAAACCTAACAATAGTTGCAAATTGATACAAAATAAACTAAATAATCTATCGACTCCACAAAACTCCATCGACAGTTAAGGGTCATCGTCATAATCTGATTCTAACCCATCATCATCTAGACTACTGAATTTGGCTTCTATCTCAGAGGCACTGAATACAATATTGTCCCTATTTGTTAAAATAGTAGCTAAGGTACTAGCGAATGACTTGGTTCTCTTATTTTCCCTCCTCCTAAATTATCTTCTTTGCTCGTCCATTTGTTTCTTCCACTTAGTTTCCAGTTCGTTCCGCATTTGTTCAATAGATGAATGTGAGACTTCCTGGCTATCTCGCTTCATTGTCTTAACCACATCGCTGAACGAACCGAGCCCTTGAACACGTCCCTTTCTTAGCCCACCTGCAGCCTCAGCAGAAAGCTCAATCTGAGTCGGCAAATCCGGAGAAGGCTGACCGGCTTGAGTTGCTTGGTTTGCGGTGTTGTCATAAACCACATGGAACACCTCCTGTCAAATAAAATGTCAGGTTATCACAGTAAGAAACTAATATCAAAAAAGGGAAAAACTAATGAAATACTTATAAACAACTCTCTAGAATCTTCATCAACCCATTTGCCTTTCTTTGGGCCGATATAGTGTTGATGAACATATTCGTAACTAGCCGGGAATGGGACTGCATGTCCGGCCTCCTTTTCCTGTTAACAAAAATCATTAAAACATTTAAATACGTACATAAAACACATAACATATATGAATGTGTAAAATAATATAATTAAGTACCAGTCTCATGTGGTGTTGAATGTCGCTGAGCGAACTGCCCGTGTGCTTCATCTGGCCTTTGCCACCCCTCCCTCATTTCCGATTTTTTGCGGCCTGTGAAGACTTGGCTTTAAATTTCGGAGTCTTCCAGTATTCTTGAAGTCGCGCCCAATCGGTCTCACACCCATGTGGGCTTGTTATTATTTTCCGTGCGTCGCTCATAATGCCGCTGAGTCTCCTTGTAAGTATGTTACGCCAGCTTGACTTTACGCCGGCCTCATGCTCAGGAGCCTAACGATACCTTTTCTGTATTTTGAAATAATGTTAGATAATTAAATTCGAAGACTTCTAAATTAAAATTTATTTGCTAATTTACTTACCGTGAACTCTTCCCACTACAATTTTTCTTCTTCCTGGGGAACATCCTTTATGACCCCTTGGAACGATCTTTAAAGATTGAAGTAATGGCGGCGGAACAGCTGGATGACAATCTAAATCTATAATAGCCAAGAAAAAATTTAATTAGTTACGATAATGATTACAAGAAGTATAATTAACCTAAAGGAAAAAATTAATACATTTACTTACGTGCCAAAGGTAGGTTCCAGGAGAGTACGAGTATCTAGTGTAGCCGCTTTGGTATCAGTCACTGTCTCTGGGACAGTAGATTGGTGATTCACTGAGCCTCCTACAGGCGTAGACTCGGTGAGCGGTGTTGACGCAGACGTATCCCGAGATACGTGTACATCGGCAAACTGTAACGGAGGTGTCATACCGGTCACAGGGAAAGATGGCGGTGTCGACTGCAAACCAGATGATGAACCTGGCTAGGAGGTAAGGGGCGTAGCAGACGCTGGAGTCTGACTAAATGGTAAGAACGATCGAATATTTTTCTTTGGAGGCATCTCTGAAATATAGATTAAGCGGATTAAGAAGTATACAAGACCATTCTGGAACTATCAGGATCACTTATTGCATGTTAGGCCAGTATATATGATAAAAATGATTCATTTTTTTTTTCTTTTGAATTCTCGAATTAAGTAAAAACGAACAATTTACCTAATAAGTATTTTGAAATGGGAGGAAGTATTTGTTCAACTTATGTATCTTACTTGAAGGGGTTTGGTTGTGGAAGAAGAAAAGTATGTTTGTTGTATAAAAATATAAATTCACTTTCTAGCAAAATTTATATAGAAATATTCATATTCATTTTTAGATATAATTGGTACTACTATGATTTATCTCCATACATTTGCCTTCACCAATGAATGATATATCATTACAAACATTGGAATTTGATGGAGAAAAAAGGCAAAAGTATATAATTGTTAGATACTTTCATAGATTTCGAAGTATATTTGAATTTCCATATGGCTAAGTGGGACTAAAAGTTTGGATTGGGTTAAATTTTAAACACACAAACTCCGTATTTGTGGAATTGATTTTTTTCCTTACAAGTAATTAAACTTTTATACAATTACATGAATTTGATTTAAACTAAAGTTTATTCAATCACCCTCAAATAAAATTGAGATCACAATGTCCAAAACCAATCTCCTCATCAACTCTATGCTATTTCTATTGAGTTTTTCTTTTTAATTTCTCTTACTCAACTGTATACGTATGCCTATATGTGCTTTATTTATGATTCAATCCTCAAAAAGATGTTGCTCGAAGCATAACTCCATATTTAATATTTTGCAAAACTCTTTGATAATAAGATCAACATTATTGGCATTGAGGCTCAAAATCAATTGTTTATAAAAGAGTATTTGAAAAACTGGTTACTAAAATGAATTCTTTTTCCTTCACAGAAGAAAAATCAGAAAAGTAAGAAGAAGGTGATGCATGTAGACTTCTTTTCAAGGAGTACAAAAATTATAAGAAATAAAATTAAAAAAAAAGCACTACCTAGAGATTTAGAACTAACTACAAGTGGATATCAAGGTGAGGGAAATTTCCCTCACTAATGCCCATATATACTGAAGGCAAAGCTTCTACTTCATTAGAATAGGTATGAAGAAGGTTTTAGCATCCACAAACACTCAACACACCATGCCTTCTCAAAAACTCTTAACATTATTAAACACAACCATAGTCACTCTCCCCCGAGTTCCAAACAAAACTGTAAAACACAAGAGGAGGGGGGGTGAATTGGGTTTTAACTAATCTTGTAAACTTTTTCTAAGCTTTGCAATGCAAGTGTAAGTTTGAGCAAGATGATTAAAAGCAAAGCAAAACCCAATAACAAGACAAAGGATTTATAGTGGTTCGACTCACTCAGAATCTACATCCACTACCTTGAGCCGCACCCAAGGATTTTAAACAACTTCACTAAGAAGAATGTTTACACTTGTGGCTAACTCACTAAGAGTTTTACAACACAACCACAACTCAAAACTCACAAAGCTTGCCCACACAAAGTAGGACTTTTACAACTTGCCCACACAAAGTAGGACTTTACAACCAAAACCCAATCACTAAGAAAGGGATGCCCACACAAAGTAGGACTTACAATAATAACCCTATCACTAAGAAAGGGAATTAAGAATGTTTAAAGAACAAGGTTGTTCACTCTTCTAAGTGAAAGATATACCTTTGAAGCACAAACAATTTCAGCTCTTAGAACATATGAAGCACACTCTTTGTCTTGCTTTTGAAATTCACTTTTGAATGATTTAGATCATGGCAATGAAGTGCATTTTTCTTTGAAGGTGTTTAGACTTGATGAGAAATCAATGAGAATATGTTTTGCAAGCCTATGTAAGTGTTAGAGTCATTCTAAAGCTTTGGAGTATATATACATTTCAAAATATGGCTGAAAAACGACTCTTTAACGGTCAAATAACGGCTAGTTTCTCGCAGAGTTCGGATGACCGAAACGAGACCTCAGATGACCGAACCAAGGGTCGGTTGACCGAAGCCAGGGTCGGTCGACCGAACTCCAATCTTGGTCGACCGAAGCCAATCACACAAACTCTCTGTTTCTCTTCGGTTCATCCGACTTTGAGCTCGGTCGACCGAACTTTTCTGAGCCTGAGAGATGTTGATTTTTCACACGTTTTGAAATCTTTTGAAGTCTAAAAGGTTTTCCCAAACGGTAACAAGTAAGAACATTTGGAAAACCATTTTAAAGGACTTATACTTTGAAAACAAAGGCTTTTGAGATAAGAACACATTTAAGAATCCTTTTTAAAACTTAGCCTTTTGAAAACGTGTTTATGTGTATGCAAGACTAGAGTGTTGTACTTTTATGTTCATAAGAGCTTTGGTTAGAGCTTTATAAGATAACGACTAATGACGACAAAGCTAAACTAACCAAACCTAAGTCTTCAATCTTCAATCTTGATAGATGAGCCTTGAATAACTTTGAATCTTGATACCAAATGGCTTGATTGAAGTACTTAGAGCTTCCATAAAGAGTTCCGATATTCTATCACAAAGATTAAGATCATTAGACACAACATCAAAAGTTTGTCCAATATCAAAAACTGAGTTTGTTCGCCCTTAGGGCTTACAAAAACCAACTTTGAACTAATTACTGAAATTATTTATTAAAAACAAAGCTTACTAAGTCCAATTATTATCAAATACCTATAAAATTTCAAAACCCTAAGTATTTTCTTAAAATCAAATCATACAAAAAAATGAACACGAAGCTGAAAAACAAACATAAAAATTACATCATATGCTAAAACAAACAAATATATACACAAAAAATAATAGAGAGAATTTTCAATTTTACCAATTCAGCAAACGGAATTCGAATTTTTCAAACCTCTGGCATTCGATTCGATCTCCGCGGCAAAAAAAAAATACAAATATAAAAATTATTGCTTGCGGACTTTTTTCTAGAAATTTCGATTAATAATTTGCGGATTGTGAAACGGGTACGGGTCGGAGGGCGTTGAGTTCGGAGGTGGGGAGAAAAGAGAAAAAGTTGTTCCAGAAAAAAATTAAAACTGAAAAATAAGAGAATTACCTTTTGATGAAGAACTCTCTGAGGAAGAAGCAACAAAGCCGCTCCAATTAGGTCTCTGTAGGACAGCAAAAAATAAAGCAAGAAATGGGGTCAAGCAAGAATTACCTTTTGATGAAGAACTCTCTAAGAATCAAGCAACAAAGCCGCTCCAATTGGGTCTCTGTTGTCTCTAAGAATCAAGAATTGCTTCGGAAGTGGTGGTTCGTCGGAAAGGGAGTGGAGGGGGAAGGAAGGAGATGGTGGGTTTGGGGAAGGAATGTCGAAGAAGAAGTGGCGGTAGCTGAAGAAGTGTGTTGAAGAAGACCTAAGGATTTCTGGAAATTCAATCTTCATTTTATAATTTTTTGACAAATCAGGAAATAAAACGACGTCGTTTTGGTATGCCATTACGTCTTTCGTCACGAATTTGGTCATTAATCGGTCAGTATTTTCTGTCGGTAAACGGTCGTTTTATTCCATCGGTAAATGGTCGTTATATTCCGTCGGTAAACAGTCGTTATATTTCGTCGTTAACTTCCGTCGGTATTTGGTCGTTAGTGTACACACAACGACGGCGTTTTGTGTCCTTCCATTTATTACTTTATAAATATACACTGTTATATTTTACGTCGGTAAATAGTCATTAAATTCGGTCGGTATATTTTCCGTCGGTAAATGGCCGTTAAGTTCCGTCGGTATTCGGTCGTTACGGGTGAAGAAAATGACGTCATCTGGATTTAGCCAAGGAGACCAATGTGGCCGACGGAACGGCGACGAAATTACGACTGTTATGTGTTCGGTTTCCAGTCGGTCGTTATTCCGTCGTGATTTTTGTGGCCTAAAATTTTGGTCGCTATTTAACTGTTTTCTTGTAGTTTAAGCGACAGGGGTAAGGGTTTTGGTAAGGCTAAGGGCAATCCTTCGGGCAAACTTAAACATTCTGAGAAAGCACTTAAGCCCAAGGGCGCTGTGGCTAAGGATAGAAATTGTTTCCATTGTGGACAGAAAGGATACTGGAAGTGAAACTGCCCTAGTTTTCTTGCTGGTAAAAAGCTTGGAAAGGAAGCAAACGTTGCTTCTGGCTCAGATATTTATGTTATTGAGATCAACATGTCTACTACTACTTCTTCATGGGTATTAGATACCGTATGTGGTTCTCACATTTGCATGAATGTCATTATGATATTCATATTAAAAACCAACGATTGTCGTTATGGTTAACTAATGTCTTTTATTGTAGTGCTACATTGGTGAATTGTTTATATTTGCTAGACCTAGAGTCACCCGTATAAATACAAAAAGGATATAGACTAAAGAATCTAATCCTACATACCTCTGGCATTGACTTAGGCCATATAAACGAAAACCGCATTTCCAAACTTCATAAAGATGGATTGTTTGAATCATTTGATTTTGAATCATATGATACATGCGAACCTTGTTTAATGGGTAAAATGACTGCTTCTCCTTTTACTATGTTGTTGGAACTAATACATAGTGATGTATGTGGTCCATTCAATATCCATGCAAGAGGTGGTTATCTATATTTCATTACTTTTACTGACGATTTCAGTTGTTTTGGATACGTATTTCATATGAAATACAAGTCTGAAGCCTTTGAAAATTTCAAAGAGTACAAGAATGAAGTAGAAAACCAGTTCGTCAAAAGTATTAAGATGCTTCGATCCGATCGAGGTGGGGAATACTTAAGTCACAAAACCTAAAAATAGAAAATATATATAAAAGGATAGATAAAAAAAAATGTTTGAGTTTCATAGTTTCACAATTTCATAAACATTTTTGTAAGAGTAAAATGATATCGGGCATTGGTTTATCCAAGAAATTACCAATCTATTAAAAAAAAAATTCATTTTATTCAGTACAAACCGTGCACGTAAAATTCACGTATATAGCAGAAAGATAAAAAAATATAGCCTATGATCTCAATTCTCAAAATTTAAAAAGAGAAAGATTTCATACCTTTTTTTTTTAGTAAATCCACTAGCGTGGTGGGGCGATCCCCCGTTTATTAATTTAGCCAAAATTTGGCGGAAAAATAGAAGGAGGGGGACTTAAACCAAAACCTCCCACAAGGATGGAAAAAATCCACCCCTAACATAAATGTTAGCAGAAAATAAATGCAACCTTAAGCATTTATAATATGCATAAGGGTGATACATAGTAATCTATGCTAAAATGCAAAGCCATAAATTCTGACTAAGACCATTTTTAGCATGGTCTAGCCGAAAAGTTAAAAAAGAGAGGATTACCATCCCATGGGTCTGCAACATTAAAGAAGTCGTACATAAGGCGTTCCTAGTTTGTCAAGACGAAGTAAACCTCTAATATCTGCTGGCAACATAGCCGAGTCCTCAAAGGTTTGATTCACAATTTGCACAAGCTAAGTTGGGTAATTTATCTGCAACAGAATTATCTCACGATATATATGATTAATCTTGCGACCACTGAGAAGAAACAAAACTTTGTGAAATGAAAAATCAAGCTTCCAAGAAGAAATAGTACCTTTACAGAATGCCATTTCCAGAAATGAAGAGTCCGTCTGAATCTGAAACTGAGTAATACCACACGTAATCACCATTTGCAATCCGACAAGAAAAGCCTCCAACTCTGCTTCAACAATAGTTTTATAATCCCAATGTACCTAGAGAAAGCACTAATAAAATCACCATTAGTATGCCGCAGAATACCTCCTATACCAGAGACCCCTGTATTCTCCTTTGATGCTCCATTGATGTTCAAAATAGCCTCCCCGGATACAGTGTCTGCTCCCCATCGCAACACCATAGTTTTCCTCGGCCGAAATATCGTTTGATTAGGTAACACATTTCTTGTCTTCATCAACAAGCCAACATAATCTCTGTACTGAGCCAAAATACTTAGTTGAGAAGAAATTTTAGACTCGTTCACAAAACGACAATGCGCTTTCCAAATTGTCCAACACGCCGAACAAACCATTAAAATCAACAATTGAAAATTACTGGCTGAGCCAGCAAACCACCAAATCGAAAGCATTTCACTCAAAGTGGTTACTCCCTTAATATCCGCAACAAGACCCCCTCGAGCAATTGCATCTTGGTAACGGGCATTGGACAAATACATGATCATATGTCTCCGTAGCCCCCAGACAAGCACAAAGAGATGCCAAAAGAACCCCAAAACGCATACGATCCTCATCAAGAGCTAAAAATCTATTAAACAACTTCCACATAAAGAGAGAAAGCGATAAAGGAAGTACCTTATCCCAAATACATTTCCTCGAGGAGTATCCATCCACACCAATCTATTTTTCTGGCGATTTAAATCCAATTGAATATCCGGAAGTTTTGCAACAATCGGCAAAGGAGCACGGAGGCGAAAAGCCTCTCTGTTCCATGCACCATTTTGACATAAATCCATGACCCTTGCTCGGCTAATGTCAGCATTCGGATGTAATAACCATTTATCCATAGTGCCACTCAATGTAAAATTATCATAAAGAAAGCTAGCCTCCCCTCCCCTCAATAGACAAGCAATACGAGACTCAACCCTATCTTTAACTTGCATCATACGCCTCCAACTCGGAGAACAACCTGTAACCTCTACACTCAATTTTACATGAGCTAGTCCTCAACATTATTTAGATTGCAAGAAATTAGACCATAAAGAGCAGCCATTTCGAAATCTCCACCATAATTTCCACGAAAAAGCATCATAAAAAGTAAGTAAGGAAATAATACCAACCCCATTACATTCCACCTCCCTAGACATATTTTTCCATGACATCCAATGCTTTTTCTCTACCCCATCAGTCTGCCCCAAAATAAACCTTGAGAACATACGTTCCAAAGTTAACAGAACAAAGTGAGGAACATTACAAGATGCAATAATATGCATAGGAATGGAATTAAGAACTGAACGTACCAAAATGAGACGTCCTCCCATACTAAGTAAATTTCATTGCCACCCTTCTATTTGGGCTCCAATAGTATCTATCAATGGCGGAAAATATTGAACCTTCGTTCTTCCCGGGAATATCGGACACCCAAGATACTTCATTGGAAAGTCTCATTCGATGAAGCCAGTCACCGATTGTATCATATCTCTGGAGGAATTAGTCATTCGACTCGGGGTATAGAAAGAGCATTTCCCAATATAGATTCGCTTACCCGAACTGTTCTGATATAATTGTAGAAAAGCCATTAGATTGACAATAATTTTCTTCTGACCATTCGTAAAGATAACAATATCATCACCAAAAGAAAGATGCGAAGTAAGAAGAGACTGTCAAGGAATGCAGTACGGTTCAAGAATGCCAGTAGAGGTTAAAACGTTCAAACCCCGAGAGAAGCATTCGACTGCCAAAATTAATAATAAAGGGGAAAGAGGGTCACCTTGTTTAACCCCTCTCTTAGCATTGCAATAGCCATAAGAAACCCCATTAATCATCACCGAAAACCAATTATACTTTAATACATTCTGAATCAGATTGATAAAATGAGTATTAAAACCAAAACGTCATAAAATTTGAATAAGAAAGTTGTACGAAACTCTGTCAAAAGCCTTTTGCATATCGAGTTTGATCACCAAGTTACCACCCCAAACTCTATGGTTAATAGAATGCACCATTTCCATAGCCAATAAAACATTATCAGAAATAGATCGCCCCTTAATAAAGCCAGACTGATTAGAACATATAAGAGAAGGTAAAAGGGAACCAAGTCTAGAAGCCATAACTTTCGTAATTACCTTATTGGTAAAATTGCAGAGGGAGATGGGGCGAAAATCCCCAAAGTGTGAGGGACTAGGGACTTTCGGCAATAGCACTATAGTAGTGCTAGCGATGGCTTTCGGAAGTGGAATACTTGACCAAAAGTCACAAACCGCCAATAAAACATCATTTTTAACAACATTCCAATAGTCTCAACCACATATTTGTTATTGAAATGGATATGTCTGCTTTTCCCCGAATACTATACTTCAAGAAAAAGATGATTCCTGATTCATAGTTGCTAAGATGGCAACAATGGTTTTCTCAGTATACATTTGAAGGTAAGCATATCCCTGGAAAATCGAATGTACTTGCGGATTTTCTCAATCGGCCTCCAAAGTCAAGATCTCCAGAACAATTGCCTAAAGATAATCCCTTGCGTCACTTGATATTTCTAGTTTTCCTACAATCATACAAGTCCTTAAAACTTTCTATGTCAACAAAAGATCTGAACAAGTTCGTGGAATAATGAAGAAAGAAAAAATCCGCCTGAATAACCATCCGGACCCGCAGCACTATTACGATCCAGAGAGAAGACAACTTCATGAACCTCTGCTAAAGTAGGTAACTTAGATAAATCGCGATTTGAAACCGCATCCACCAAACAAGGAATAAGGCTAAATAGATCATTAGATGGGGGCATGGCGTCCTCCGCGGAAAAAACAGAGGAAAAAAACCTCTCAGCCTCCCGCCGGTTTCCTTATCATCCGTCAACCATTTACCATTTGCTATTTGAATTTTCGAGATACACATACGCCTTCTTTTGTTCTTACATAAAGAGTGAAAGTATTTGGTATTTGCATCGCCCTCCTGCAACCACTTAACGCGAGCTCTCTGTCTCCAAAATGTTTCTTCCGCCCCCAAATAAAATTGATATGTCTCTTTCTCTGCATTCAATTTATTCAACAACACATCACTGGGACCAAGATCTTCTGCCAATTTGGCAGACTTAACATTATCTTCAGCCTCTCGTGAAGGGATTCATGGGCGGAAACTCGTTCCAAACACCCATGGATCCTCCCCTGAAGGATCCGCTCATACGTAAACGAATCGAAAAACAGCGGAAAAACTTACTTTTCTTGGATTCAAGAAGCTACTTCTTGAATGGAGGATGATGTTTCTTGGATGCTAATCTGCCACCAATTGATCTCCCTTTGCGGAAGGTCCCTCTACCGGTATCCACACGACGAAACAGGCAGCGATTGCTAGCTCTTCGTTTTTCTGGGTTTCGGGAATTAGAGAGAAAAGGGAGAGGCAGAAACTATTTCGGCTTCTTAGGTATTTCGGCTGAAAAGCATTAATGTCTAGGGTTTCGGCCAAGAGTTTATTATATAGGGTGTGAGAGTTTGTTCCCAGAACTAACTCTCACGCCCTCAACTCCTTCTCGGCAATGGGAGTCCTTAACTCCCACGTCCCTTAGACTTCTGCTGGTAGTGGGAGTCCTTATCGGATAATAACTCCCACGTAATCCCAGCTAAAGGTAAAATACCGAAATTGCCCCTATCTCTAATTCGAATAATAAACACTTTATTATTTCCAGAAAGACAAATGTCAGATACAATGAACCTAGACACATTCTAGATTCATTGAATCTGGACATGAAGCTCGTTAGCTCGTCTATGCGTGTGACCCTGTAGGTTCATCTCACAATGGCAATGAAAACACACTCAGTAGTAGTATGTGTTCATAAATCACAAGCGGTCCCTAGCAGGACATTGTGACTACCCAAAGTGAATGAATATACAACGGAACCTAATATCAATCCACTATTTAATCCCTTTGTCTCGCGATATCCTAATTAAGCATAAGGCATGGTGGTCGTCACCCTTATTAAGTTTAATTATATTTATGCTCGATCTCCAGGTAGACTGTTTCGACAAATAGCATTTGATAACAACTTTATCAAATACATTTGAGCACGGCCATGCATTTAAACAGTCTTTCCCTATCGAGGGGCCCATGGATATCTCTCTCTAATAATAGAGAGGGACAAATTCCTTACAATGTCTCTCACATTCAAGCTATGATAGGACACTACATCCGATCATCGATCGATTGATTACCCCTGTTACAAGTAACGTCCCGACCGAGTCAAAACGTGGCTCCATTCATACTAGAATCAATGAAGACATAAGGTCTAAGGATTCTAAAATAGTATTGACGAAGTAATACTTATGACTTAAGACCATGAAGTATTACTTCTCAAACGGATCACGTCCAATACAATGTATCCCTATATATTGCATCTATGATGTGATTTGTATCCATTACACATGATCGATAGAAACAAGATCATCAATCAACAATCATACTAGTTTTATTTCATAGTAAATAAGCATTACATAAAACTAGGGACTTCTAGAATAGTAATTACATAAGCTAATGAGTTTTATTATCAAATCACACATTTGATAATCAAAAGCGTAATTAACTATTCAATTACATGCTCAAAAGATAATAAAACGCACAACATGTGCTAATGGTCCTAGGGCACTACTAACATCTCGGAGCTTGGTTGGTATATAGCCAAATTTCTCTTTATTCCATAAACACAAAACTCCCTTCAGTCGCTTCAATTTCTTACCATTTCCATCCACCCGACCCTCCCAACTAGAAGATACCAAATCTTGGAAAGTTGAATGACGGGACCACATATTTGATACTGGAACGGTGCAGATGAAGTGGCCCCTTCTCGGCTGAGTTTGATATACAAAGGACAATGGTCTAATACCGATCTATAAAGATGTTCACGAACAGTATGAGTAAAAAAATCATTCCACTATGCATTAATCACGACTCTGTCCAATCTGCGTAATAACGGTGGCTGGGAACATCTATACCATGTATAAGGGCTGCCTATAAACGGAATATCTTGCAAATCACAATCACCCGAAGCTTCTACAAACTCAGACAAAGGAAGTGAAGTCGGAATGGACCCCAAACTTTCTGAAACATCTTTAACCACATTAAAATTCATTCCCACGAACCAAGGAACATCATGAGATGAGTTAAAATTTCGTAACTCCTTCCATAAGTCCCTTCTCTTGGTGTAAGCACATTTGGCATAAACAAAAGAAAAATACACAGGATTACCAACATAATTATTCATCAAAATAGTCAACACTTGTTCAGAGTTCCCCACCACAGTAGTATTAAGAATACCAGACCAAAATAGCCAAATTTTACTCGAAATATTACAAAACCTATAATCAAAGCCTAACCGGAGAATATAAACAGTCAATTCTGCTTCCCCAGCATAGGTTCCAACACAGCAAACAATGCAATTCGTTGATCATTTTTTAACTGGCGAACTCTAGCAATTGACTCAGCATTTCCATTACCACGAATATTCTAAACAACTAAATTCATCGTATTCGTAAAAAAATCGATAATGAGTGAAAGTAGAAGATCCCATTAATGTGTGTTACCTATGGATTTCTCCATCAAACGAGATGACTTCCTCGAGGCAGTACCATGTTGTTTTTTACCCCGTCTCCGAGTAGTTTTCTCCCTTTGCTCAATAGGTAAAACAATATAAATGTTTCAAGACGAAGGAACAGACTCATTCAAAACCTCCATTGAAGAAATAATATTTTTATCCACTGATCCGGGTAGAGCCAAACAACCATCAGCCCCCACATCAGATAGATGCTCAAGCTCATCCGAGGTACTCCGGGTCTTCGTCATCCGTTTCGGTTCCCGATCGGGGTCTTCAATACCCAGCACCAGAACATCACCTGTAGAGCCTGGGTTTCCCAAACTGTCCGCCACACCCATCACCTTCGAGAGAGCTACAGGTACTACCAAATCATTCAAGACAACCGGTTCAACTGATACATCCAGTTGGGCAGGTTCAAACAAAATTGGTTCAACCGAGACAGCCGGGTTCGACGTTTTTGACATACGAATCAGAAGATTGATTTTGAATGCTCGGAGATCAGCCATTATCGCCTCCAGTGCTTTATTGAATTTTGGCATACCGCCGTCGGATTGAGATATCCGTGGATTATCAATAGGCAATTTATCACATCCCACCTTAATATCATCAATTCCCTAAGAAATCAAAACCAATGGAGTATCAAGAACTTCATCATTACCTGATTTTGGAGCCACCATTAAAGGTTCCTGAACAATAATAACAGGTTGTTCCAAGTTAGAAATTGCCGATGGAGTATCAACGGGCGACACCGAGGCATCAATTGTCGGAACTGTTGTTCCCGATTCTACAACTTTCAGTGGCACCCCATTGCCGCTAGTCACAGTCACAGAATCCGCGGGTGCATGGACCTGTGTCATCGTCCCCACAATTTTGTCTGTTAAATCCGATGGCGTCCCTGCAGGACCCAGTTCTCGCCGCGGTCCGACCCGGACCTATTGACTTGGAGCAGATGATACACCGGCTAGGGCTTTATCCACAATAATATTTTTCTTCCCCTTGTTCGGCGGCGCCCCTTGTCCAATTACGGCAGCCGATTTCGGAACAACAATCTTTGACGGCGCCGGAACCACCAGTGTTGATTTTCCACATTTAGAAATATGATGGCCAATTCGATTACATCCCAAACAATACATCGGTAAATTAATATATATAACCGATTGCCAGAATCCTTTCCCAGTTTTAGCATGAGTTACCCGAATACGCTGAGGCAAATCCGATAAAAGATCGAGCTTTACCAGACTTTGGCAATACTTGGCCGAGAAGCGGCGGCGGTGGGGGCATCCAAAGCAAGCGGCTCCCCCACCGCTCTTGCGAGAGAAAAGCATTGATTTATTGGACAAATGGATCGGTAATCCATCAAATCCAATCCAAACTGGAACAATGGAGGGTTCAACATTAACATCGAAATCATAGGTCCATTTGAATACCCTCATTATGAGACCAAAGAAATTCCACATTCCCTGCTGCCATAGTGAAGAGATTGATGGGCAGAAACTCGTTCTAAACACCCATGAGTCCACCCCCGAAGGATCCGCTCAAATCGTAGGAATCGAAAAAATAAACTAGATAGAAACTTACTTTTCGGGTTCAAGAATCTGATTCTTGAATGGAAGTTGCTATTTCTTGGATACGTTGCTGGCACCAATAGATTTCCCTTTGCGGAATGTCCCTCTATTGATATCCACGCGACGAAACTAACAGTGATTGCTAGCTCTTCGTTTTTCTGAGTTTCGGGAATTAGAGAGAAAAGGGAGAGGCAGAATATGTTAGTAGTGCCCTAGGACCATTAGCATATGTTGTACGTTTTATGTCTTTTTGAGCATTTCATCTGAATAGTTAATTTTGCTTATGAACATCAAATGCGTGATTTGAGAGTAAAACTCATTTGCTTAAGTAATTACTATTCTAGTTGTCCCTAGTTTTATGTAATCTACTTTACAATGAAATAAAACTAGTATGATGTTTGATTGATGATTATGTTTTACTAATCATGTGTAATGAGTACAAATCATATCATAGATGCAATGTATTGAGATATATCGTATCGGACGTGATCCGTTAGAGAAGTAATACTTCATGGTCCTTAGTCATAAGTATTACTTCCTCAATACTATTTTAGAATCCTTAGACCTTATGTCTCCATTGATTCTAGTATGAATGGAGCCACATTTTGACTCAATCGTACGTTGCTTTTAATCGAGTAATCAATACGACTGATGATCGGATGTAGTGTCCTATCATGGCTTGAATGTGAGAGGCATTGTAAGGAATTTGTCCCTCTCTTATTAGAGAGAGATATCCATGGGCCCCTCGATAGGGAAAGACTGTTTAAATGCATGGCCGTGCTAAAATGTATTTGATAAAGTGGTTATTAAATACTATTTGTTGGAACAATCTACCTGGAGATCGAGCATAAATACAATTAAGCTTTATAAGGGTGACGACTACCATGCCTTATGCTTAATTAGGATATTGTGAGACAAAGGGATTAAATAGTGGATTGATATTAGGTTCCGTTGTATATTCATTCACTTTGGGTAGTCACAATGTACTGCTAGGGACCGCTTGTGATTTATGAACTCACACTACTACTAAGTGTGTTTTCATTGCCATTGTGATATGAACCTACAGGGTCACACGCATAGACGAGCTAACGAGCTTCATGTCCAGATTCAATGAATCTAGAATGTGTTTAGGTTTATTGTATCTGACATTCATTTTTTTGAGAATAATAAAGCGTTATTATTCGAACTAGAGATAAGGGGCATTTTCGGTATAGCTGGGATTACGTGGGAGTTATTATCCGATAAGGACTCCCACTACCAGCAGAAGTCTAGGGGGCGTGGGAGTTAAAGACTCCCACTGCCAGAAGAGGTGGAGTGGACTTGGGAGTTGTTCTAGAAAAAACCTCTCACTCCCTATAAAAACCTCTCTTGGCCGAAACCCTAGGGTTAGATAATTTTCAGCCGAAATACCAAAAACCTCAGAGCTAGCACTCGCTGCCCGTTTTGGTGGGAAAATCAAGATGAATATAGATAAATCGTTAAAGACTTTTATATTAAATTTTAATATGCAAAATCTAAAAACAAGAAAGGTAGATTAAAGGATATATAAAAAGAAAATGTTCGTGTTTCATAGTTTCACAATTTCATAAACCTTTTTATAAGAGAAAAATGATATCTGGCATTGGTAATCAAGGAAAAAGATCAAACTCATCACTTTTCTTAGCTGAGATAATTTCATTATTTTCATTACAAACTGTGCACGAGCAATTCAAGTGTATAATAGAAGGATAATAAATCTAGCATATGCTCTCAATTCTCAAATTTTAAAAAGAGAAAGATTTCTTTCCTTATATATTTGTTAGTGGTGATAAAAAATGGAGAAGTAGAAGAATTAGAAGAAGAGAATATGATTCAACTTTTGTGTATTTTTTTACTTATCTTTGTCTTCGGTACACAAAATAATAACGTTACATTGGGTTGCTTCATAGTTTCAGATTTACTAAATGGTTGAGTGTTGAGTCCAAAAGCGAAGCTCGCAGGGTGTAAATGGAGGAAGAAGGAACTAGGTTTATTTTCTTGAAGTCAGGATCATGATCTTTGATAATGTTGGGGAAAAGGATCAACTGCTTTAGTGACTCGTTCAAGTATGTATTGGATTGCAAAGAAATCACCGACTGTGAAGATGCGTTGAGGGAAATGGAATGAGATTACCCGTAAAAGACGTACTTCCTTTGAAATTTGTCTCAAAACAGTATTGTCGCATGATATTCTATCGATTATTAGACCATCTATACTGGTGACGTAACCGTCACATTCATTTCGTGGTTGGCCCATTCCGTACCACACAGAAATAGAAAACAAACAAGGGATCATTATTGATTTAATTGAAAGGTTGATAGTAGTGTGTTTAAGATGTAGTGGACATACACAATGTAAAAAAGATGACAGTTCAATTATCCTCATTTTAAATAAAGAAGGAAAGGAGTGTGATCGTCGTTCCTAAAAAAAAACGTCATACAAGTTCGAAATATAGGTCGGAAAACTGAAGTAGTCGGATTAAAATGGAGGATGGGAGTCGGTGCGAAAATCAAGATGAATATAATTAAATCGTTAAAGACTTATGTTAAATTTTAATATACCAAACCTAAAAATACGCAAAATACATAAAAGGATATATAAAAGAACATGTTTATGTTTCATAGTTTTACAATTTAATAAACCATTTTTATAAGAATAAAATGATATCTAGCCTTGGTTATCAACGAAAAGACCAAACTCGTCAATTTTATTAAGAAAAATAATTTCATTTTATACATTACAAAAACCGTGCACATGCAATTCAAGTGTATAATAGAAGGATAATAAAATATAGCATATGACCTCAATTCTCAAGGTTTAAAAAAAGAGAAAGATTTCATACCTTATATATTTACTAGTAGTGATAAGAAATGGAGAAGGAGAATATTTAGAAGAAGAGAATAGGATTCCACATTTTTGTATTTTCTACTAATCTTTCTCTCCGGAATACAAAATAATAACGTTTCATGGGGTTGCTTCAATATTTCAGATATACTAAAAGGTTAAGTGTTGAATCCAAAAGAGAAGCTCGCGAGGTGTTCTTAATACAACAGAGGAAGAAGGAACTATGTTTTATTTCTTGAAGTGAGTATCATGTTCATTGATAATGTTGGGGAAAAGGATCTACTCCTTTAGTGATCGTTAAAGTATGTTCTGGATTGCAAAGAAATCACCGACTGTGAAGATGCGTTGAGGGAAATGGAATTAGGTTACCCGTGAAAAACATACTTCGGTTGAAATTTGTTTCCAAACAGTATTGTCGCATGATCTTCTATCCATTATTCGACAATCTATATTGGTGACGTAACCCAGACATTCATGTCGTGGTTGGCCTACTCCTTACCATCCAGAAATAGAAAACTAACAAGAGATCAATATGTATTTAATTGAAAGGTTTATAGTAGTGTACGTAAGATCTAGTGGACATACCCAAAATAGAAAGATTATCGTTCCTTTTTCCTCAATTTAAATAAATAAGTGAAGAAGTGTGATAATCGTTCCCAAATAAAAACGTCATAAAGGATGGAAATATAGGGCAGAAAACTGAAGTAGTCGGATTAAAAGGGAGGATGGGGGTTGGTGCGAAAATCAAGATGAATATAAATAAATCGTTAAAGACTTTTATATTAAATTTTAATATGCAAAATCTAAAAACAAGAAAGATATATTAAAGGATATATAATAAGAACATGTTCATGTTTCATAGTTTCGCAATTTCATAAACATTTTTTTAAGAGAAAAATGATATCTAGCATTGGTTATCAAGGAAAAGACCAAGCTCATCACTTTTATTAGCTGAGATAATTTCATTATTTTCATTACAAGCTGTGCACGAGCAATTCAAGTGTATAATAGAAGGATAATAAATCTAGCATATGCTCTCAATTCTCAAATTTTAAAAAAGAGAAAGATTTCTTACCTTATATATTTGTTAGTGGTGATAAAAAATGGAGAATTAGAAGAAGAGAATATGATTCAACTTTTGTGTATTTTTTACTTATCTTTGTCTTCGGTACACAAAATAATAACGTTACATTGGGTTGCTTCATTGTTTCGGATTTACTAAATGGTTAAGTGTTGTGTCCAAAAGCGAAGCTCGCAGGGTGTAAATGGAGGAAGAAGGAACTAGGTTTATTTTCTTGAAGTCAGGATCATGATCTTTGATAATGTTGGGGAAAAGGATCAACTGCTTTAGTGACTCGTTCAAGTATGTATTGGATTGCAAAGAAATCACCGACTGTGAAGATGCGTTGAGGGAAATGGAATGAGATTACCCGTAAAAGACGTACTTCCTTTGAAATTTGTCTCAAAACAGTATTGTCGCATGATATTCTATCGATTATTAGACCATCTATACTGGTGACGTAACCGTCACATTCATTTCGTGGTTGGCCCATTCCGTACCACACAGAAATAGAAAACAAACAAGGGATCATTATTGATTTAATTGAAAGGTTGATAGTAGTGTGTTTAAGATGTAGTGGACATACACAATGTAAAAAAGATGACAGTTCAATTATCCTCATTTTAAATAAAGAAGGAAAGGAGTGTGATCGTCGTTCCTAAAAAAAAACGTCATACAAGTTCGAAATATAGGTCGGAAAACTGAAGTAGTCGGATTAAAATGGAGGATGGGAGTCGGTGCGAAAATCAAGATGAATATAATTAAATCGTTAAAGACTTATGTTAAATTTTAATATACCAAACCTAAAAATACGCAAAATACATAAAAGGATATATAAAAGAACATGTTTATGTTTCATAGTTTTACAATTTAATAAACATTTTTATAAG
The DNA here is from genome assembly GCA_026122235.1 of Vinca minor. Classification (NCBI taxonomy): domain Eukaryota; kingdom Viridiplantae; phylum Streptophyta; class Magnoliopsida; order Gentianales; family Apocynaceae; genus Vinca; species Vinca minor. The sequence continues at coordinate 417,140 of JAOCZM010000210.1, read as the reverse complement.
AATAAAATGATATCTAGCCTTGGTTATCAACGAAAAGACCAAACTCGTCAATTTTATTAAGAAAAATAATTTCATTTTATACATTACAAAAACCGTGCACATGCAATTCAAGTGTATAATAGAAGGATAATAAAATATAGCATATGACCTCAATTCTCAAGGTTTAAAAAAAGAGAAAGATTTCATACCTTATATATTTACTAGTAGTGATAAGAAATGGAGAAGGAGAATATTTAGAAGAAGAGAATAGGATTCCACATTTTTTGTATTTTCTACTAATCTTTCTCTCAGGAATACAAAATAATAACGTTTCATGGGGTTGCTTCAATATTTCAGATATACTAAAAGGTTAAGTGTTGAATCCAAAAGAGAAGCTCGCGAGGTGTTCTTAATACAACAGAGGAAGAAGGAACTATGTTTTATTTCTTGAAGTGAGTATCATGTTCATTGATAATGTTGGGGAAAAGGATCTACTCCTTTAGTGATCGTTAAAGTATGTTACGGATTGCAAAGAAATCACCCGATTTGTGAAGATGCGTTGAGGGAAATGGAATTAGGTTACCCGTGAAAAACATACTTCGGTTGAAATTTGTTTCCAAACAGTATTGTCGCATGATCTTCTATCCATTATTCGACAATCTATATTGGTGACGTAACCCAGACATTCATGTCGTGGTTGGCCTACTCACTTACCATCCGAGAAATAGAAAACTAACAAGAGATCAATATGTATTTAATTGAAAGGTTTATAGTAGTGTACGTAAGATCTAGTGGACATACCCAAAATAGAAAGATTATCGTTCCTTTTTCCTCAATTTAAATAAATAAGTGAAGAAGTGTGATAATCGTTCCCAAATAAAAAGCGTCATAAAGGATGGAAATATAGGGCGGAAAAGCTGAAGTAGTCGGATTAAAAGGGAGGATGGGGGTTGGTGCGAAAATCAAGATGAATATAAATAAATCGTTAAAGACTTTTATATTAAATTTTAATATGCAAAATCTAAAAGCAAGAAAGATATATTAAAGGATATATAATAAGAACATGTTCGTGTTTCATAGTTTCGCAATTTCATAAACATTTTTTTAAGAGAAAAATGATATCTAGCATTGGTTATCAAGGAAAAGACCAAACTCATCACTTTTATTAGCTGAGATAATTTCATTATTTTCATTACAAGCTGTGCACGAGCAATTCAAGTGTATAATAGAAGGATAATAAATCTAGCATATGCTCTCAATTCTCAAATTTTAAAAAGAGAAAGATTTCTTACCTTATATATTTGTTAGTGGTGATAAAAAATAGAGAATTAGAAGAAGAGAATATGATTCAACTTTTGTGTATTTTTTACTTATCTTTGTCTTCGGTACACAAAATAATAACGTTACATTGGGTTGCTTCATTGTTTCGGATTTACTAAATGGTTAAGTGTTGTGTCCAAAAGCGAAGCTCGCAGGGTGTAAATGGAGGAAGAAGGAACTAGGTTTATTTTCTTGAAGTCAGGATCATGATCTTTTATAATGTTGGGGAAAAGGATCAACTGCTTTAGTGACTCGTTCAAGTATGTATTGGATTGCAAAGAAATCACCGACTGTGAAGATGCGTTGAGGGAAATGGAATGAGATTACCCGTAAAAGACGTACTTCCTTTGAAATTTGTCTCAAAACAGTATTGTCGCATGATATTCTATCGATTATTAGACCATCTATACTGGTGACGTAACCGTCACATTCATTTCGTGGTTGGCCCATTCCGTACCACACAGAAATAGAAAACAAACAAGGGATCATTATTGATTTAATTGAAAGGTTGATAGTAGTGTGTTTAAGATGTAGTGGACATACACAATGTAAAAAAGATGACAGTTCAATTATCCTCATTTTAAATAAAGAAGGAAAGGAGTGTGATCGTCGTTCCTAAAAAAAAACGTCATACAAGTTCGAAATATAGGTCGGAAAACTGAAGTAGTCGGATTAAAATGGAGGATGGGAGTCGGTGCGAAAATCAAGATGAATATAATTAAATCGTTAAAGACTTATGTTAAATTTTAATATACCAAACCTAAAAATACGCAAAATACATAAAAGGATATATAAAAGAACATGTTTATGTTTCATAGTTTTACAATTTAATAAACATTTTTATAAGAATAAAATGATATCTAGCCTTGGTTATCAACGAAAAGACCAAACTCGTCAATTTTATTAAGAAAAATAATTTCATTTTATACATTACAAAAACCGTGCACATGCAATTCAAGTGTATAATAGAAGGATAATAAAATATAGCATATGACCTCAATTCTCAAGGTTTAAAAAAAGAGAAAGATTTCATACCTTATATATTTACTAGTAGTGATAAGAAATGGAGAAGGAGAATATTTAGAAGAAGAGAATAGGATTCCACATTTTTGTATTTTCTACTAATCTTTCTCTCCGGAATACAAAATAATAACGTTTCATGGGGTTGCTTCAATATTTCAGATATACTAAAAGGTTAAGTGTTGAATCCAAAAGAGAAGCTCGCGAGGTGTTCTTAATACAACAGAGGAAGAAGGAACTATGTTTTATTTCTTGAAGTGAGTATCATGTTCATTGATAATGTTGGGGAAAAGGATCTACTCCTTTAGTGATCGTTAAAGTATGTTCTGGATTGCAAAGAAATCACCCGATTTGTGAAGATGCGTTGAGGGAAATGGAATTAGGTTACCCGTGAAAAACATACTTCGGTTGAAATTTGTTTCCAAAGCAGTATTGTCGCATGATCTTCTATCCATTATTCGACAATCTATATTGGTGGCGTAACCCTGAGACATTCATGTCGTGGTTGGCCTACTCCCTTACCATCCGAGAAATAGAAAACTAACAAGAGATCAATATGTATTTAATTGAAAGGTTTATAGTAGTGTACGTAAGATCTAGTGGACATACCCAAAATAGAAAGATTATCGTTCCTTTTTCCTCAATTTAAATAAATAAGTGAAGAAGTGTGATAATCGTTCCCAAATAAAAACGTCATAAAGGATGGAAATATAGAGGCGGAAAAGCTGAAGTAGTCGGATTAAAAGGGAGGATGGGGGGTTGGTGCGAAAATCAAAGATGAATATAAATAAATCGTTAAAGACTTTTATATTAAATTTTAATATGCAAAATCTAAAAACAAGAAAGATATATTAAAGGATATATAATAAGAACATGTTCGTGTTTCATAGTTTCGCAATTTCATAAACATTTTTTAAAGAGAAAAAATGATATCTAGCATTGGTTATCAAGGAAAAAGACCAAACTCATCACTTTTATTAGTTTGAGATAATTTCATTATTTTCATTACAAGCTGTGCACGAGCAATTCAAGTGTATAATAGAAGGATAATAAATCTAGCATATGCTCTCAATTCTCAAATTTTAAAAAGAGAAAGATTTCTTACCTTATATATTTGTTAGTGGTGATAAAAAATAGAGAATTAGAAGAAGAGAATATGATTCAACTTTTGTGTATTTTTTACTTATCTTTGTCTTCGGTACACAAAATAATAACGTTACATTGGGTTGCTTCATTGTTTCGGATTTACTAAATGGTTAAGTGTTGTGTCCAAAAGCGAAGCTCGCAGGGTGTAAATGGAGGAAGAAGGAACTAGGTTTATTTTCTTGAAGTCAGGATCATGATCTTTTATAATGTTGGGGAAAAGGATCAACTGCTTTAGTGACTCGTTCAAGTATGTATTGGATTGCAAAGAAATCACCGACTGTGAAGATGCGTTGAGGGAAATGGAATGAGATTACCCAGTAAAGAGCGTACTTCCTTTGAAATTTGTCTCAAAAGCAGTATTGTCGCATGATATTCTATCGATTATTAGACCATCTATCTTGGTGGCGTAACCGTCACATTCATTTCAGTGGTTGGCCCATTCCGTACCACCACGAAATAGAAAACAAACAAGGGATCATTATTGATTTAATTGAAAGGTTGATAGTAGTGTGTTTAAGATGTAGTGGACATACACAATGTAAAAAAAGATGGCAGTTCAATTATCCTCATTTTAAATAAAGAAGGAAAGGAGTGTGATACGTCGTTCCTAAAAAAAAACGTCATACAAGTTCGAAATATAGGTCGGAAAAGCTGAAGTAGTCGGATTAAAATGGAGGATGGGAGTCGGTGCGAAAATCAAGATGAATATAATTAAATCGTTAAAGACTTATGTTAAATTTTAATATACCAAACCTAAAAAATACGCAAAATACATAAAAGGATATATAAAAGAACATGTTTATGTTTCATAGTTTTACAATTTAATAAACATTTTTATAAGAATAAAATGATATCTAGCCTTGGTTATCAACGAAAAGACCAAACTCGTCAATTTTATTAAGAAAAAATAATTTCATTTTATACATTACAAAAAACCGTGCACATGCAATTCAAGTGTATAATAGAAGGATAATAAAATATAGCATATGACCTCAATTCTCAAGGTTTAAAAAAAGAGAAAGATTTCATACCTTATATATTTACTAGTAGTGATAAGAAATGGAGAAGGAGAATATTTAGAAGAAGAGAATAGGATTCCACATTTTTGTATTTTCTACTAATCTTTCTCTCCGGAATACAAAATAATAACGTTTCATGGGGTTGCTTCAATATTTCAGATATACTAAAAGGTTAAGTGTTGAATCCAAAAGAGAAGCTCGCGAGGTGTTCTTAATACAACAGAGGAAGAAGGAACTATGTTTTATTTCTTGAAGTGAGTATCATGTTCATTGATAATGTTGGGGAAAAGGATCTACTCCTTTAGTGATCGTTAAAGTATGTTCTGGATTGCAAAGAAATCACCGACTGTGAAGATGCGTTGAGGGAAATGGAATTAGGTTACCCGTGAAAAACATACTTCGGTTGAAATTTGTTTCCAAACAGTATTGTCGCATGATCTTCTATCCATTATTCGACAATCTATATTGGTGACGTAACCCAGACATTCATGTCGTGGTTGGCCTACTCCTTACCATCCAGAAATAGAAAACTAACAAGAGATCAATATGTATTTAATTGAAAGGTTTATAGTAGTGTACGTAAGATCTAGTGGACATACCCAAAATAGAAAGATTATCGTTCCTTTTTCCTCAATTTAAATAAATAAGTGAAGAAGTGTGATAATCGTTCCCAAATAAAAACGTCATAAAGGATGGAAATATAGGGCAGAAAACTGAAGTAGTCGGATTAAAAGGGAGGATGGGGGTTGGTGCGAAAATCAAGATGAATATAAATAAATCGTTAAAGACTTTTATATTAAATTTTAATATGCAAAATCTAAAAACAAGAAAGATATATTAAAGGATATATAATAAGAACATGTTCGTGTTTCATAGTTTCGCAATTTCATAAACATTTTTTTAAGAGAAAAATGATATCTAGCATTGGTTATCAAGGAAAAGACCAAACTCATCACTTTTATTAGCTGAGATAATTTCATTATTTTCATTACAAGCTGTGCACGAGCAATTCAAGTGTATAATAGAAGGATAATAAATCTAGCATATGCTCTCAATTCTCAAATTTTAAAAAAGAGAAAGATTTCTTACCTTATATATTTGTTAGTGGTGATAAAAAAATGGAGAAGTAGAAGAATTAGAAGAAGAGAATATGATTCAACTTTTGTGTATTTTTTACTTATCTTTGTCTTCGGTACACAAAATAATAACGTTACATTGGGTTGCTTCATTGTTTCGGATTTACTAAATGGTTAAGTGTTGTGTCCAAAAGCGAAGCTCGCAGGGTGTAAATGGAGGAAGAAGGAACTAGGTTTATTTTCTTGAAGTCAGGATCATGATCTTTTATAATGTTGGGGAAAAGGATCAACTGCTTTAGTGACTCGTTCAAGTATGTATTGGATTGCAAAGAAATCACCCGATTTGTGAAGATGCGTTGAGGGAAATGGAATGAGATTACCCAGTAAAGAGCGTACTTCCTTTGAAATTTGTCTCAAAAGCAGTATTGTCGCATGATATTCTATCGATTATTAGACCATCTATACTGGTGACGTAACCGTCACATTCATTTCGTGGTTGGCCCATTCCGTACCACACAGAAATAGAAAACAAACAAGGGATCATTATTGATTTAATTGAAAGGTTGATAGTAGTGTGTTTAAGATGTAGTGGACATACACAATGTAAAAAAAGATGGCAGTTCAATTATCCTCATTTTAAATAAAGAAGGAAAGGAGTGTGATCGTCGTTCCTAAAAAAAAACGTCATACAAGTTCGAAATATAGGTCGGAAAACTGAAGTAGTCGGATTAAAATGGAGGATGGGAGTCGGTGCGAAAATCAAGATGAATATAATTAAATCGTTAAAGACTTATGTTAAATTTTAATATACCAAACCTAAAAATACGCAAAATACATAAAAGGATATATAAAAGAACATGTTTATGTTTCATAGTTTTACAATTTAATAAACATTTTTATAAGAATAAAATGATATCTAGCCTTGGTTATCAACGAAAAGACCAAACTCGTCAATTTTATTAAGAAAAATAATTTCATTTTATACATTACAAAAACCGTGCACATGCAATTCAAGTGTATAATAGAAGGATAATAAAATATAGCATATGACCTCAATTCTCAAGGTTTAAAAAAAGAGAAAGATTTCATACCTTATATATTTACTAGTAGTGATAAGAAATGGAGAAGGAGAATATTTAGAAGAAGAGAATAGGATTCCACATTTTTGTATTTTCTACTAATCTTTCTCTCCGGAATACAAAATAATAACGTTTCATGGGGTTGCTTCAATATTTCAGATATACTAAAAGGTTAAGTGTTGAATCCAAAAGAGAAGCTCGCGAGGTGTTCTTAATACAATAGAGGAAGAAGGAACTATGTTTTATTTCTTGAAGTGAGTATCATGTTCATTGATAATGTTGGGGAAAAGGATCTACTCCTTTAGTGATCGTTAAAGTATGTTCTGGATTGCAAAGAAATCACCGACTGTGAAGATGCGTTGAGGGAAATGGAATTAGGTTACCCGTGAAAAACATACTTCGGTTGAAATTTGTTTCCAAACAGTATTGTCGCATGATCTTCTATCCATTATTCGACAATCTATATTGGTGACGTAACCCAGACATTCATGTCGTGGTTGGCCTACTCCTTACCATCCAGAAATAGAAAACTAACAAGAGATCAATATGTATTTAATTGAAAGGTTTATAGTAGTGTACGTAAGATCTAGTGGACATACCCAAAATAGAAAGATTATCGTTCCTTTTTCCTCAATTTAAATAAATAAGTGAAGAAGTGTGATAATCGTTCCCAAATAAAAACGTCATAAAGGATGGAAATATAGGGCAGAAAACTGAAGTAGTCGGATTAAAAGGGAGGATGGGGGTTGGTGCGAAAATCAAAATGAATATAAATAAATCGTTAAAGACTTTTATATTAAATTTTAATATGCAAAATCTAAAAACAATAAAGATATATTAAAGGATATATAATAAGAACATGTTCGTGTTTCATAGTTTCGCAATTTCATAAACATTTTTTTAAGAGAAAAATGATATCTAGCATTGGTTATCAAGGAAAAGACCAAACTCATCACTTTTATTAGCTGAGATAATTTCATTATTTTCATTACAAGCTGTGCACGAGCAATTCAAGTGTATAATAGAAGGATAATAAATCTAGCATATGCTCTCAATTCTCAAATTTTAAAAAAGAGAAAGATTTCTTACCTTATATATTTGTTAGTGGTGATAAAAAATAGAGAATTAGAAGAAGAGAATATGATTCAACTTTTTGTGTATTTTTTTACTTATCTTTGTCTTGGTACACAAAATAATAACGTTACATTGGGTTGCTTCATTGTTTCGGATTTACTAAATGGTTAAGTGTTGTGTCCAAAAGCGAAGCTCGCAGGGTGTAAATGGAGGAAGAAGGAACTAGGTTTATTTTCTTGAAGTCAGGATCATGATCTTTTATAATGTTGGGGAAAAGGATCAAGCTGCTTTAGTGACTTCGTTCAAGTATGTATTGGATTGCAAAGAAATCACGCATTTGTGAAGATGCGTTGAGGGAAATGGAATGAGATTACCCAGTAAAAGAGCGTACTTCCTTTGAAATTTGTCTCAAAAGCAGTATTGTCGCATGATATTCTATCGATTATTAGACCATCTATCTTGGTGACGTAACCGTCACATTCATTTAAAGTGGTTGGCCCATTCCGTACCACACGAAATAGAAAACAAACAAGGGATCATTATTGATTTAATTGAAAGGTTGATAGTAGTGTGTTTAAGATGTAGTGGACATACACAATGTAAAAAAAGATGGCAGTTCAATTATCCTCATTTTAAATAAAGAAGGAAAGGAGTGTGATAAAGTCGTTCCTAAAAAAAAACGTCATACAAGTTCGAAATATAGGTCGGAAAAGCTGAAGTAGTCGGATTAAAATGGAGGATGGGAGTCGAGTGCGAAAATCAAGATGAATATAATTAAATCGTTAAAGACTTATGTTAAATTTTAATATACCAAACCTAAAAAATACGCAAAATACATAAAAGGATATATAAAAGAACATGTTTATGTTTCATAGTTTTACAATTTAATAAACATTTTTATAAGAATAAAATGATATCTAGCCTTGGTTATCAACGAAAAGACCAAACTCGTCAATTTTATTAAGAAAAATAATTTCATTTTATACATTACAAAAAACCGTGCACATGCAATTCAAGTGTATAATAGAAGGATAATAAAATATAGCATATGACCTCAATTCTCAAGGTTTAAAAAAGAGAAAGATTTCATACCTTATATATTTACTAGTAGTGATAAGAAATGGAGAAGGAGAATATTTAGAAGAAGAGAATAGGATTCCACATTTTTGTATTTTCTACTAATCTTTCTCTCCGGAATACAAAATAATAACGTTTCATGGGGTTGCTTCAATATTTCGGATATACTAAAAGGTTAAGTGTTGAATCCAAAGAGAAGCTCGCGAGGTGTTCTTAATACAATGAGAGGAAGAAGGAACTATGTTTTATTTCTTGAAGTGAGTATCATGTTCATTGATAATGTTGGGGAAAAAGGATCTACTCCTTTAGTGATCGTTAAAGTATGTTACGGATTGCAAAGAAATCACTAGATGTGTGAAGATGCGTTGAGGGAAATGGAATTAGGTTACCCGTGAAAAACATACTTCGGTTGAAATTTGTTTCCAAACAGTATTGTCGCATGATCTTCTATCCATTATTCGACAATCTATATTGGTGACGTAACCCAGACATTCATGTCGTGGTTGGCCTACTCCCTTACCATCCGAGAAATAGAAAACTAACAAGAGATCAATATGTATTTAATTGAAAGGTTTATAGTAGTGTACGTAAGATCTAGTGGACATACCCAAAATAGAAAGATTATCGTTCCTTTTTCCTCAATTTAAATAAATAAGTGAAGAAGTGTGATAATCGTTCCCAAATAAAAACGTCATAAAGGATGGAAATATAGAGGCGGAAAAGCGAAGTAGTCGGATTAAAAGGGAGGATGGGGGTTGGTGCGAAAATCAAAATGAATATAAATAAATCGTTAAAGACTTTTATATTAAATTTTAATATGCAAAATCTAAAAACAAGAAAGATATATTAAAGGATATATAATAAGAACATGTTCGTGTTTCATAGTTTCGCAATTTCATAAACATTTTTTTAAAGTGAAAAAATGATATCTAGCATTGGTTATCAAGGAAAAGACCAAACTCATCACTTTTATTAGTTTGAGATAATTTCATTATTTTCATTACAAGGCATGTGCACGAGCAATTCAAGTGTATAATAGAAGGATAATAAATCTAGCATATGCTCTCAATTCTCAAATTTTAAAAAGAGAAAGATTTCTTACCTTATATATTTGTTAGTGGTGATAAAAAATAGAGAATTAGAAGAAGAGAATATGATTCAACTTTTTGTGTATTTTTTTACTTATCTTTGTCTTCGGTACACAAAATAATAACGTTACATTGGGTTGCTTCATTGTTTCGGATTTACTAAATGGTTAAGTGTTGTGTCCAAAAGCGAAGCTCGCGAGGGGTGTAAATGGAGGAAGAAGGAACTAGGTTTATTTTCTTGAAGTCGGGATCATGATCTTTTATAATGTTGGGGAAAAAGGATCAAGCTGCTTTAGTGACTCGTTCAAGTATGTATTGGATTGCAAAGAAATCACCGAAATTTGTGAAGATGCGTTGAGGGAAATGGAATGAGATTACCCGTAAAAGACGTACTTCCTTTGAAATTTGTCTCAAAACAGTATTGTCGCATGATATTCTATCGATTATTAGACCATCTATACTGGTGACGTAACCGTCACATTCATTTCGTGGTTGGCCCATTCCGTACCACACAGAAATAGAAAACAAACAAGGGATCATTATTGATTTAATTGAAAGGTTGATAGTAGTGTGTTTAAGATGTAGTGGACATACACAATGTAAAAAAGATGACAGTTCAATTATCCTCATTTTAAATAAAGAAGGAAAGGAGTGTGATCGTCGTTCCTAAAAAAAAACGTCATACAAGTTCGAAATATAGGTCGGAAAACTGAAGTAGTCGGATTAAAATGGAGGATGGGAGTCGGTGCGAAAATCAAGATGAATATAATTAAATCGTTAAAGACTTATGTTAAATTTTAATATACCAAACCTAAAAATACGCAAAATACATAAAAGGATATATAAAAGAACATGTTTATGTTTCATAGTTTTACAATTTAATAAACATTTTTATAAGAATAAAATGATATCTAGCCTTGGTTATCAACGAAAAGACCAAACTCGTCAATTTTATTAAGAAAAAATAATTTCATTTTATACATTACAAAAACCGTGCACATGCAATTCAAGTGTATAATAGAAGGATAATAAAATATAGCATATGACCTCAATTCTCAAGGTTTAAAAAAAGAGAAAGATTTCATACCTTATATATTTACTAGTAGTGATAAGAAATGGAGAAGGAGAATATTTAGAAGAAGAGAATAGGATTCCACATTTTTGTATTTTCTACTAATCTTTCTCTCCGGAATACAAAATAATAACGTTTCATGGGGTTGCTTCAATATTTCGGATATACTAAAAGGTTAAGTGTTGAATCCAAAGAGAAGCTCGCGAGGTGTTCTTAATACAACGAGAGGAAGAAGGAACTATGTTTTATTTCTTGAAGTGAGTATCATGTTCATTGATAATGTTGGGGAAAAGGATCTACTCCTTTAGTGATCGTTAAAGTATGTTACGGATTGCAAAGAAATCACCCGATTTGTGAAGATGCGTTGAGGAAATGGAATTAGGTTACCGTGAAAAACATACTTCGGTTGAAATTTGTTTCCAAACAGTATTGTCGCATGATCTTCTATCCATTATTCGACAATCTATATTGGTGACGTAACCCAGACATTCATGTCGTGGTTGGCCTACTCCTTACCATCCAGAAATAGAAAACTAACAAGAGATCAATATGTATTTAATTGAAAGGTTTATAGTAGTGTACGTAAGATCTAGTGGACATACCCAAAATAGAAAGATTATCGTTCCTTTTTCCTCAATTTAAATAAATAAGTGAAGAAGTGTGATAATCGTTCCCAAATAAAAAGCGTCATAAAGGATGGAAATATAGAGGCGGAAAAGCTGAAGTAGTCGGATTAAAAGGGAGGATGGGGGGTTGGTGCGAAAATCAAAGATGAATATAAATAAATCGTTAAAGACTTTTATATTAAATTTTAATATGCAAAATCTAAAAACAAGAAAGATATATTAAAGGATATATAATAAGAACATGTTCGTGTTTCATAGTTTCGCAATTTCATAAACATTTTTTAAAGAGAAAAAATGATATCTAGCATTGGTTATCAAGGAAAAGACCAAACTCATCACTTTTATTAGTTGAGATAATTTCATTATTTTCATTACAAGGCTGTGCACGAGCAATTCAAGTGTATAATAGAAGGATAATAAATCTAGCATATGCTCTCAATTCTCAAATTTTAAAAAAGAGAAAGATTTCTTACCTTATATATTTGTTAGTGGTGATAAAAAAAAGTAGAAGAATTAGAAGAAGAGAATATGATTCAACTTTTTGTGTATTTTTTTACTTATCTTTGTCTTGGTACACAAAATAATAACGTTACATTGGGTTGCTTCATTGTTTCGGATTTACTAAATGGTTAAGTGTTGTGTCCAAAAGCGAAGCTCGCGAGGGTGTAAATGGAGGAAGAAGGAACTAGGTTTATTTTCTTGAAGTCGGGATCATGATCTTTTATAATGTTGGGGAAAAGGATCAAGCTGCTTTAGTGACTTCGTTCAAGTATGTATTGGATTGCAAAGAAATCACCGAGTTTGTGAAGATGCGTTGAGGGAAATGGAATGAGATTACCCAGTAAAGAGCGTACTTCCTTTGAAATTTGTCTCAAAAGCAGTATTGTCGCATGATATTCTATCGATTATTAGACCATCTATCTTGGTGGCGTAACCGTCACATTCATTTACGTGGTTGGCCCATTCCGTACCACGAGAAATAGAAAACAAACAAGGGATCATTATTGATTTAATTGAAAGGTTGATAGTAGTGTGTTTAAGATGTAGTGGACATACACAATGTAAAAAAAGATGGCAGTTCAATTATCCTCATTTTAAATAAAGAAGGAAAGGAGTGTGATCAGTCGTTCCTAAAAAAAAACGTCATACAAGTTCGAAATATAGGTCGGAAAAGCTGAAGTAGTCGGATTAAAATGGAGGATGGGAGTCGGTGCGAAAATCAAGATGAATATAATTAAATCGTTAAAGACTTATGTTAAATTTTAATATACCAAACCTAAAAAATACGCAAAATACATAAAAGGATATATAAAAGAACATGTTTATGTTTCATAGTTTTACAATTTAATAAACATTTTTATAAGAATAAAATGATATCTAGCCTTGGTTATCAACGAAAAGACCAAACTCGTCAATTTTATTAAGAAAAAATAATTTCATTTTATACATTACAAAAACCGTGCACATGCAATTCAAGTGTATAATAGAAGGATAATAAAATATAGCATATGACCTCAATTCTCAAGGTTTAAAAAAAGAGAAAGATTTCATACCTTATATATTTACTAGTAGTGATAAGAAATGGAGAAGGAGAATATTTAGAAGAAGAGAATAGGATTCCACATTTTTGTATTTTCTACTAATCTTTCTCTCAGGAATACAAAATAATAACGTTTCATGGGGTTGCTTCAATATTTCGGATATACTAAAAGGTTAAGTGTTGAATCCAAAGAGAAGCTCGCGAGGTGTTCTTAATACAACGAGAGGAAGAAGGAACTATGTTTTATTTCTTGAAGTGAGTATCATGTTCATTGATAATGTTGGGGAAAAGGATCTACTCCTTTAGTGATCGTTAAAGTATGTTACGGATTGCAAAGAAATCACCAGTTTGTGAAGATGCGTTGAGGAAATGGAATTAGGTTACCCGTGAAAAACATACTTCGGTTGAAATTTGTTTCCAAAGCGGTATTGTCGCATGATCTTCTATCCATTATTCGACAATCTATATTGGTGGCGTAACCCTGAGACATTCATGTCGTGGTTGGCCTACTCACTTACCATCCGAGAAATAGAAAACTAACAAGAGATCAATATGTATTTAATTGAAAGGTTTATAGTAGTGTACGTAAGATCTAGTGGACATACCCAAAATAGAAAGATTATCGTTCCTTTTTCCTCAATTTAAATAAATAAGTGAAGAAGTGTGATAATCGTTCCCAAATAAAAAGCGTCATAAAGGATGGAAATATAGAGGCGGAAAAGCTGAAGTAGTCGGATTAAAAGGGAGGATGGGGGGTTGGTGCGAAAATCAAAATGAATATAAATAAATCGTTAAAGACTTTTATATTAAATTTTAATATGCAAAATCTAAAAACAAGAAAGATATATTAAAGGATATATAATAAGAACATGTTCGTGTTTCATAGTTTCGCAATTTCATAAACATTTTTTTAAAGTGAAAAATGATATCTAGCATTAGTTATCAAGGAAAAGACCAAACTCATCACTTTTATTAGTTTGAGATAATTTCATTATTTTCATTACAAGGCTGTGCACGAGCAATTCAAGTGTATAATAGAAGGATAATAAATCTAGCATATGCTCTCAATTCTCAAATTTTAAAAAAGAGAAAGATTTCTTACCTTATATATTTGTTAGTGGTGATAAAAAAATAGAGAATTAGAAGAAGAGAATATGATTCAACTTTTTGTGTATTTTTTTACTTATCTTTGTCTTGGTACACAAAATAATAACGTTACATTGGGTTGCTTCATTGTTTCGGATTTACTAAATGGTTAAGTGTTGTGTCCAAAAGCGAAGCTCGCAGGGTGTAAATGGAGGAAGAAGGAACTAGGTTTATTTTCTTGAAGTCAGGATCATGATCTTTTATAATGTTGGGGAAAAGGATCAAGCTGCTTTAGTGACTTCGTTCAAGTATGTATTGGATTGCAAAGAAATCACCGAAGTTTGTGAAGATGCGTTGAGGGAAATGGAATGAGATTACCCAGTAAAAGAGCGTACTTCCTTTGAAATTTGTCTCAAAAGCAGTATTGTCGCATGATATTCTATCGATTATTAGACCATCTATCTTGGTGGCGTAACCGTCACATTCATTTCAGTGGTTGGCCCATTCCGTACCACAGAAATAGAAAACAAACAAGGGATCATTATTGATTTAATTGAAAGGTTGATAGTAGTGTGTTTAAGATGTAGTGGACATACACAATGTAAAAAAGATGACAGTTCAATTATCCTCATTTTAAATAAAGAAGGAAAGGAGTGTGATCGTCGTTCCTAAAAAAAAACGTCATACAAGTTCGAAATATAGGTCGGAAAACTGAAGTAGTCGGATTAAAATGGAGGATGGGAGTCGGTGCGAAAATCAAGATGAATATAATTAAATCGTTAAAGACTTATGTTAAATTTTAATATACCAAACCTAAAAATACGCAAAATACATAAAAGGATATATAAAAGAACATGTTTATGTTTCATAGTTTTACAATTTAATAAACATTTTTATAAGAATAAAATGATATCTAGCCTTGGTTATCAACGAAAAGACCAAACTCGTCAATTTTATTAAGAAAAAATAATTTCATTTTATACATTACAAAAACCGTGCACATGCAATTCAAGTGTATAATAGAAGGATAATAAAATATAGCATATGACCTCAATTCTCAAGGTTTAAAAAAGAGAAAGATTTCATACCTTATATATTTACTAGTAGTGATAAGAAATGGAGAAGGAGAATATTTAGAAGAAGAGAATAGGATTCCACATTTTTGTATTTTCTACTAATCTTTCTCTCAGGAATACAAAATAATAACGTTTCATGGGGTTGCTTCAATATTTCGGATATACTAAAAGGTTAAGTGTTGAATCCAAAGAGAAGCTCGCGAGGTGTTCTTAATACAACGAGAGGAAGAAGGAACTATGTTTTATTTCTTGAAGTGAGTATCATGTTCATTGATAATGTTGGGGAAAAGGATCTACTCCTTTAGTGATCGTTAAAGTATGTTACGGATTGCAAAGAAATCACCCAATTTGTGAAGATGCGTTGAGGAAATGGAATTAGGTTACCGTGAAAAACATACTTCGGTTGAAATTTGTTTCCAAAGCGGTATTGTCGCATGATCTTCTATCCATTATTCGACAATCTATATTGGTGGCGTAACCCTGAGACATTCATGTCAGTGGTTGGCCTACTCCTTACCATCCGAGAAATAGAAAACTAACAAGAGATCAATATGTATTTAATTGAAAGGTTTATAGTAGTGTACGTAAGATCTAGTGGACATACCCAAAATAGAAAGATTATCGTTCCTTTTTCCTCAATTTAAATAAATAAGTGAAGAAGTGTGATAATCGTTCCCAAATAAAAAGCGTCATAAAGGATGGAAATATAGAGGCGGAAAAGCTGAAGTAGTCGGATTAAAAGGGAGGATGGGGGTTGGTGCGAAAATCAAGATGAATATAAATAAATCGTTAAAGACTTTTATATTAAATTTTAATATGCAAAATCTAAAAACAAGAAAGATATATTAAAGGATATATAATAAGAACATGTTCGTGTTTCATAGTTTCGCAATTTCATAAACATTTTTTAAAGAGAAAAATGATATCTAGCATTGGTTATCAAGGAAAAGACCAAACTCATCACTTTTATTAGCTGAGATAATTTCATTATTTTCATTACAAGCTGTGCACGAGCAATTCAAGTGTATAATAGAAGGATAATAAATCTAGCATATGCTCTCAGTTCTCAAATTTTAAAAAGAGAAAGATTTCTTACCTTATATATTTGTTAGTGGTGATAAAAAAAATGGAGAAGTAGAAGAATTAGAAGAAGAGAATATGATTCAACTTTTGTGTATTTTTTACTTATCTTTGTCTTCGGTACACAAAATAATAACGTTACATTGGGTTGCTTCATTGTTTCGGATTTACTAAATGGTTAAGTGTTGTGTCCAAAAGCGAAGCTCGCAGGGTGTAAATGGAGGAAGAAGGAACTAGGTTTATTTTCTTGAAGTCAGGATCATGATCTTTTATAATGTTGGGGAAAAGGATCAACTGCTTTAGTGACTCGTTCAAGTATGTATTGGATTGCAAAGAAATCACCGACTGTGAAGATGCGTTGAGGGAAATGGAATGAGATTACCCGTAAAAGACGTACTTCCTTTGAAATTTGTCTCAAAACAGTATTGTCGCATGATATTCTATCGATTATTAGACCATCTATCTTGGTGGCGTAACCGTCACATTCATTTCAGTGGTTGGCCCATTCCAGTACCACACGAAATAGAAAACAAACAAGGGATCATTATTGATTTAATTGAAAGGTTGATAGTAGTGTGTTTAAGATGTAGTGGACATACACAATGTAAAAAAAGATGGCAGGTTCAATTATCCTCATTTTAAATAAAGAAGGAAAGGAGTGTGATCAGTCGTTCCTAAAAAAAAACGTCATACAAGTTCGAAATATAGGTCGGAAAAGCTGAAGTAGTCGGATTAAAATGGAGGATGGGAGTCGGTGCGAAAATCAAGATGAATATAATTAAATCGTTAAAGACTTATGTTAAATTTTAATATACCAAACCTAAAAAATACGCAAAATACATAAAAGGATATATAAAAGAACATGTTTATGTTTCATAGTTTTACAATTTAATAAACATTTTTATAAGAATAAAATGATATCTAGCCTTGGTTATCAACGAAAAGACCAAACTCGTCAATTTTATTAAGAAAAAATAATTTCATTTTATACATTACAAAAACCGTGCACATGCAATTCAAGTGTATAATAGAAGGATAATAAAATATAGCATATGACCTCAATTCTCAAGGTTTAAAAAAAGAGAAAGATTTCATACCTTATATATTTACTAGTAGTGATAAGAAATGGAGAAGGAGAATATTTAGAAGAAGAGAATAGGATTCCACATTTTTGTATTTTCTACTAATCTTTCTCTCAGGAATACAAAATAATAACGTTTCATGGGGTTGCTTCAATATTTCGGATATACTAAAAGGTTAAGTGTTGAATCCAAAGAGAAGCTCGCGAGGTGTTCTTAATACAACGAGAGGAAGAAGGAACTATGTTTTATTTCTTGAAGTGAGTATCATGTTCATTGATAATGTTGGGGAAAAGGATCTACTCCTTTAGTGATCGTTAAAGTATGTTACGGATTGCAAAGAAATCACCAGTTTGTGAAGATGCGTTGAGGAAATGGAATTAGGTTACCGTGAAAAACATACTTCGGTTGAAATTTGTTTCCAAAGCGGTATTGTCGCATGATCTTCTATCCATTATTCGACAATCTATATTGGTGGCGTAACCCTGAGACATTCATGTCGTGGTTGGCCTACTCACTTACCATCCGAGAAATAGAAAACTAACAAGAGATCAATATGTATTTAATTGAAAGGTTTATAGTAGTGTACGTAAGATCTAGTGGACATACCCAAAATAGAAAGATTATCGTTCCTTTTTCCTCAATTTAAATAAATAAGTGAAGAAGTGTGATAATCGTTCCCAAATAAAAAGCGTCATAAAGGATGGAAATATAGAGGCGGAAAACTGAAGTAGTCGGATTAAAAGGGAGGATGGGGGTTGGTGCGAAAATCAAAATGAATATAAATAAATCGTTAAAGACTTTTATATTAAATTTTAATATGCAAAATCTAAAAACAAGAAAGATATATTAAAGGATATATAATAAGAACATGTTCGTGTTTCATAGTTTCGCAATTTCATAAACATTTTTTAAAGTGAAAAATGATATCTAGCATTGGTTATCAAGGAAAAGACCAAACTCATCACTTTTATTAGCTGAGATAATTTCATTATTTTCATTACAAGCTGTGCACGAGCAATTCAAGTGTATAATAGAAGGATAATAAATCTAGCATATGCTCTCAATTCTCAAATTTTAAAAAGAGAAAGATTTCTTACCTTATATATTTGTTAGTGGTGATAAAAAATAGAGAATTAGAAGAAGAGAATATGATTCAACTTTTGTGTATTTTTTTACTTATCTTTGTCTTGGTACACAAAATAATAACGTTACATTGGGTTGCTTCATTGTTTCGGATTTACTAAATGGTTAAGTGTTGTGTCCAAAGCGAAGCTCGCGAGGGTGTAAATGGAGGAAGAAGGAACTAGGTTTATTTTCTTGAAGTCGGGATCATGATCTTTTATAATGTTGGGGAAAAGGATCAAGCTGCTTTAGTGACTTCGTTCAAGTATGTATTGGATTGCAAAGAAATCACCGAGTTTGTGAAGATGCGTTGAGGGAAATGGAATGAGATTACCCAGTAAAGAGCGTACTTCCTTTGAAATTTGTCTCAAAAGCAGTATTGTCGCATGATATTCTATCGATTATTAGACCATCTATCTTGGTGGCGTAACCGTCACATTCATTTAAAGTGGTTGGCCCATTCAGTACCACAGAAATAGAAAACAAACAAGGGATCATTATTGATTTAATTGAAAGGTTGATAGTAGTGTGTTTAAGATGTAGTGGACATACACAATGTAAAAAAGATGACAGTTCAATTATCCTCATTTTAAATAAAGAAGGAAAGGAGTGTGATCGTCGTTCCTAAAAAAAAACGTCATACAAGTTCGAAATATAGGTCGGAAAACTGAAGTAGTCGGATTAAAATGGAGGATGGGAGTCGGTGCGAAAATCAAGATGAATATAATTAAATCGTTAAAGACTTATGTTAAATTTTAATATACCAAACCTAAAAATACGCAAAATACATAAAAGGATATATAAAAGAACATGTTTATGTTTCATAGTTTTACAATTTAATAAACATTTTTATAAGAATAAAATGATATCTAGCCTTGGTTATCAACGAAAAGACCAAACTCGTCAATTTTATTAAGAAAAATAATTTCATTTTATACATTACAAAAACCGTGCACATGCAATTCAAGTGTATAATAGAAGGATAATAAAATATAGCATATGACCTCAATTCTCAAGGTTTAAAAAAAGAGAAAGATTTCATACCTTATATATTTACTAGTAGTGATAAGAAATGGAGAAGGAGAATATTTAGAAGAAGAGAATAGGATTCCACATTTTTGTATTTTCTACTAATCTTTCTCTCCGGAATACAAAATAATAACGTTTCATGGGGTTGCTTCAATATTTCAGATATACTAAAAGGTTAAGTGTTGAATCCAAAGAGAAGCTCGCGAGGTGTTCTTAATACAACGAGAGGAAGAAGGAACTATGTTTTATTTCTTGAAGTGAGTATCATGTTCATTGATAATGTTGGGGAAAAGGATCTACTCCTTTAGTGATCGTTAAAGTATGTTACGGATTGCAAAGAAATCACCCATTTGTGAAGATGCGTTGAGGAAATGGAATTAGGTTACCGTGGAAAAACATACTTCGGTTGAAATTTGTTTCCAAACGGTATTGTCGCATGATCTTCTATCCATTATTCGACAATCTATATTGGTGGCGTAACCCTGAGACATTCATGTCAGTGGTTGGCCTACTCACTTACCATCCGAGAAATAGAAAACTAACAAGAGATCAATATGTATTTAATTGAAAGGTTTATAGTAGTGTACGTAAGATCTAGTGGACATACCCAAAATAGAAAGATTATCGTTCCTTTTTCCTCAATTTAAATAAATAAGTGAAGAAGTGTGATAATCGTTCCCAAATAAAAACGTCATAAAGGATGGAAATATAGAGGCGAGAAAAGCTGAAGTAGTCGGATTAAAAGGGAGGATGGGGGGGTTGGTGCGAAAATCAAGATGAATATAAATAAATCGTTAAAGACTTTTATATTAAATTTTAATATGCAAAATCTAAAAAGCAAGAAAGATATATTAAAGGATATATAATAAGAACATGTTCGTGTTTCATAGTTTCGCAATTTCATAAACATTTTTTAAGAGAAAAAATGATATCTAGCATTGGTTATCAAGGAAAAGACCAAACTCATCACTTTTATTAGTTTGAGATAATTTCATTATTTTCATTACAAAGCTGTGCACGAGCAATTCAAGTGTATAATAGAAGGATAATAAATCTAGCATATGCTCTCAATTCTCAAATTTTAAAAAAGAGAAAGATTTCTTACCTTATATATTTGTTAGTGGTGATAAAAAAATGGAGAAGTAGAAGAATTAGAAGAAGAGAATATGATTCAACTTTTTGTGTATTTTTTTACTTATCTTTGTCTTGGTACACAAAATAATAACGTTACATTGGGTTGCTTCATTGTTTCGGATTTACTAAATGGTTAAGTGTTGTGTCCAAAAGCGAAGCTCGCAGGGTGTAAATGGAGGAAGAAGGAACTAGGTTTATTTTCTTGAAGTCGGGATCATGATCTTTTATAATGTTGGGGAAAAGGATCAAGCTGCTTTAGTGACTTTCGTTCAAGTATGTATTGGATTGCAAAGAAATCACCAGTTTGTGAAGATGCGTTGAGGGAAATGGAATGAGATTACCCGTAAAAAGGGCGTACTTCCTTTGAAATTTGTCTCAAAAGCAGTATTGTCGCATGATATTCTATCGATTATTAGACCATCTATCTTGGTGGCGTAACCGTCACATTCATTTCAGTGGTTGGCCCATTCCAGTACCACGAGAAATAGAAAACAAACAAGGGATCATTATTGATTTAATTGAAAGGTTGATAGTAGTGTGTTTAAGATGTAGTGGACATACACAATGTAAAAAAAGATGGCAGTTCAATTATCCTCATTTTAAATAAAGAAGGAAAGGAGTGTGATACGTCGTTCCTAAAAAAAAACGTCATACAAGTTCGAAATATAGGTCGGAAAAGCTGAAGTAGTCGGATTAAAATGGAGGATGGGAGTCGGTGCGAAAATCAAGATGAATATAATTAAATCGTTAAAGACTTATGTTAAATTTTAATATACCAAACCTAAAAAATACGCAAAATACATAAAAGGATATATAAAAGAACATGTTTATGTTTCATAGTTTTACAATTTAATAAACATTTTTATAAGAATAAAATGATATCTAGCCTTGGTTATCAACGAAAAGACCAAACTCGTCAATTTTATTAAGAAAAAATAATTTCATTTTATACATTACAAAAAACCGTGCACATGCAATTCAAGTGTATAATAGAAGGATAATAAAATATAGCATATGACCTCAATTCTCAAGGTTTAAAAAAAAGAGAAAGATTTCATACCTTATATATTTACTAGTAGTGATAAGAAATGGAGAAGGAGAATATTTAGAAGAAGAGAATAGGATTCCACATTTTTGTATTTTCTACTAATCTTTCTCTCAGGAATACAAAATAATAACGTTTCATGGGGTTGCTTCAATATTTCGGATATACTAAAAGGTTAAGTGTTGAATCCAAAGAGAAGCTCGCGAGGTGTTCTTAATACAACGAGAGGAAGAAGGAACTATGTTTTATTTCTTGAAGTGAGTATCATGTTCATTGATAATGTTGGGGAAAAGGATCTACTCCTTTAGTGATCGTTAAAGTATGTTACGGATTGCAAAGAAATCACGCATTGTGAAGATGCGTTGAGGGAAATGGAATTAGGTTACCAGTGAAAAACATACTCGGTTGAAATTTGTTTCCAAAGCGGTATTGTCGCATGATCTTCTATCCATTATTCGACAATCTATATTGGTGGCGTAACCCTGAGACATTCATGTACGTGGTTGGCCTACTCACTTACCATCCGAGAAATAGAAAACTAACAAGAGATCAATATGTATTTAATTGAAAGGTTTATAGTAGTGTACGTAAGATCTAGTGGACATACCCAAAATAGAAAGATTATCGTTCCTTTTTCCTCAATTTAAATAAATAAGTGAAGAAGTGTGATAATCGTTCCCAAATAAAAAGCGTCATAAAGGATGGAAATATAGAGGCGAAAAGCGAAGTAGTCGGATTAAAAGGGAGGATGGGGGGTTGGTGCGAAAATCAAAATGAATATAAATAAATCGTTAAAGACTTTTATATTAAATTTTAATATGCAAAATCTAAAAACAAGAAAGATATATTAAAGGATATATAATAAGAACATGTTACGTGTTTCATAGTTTCGCAATTTCATAAACATTTTTTTAAAGTGAAAAAATGATATCTAGCATTAGTTATCAAGGAAAAGACCAAACTCATCACTTTTATTAGTTTGAGATAATTTCATTATTTTCATTACAAGGCGTGCACGAGCAATTCAAGTGTATAATAGAAGGATAATAAATCTAGCATATGCTCTCAATTCTCAAATTTTAAAAGAGAAAGATTTCTTACCTTATATATTTGTTAGTGGTGATAAAAAAATAGAAGAATTAGAAGAAGAGAATATGATTCAACTTTTTGTGTATTTTTTTACTTATCTTTGTCTTGGTACACAAAATAATAACGTTACATTGGGTTGCTTCATTGTTTCGGATTTACTAAATGGTTAAGTGTTGTGTCCAAAAGCGAAGCTCGCAGGGTGTAAATGGAGGAAGAAGGAACTAGGTTTATTTTCTTGAAGTCAGGATCATGATCTTTTATAATGTTGGGGAAAAGGATCAACTGCTTTAGTGACTCGTTCAAGTATGTATTGGATTGCAAAGAAATCACGCAGTTTGTGAAGATGCGTTGAGGGAAATGGAATGAGATTACCCAGTAAAGAGCGTACTTCCTTTGAAATTTGTCTCAAAAGCAGTATTGTCGCATGATATTCTATCGATTATTAGACCATCTATCTTGGTGGCGTAACCGTCACATTCATTTAAAGTGGTTGGCCCATTCCGTACCACACGAAATAGAAAACAAACAAGGGATCATTATTGATTTAATTGAAAGGTTGATAGTAGTGTGTTTAAGATGTAGTGGACATACACAATGTAAAAAAAGATGGCAGTTCAATTATCCTCATTTTAAATAAAGAAGGAAAGGAGTGTGATACGTCGTTCCTAAAAAAAAACGTCATACAAGTTCGAAATATAGGTCGGAAAAGCTGAAGTAGTCGGATTAAAATGGAGGATGGGAGTCGGTACGAAAATCAAGATGAATATAATTAAATCGTTAAAGACTTATGTTAAATTTTAATATACCAAACCTAAAAAATACGCAAAATACATAAAAGGATATATAAAAAGAACATGTTTATGTTTCATAGTTTTACAATTTAATAAACATTTTTATAAGAATAAAATGATATCTAGCCTTGGTTATCAACGAAAAGACCAAACTCGTCAATTTTATTAAGAAAAAATAATTTCATTTTATACATTACAAAAACCGTGCACATGCAATTCAAGTGTATAATAGAAGGATAATAAAATATAGCATATGACCTCAATTCTCAAGGTTTAAAAAAAGAGAAAGATTTCATACCTTATATATTTACTAGTAGTGATAAGAAATGGAGAAGGAGAATATTTAGAAGAAGAGAATAGGATTCCACATTTTTGTATTTTCTACTAATCTTTCTCTCCGGAATACAAAATAATAACGTTTCATGGGGTTGCTTCAATATTTCGGATATACTAAAAGGTTAAGTGTTGAATCCAAAGAGAAGCTCGCGAGGTGTTCTTAATACAACGAGAGGAAGAAGGAACTATGTTTTATTTCTTGAAGTGAGTATCATGTTCATTGATAATGTTGGGGAAAAGGATCTACTCCTTTAGTGATCGTTAAAGTATGTTACGGATTGCAAAGAAATCACCCGATTGTGAAGATGCGTTGAGGAAATGGAATTAGGTTACCGTGAAAAACATACTTCGGTTGAAATTTGTTTCCAAAAGCAGTATTGTCGCATGATCTTCTATCCATTATTCGACAATCTATATTGGTGGCGTAACCCTGAGACATTCATGTCAGTGGTTGGCCTACTCACTTACCATCCGAGAAATAGAAAACTAACAAGAGATCAATATGTATTTAATTGAAAGGTTTATAGTAGTGTACGTAAGATCTAGTGGACATACCCAAAATAGAAAGATTATCGTTCCTTTTTCCTCAATTTAAATAAATAAGTGAAGAAGTGTGATAATCGTTCCCAAATAAAAACGTCATAAAGGATGGAAATATAGAGGCGGAAAAGCTGAAGTAGTCGGATTAAAAGGGAGGATGGGGGGGTTGGTGCGAAAATCAAAGATGAATATAAATAAATCGTTAAAGACTTTTATATTAAATTTTAATATGCAAAATCTAAAAACAAGAAAGATATATTAAAGGATATATAATAAGAACATGTTCGTGTTTCATAGTTTCGCAATTTCATAAACATTTTTTAAAGTGAAAAATGATATCTAGCATTGGTTATCAAGGAAAAGACCAAACTCATCACTTTTATTAGCTGAGATAATTTCATTATTTTCATTACAAGCTGTGCACGAGCAATTCAAGTGTATAATAGAAGGATAATAAATCTAGCATATGCTCTCGATTCTCAAATTTTAAAAAGAGAAAGATTTCTTACCTTATATATTTGTTAGTGGTGATAAAAAAATGGAGAAGTAGAAGAATTAGAAGAAGAGAATATGATTCAACTTTTTGTGTATTTTTTACTTATCTTTGTCTTGGTACACAAAATAATAACGTTACATTGGGTTGCTTCATTGTTTCGGATTTACTAAATGGTTAAGTGTTGTGTCCAAAAGCGAAGCTCGCGAGGGGTGTAAATGGAGGAAGAAGGAACTAGGTTTATTTTCTTGAAGTCGGGATCATGATCTTTTATAATGTTGGGGAAAAGGATCAAGCTGCTTTAGTGACTTCGTTCAAGTATGTATTGGATTGCAAAGAAATCACCCAGTTTGTGAAGATGCGTTGAGGGAAATGGAATGAGATTACCCGTAAAAGACGTACTTCCTTTGAAATTTGTCTCAAAACAGTATTGTCGCATGATATTCTATCGATTATTAGACCATCTATACTGGTGACGTAACCGTCACATTCATTTCAGTGGTTGGCCCATTCCAGTACCACACGAAATAGAAAACAAACAAGGGATCATTATTGATTTAATTGAAAGGTTGATAGTAGTGTGTTTAAGATGTAGTGGACATACACAATGTAAAAAAAGATGGCAGTTCAATTATCCTCATTTTAAATAAAGAAGGAAAGGAGTGTGATCGATCGTTCCTAAAAAAAAACGTCATACAAGTTCGAAATATAGGTCGGAAAAGCTGAAGTAGTCGGATTAAAATGGAGGATGGGAGTCGGTGCGAAAATCAAGATGAATATAATTAAATCGTTAAAGACTTATGTTAAATTTTAATATACCAAACCTAAAAATACGCAAAATACATAAAAGGATATATAAAAGAACATGTTTATGTTTCATAGTTTTACAATTTAATAAACATTTTTATAAGAATAAAATGATATCTAGCCTTGGTTATCAACGAAAAAGACCAAACTCGTCAATTTTATTAAGAAAAAATAATTTCATTTTATACATTACAAAAACCGTGCACATGCAATTCAAGTGTATAATAGAAGGATAATAAAATATAGCATATGACCTCAATTCTCAAGGTTTAAAAAAAGAGAAAGATTTCATACCTTATATATTTACTAGTAGTGATAAGAAATGGAGAAGGAGAATATTTAGAAGAAGAGAATAGGATTCCACATTTTTGTATTTTCTACTAATCTTTCTCTCAGGAATACAAAATAATAACGTTTCATGGGGTTGCTTCAATATTTCGGATATACTAAAAGGTTAAGTGTTGAATCCAAAGAGAAGCTCGCGAGGTGTTCTTAATACAACGAGAGGAAGAAGGAACTATGTTTTATTTCTTGAAGTGAGTATCATGTTCATTGATAATGTTGGGGAAAAGGATCTACTCCTTTAGTGATCGTTAAAGTATGTTACGGATTGCAAAGAAATCACCCGATGTGTGAAGATGCGTTGAGGGAAATGGAATTAGGTTACCGTGAAAAACATACTTCGGTTGAAATTTGTTTCCAAAGCGGTATTGTCGCATGATCTTCTATCCATTATTCGACAATCTATATTGGTGGCGTAACCCTGAGACATTCATGTACGTGGTTGGCCTACTCCTTACCATCCGAGAAATAGAAAACTAACAAGAGATCAATATGTATTTAATTGAAAGGTTTATAGTAGTGTACGTAAGATCTAGTGGACATACCCAAAATAGAAAGATTATCGTTCCTTTTTCCTCAATTTAAATAAATAAGTGAAGAAGTGTGATAATCGTTCCCAAATAAAAAGCGTCATAAAGGATGGAAATATAGAGGCGGAAAAGCTGAAGTAGTCGGATTAAAAGGGAGGATGGGGGGGTTGGTGCGAAAATCAAAGATGAATATAAATAAATCGTTAAAGACTTTTATATTAAATTTTAATATGCAAAATCTAAAAACAAGAAAGATATATTAAAGGATATATAATAAGAACATGTTCGTGTTTCATAGTTTCGCAATTTCATAAACATTTTTTAAAGAGAAAAAATGATATCTAGCATTGGTTATCAAGGAAAAAGACCAAACTCATCACTTTTATTAGCTGAGATAATTTCATTATTTTCATTACAAGCTGTGCACGAGCAATTCAAGTGTATAATAGAAGGATAATAAATCTAGCATATGCTCTCAATTCTCAAATTTTAAAAAGAGAAAGATTTCTTACCTTATATATTTGTTAGTGGTGATAAAAAATAGAGAATTAGAAGAAGAGAATATGATTCAACTTTTGTGTATTTTTTACTTATCTTTGTCTTCGGTACACAAAATAATAACGTTACATTGGGTTGCTTCATTGTTTCGGATTTACTAAATGGTTAAGTGTTGTGTCCAAAGCGAAGCTCGCAGGGTGTAAATGGAGGAAGAAGGAACTAGGTTTATTTTCTTGAAGTCAGGATCATGATCTTTTATAATGTTGGGGAAAAGGATCAACTGCTTTAGTGACTCGTTCAAGTATGTATTGGATTGCAAAGAAATCACCGACTGTGAAGATGCGTTGAGGGAAATGGAATGAGATTACCCGTAAAAGACGTACTTCCTTTGAAATTTGTCTCAAAAGCAGTATTGTCGCATGATATTCTATCGATTATTAGACCATCTATCTTGGTGGCGTAACCGTCACATTCATTTAAAGTGGTTGGCCCATTCAGTACCACAGAAATAGAAAACAAACAA
This sequence comes from Vinca minor, assembly GCA_026122235.1. Taxonomy (NCBI): domain Eukaryota; kingdom Viridiplantae; phylum Streptophyta; class Magnoliopsida; order Gentianales; family Apocynaceae; genus Vinca; species Vinca minor. Next base: position 389,421 of record JAOCZM010000210.1, on the reverse strand, counting down.
GGGATCATTATTGATTTAATTGAAAGGTTGATAGTAGTGTGTTTAAGATGTAGTGGACATACACAATGTAAAAAAGATGACAGTTCAATTATCCTCATTTTAAATAAAGAAGGAAAGGAGTGTGATAAATCGTTCCTAAAAAAAAACGTCATACAAGTTCGAAATATAGGTCGGAAAAACTGAAGTAGTCGGATTAAAATGGAGGATGGGAGTCGGTCACGAAAATCAAGATGAATATAATTAAATCGTTAAAGACTTATGTTAAATTTTAATATACCAAACCTAAAAAATACGCAAAATACATAAAAGGATATATAAAAGAACATGTTTATGTTTCATAGTTTTACAATTTAATAAACATTTTTATAAGAATAAAATGATATCTAGCCTTGGTTATCAACGAAAAGACCAAACTCGTCAATTTTATTAAGAAAAAATAATTTCATTTTATACATTACAAAAACCGTGCACATGCAATTCAAGTGTATAATAGAAGGATAATAAAATATAGCATATGACCTCAATTCTCAAGGTTTAAAAAAAGAGAAAGATTTCATACCTTATATATTTACTAGTAGTGATAAGAAATGGAGAAGGAGAATATTTAGAAGAAGAGAATAGGATTCCACATTTTTGTATTTTCTACTAATCTTTCTCTCCGGAATACAAAATAATAACGTTTCATGGGGTTGCTTCAATATTTCGGATATACTAAAAGGTTAAGTGTTGAATCCAAAGAGAAGCTCGCGAGGTGTTCTTAATACAATAGAGGAAGAAGGAACTATGTTTTATTTCTTGAAGTGAGTATCATGTTCATTGATAATGTTGGGGAAAAGGATCTACTCCTTTAGTGATCGTTAAAGTATGTTCTGGATTGCAAAGAAATCACCCGATTTGTGAAGATGCGTTGAGGAAATGGAATTAGGTTACCGTGAAAAACATACTTCGGTTGAAATTTGTTTCCAAAGCGGTATTGTCGCATGATCTTCTATCCATTATTCGACAATCTATATTGGTGGCGTAACCCGAGACATTCATGTACGTGGTTGGCCTACTCCCTTACCATCCCAGAAATAGAAAACTAACAAGAGATCAATATGTATTTAATTGAAAGGTTTATAGTAGTGTACGTAAGATCTAGTGGACATACCCAAAATAGAAAGATTATCGTTCCTTTTTCCTCAATTTAAATAAATAAGTGAAGAAGTGTGATAATCGTTCCCAAATAAAAAGCGTCATAAAGGATGGAAATATAGAGGCGAAAAGCTGAAGTAGTCGGATTAAAAGGGAGGATGGGGGGTTGGTGCGAAAATCAAGATGAATATAAATAAATCGTTAAAGACTTTTATATTAAATTTTAATATGCAAAATCTAAAAACAAGAAAGATATATTAAAGGATATATAATAAGAACATGTTCGTGTTTCATAGTTTCGCAATTTCATAAACATTTTTTTAAGAGAAAAATGATATCTAGCATTGGTTATCAAGGAAAAGACCAAACTCATCACTTTTATTAGCTGAGATAATTTCATTATTTTCATTACAAGGCATGTACACGAGCAATTCAAGTGTATAATAGAAGGATAATAAATCTAGCATATGCTCTCAATTCTCAAATTTTAAAAAAGAGAAAGATTTCTTACCTTATATATTTGTTAGTGGTGATAAAAAAATGGAGAAGTAGAAGAATTAGAAGAAGAGAATATGATTCAACTTTTGTGTATTTTTTACTTATCTTTGTCTTCGGTACACAAAATAATAACGTTACATTGGGTTGCTTCATTGTTTCGGATTTACTAAATGGTTAAGTGTTGTGTCCAAAAGCGAAGCTCGCGAGGGGTGTAAATGGAGGAAGAAGGAACTAGGTTTATTTTCTTGAAGTCGGGATCATGATCTTTTGATAATGTTGGGGAAAAGGATCAAGCTGCTTTAGTGACTCGTTCAAGTATGTATTGGATTGCAAAGAAATCACGCAGTTTGTGAAGATGCGTTGAGGGAAATGGAATGAGATTACAGTAAAAGGCGTACTTCCTTTGAAATTTGTCTCAAAACAGTATTGTCGCATGATATTCTATCGATTATTAGACCATCTATACTGGTGACGTAACCGTCACATTCATTTCGTGGTTGGCCCATTCCGTACCACACAGAAATAGAAAACAAACAAGGGATCATTATTGATTTAATTGAAAGGTTGATAGTAGTGTGTTTAAGATGTAGTGGACATACACAATGTAAAAAAGATGACAGTTCAATTATCCTCATTTTAAATAAAGAAGGAAAGGAGTGTGATCGTCGTTCCTAAAAAAAAACGTCATACAAGTTCGAAATATAGGTCGGAAAAGCTGAAGTAGTCGGATTAAAATGGAGGATGGGAGTCGGTCACGAAAATCAAGATGAATATAATTAAATCGTTAAAGACTTATGTTAAATTTTAATATACCAAACCTAAAAATACGCAAAATACATAAAAGGATATATAAAAGAACATGTTTATGTTTCATAGTTTTACAATTTAATAAACATTTTTATAAGAATAAAATGATATCTAGCCTTGGTTATCAACGAAAAGACCAAACTCGTCAATTTTATTAAGAAAAATAATTTCATTTTATACATTACAAAAACCGTGCACATGCAATTCAAGTGTATAATAGAAGGATAATAAAATATAGCATATGACCTCAATTCTCAAGGTTTAAAAAAAAGAGAAAGATTTCATACCTTATATATTTACTAGTAGTGATAAGAAATGGAGAAGGAGAATATTTAGAAGAAGAGAATAGGATTCCACATTTTTTGTATTTTCTACTAATCTTTCTCTCAGGAATACAAAATAATAACGTTTCATGGGGTTGCTTCAATATTTCGGATATACTAAAAGGTTAAGTGTTGAATCCAAAGAGAAGCTCGCGAGGTGTTCTTAATACAACAGAGGAAGAAGGAACTATGTTTTATTTCTTGAAGTGAGTATCATGTTCATTGATAATGTTGGGGAAAAGGATCTACTCCTTTAGTGATCGTTAAAGTATGTTCTGGATTGCAAAGAAATCACCGACTGTGAAGATGCGTTGAGGGAAATGGAATTAGGTTACCCGTGGAAAACATACTTCGGTTGAAATTTGTTTCCAAACAGTATTGTCGCATGATCTTCTATCCATTATTCGACAATCTATATTGGTGACGTAACCCAGACATTCATGTCGTGGTTGGCCTACTCCTTACCATCCAGAAATAGAAAACTAACAAGAGATCAATATGTATTTAATTGAAAGGTTTATAGTAGTGTACGTAAGATCTAGTGGACATACCCAAAATAGAAAGATTATCGTTCCTTTTTCCTCAATTTAAATAAATAAGTAAAGAAGTGTGATAATCGTTCCCAAATAAAAACGTCATAAAGGATGGAAATATAGGGCTGAAAACTGAAGTAGTCGGATTAAAATGGAGGATGGGGGTTGGTGCGAAAATCAAGATGAATATAAATAAATCGTTACAGACTTTTATATTAAATTTTAATATGCAAAATCTAAAAACAAGAAAGATATATTAAAGGATATATAATAAGAACATGTTCGTGTTTCATAGTTTCGCAATTTCATAAACATTTTTTAAAGTGAAAAATGATATCTAGCATTGGTTATCAAGGAAAAGACCAAACTCATCACTTTTATTAGCTGAGATAATTTCATTATTTTCATTACAAGCTGTGCACGAGCAATTCAAGTGTATAATAGAAGGATAATAAATCTAGCATATGCTCTCAATTCTCAAATTTTAAAAAGAGAAAGATTTCTTACCTTATATATTTGTTAGTGGTGATAAAAAATAGAGAATTAGAAGAAGAGAATATGATTCAACTTTTGTGTATTTTTTACTTATCTTTGTCTTCGGTACACAAAATAATAACGTTACATTGGGTTGCTTCATTGTTTCGGATTTACTAAATGGTTAAGTGTTGTGTCCAAAAGCGAAGCTCGCAGGGTGTAAATGGAGGAAGAAGGAACTAGGTTTATTTTCTTGAAGTCAGGATCATGATCTTTGATAATGTTGGGGAAAAGGATCAACTGCTTTAGTGACTCGTTCAAGTATGTATTGGATTGCAAAGAAATCACCCGATTTGTGAAGATGCGTTGAGGGAAATGGAATGAGATTACACGTAAAAGACGTACTTCCTTTGAAATTTGTCTCAAAACAGTATTGTCGCATGATATTCTATCGATTATTAGACCATCTATACTGGTGACGTAACCGTCACATTCATTTCGTGGTTGGCCCATTCCGTACCACACAGAAATAGAAAACAAACAAGGGATCATTATTGATTTAATTGAAAGGTTGATAGTAGTGTGTTTAAGATGTAGTGGACATACACAATGTAAAAAAAGATGACAGTTCAATTATCCTCATTTTAAATAAAGAAGGAAAAGGAGTGTGATCGTCGTTCCTAAAAAAAAACGTCATACAAGTTCGAAATATAGGTCGGAAAACTGAAGTAGTCGGATTAAAATGGAGGATGGGAGTCGGTGCGAAAATCAAGATGAATATAATTAAATCGTTAAAGACTTATGTTAAATTTTAATATACCAAACCTAAAAATACGCAAAATACATAAAAGGATATATAAAAAGAACATGTTTATGTTTCATAGTTTTACAATTTAATAAACATTTTTATAAGAATAAAATGATATCTAGCCTTGGTTATCAACGAAAAGACCAAACTCGTCAATTTTATTAAGAAAAATAATTTCATTTTATACATTACAAAAACCGTGCACATGCAATTCAAGTGTATAATAGAAGGATAATAAAATATAGCATATGACCTCAATTCTCAAGGTTTAAAAAAAAGAGAAAGATTTCATACTTTATATATTTACTAGTAGTGATAAGAAATGGAGAAGGAGAATATTTAGAAGAAGAGAATAGGATTCCACATTTTTGTATTTTCTACTAATCTTTCTCTCTGGAATACAAAATAATAACGTTTCATGGGGTTGCTTCAATATTTCAGATATACTAAAAGGTTAAGTGTTGAATCCAAAAGAGAAGCTCGCGAGGTGTTCTTAATACAATAGAGGAAGAAGGAACTATGTTTTATTTCTTGAAGTGAGTATCATGTTCTTTGATAATGTTGGGGAAAAGGATCTACTCCTTAGTGATCGTTAAAGTATGTTTTGGATTGCAAAGAAATCACCGAATCTGAAGATGCGTTGAGGGAAATGGAATTAGGTTACCCGTGAAAAACATACTTCGGGTGAAATTTGTTTCCAAACAGTATTGTCGCATGATCTTCTATCCATTATTCGACAATCTATATTGGTGACGTAACCCAGACATTCATGTCGTGGTTGGCCTATTCCTTACCATCCAGAAATAGAAAACTAACAAGAGATCAATATGTATTTAATTGAAAGGTTTATAGTAGTGTACGTAAGATCTAGTGGACATACCCAAAATAGAAAGATTATCGTTCCTTTTTCCTCAATTTAAATAAATAAGTAAAGAAGTGTGATAATCGTTCCCAAATAAAAACGTCATAAAGGATGGAAATATAGGGCTGAAAACTGAAGTAGTCGGATTAAAATGGAGGATGGGGGTTGGTGCGAAAATCAAGATGAATATAAATAAATCGTTACAGACTTTTATATTAAATTTTAATATGCAAAATCTAAAAACAAGAAAGATATATTAAAGGATATATAATAAGAACATGTTCGTGTTTCATAGTTTCACAATTTCATAAACATTTTTATAAGAGAAAAATGATATCTAGCATTGGTTATCAAGGAAAAGACCAAACTCATCACTTTTATTAGCTGAGTTAATTTCATTATTTTCATTACAAACTGTGCACGAGCAATTCAAGTGTATAATAGAAGGATAATAAATCTAGCATATGCTCTCAATTCTCAAATTTTAAAAAGAGAAAGATTTCTTACCTTATATATTTGTTAGTGGTGATAAAAAATGGAGAAGTAGAAGAATTAGAAGAAGAGAATATGATTCAACTTTTGTGTATTTTTTACTTATCTTTGTCTTCGGTACACAAAATAATAACGTTACATTGGGTTGCTTCATTGTTTCAGATTTACTAAATGGTTAAGTGTTGAGTCCAAAAGCGAAGCTCACAGGGTGTTCTTACTACAATGGAGGAAGAAGGAACTAGGTTTATTTTCTTGAAGTCAGGATCATGATCTTTGATAATGTTGGGGAAAAGGATCAACTGCTTCAGTTGAAATTTGTTTCCGAACAGTATTGTCGCATGATCTTCGATACATTATTCGACAATCTATATTGGTGACGTAACCCAGGCATTCATGTCGTGGTTGGCCTACTCCTTACCACCCATAAATAGAAAACAAACAAGAGATCAATATGCATTTAATTGAAAGGTTTATAGTAGTGTACGTAAGATCTAGTGGACATACCCAGAATAAAAAGATGACCATTCATTTTTCCTCATTTTAAATAAATAAGGAAAGAAGTGTGATAATCGTTCCCAAATAAAAACGTCATAAAAGATGGAAATATAGGGAGGAAAACTGAATTGGTCGGATTAAAATGGAGGATGGTGGTTGGTGCGAAAATAAAGATGATTGTAAATAAATTGTTAAATACTTTTATGTAAAATTTTAATATGCAAAACCTAAAAACAAGTCAAATATATAAAAGGATATATAAAAGAACAATTTTATTTATCATAGTTTTACAATTTCATGAACATTTTTATAAGAGATAAATGATATCTAGCATTGGTTATCCAGGAAAAGACTAAACTCATCAGTTTTATTAAGAGAAATAATTTCATTATATTCATTATAAACTGTGCACTTGCAATTCGAGTGTATAATAGAAGGATAATAAAATATAGCACATGATCTCAATTCTCAAAATTTAAAAAGATAAAGATTTCATACCTTATACATTTGTTAGTGGTGATAAAAAATGGAGAAGGAGAATAATTAGAAGAAGAGAATAGGATTCAACTTTTCTGTATTTTCTACTAATCTTTCTCTTCGGAATACAAAATAATAACGTTTCACGGGGTTGCTTCAATGTTTCAGATATACTAAATGGTTAAGTGTTGAATCCAAAAGAGAAACTCGCGAGGTGTTCTTTCTACAATGAAGGATGAAGGAACTACTCTTAATTTCTTTAAGTGAGTATCATGTTTTTTGATAATGTTGGGGAAAAACATCAACTCTTTTAGTGACTCGTTAAAGTATGTTTTGGATTGCAAAGAAATCACTGACTGTGAAGATGCGTTGAGGGAAATGGAACGAGGTTACCCGTGAATAACGTACTTCGGTTGAAATTTGTTTCCAAACAGTATTGTCGCATGATCTTCTCTATCCATTATTCGACAATCTATATTGGTGACATAACCCAGACATTCATGTCGTGGTTGGCCTACTCCTTACCACCGAGAAATAGAAAACAAACAAGAGATAAATATGTATTTAATTGAAATGTTGATAGTAGTGTACGTAAGATCTAGGGGACATACCCAAAATAAAAAAGATGATCGTTCCTTTTACCTCATTTTAAATAAATAAGGAAAGAAGTGTGATAATCGTTCCCAAATAAAAACGTCATAAAAAATGGAAATATAGGGCAGAAAACTGAAGTAGTCCGATTAAAATGAAGGAACTATGTTTAATAAAATATAGCACATGATCTCTATTCTCAAAATTTAAAAAGGGAAAGTTTTCATACCTTATATATTTGTTAGTCGTGATAAAAAATGGAGAAGGAGAATAATTAGAAGAAGAGAATAGGATTCAACTTTTGTGTATTTTCTACTTATCTTTCTCTTCAGAATACAAAATAAAAACGTTTCATGGGGGGTTGCTTCAATGTTTCAGATTTACTAAATGGTTAAGTGTTGAATCCAAAACAGAAGCTCGCGGGGTGTTCTTACTACAATTGAGGAAGAAGGAACTATGTTTAACTTCTTGAAATGAGTAGCATGTTCTTTGATAATGTTGGGGAAAAGGATCTACTCCTTTAGTGACTCGTTAAAGTATGTTTTGGATTGCAAAGAAATCACTGACTATGAAGATGCGTTGAGGGAAATGGAATGAGATTACCCGTGAAAGACGTACTTCGCTTGAAATTTGTCTCAATACAGTATTGTCGCATGATATTCTATCGATTTATTAGACCATCTATACTGGTGACGTAACCGTGACATTCATTTCGTGGTTGGCCTATTCTTTTCCACCCAGAAATAGAAAACAAACAAGAGATCATTATTGATTTTATTGAAAGGTTGATAGTAGTGTGTTTAAGATGTAGTGGACATACACAATATAAAAAAGATGACCGTTCATTTTTCCTCATTTTAAATAATGAAGGAAAGGATTGTGATCATCGTTCCCAAATAAAAACATCATAAAAGATGGAAATGTGGGTCGGAAAACTTAAGCAGTCAGATTAAAATGTAGGATGGGAATTTGTCGGAAAACTTAAGTAGTCAAGCTGAATATAAATAAATCGTTAAAGAATTTATGTTAAATTGTACTATACAAAACCTAAAAACAGGAAAAATATATAAAACGATGTATAAAAAGAACAAGTTTGTGTTTCATAGTTTCACAATTTCATAAAAAAAAATTATAACAGTAAAATGATATCGGTCATTGGTTTTTCCAAGAAATTACCAATCTCATCACTTTTATTAAGAAAAATTATTTCATTTTATTCATTAAAAGCTGTGCACGTGCAATTCACGTATATAGAAGAAAGATAAGAAAATATAGCATATGATCTAAATTTTAAAAAATTTAAAAAAGAAAGATTTCATATCTTATATATTTGTTAGTGGTGATAAAGAATGGAGAAGTAGAAGAATTAGAAGAAGAGAATAGGATTCAACTTTTGTGTATTTTTTACTTATCTTTGTCTTCGGTATAAAAAATAATAACGTTTCATTGGGTTGCTTCATTGTTTCAGATTTACTAAATGGTTAAGTGTTGAGTTCAAAAGCGAAGCTCGCGGGGTATTCTTACTACAATGGAGGAACAAGGAACTAGGTTTATTTTCTTGAAGTTTAATAAACGCAAATATTTTGCGTGATCAATTTTGAAAAATATGCTATATAAAATAAAAAGAAATATGAAGACGAAAAAAAAATCTGAACCGAGCATAATAAGTGACTTTTATTTGAAGAATGGTCTAAAAAGGTGACTTGCCAATATAGGAAAAAAAAACAAATAACTATTTGATATCAATCCTTATTTTACTAAACTAAATATCGTAAAATGGTAATGTATAATTAAATTCATTGCTAATTAATATTGGTCATTCTAATAAGTATCCGACGCCGTACGAGTATCAAAATTTAAAATCCATTTATTGATGCAGAAAAAGTGTGATTTGAATAGTTTATAGACACTCCACCTCCCATACAGTCAATTAAGGTGTCATGTGTGTCAGTTCGTTTTTCTAATAATGAAATCATATTTAACATCCTGCTCTTATTCTCTTATTCTTCTTCCATTTTCTAATGACTAAATCCGACCAAAAACTCCGGCTACCAATCGAATCTTGATCGAATATAGTCATTCTCCATTAATTTTTTGTGTCCTCACCTCTCATTTTGACCACAAATATCAAGATTCAAGATTTTGGGTCGAGATATTTTGTCAATATTCTTAGATCCGCTAGTTGGTGGTAAGATATTGATACCCAATTTTAATTTGGGCCCTTTTTTGAGTTTTCACCTCTCTTTATATCGTTGATATGCCCATGTTCTTCTGAATCGCTGTCTACGAAAGAGATTAAAATCAAGTGCTTGTCTATGGGGTTCGAAAATGGCGATAAAGATGATGCGGAGAAGATTATCTTTTGTTTGTTTGTTAAATTATTAGTAATAGTTTTAGTTGCTTCCCACCTAGCTTATTTGGGGTGTGGGTTATTATCTGTTACCTTATGTAACTTTTATTTTTTGACTTGTTTGACTTTCTTCCTTCTTCGACTCCTCTCTTTTGTTGAATTAGATAAAGAGTTTAAAAACTTTTCAGATTGTAATAGCCCAGCCATTTTAATATTAATGGATAATTTTTAATTCATAAAAAAAAAAAAATCATATTTAACATAAAGAATAACGTGAAACCCTAAAGACAAATTACAACTATTATTATTATTATTATTATTTTTTACACAAATAGAACAATTATTTACGAATGTATGAGAATGGAAAACAATGAGGCACAAATTTGTGTATGTGATTTGTGTCATTTACTTTTCCATAATCTATCTACAAAATAGCTGTATTGTGTCACAATTTTTTTTTTTTTTGGAGATTCACAACTTTCTTTAGAGAATAGTTTATATAAAAAAAAGACACGTGACAGTTTGAAAAATTTTATGGTAGAGCCGCAATTGTGCGATTGGTCATATATCTCTCTCACATGAGTCGTTTATGAAACTTTGAAAAAATTAAAGAATTCAACCAAACAATAATCTTTCCACCACAATTCAATAAACCCATTTCCTTCCTCATTCTCTTTCGTTTTTCCAATAAAAGCTATGTTGAGGGTATAATTGGAATAAATTATTGACACCTAGTAAATGACAATTATTTTGCATACATATATATCTTCTAAACGACAATTAAATGGGAAGTACAGTTTTTATGGTATATTAGGGGTTTTTAGTGTATGTTAGGGATTGTTTAGGGTTTGTAGGGGTTTTTGTTTGTTTTATTCAACTTATTTTATGTTTTAATATTTTTTTTTTTTATTACAGGGACATGTTGTCTGGTCCGGATCGGTTAGCCAAAATCGTTGCTACGTCAAGCAAAGATGAATTCTAATAATTCATTAATGCTAAAAAAGGTGCCCTGAAAAAATACCGCCGTGTGATACTCATTCTACCAAAACATGTTCATTCGGATAAAAACCTCACATAAATATTACTTTGTAGCTCATACATAACATTAGAGAAAGTTATTCATACAACATGGCATGAAGGGTACACAAGAAGTGCCCATTCTAGAGTGTAAGGCCTTATTCAGAACCACAGCAAAGATTGCCTTTGCCTTTCTCATATAGAGGCACACAAGCTTATATATAACATTTTCAAGTTTTTAGTTTCAGGAGTCTCATTAGCAGTTCAGCAGCACTTGAAGCACCTGCCGCGGAGCCGGCGGCAGCAGCCATAGCGGCATCGTCCAGCATCAATGAAGGCATCGACTGTTTCTTCAACCTCAGTTTCAGGCCTGTCCAATCTTGTTCTCATCTCTTGTGCAGTTAAAGCATCGACCTCTTGTGGCTCATTTTCAGTTTTTCCATTTTTTACCTCCTCAACACTTTCGGTCTTGGTGCTTTCCCCTGTAATTGAAGAAAAGAAAAAAAGTAATTTTCTAGCATTAAAAAAAAGTACGAAGTATCAAAGCCAGAGTGACATAAAATTTATACCAAAAAAGTGGATAATATATAACACAAACAAAGTTTTAATCTCAAGTAATCTAAGTCAACAACATTAATAAACGAAAATATTTGCATGATCGGTTTTGAAAAATATGCTATATAAAATAAAAAGAAATATGAAGATGAAAAGAAGATCTGAACCCCGAGCATAAAAAGTGACTTTTATTTGATGAATGATCTAAAAAGGTAACTTGTCAATATAGAAAAATAAAAACAAATAACTATTTGATATCAATCCTTATTTTACTAAACTAAATATCAAAAAATGGTAATGTATAATTAAATTTACTGCTATTTAACATTGGTCATTCTAATAAATATCAGACGCCGTACGAGTATCAAAATTTAAAATCCATTTATTGATGCAGAAAAAGTGTGATTTGAATAGTTTATAGAAACTCCACCTCCCATACAGTCAATTAAGATGTCATGTGTGTCAGTTCGTTTTTCTAATAATGAAATCATATTTAACATCCTGCTCTTTCTTTCTCCCAACAAAAAAAATTCTCTAAAAAACATCGTTTTCTTGTTCTCTTATTCTTCTTGCATTTTCTAATGACTAAATCCGACCAAAACTCCGGCTACCAATCGAATTTTGATCGGATATAGTTATTCTTCACCCCTTTTTTTGTATCCTCACCTCTCCTTTTGGCTACAAATATCAAGATTCAAGATTTTGGGTCGAGATCTTTTGTCAATATTCTTAGATCCGCTAGTTGGTGATAAGATATGGATACCCAATTTTAATCTGGGCCTTTTCTTGATTTTCCGTAGGCTATTCTTTATATCGTTGATATACCCATGTTCTTCTGAATCGCTGTCTATGAAAGAGATTGAAAACATATGCTTTTCTATGGGGTTCGAAAATGGCGATAAATATACTGCGGAGAAGACTATCTTTTGTTTGTTTGTTAAATTATTAGTAATAGTTTTAATTGATTCCCACCTAGATTATTTAGGGTGTGGGTTATTATCTGTTACTTTGTGTAACTTTTATTTTCTGACTTGTTTGACTTTCTTCCTTCTTCGACTCCTCTCTTTTATTGAATTAGATAAAAAGTTTAAGAACTTTTCAGGTTTTAATAGCCTCGGCTATTTTAATATTAATGGATAATTTTTTATTCATAAAAAAATAATCATATTTAACATAAAGAATAACGTGAAACCCTAAAGACAAAATAGAACAATTCTTTACGAATGTATGAGAATGGAAAACAATGAGGCACATTATCCAATGATCCAAAAGTGATACGAAGTGTATGTGATTTGTGTCATTTACTTTTCCATAATCTATCTACAAAATAGCTGTATTGTGTCACACTTTTTTCTTTTTTTGGAGTTTCACAACTTTTTTTTAGAGAATAGTTTATAAAAAAATATAAAAAAATAAAAAATAAAAAGATACGTGACAGTTTGAAATTTTTTATGGTAGAGTCGTCATTGTGCGATTGGCCCTACAGTTCTCTCTCATGAGTCGGGCAGGACCTACCTTATAAATACGTAATGCCCCAACTCATATGAAAGGGACGTGGAGTCAGTTCATAAGGGCGGCTCCATGCTAGAGTAACCTTGACATTGGATAATGAAACTTAAAAGGAAACCAAAAATGGGAAAAAATAATCTGTTTAAGCATACACATGTTTAGTATTTGTGATTCAGAAGGAACAAAACAATGGAGAAGAGGGAAATGAAGAAATGGGATATTCACCTGAAGCTGCAACTTGAGAGGAAACAAGAAGTGCAAAAGCAAAGAGAAGACCAATAAGAATGATCAAATTCTTTGAGAAAGCCATTGGTGATCAAAAGAAGAATACGGGAAATCTCAAGACTAGTGGTTTGTGTTGAGAAGAGTAGTGATATTGAGCTCTATTTATAGGCTACAGAAGAACTACTACTATTGCATGTGTCCTTAATCACGAGTTTGAAAACTCTGTACCTTCGTCCCCACAAATTTTATCAGTCCAAATGTATGCAATAAATCAAATGCCACTTGTTCTTTGGCAAATCTTATCCACTTCAAATCTAATCCACTTCAAATCTAATCCTGAGTCTTACTAAATACATTATTGATTACTTAATCGATTCGCACTTGAATTTTACTCTCCACACCTTTTATGTTCTTTATAACACTTTTTAAATATAACTAGTGGTAAAGCCCGCGCAATGCGCGGGGTGTTTTGAACATATTTTGGAATGGATTAATTTGGATACATAATTAAATAGGTGATTTGTGTTTAAATGTATTTTTGCTATTGTAATTGAAAATAAAAATATAATATATGAAAGTGAAAAGAAAACTTGTATTAGATTTGAATTTCAAGTACATGGATAGTTGATTATTTCTGAGATCCAAGGATAACAATATTGTAAACGATTCCTCTTACTTTTTGGAAGACTACGTAGTCATTTTTTTTATGTGCATGTCTTTGACAAATGTGTCCTATCCATCATTTAGAATGTTAGTATCTTGTAATTTGGTACTGTATACATTCCATAACGTGCCTTGGTGATTTGTGAGGAAGATTATTTCTGGAATATTGTTTTCGCCGTCAATGATAAAGCTACTTGGTATTTCCTGGAAACAAATAATGGTTAGATTGTGAAAAATAATTATATATAATAGATAAAAAAAAACATGTTTGAAATAGAAAGTAAAGGACAAATTTACCATGGCAATCAAATCGTTGGCATTTGTCATGCACTTGATGAATCCTCTTTCAAAAGTTGCCATTCTTGTGTGTATGTTGGAATTTAAAATTTCTATAGTATTGTTTAGTGGATTGTTTTCCCTTTCTTGATTGAATGATAAATTATAAATAATTGAATAGAGTTTGTGTGGTGTTAGGTTTTTATAGAGAGTTAAAATTTAATGTATATTATTTATTTAATATTTAGTTGTAATTTTATTATTATTATTATTACTCGGCCCTTTTGGTTAGCTGGAGACCACGTGTGTTCCCAGTAGGAACCGAAGTGGCGTTTTAAATTAGTGTGGTAACAGGTGTAGGAGTTTTCTCCAAAGCAAACTTCCATCTTCCTTGGAGGAAATCCTCTGTTATTTTCTATTATTCCCAAAATGTAATTCCATCTAATTTGAAAGTTTATTTCTTCCTGTGAGAATTTTATGGATTTTTTTCCCATTTAAATTTCCTTCACAAAATCAATTAATTGAATATCCGTTTTCAATGTGGTCGAATTGGGGTTTTTTCGGTTCGATGTATATGAAAAGGGATTTGATAATTCAGTTATAAAACTTCATATTCGAAGAGGTGTATTGATGATTATTAGATTCAAGGTATGAATGTAAAGGTATGTCGGTTGGGTATCTGAAATTTATTTTATCGAATTAAACATTAAGTTTTGTTGGGAAATTTAGTTTTAATCTTTATGATTTGATTCATGCATGTGTATGTCAGTTTTGTTTGAAAAAATTCATGAACTGATGAATTTGGAGGGGTTTTCCTTGATCTTGATTATTTGATTTTCATGGTTAATTTTTTTCTTTAAACTTGCGGCTAATAAATGTATAATTCACTGTTTATGTGTTTGATGATGAATTTCAAAGGTTTTCAAATTAATTACAAATTCAATTACATATTTCAGGTAGATAGAAGAGTGCAAGTCCAGAAAATTCGTCAACTCTGTACAATTGTGACTCTTTATATGGGGACTGTTGGAATTTATTATAATTGGGTGTTACATTTCTGCAAATCTAATACATATAGGAGTTGTTTTTTATTCTAGGATGGAATCCTCATATTTTCTTATAAATTTTTCCTAAAATTGATTTTTCCATCATGGCTGTACCTAAAGTCGCTCATGGAAAATTATTCACATGTGCTTTTACTTCCAAAGTAATATTAACTGGGATAAAAATAAAGCTGATTGGATTATGTGTGTTAGATATTTATCACATTATTAGACATTAGAAAGGAATAAGCATGAAAATTACATAATACTGGAAAAAGACAATGGAATTATATCTTTTGAAAGGGTAAATAAGTTCAACATTCAAAAAGAAATAAAATTAGTTTATATCCAATAGATCAATTGAATGATTTCATTTTCCAATTGAATTGGTTTTTAATTTATTTGAAGCTGAAACATTCCTAGACTTATTTTCTTCACTATTTGATGTCCTTTTCTTCTCAGCGGAAAGTGGTGGCGTAGAAATCGGTTGTGTCGATGTAGATTCAGGCAGATTTAGGGGTTTCCCAACAACACTCTTGCTTGCTTCGGACTAAAAATATGAAAAGGAAAATGAAACACAGTATATTTTAAAAGGAAAATAGATCCCATTTAAAAAATGCACAATGTAATGCCAAATGTTACCTCAGGTGTACCATTCCCTTGGTCAACAATGTCAGTTAGTTCATAAGCACGATTGACTGTGAAACTCTCACGGGTTGTGCCTCTGCTTTGTAAATTAAATTTCACCTGGCAGACAATGCTTTTCCCAATAAGTTTCCTCAATGCAGGAGGAATAACATCATCGATATTCTCCTATGGAAGCAAAGGTTGTACTTTTTAGTGGTTATTATTGTATGTATAAATTGTTATATTATTAAAACTTTTGTATAATAACCTCAACTATGACTTTTGCAAGTTGTTTAGCTGGGATTCCAACCAACTTCTCGATATCCCTGTTGAAAAATACAAATTTTGCTTGTCCTGTATGATCCCCAACAACAGTTTCAATACGATACCTGCAAGTTTGCATATAAAAGTTTTTTTTTACTTAAAATCTTATTTCTATTTTGTGTAAGCTGAAAATTGACTGATTTAAAGCATCTACCATTTTACCTTGTGCCAGGGTATTCCTCATTGCGTAAACAAACATCACACACAAAGGTATTCTCGTGGATCCGCAATTTACGTCGACATTTGTTGCAAGAATTATATCTCCAACCGTTGTAAGTATCAATCTCAAGTATCGTCACAAAGCTGTAATGTATATCCTCCTGCATTGAGATTTAATTTCGCATGAATCTGGATCTTTAAATTGGGAAAAATCATTCATGCAATTGTTTGTTTTGTAAGCAAATTTAAAAACCTAAATATTAGATTACCATGTCTTCTCCAGAATCAACCATTGTATTTAACTCTTCCAATGTTTGCTTATTTGCGTCATAATCACTCTTGCTTAAAACCACTGATGGAACATTGATTTCTGTAGTCTTTTCACAGGTTGCATTTGTTTGGAACCTATCATTCACATGTGATTTCAACAACAATACAATCAAGGAGTGGTAAGTATGCATCTATTTTCACACACAAATAACTTACATATGTCTGAAATTTGACACGTCAATAGTATCAATATTCAAGAGAACCTTGGTAGCACTACTGCTTGATATTGTTGCCTCATTGTTGTCCCCCTTGATAATCATAGATGTTAAAATTATAACTGCATTATTTTCATTGTTCATCATCTTTGACGCATTTATAATTCTTGCCAAATTGCCCCATAGAGTTACACGTAGAAAAGCATTCCTACATTGTTAACAATATTATTACTAAGAGGCAAACAAAGCAACCCATCCCATATTTATTTGAAGTCAACTTGTATATTGTAGTACCTGTAATCTCTAATAGTCAAAGTTTGTAAACTAACGAAGTTACCCCTGCTTATTCGCTCTTGAATTTGGGATATTGCAGTCACTATTCCAATTACATCTATATTAATGCATGACTAAGAAATTTAAAACAAAATAGCATGTATTATATAGGCACCATTAATGCTATTGACCTGTCAAGACAGAAACATCCCCAGCTCGACTCTGTATTTCTTCAAAAGACATTAAACGAAACTTATGCCGAGGAATATCAGGGGTGTCTGAAATCATTTCCTCAATATGTGTGCTTGCATCAATTAAAATCTGCAAAGATTCATCTATAACCTTGTATAGAGGCTTTGGAGGTTGAGCAATGAAATTCTTTATAGTATAAAATTTCCCTTCTTCAATATGATCTGAGAATTCAGGTATGAATTTATTCCTAATGGTGCAGTGTCTCATGTCTTCCTGTTTGATGAATTTGAAACAAAGTTTCTTAAGAACAAATACAATATAGAGCATTTCAATAATATGTAACAAACAATTTAATATAATTTTTGCACTACAAATGCAATAGTACTGTAATTCTCTTACAACATATGTGATGAACTGGGTGCATCTCATAAGGAAGTAGGATTTAATCTGCTTACTTGTGAATTTTTTTATGTTGCATTTGATGTTAATTGAAACAAAACAAAAAAGCAAAAAAGTAACTCGGATTTGTTTTGATGTGTATAAGTTTTTTGATTTAGATTAGTTTAAATTTGTAAGCATTAGGTAGCATCATTTAAACTCTTACTTTTTCATCTAATACAATGAAATCCATACTCATTAACTCGTCAGGCTTTGTAGCATTGTGGGATTAAAATTAAAATGTTGAATGAATTTAATACAATATGGTTACCTAAGTTTTTTTAGGTTTTAATTGGAAAGATTTTATGTTGGATGAATATAACATGTTTATTGTGATTGCTATTCTGAATATCTGGATAAACCACATATGACTTATGAGTAATACTCAGGCTAAATTTACATTAATTGATGTTGATATTGGTATTTTCACTTCAATAAGAAAGAAATGGACTGGAATATCCCTTAATTAACTTAGATTAAAGCATAATGAATTAAGAAACTTTTGAAAACTTAGAAATCTTGAATGAATACAATAGTAAGGAAACTATACCTTGGAAGAGTTAAATCTTTGATTGCCTGCATAAAATTGTTATTGCAAGGATTCTCAATAATAAAAAATAAAAAAACATGTACCTCAAAGATAAAAGATCTACAACAAATAATGGAGTGGCAAAATCATAATCATACTTGTTTGGAAAATCAGAATTATATATATATATATAAAAGAAAACTAACTGTATATATAGAGAATCTGTATAGGGAATAATTTAAACAGTTAATAATCTAAAAAAGGAAACAATTGGAATATTCAATGGGAAAAATATACCTTGAAACAATTCCAAACTTTTGAAATTTAGAAATCTTGAATGAATACAATAGTAAGGAAAGTATACCTTGGAAGATTTAAATCTTTGATTGCCTGCAGAAAATTGTTATTGCAAGCATTATCAATGGGAAAAAAACATGGTCATCAAAGATAAAAGATCTACAATAAATAATAGAATAGATTATTTAAGCTCTTGTGGTGGGATTGTCGTGTCATATAAGTAGTGATGTTCTTAGTGTCTAAACGATGTTGTGATCGTGTGTACCGTATGAGCAATGCGTGGTGCCTGTCCTGCATTCGTTTATTTAAGCGTTTAGATGCGAAAAATGTGACTATCTACCTTAATTTTTTTTTTCACTTGTTGTTCTTGTTTTGGCCATTATTGCTACTTGGGATAAAGTTTTTTTCGTGACTTTTGAGTTTGAGAAGTTTTAATGTAGAATTGGTGCATTTGTACACAAATTTTGCACTTGTTTTTCTGAAAATCGCAGGTCGCGGACGAACTATTCCTCATAGGGTTCGTCTGCAGGAAGACAGATACTACTGCCTTACCGCGGACAATCTCTTCGTCTGCAAGTACATTCTATCGACCGGATTGGGTATTGAGGTCAACCAGAGTCTCTGTTTTCTGTTTGTAGAATTATGGAAGACCACTGGTCGACCGGAGGGTCACAGTGAGACTGTTCTGCTCTGGATTCGTGTTCTGAGTCCTGATGGACTTGCTTAGTATAGTGTCAGTGTAAATACAGTGTTCTATAGTGGTGATCCGTCGCGTCACTTGTTTATTTCCAAGAGGGTATTTAGGGAAACGAGAAACTGTGGAGTCTATCTATTATATTTCTGTTCTGTAATTATTTGGTCCTTACCAAGCCCGGAAACTTAGTCCATTTGTTTTTACGCTTCAAATGTCAGGTATGGTGAGCATTACTACGAGGATGATGTTTGGGAGGGGTCATTTGAGGAGTGTTCCTAATCAACCCAGTTATTGGAAGCTATTTCTTTTATTCTAGTTATTTCATTAGGGACAATGGGTTCCCTTTCAATAAATGTAATACGTAAAAATGTTTCTTTCCTATAATTTAGACTTTCGTTGTTGCACTTAACATTCAATTGACTATTTCATAATGAATTGCCTTAATAGTAATCTCTCTTGTGGGCTTTGGTGTTTCATTATCGAATGAAACGTTACCATGTCACCATTCTGGTTACGTGCTGTGACAGAAGTGGTATCAGAGCAGGCGAAACCTTAGGGATTAAAACTTGGAATGAACTTAAAATAACAAGAACACGTTGCTATGCCATGTCATGTTATATGATTCCTTGCATTGTGCTATTCCATGTCATGCTCAAATCGTCTTTTGCTTCAAATCAAGGATAATTTTGTTCTTCTCTCATTTATCCACAACAACTCCATCCATATCATTTCCTTATTTGGTGTTCACACCGATAGGAGTTTTGCTGCTTCAGAGTTTTTCATGTTGAACTTCGACACAAGATTTGTTGCATACTTGATTTGTTTCATTTATTTGATCTATAATCCCAAGAAGAATGTAAAATAACTTACCATACTCATCTAAAATTCAGTTTGCATTAGGTTGAAAAAGTGTCAACCTTTGTCATAGCCTTTGATTATTGATCCATACAAAATATCACCAACTTGAGTTATCATGATTCGATTCCTTCAATTCTCAATGAACATTTTCTTATCAACTCCACATCATGTGTCCATTCTTCAACAAGAACTTTGTTAGCCTCTCATACCATACTCTCGAGGTTTGCTTCAATCCACATAGAGCCTTTTCCAATTTGTATACATGATTTGGACAACCTAATTTTTCATATCCTTTAAGTTGTTCCACATATACTTCTTCTTGTAACACCCCATTCAATAAAGCACTATTATCATCCAATTGATAAAGCTTGAAGTTCCCCGAAAATGTAACGTCAACATAAGTCTTATAGACTCAAGTCTTGCTACAGGAGCAAACGTCTCACCGAAATCCGTCCCATGTACTTGAGTGTAACCTTTCACTGCCATTTTTGATTTGTCTTTAGTAATATTTCTTAGCTCATTTGGATTGTTTCTTTACACCCACTTAATTCCAATGATGTTCACACCATCTGCTCTTGGAACGAGTTTCTGAACATTATTTCTTTAAAACTGTTGAAGTTCTTCTTGCATCCACATGATCCAAAATTCATCCTGCAATTCCTCCTTCACATTTTGAGATTCAACAATGGAAGTATAACAATTGCACATGATCATTTCCCTGCAGTTGACCTTAGAATTCTCACGAGTTTTCTTAAGTGTACCAAAATTACCAATTATCTACTCAACCGAATGATTTCTTTTATTTACCCGACTTGTACCCGTTTCGTCTGTTGCACCCCTAAATCCGATAGAGTATCACAATTATCATCACGTTCACTCGTTGTATTTGTGAGATCTTCTTGGCTCTTTATTGTGGATCATTGGGGATCATTACTGCACTTGCCTATTTTGTTATTGTTGAGTTACTAAATGGATGTTGTCATTATTTGGGTTGCCGTCGTTTAGTCCTATGTGGTTTTGGTCAACCGAGTCGTCGCCCTCCCTATTGAGTTCTTTCTAGGATAGATTGGTTTGAAGGATTCGTTCGACTATAACTGTGATATCTGATTCTGATTCTGTATATCCCGAGATATATTTTGTTATGTTCTGTTCTAGGCCTTAACCTGATGAGGTTATCATTAGGACGATAATAGTTTTGTTGAGTCCACGGTGGTGGATGATGATGCAATGTAATGAATGGATGCTTAAACTCTGGATTGTCGTTTGTGGGTACGTACCAAACTCGCGTATTGTACTTTGTGGGCCGTCCTAGTTGGGATTATAATTGGGACCATTATCGTTATTGTTAATTGGAAGTGAATAGATGAGTGAGCTCTTGTGGTGGGATTGTCGTGTCATAGCTGTAGTGATGTTTTTAGTGTCTAAACGATGTCGTGATCGTGTGTACCGTATGTGTAATTCGTGGTGCTTGTCCTGCATTCGGTTATGTAAGCGTTTAGATGCGAAAAATGTGACTATCTAGTTTAATTATTTCTTTTCACTTGTTGTTCTTGTTTTGGCCGTTATTGCTACTTGGTAGGCCTGCAAACGGATACAAACGGATACGGAATTATCTATCCTGAATCCATATCCATTTTTAGTTTTTTCTACCATATCCGTATCCATATCCTAGCGGATCCAAAATATGTATTACCAGATCCGCTGATTTGTATCCGAATACGGATATGGTAAAACCCGTTTCACTAAGAGTATTTGCCGTCCTATAGGAGAAATACAATGAATCAACAATTATGTTTTAGAATCTATAGTTTCTCAAATAAAAGAAAATTAGAGGTTATGAATAAATAAAATAAAAGAAGCCTAAAGCCTTTTCACCATATTGCAATTCGAACACCAAATACAAAAATATATATTTGTAAACGAGAACCAACGGAAGAAAAATACTTTACACGCAACTGAATATACCTGCGGCGGTGAAGGTGACGGTGACGGGAAGGAGCAGCGGCGAGGAGTAGGCGCCGGAGAAGGTAGAAGAGGAAACGGGGGGAGAGAGAGAAGAAGAGGAAAGAAAGGAAAGAAATGGAACGGCACCGGAGAAGGTAGAAGAGGTAACGGGGGAGAGAGAGAAGAAGAGGTTGTGATATTAAGGTTTGTTATTTTTTAACTCTCAAGAATGTATATATACAGGACTAAATTTGCAAATAAATAATTATCACATAAATCCTATAAAATACTTATATTACAAAAAAGTCCTAAATCATGTAAAATATATTGTTTTAGGGAATATATATATTGTTGTACCTGAAACAGATTCGGGTTTAACGGATACGATTTTTTATATTTCATATTCGTAATCGTTTTATTACTCTTATACGGACTCGGATTCGGATGCGGGTATATGGGTCTAGAGTTCTTACCATATCCTAAAAATAAAATCGGATTCGAGTCGGATACGAATAAAAATCCGACCCGTTTGCAGGCCTACTACTTGGTATAGAGTTTTTTTCGTCACTTTTGGGTTTGAGAAGTTTTAATGTAGAATTGGTGCATTTGTGCATAAGTTCTGCACTTGCTTTTCTGAAAATAGCAGGTCGCGGACGAACCATTGGTCCTAGGGTTCGTCCGCAGGATGACAGTAACTACTGCCTTACCGGGGACGATACCGCGGACAATCCCCTCGTCCGCAAGTACATTCGGTTGATCGGATTGGGTATTGAGGTCCACCGGAGTCTTTGTTTTCCGTCTGTTGTTAGGTCAACTAGATGGTCACGCTGAAACTGTTCGTCTCTATTCTGTTATGAGTCCTGTAGGGCTTGTGTAGTGTAGTGTTAGTATAAATACAGTGTTTTATAGTGGTGATCCGTCGGGTCACGTGTTTATTTCCAATAAGGGTATTTAGGGGAATTGGAAATTGTGGAGTCTATCTGTCATATTTCTCTTCTGTGATTATTTGGTCCTTACTGAGCCCCGAAACTCAGTCCATTCACTTTTATTGTGCAGATGACATGTATGATGGGCCTTACTACGATGATGATGTTTGAGAGGGGTCATTTGAGGAGTGATCCCAATCAATCTAGTTATTGGAAGTTATTTCTTTTATTCTAGTTATTTCATTTGGGACAAATGGGTTCCCTTTCAATAAATGTAATACGTAGAAACATTTCTTTCCAGTAATTTAGACTTATGATGTTGCACTTTACATTTAATGGACTATTTCATAATGAATTGCCTTAATAGTAATCTCTGTTGTGGGCTTTGGTGTTTCATTATCCAATGAGACACTGCCATGTCAACATTCCAGTTACGGGGTGTGACACTAATTATATCTCACATCAATATGCTTAGATTTAATTTAGAATGAAAATTTGAGTTCTTATCAAGATGAATTGCGCTTAGATTGTTACAAAATAGCACATACTTTCCTTGAGAATGACCAATCTCCTTGAGAATTTTTTTCATCAAGAGTATCTCTTTGCAGGCTTCAGTAGTTGTAAAGAACTCAGCTTCAGTTGTAGACAGTTCAACACATATTTGTAACCGAGATTATCATCAAACAACTCCCCCTTCATAGGTAATAAAGTAGACAGAAATAGAACTTCTTGAGTCAACATTTCCACCCATATCTGAATCTGTGTAGCCTTCAAGGATATATTTCTTACTGCCAAAATAGTGTCTCAAACTAGAACCGCCATGGAGATATCTCAAATCCACTTCACTGGTTTCCAATGTTCTGTTCCTGGATTTTAAATAAAGCGACTAAAATTACATATATCATGGAGATATTTCAAATCCGCGTCAGACCCCATGCAAACCATAACATACATTAAACTACTGACTACTTAAGAATAAGAAACTTTTTGCATCTTTTTATTTTCATCATCTGTAGAGGGGCATTACTTGATACTCAATTGATGTGACTAGAGAGTGTATGAAAGGAAGAAATTGGATTTCGTTCATTTACATGATCTTTTCTCGAGAAAGAATCAGTACCTTGTGAATAGGAATATTACCTTTGTATGTAAACCGAAGTAGCCAAAATTTGCCCGAATTTTCTACTTTGAATGACCTATGGCAACGTGTCAAACTTCAGTCACTGCCGGTATCCACACAATCAAGCTTGTTGTCAAAGCTCTTATGCTAGTCACGAGTGCGTCGAACGTTGAACACGATATTCGGGAGTTCCATTGATATAGAATGGACAAAACAAAATCCGGAAAAATAGAGACAAGAAAAACGAATTTTCTTCTCTTTTGTGTTCTTGAAAGTGTGCTTAGAGAGATAGAAAAATTCAGAACATTTTCCCTATTTTGCTCTCGCTGGATTGGTGAGAATGGAAGTGAATTGTGAGAGTGAATAACAATTCATCATGTGGTGTTTGTGGAACCATCTACTAACTCCACATCCCCACTAGTCATTTCACACACACACTCCCTCACACATGTCTTTGCCGGCTTTAACTTGGTCCAACTGGTTCGATCGACCAGAAAAATAGTTCTCGGTCGACTGGTTCCGGTTCAACCGCATCGATTTAATTAATCCAGTATTAATCTGCCCAATCCAATTGATTCTGCCCAATCTAATTGAGTACATTTATCAAAGGTAAAGTTCAACAAGTCCAATCCAGTTGATTATAGCGTGCGACCCTTTAGGTATTTGCTATGTTGGCCGTGACAACAATTGTCAACAGTAATGATAGGTATCTAACAACACATCATTACTCCCAATTCACAAATAGTCCGGTAATTCAAGTAAGCACAACTATGATCTTTTGTAGTAATTATTTTGTCCTCGATATCTAGATTGAACACAAGTCATGGAGAATGTCACGCTTGTATAGTTTAATCAATCAGTTTCTTGATTCCCGAGTAGACTAATCAAATGACATTAATATCTTATATTAATTCATTTGTTCATTGCTATGAATTAGTCTCACTCTATCAAGGGGCCCAAGATATCACTCATGTTATATAGGAGGGACAAATCCTCTATCTATTACACCTCATCCTAACATGGTTCATAAATACACCCAACAAATACCTTTATGGCCCATCTAGTTACAAACGGCATTTGACACCATCAAAACATACCATTAGCCAAGTAGGAATCTTGTGTGATCTCAAGTCAAATGATTCAGATACAAACAAAATCATTATACGAACATTGCTAACATTCATATAACAATCAATGACGTGTTCTTATAAATTGGCCAGTCTAGTATCAAATACCCATGTGTATATTTAATCACAACACAAACTAGTCTCCACACATTATTGTTACCCTCAAGATTCCACAATAATGCTTGACTAGGGACGTTTAGAATAGTTCACTGTAACAATTACATAACTATCTAAAGACGTTATTATGTTTTAATACATTTACACAGTAGTAATCAAAACAATATACAACAATCTTCTACTTGCACTAAAGATAACAACCTTACTTTTTAGTGCAAAATGTACATAAGAACTATCTCTAAGATATAATACCCATTCTACAAGTATGATGATAATGTTGCTGCTGTGTCAGCGGCTTCGCCAGTGGATCGACGATGTTATAGTCCATAAGTACTTTGCAAATCCTCACATCTCCTTTATCAATGATCTCACGGATCAAGTGATACCGTCACAATATATGTTTGGACCTTTGGTGAGACAGTGGTTCCTTTGATTAAGATATGACCCCATTGTTGTCACAATATAGATCAATCACATTCGAAATGCTAGGTACCACACCAAGTTCAACAATGAACTTTCGGATCCAAACGGCTTCCTTAGTAGCATCTGATGTAGTTATATACTCGGTTTCAGTTGTAGAATCCGCAACGGTTTCCTGCTTTGGACTCCTTCAGCTTACAACACTTCCGTTAGGCAAAATACATAACCCTATTATGAACTAAAGTCATCTCTATCAGTTTGGAAACTAGCATCACTGCAACCACTTTCAATGAGCTCGTCTTCCCTACCATAGATTAAAAACATGTCATTAGTCCTTCGCAAGTACTTCAGGATGTTCTTGACGGCTATCCAGTAAGTTCACCGAAAGTTGACAAGTATTTTCTCGTTATACTCAAAGCATACGAGACATCTGGGCGAGTACACAATATGATATACGTGATAGATCCAATTGCGGAAGTATATGGAATCTCACTCATGTGCTTTTTCTCATCTAGTGTCTTAGTACACTGTGTTCTTGAAAGAAAAGTACCAAGTGTTATAGGAAAAAGGCCTTTCTTGGACTCTTGCATGCTAAACCGATTAAACACTTTGTCTATATATGTACTCTGACTTTGGCATAGGAGTCTACGTGATCTATCTTTATAGATCTTGACTCCTAAGATTAAGCTTGACTCACCTAAGTCCTTCATTTAGAAACATTGCCCCAACTGTACCTTTACAGAGTCCAATGACGGAATGTCATTCTCTATAAGTAGTATGTCATCTACATACAAAACTAGGAACACACCTAAGTTTCCACTAAACCTTTTAAAAATACAAGGTTCATAAACATTCTTGATAAAACTGAACTCGCGTACGACTTCAAAACGTCGATTCCAGCTTCTAGAAGCTTGCTTTAGTCCATAAATTGACTACATTAGCGTACATACATTATTGGCATTATTTGGATTGACAAAACCTTCGGGCTGTATGATATACGCATCCTCATCAAGGTTTCCATTAAGAAAAGCTGTTTTGAGATCCATTTGCAAGATCTCATAATCACAGTATTCAACTATAGCAAGCAAAATACGAATGAATTTGAACATAACTACAGGATAAAAGGTTTCATCATAGTCAATACAATGAATTTGTTTAAAACCTTTCGCGACAAGTCACCACTTGTATGTTTGAATTTTCCCTTCCATGTGAGTTTTAATTTTAAAACCCACTTGCACCCTATTAGGGTTACCCCTTGGGCGCATCAACCAAGATCCATACTTGGTTAGTGACATGGAATCCATCTCGGATATCATGTCCTCAAGCTATTTCTCAAAATATGGACTAGTAATTACTTACTTGTAGGTTGTATGCTCATCATGATCAATAAACATAACATCACTATGTTCTAATACGAAAAATCCAAATTGTTCTGGTGATCTACGAGCTGAACTCTACTAGACCTATACAATTCTTGTGTTTTTTGAACTAGCTCCACAACACCTTGTGTAGCTTGTTCCAATTCCACTTGGTTACTTGTGCTTAGAACTTCACCAAGTTCCGAAACTTCATTAAGTTCCACATGGCTCCCACTTGTTTTCACATAAAGGAATTCCTTTTCCATAAAAACTCTGTTACGAGCACTAAACACTTTGTTCTCAATAGGGATGTAGAAGTAGTACCCTTTAGTTTCCTTAGGATACCCCACAAATATGCATTTGACCGACTTTAGGCTGAGCTTGTCCAAAGCTAGACGTTTCAAAAATGCCTCACAACCCCAAATCTTTAAGAAATACATACTAGGACGCCTCATAGTTTATATATGATATGGTGTCGTTTCAATATATTTAGATGGAATTATGGTTAGTGTTAAAGCTGCTGCTTCTAAAGCATGTCCCTAACATGAGTTTGGAAGGCTCGCGTGACTCATCATGGATCGAACCATATCTAATAGAGTTTGATTTCTCATTTCGAATACACCATTCCATTGTGGAGTAGCCAGTGGAGAAAGTTGTGAAAGAATTCCACAACTCTTTAGATAATCACGGAATTCTTGACTTGTGTATTCCCCACCTCAATCATATTGAAGTATCTTAATAGTTTTGCCAAGCTGGTTTTCTACTTCATTCTTACACTCTTTAAACTTTTCAAAGGCCTCAGACTTTTGTTTTCATAAGAAACATGTATCCAACGCGACTATAATCATCAGTAAAAGTTATGAAATATAGATAACCACATTTTGCATGGATATTGAATGGACAACATACATCACTATGTATTAGTTCCAACAAATTCTTTGCTCGTTCTCCAGTTCCAGTAAAAGGATAAGCAATAATCTTACCCATTAAACAAGGTTCGCATGTATCATATGATTCAAAATCAAATGATTCCTACAATTCATCTTTTTGGAGTTTGGAAATTCGATTTTCGTTTATATGGCCTAAGAGATAAAGCCAGAGGTATGTATGATTAGACTATTTAGTCTTTATCCTCTTTGAATTTATGTTATAAACCAATGAATCGAGGTCTAACAAATATAAACCATTCAACAAAATAACACTACAATAAAATATATCATTTAATGATAACGACATTTGTTGGTTTTTAATATGAATATCAAAACCCATCTTGTCCAAACAAGAGATCGAAATCATATTTTTAGTTAAAGTAGGTACATAAAGAAAATTGTCTAATTCCAGAACAATTGCAGATGGCAAACTTAGACTAAATGTTCTTACAGTTAATGCAACAACTCTTCCTCCATTTCCAACGCGTAGGTCCACTTCGCCCTTTGCCAACTCCATACTCCTTTGTAGTCCCTACACATTCATAAAAATGTGAGAACCACATGGGGTATCTAATACCCATGAGGAAGTATTAGTAGACAGATTGATCTCTACAACATAAATACCTGTGCCAGAAACATCATTTGCTCCATTTCCAAGCTTTTTCCCTGCAAGATAGCTTTTACAGTTCATTTTCCAATGTCCTCACTCACCACAATGGTGATAAGTATCATCATTAGCCACACTTCCCTTGGCTTTCAATGCTTTCCCAGAATGACTAAGTTTCCCCTTAGGTTTGCCTGAAGGCTTACCTTTAGACTTACCAAAGCCTTTGCCCCTGTTATTGACCATATAAATGGCCTTGGACATGCCTATTTCCTTCTCGGCAGTCCTCAACATATTCAACAATTCTGGGAGGGATTTGTTTATCTCGTTCATGTTGTAGTTCAATACAATCTGACTGAATTATTCAAGCAACGACTGCAGAATCAAGTCAATGGATAGGTCCTGGCCAAGAGAAAATCTCAATCTTTTGAAGCTCTCAATATATCCTATCATCTTCAGAACGTGAGTTCTGAATGGTGTTCCATATGGAATTTTTCACTGAAACTGAAACTTCAACACATCGAATCTCTCCTGGCGAGCTTGACCCTAAAAGAGTTGTCATAAATGATTAATCATGTCAAAAGCTCTCATTTCCTCGTGTTGCTTTTGAAGCTCAGAGTTCATGGTCACAAACATAAGACTTGACAAATCTAATGCGTCATCTAAGTGCATACGATAAACATTTTTTTCAGCTGCCAAAGTTCAGTGGTTGGTTGTTCAAGAATATGATTTTCGAGAACATGTAGTTTTTTCTCGTGCTTGAGAATGATTTTCAAGTTCCTGTACCAGTCAAGGAAGTTTCCTCCCTCAAGTTTGTCCTTCTCAAGGAAGGATCACAATGATAAAGAGTTTGATACAACGATTGCATTTGCCATTATATATACCGAGAAGATTTTGCAAAGTTTTAGTTGTCATATTTTAAAATCATTAATAGGACTTTATTTAATGATGCTCCCACTATTTTCTTCAAATGAATAACCCTAAAGTATTCATTTGGAAAGTTCAAAACTTTCTAGTAGGCCAAGATCCATATATCACCATTCTTAAGGCAGCTTTAGCTACTATACTCAAGAACGACTGTTTAAGTAAGCAACATTTGCACATCACATCAATTATGAAACTCTTGGTTGGTTAAGTAGGTAACAAATACATAAATGCACATCTCAACCCTTTTGCCTCTAGATTCTCAACAATTTTGGTAATCCGGTTAAGTATGACCAAGATTGTACCGAAGGATATCACTATCTTATCCTTCACGCCTTACCCGGATAGACAAGCGCTTATTGCACTCGCAATTTCACACTACTGTCGATCTAGGCCTTGACGAGGGGAAATCTTGGAAGGTATCGACTTAATATAGAAAAAATGAGGGATTTAATTGTCTCACCAAACGGTGTAAAATTTGATTATACGTCTAGAATAAACATGCATCATATGTTATATAAAACTATAAAACTTGCATCACATGTATCAAAACAGTAAATAAATCGTGACATAATAATAGCCCATATACGGATTTTCTGAGCCAACAATAAATCATATATATTGTCTTCCGCCTCCTTGTGATTTTCTCCATCTGATGGACGCCTTTCTTCATCACTTGTTACATATGTAAAATAAAAAATCATATTTTATACTTTTACATAATAAAAAAGAATTCTCGAGTTACATTCGAGATTAAATTACAACAAGAATAAAGAGATAAGGCACGGCACGCAAGATGTATTATAATAAAATCACTGGGTCAAAGGCTATTACTATGCACCATGCTCAAATAACATGACAATCATGCTAAAAATACAAATATACACTACATGCCCCTTTCCGGTCGACCCAGCCCATACAGTAGTCGACCATGATAAAGGTAGTAACTAAAACAGTGTAAAAATAAGCCACCTCGGTCGACCTAGAACACTTATGATTGACTTCCCAAAACAATCTAGTTTCAATCGGGGGAAACCAATGGACTTTGGGGCTGTATTCAACTTACTGACACAAGTGTTACAAAACCAACCGAATCAGATCAACCAGAAGATGGGGTCAACTAGGGTAACAATGGTTGAAGTGGGTCCGGGAACTTACTATAAAAAGGATGAAAATGATGAGGATGGTATCATTCGATGGTACCATGAGTGTCGATCAAGCTAAAGAATGGTTGGATGAGATGCAACAGAATTTGAGAATCATGAGAGTACATGAGGAGGTAAAGACCGATGTGGTGGTTGCATCACTCACATGTAGAGTAACTGAATGGTGGAAGGGTTTGCTCATAAATATCAACAATGGGGACAACCCATCACCTGAGCGCGGTTTCGAGATGCATTTATGGATCAATACTTTCCTCAATCATTTAAAATGGAAAGGCAGAATCAGTTATTTGAACTTAAACAAACTGAGAGAATGTCGATGCCTGAATATGTTGGGTAGTTCAATGCACTGGGGAAGTATGCTGCTACAATAATTTAAGACCCGGAGATGAGAACACATAGGTTTGTTATGGGGATTTTGACAAGAATCAAGGGGAGACTCTCAAGTAACCCTCCTAACACTTTCAGGAGACTTAACAAATGAGCCTCAGTATTGAAGCCGAATTTAAGATATCGGATTTGGAGAGAACATGGAAAAGGACTTTTGCTAATATAACACAAGGACAAGGTTCACGTCTTAACACTAATGCTCATTTGGCTCGAAAGAGGTTCGTTCCCACATTAGGACCAATCAACACCTTCAGGCCGGGATTAAGGACGTGTGCCAATTTGGTTAGTATTGGGGGACCCGCAAGGGCAACAAATAATTATCAGGCTCCAGTGATGTGCAATAAGAGTGGAAGAAGGCATTCAGGGGAATGTCATTGGTTTAACGAGGCTTGCTTCAGATGTGAAAAAATCGGACATCTAGTCAGTCAGTGTACCATGTCGATTCATAACATAGGTTAGACTTCAACAACGGCACCGAAGGTCTGTGATACAAGGCAGAAGCCTAATGCTCGGGTTTTTGCCTTAACTTTGCAAGAGGTGGAAGACGATTATGACGCGATCACATGTACGTTTCTTATCAATTCAGTACCTGAATTTGTACTTTTTGATTGGGGAGGTGCCTACTCATTTGAGTCCAATATGTTTGCTAAAGTACTTAAAACCTCCCCTACTTGTTGTTTTGGTACATATAAAGTGTTGGTAGCTAATTGGAATATTTTATAGTCTAACTTATTACACAAGGGGTGCCGGGTAGAAGTAGACTCTAAGGTACTAGAAGTGGACCTCATAAAGTTACAAATGGTTGACTTTGATGTGATTTTTTTGGAATGGATTGGTTGTATGCTCATCATGCCTTAGTGGATTGCCCGAAAATGATGATACATTTTAATACCGGGGATCAGGAAGTTGTGTAATTTCTGGTTTCAGATAAGAAGAAGAGTGGTCGTAGTATGTCTATAATCTTGACGATGAAAGTGAGGAAATGCATCAAAAATGGCTGCGAGGCTTTTCTGGCTTACGCGATGCTCAAGTAAGTCCGATTTGAGAATGTTCCTATAGTGAAGGAGTTCAGGATGTCTTTCCCGACAATTTGTCGGGTGTTCCACCTACCTGAAAAATTGATTTTGAGATATTGTTACAACCAGGTGCGGAGCTTATCTCTAAGGCCTCGTATCGTATTGCTGAAGGGATTCATGGGCAGAAACTCGTTCCAAACACCCATGGATCCTCCCCTGAAGGATCCGCTCATATGAAACAATTCCGAAAACAGTGGTAAAAACTTACAATTTTCGGATTCAAGAAGCTACATCTTGAATGGAGGATGACGATTCTTGGAAGTTTTCTTTTCACCAACGGAATTCCCTTTGCGGAATTTCCCTCTACCGGTATCCACGCGACGAAAGAAGCAGTGATTGCTAGCTCTTCGTCTTTCTGAAGTTCGGGAATTTAGAGAGAAAAGGGAAAAACAGAAAGAAAACATTTTTCCTTTCTTGTATTGGTATTTCGGCTGAATGACTTGATGGCCTAGGGTTTCGGCTAAGAGATGTTATATAGAGTGTGGGAGTTTGTTCCCAGAACAACTCCCACGTCTACTCAACTTCTCTCGGCTGTGGGAGACTCTGACTCCCACGTCCCCTAGAATTTCTGCTGGTAGTGGGAGTCTTTATCGGATAACAACTCCCACTTAATCCCAGCTATAGTTAAATACCAAAATTGCCCCTATCTGTAATTCGAATAATAAAAACTTTATTATTTTTCAGAAAAACAAATGTCAGATACAATGAACCTAGACACATTCTAGATTCATTGAATCTGGACATGAAGCTTGTTAGCTCGTCTATGCGTGTGACCCTATAGGTTCATATCACAATGGCAATGAAAACACACTTAGTAGTAGTGTGAGTTCATAAGTCACAAGCGGCCCCTAGCAGGACATTGTGACTACCCAAGGTGAATGAATTTACAACGGAACCTATTGTCAATCCACTATTTAATCCCTTTGTCTCGCGATATCCTAATTAAGCATAAGGCATGGTGGTCGTCACCCTTATTAAGCTTAATTGTATTTATGCTCGATCTCCAGGTAGACTGTTTCGACAAATAGCATTTGATAACCACTTTATCAAATACATTTGAGCACGGCCATGCATTTAAACAGTCTTTCCCTAACGAGGGGCCCATGGATATCTCTCTCTAATAATAGAGAGGGACAAATTCCTTACAATGTCTCTCACATTCAAGTTATGATAGGACACTACATCAGATCATCAGTCGTATTGATTACTCTGTTACAAGTAACGTCCGACTGAGTCAAAACGTGGCTCCATTCATACTAGAATCAATGAAGACATAAGGTCAAAGGATTCAAAAATAGTATTGAGGAAGTAATACTTATGACTTAAGACCATGAAGTATTACTTCTCTGACGGATCACGTCCAATACAATGTATCCCTATATATTGCATCTATGATGTGATTTGTATCCATTACACATTATCAGTAAAACAAGATCATCAATCAACAATCATACTAGTTTTATTTCATAGTAATTAAGCATTACATAAAACTAGGGACTTCTAGAATAGTAATTACATAAGCTAATGAGTTTTACTATCAAATCACACATTTGATAATCAAAAGCAAAATTAACTATTCAAAAACATGCTCAAAAGATAATAAAACGCACAACATGTGCTAATGGTCCTAGGGCACTACTAACAATTGCACCAGTGGAGTTGAAGATCCAGCTCCAAGAACTTCTTGTCAATAAGTTCATAAGACCGAGGGTCTCACCTTGGGGCGCTCTTATTTTTTTTTTTTTTTGTGAAGAAGAAGGATTGTAGTGTGAGGATGTGTATTGACTACCGTGAGCTAAACAAGATAACCATTAAGAATCGACATCCCATTCCTCGCATCGACGACTTGTTTGATTAATTGAAATGTGCATAATTATTCTCCAAGATTGACTTAAGATCAGGTTATCACCAACTTAGAATCAAACCCGAAGACGTTTTCCAAAAGTTCCTTTCGAACCTAGTATGGGCACTATTATTTCCTTGTTATGCCGTTTGGAATGACTAATACACAGGTGATTTTCATGGACATGATGAACCGAGTATTACGGGATTGTCTAAATAAGTTCGTGGTGGTCTTGAACGACTATATTCTGATTTACTCACTGTCGGATGAATCTCACGAAAAGCATCTAAGAGTGGCATTAAAGATTTTGAGGAAAGAGAAGTTATACGCCAAGTTTACTAAGTGTGAGTTTTGGCTAAAAAGTGTGTCGTTTTTGGGACATGTTGTTTCAACCGAAGGGGTGTCAATGGATCCAAGAAAGATTGAGGCGATTGTTGATTGACCTCGACCAAAGATAGTGACATAGATTCGTAGTCTTCTGGGATTAGCTAGGCATTATAGAAAGTTGTTGAAAAACTTCTCCAGAATAGCTGCACTATTGACTAAATTCACTTAGAAGCAGGTGTAGTTTGAATGGGGGTTAGATTGTGAGGAACGTTTTATGAAGTTGAAGGGAAGGTTGACTACATCTTCGATTTTGGCAATACCTGAAGAGTCAGGAGGTTTACCATTTATAGTGATTCATAAGGCACCGGGTTGGGTTGTGTTCAGATATAGAAGGGTAAGGTAATAGCATATGCTTCGAGATAGTTGAAGCCTTATGAGAAAAACTATACTACACACTAGTTGGAATTGGCAGTGGTCGTGTTTGCCTTAAAGATTTGGATGCATTACTTGTATGGAGAACTGTGTGAGGTTTTCACCGATCACCAAAGCCTTAAGTATCTTTTAACACAAAAGGAGCTTAATATGAGACAAAGGCTGTGGTTGGAGTTGCTTAAGGACTACGGCATCATGATTAGCTACCACCCGGGAAAATCTAATTGGCTAGCTGATGCCTTAAGTAGAAAGAGTTTGGGGCAGATGTCATGTTTAATTACCGAGCAACTAAGTTTGATTGTAGATTTTGAGAAGCTAAGCATAGAGGTCGTAGAGTCAACCTTCGAACATTTTTCCGGCCTTGGTAGCTCGACCGACACTCTTGGTTCGGATTAGAGAAGGGGCGGAAAACAGATTCATATTTGGAAAGGGAACAAAATGTGGTACAATAGAGGGAACAATCAGAATTCGGGCTTCATGAAGATGGCATTTTGAGGTATCAGGGTCGATTATGTGTACCGTTTGATTTGGGGTTGAGAACGTAAATTCTGCAAGAGTCTCACAGTTCCAAGTTATCACTGCATCCCGGGGCTACAAAGATGTATTGAGATCTTCGAGTTAATGTTTGGTGGAAATGAATGAAATGAGACATATATTTTTTGCAGTTAAGTGTTGAATCGGACCGGGACTCACGTTTTGTATCTCGGTTTAGCGAGTTTTAATGAGGTAATGGGAACGAAATTGTCCTTAAGTACTTCTTATCAACCCCAAACTTATGGGCAGTTGAAAAGACGATTAAGACCATAGAGGACATGTTACATGCTTGTGTGTTGAACTTCAAAGGTAGCTGGGTAGACCACCTGAACTTGATTGAGTTTTATGTTAAGATGCAGTTGCCAAATAATACCGAAAGGGAATCCATTTGGGAACTTGAGAAAGAAGCTCAACAGAAGTGTCCATATCTGTTTTTGAATCACGAGGTGAGCAAGTTTTGGGGACGAAACATCTGTAAGGGGGAAATAATGTGATAACCTGAACTTATTGAATTTACGTGTCAAGCATGATTAATTGATTTGATGTGTTACATGTTTATTAAAGGTGATTTGTTTTACATTATGTTTTTAAGGGTTGCTTAGTATTTGTTTACAAATTTGAGGACCTAAATAATTGAACTATAAACCTTGTGGGGCTTTTCGTCACTTTTTGAATAACTTCTTGGGTAGTTGTTGGTGCTGCAAAAAAAGGAGAGAAATAGGTTAGAAGAAAAAGAAGAGAAGTTAATAGAAAAAGAGATAAGAAGAAAATCCGAGATAAACAAGAGTCCTGTGAGCGTTTTGCATAATTGAAGTAGTAAACAAACTCCGTTTTGGACGTTCTATAGTGTGTTTCGAAAGTTCACAAAAAGGGATACGAGTGAGAAGTGACAGAACTGCGTTTGGAGTTTCCAGCAGAAAGTAACTGAAGTAGGAATGCCGCTGATTTTCTAGGATTTCTATATTTGTGTTTGCTTGCTAAAAATTATAGGTAAGGATATTCACCCTAGTATTTTCTGTCCTAAAACTCATAAAATGTGTAGTTTAAAGTTTTGGAAATTTGTGTTGGAAGTATTTAAAATCATGTTTTATTGCATTGGATGAAATGTTGAATTATTCATTCTTGTGTGTTGAAGCATTGAATCTAATTGTGTATGTTACTTGCATCCTTCATCTTGTTGTTGTTATTGTTGTCGGGATTTTACTGATTTTGGATTCATATATGCTATGTGTTATTTGGAGTCGTTACCGGTTTTGAGCTCTTGTCTAGAATCTACCCCATAGCAGGATTCATTCTCTTGCATGTGTATGTTATCGTTGAACACGGGAAATCACTATTTGCTATCCTAATTGAGATTATAAATTAGGGACTAAAAAAGGTTAGTGTGGAGTCCACAGTGGTGACAAATGACACAATATAATGAATCTTTAAATTGTGAGCCCTTCGTTCGGGGAGAAACTTAACTCATGTCTTTGCATACTTTGATTACTTTCCCTTCTTGGCTGTAAGTTATTTATAGAGTTGTGAATAGACAATTGAGCCCAGTTGTGTGATTTGTTGAGTCATAGCTTGAATCATACATGGCGTTTGTGGAACATTTGTGATTAATAGATGTTGGATTCAACGAGTATGGTTTTTATCCTACTTATTCTTATTTTGGTCATGTTGTTATATGTGCATTTGGGTAAAAAGAAATAAGTCATTTTGGGGCTGGAATTCGAGAAGTGCAGAAATTTTCCTTTCCATTGTTAATTTATACTAAAAATGGTTTTCACTTAATTTCGATCAACCGTACCGATTAATCGGGTCATGTGCCACTCGTTCGAATCAAACTACTGGGACCAGACCGATGATTGTTAAATATATTTCAGTCGATCAGAGGGTTCTTCGTCAACCGACTTGTTCTATAGGTCGATCAGACGTTTGGACAATATCATTGTTCTTACTTATACTATGTAGTAGAGGGAAAAATGAGAGATTATTAGTTAAGATTTAATGCAAGATAAATTAAATTGTTTAAAAGTACATAATATTATTTCCTGTACTCTCCTTCTTTAATGAAGATAATTAAATTGACAAAATACCTAAAAATCTCTACTATTAAGCTGGTAAAATGGCCAATAATGTCGCAAAGTGGGCTAAAATTCATCCTAGCTTGAGCTGCCTCCTTTATTAATGGATAGGAATCTGAAGAAAATCGGAGAAGAGATGCGGCTGCCCGTATGAGACAGCGCATAATTGTTATTTTTTTAAAGATAACAATATTTGTGACTGAATTCATACCGAAAGGGAATCCATTTGGGAACTTGAGGAAGAAGCTCAACAGAAGTATCCATATCTATTTTTGAATCACGAGGTGAGCAAGTTTTGGGGACGAAACATCTGTAAGGGGGAAATAATGTGATAACCTGAACTTATTGAATTTACGTGTCAAGCATGAGTAATTTATTTGATGTGTTACATGTTTATTAAATGTGATTTGTTTTACATTATGTTTTTAAGGGGTGCTTTGTATTTTTTACAAATTTGAGGACCTAAATAATTGAACTAGAAACCTTGTGGGGCTTTTCGTCACTTTTTGAATAACTTCTTGGGTAGTGGTTGGTGCTGCAAAAACCAAGAGAGAAATAGGTTAGAAGAAAAAGAAGAGAAGTTAATAGAAAAGGAGATAAGAAGAAAATCCGAGATAAACAAGAGTCCTGTGAGCGTTTTGCATAATTGAAGTAGTAAACAAACTCCGTTTTGGACGTTCTATAGTGTGTTTCGAAAGTTTTCAAAAGGGATACGAGTGAGAAGTGACAGAACTGCGTTTGGAGTTTTCAGCAGAAAGTAATTGAAGTGGGAATGCCGCTGATTTTCTAGGATTTCTATGTTTGTGTTTGCTTGCTAAGAATTACAGATAAGGATATTCACCCTTGTATTTTCTGTCCTAAAACTCATAAAATGTGTAGTTTAAAGTTTTGAAAATTTACTTAGCAAAAAAAAAAAAAGTTTTGGAAATTTGTGTTGGAAGTATTTAAAATTATGTTTTATTGCATTGGATTAAATGTTAAGATTTAATGCAAGATAAATTAAATTGTTTAAGAGTACATAATATTATCTCATGTATTCTCCTTCTTTAATGAAGATAATTAAATTGACAAAATACCTAAAAATCTCTACTATTAAGCAGGTAAAATGGCCAATAATGTCGCAAAGTGGGCTAAAATTCATCCTAGCTTGATCTGCCTCCTTTATTAATGGATAGGAATCTGAAGAAAATCTGTGAAGAGAGGCGGCTGCCCGTATGAGACTGTGCATAATTGTTATTTTTTTTTAAAATATAATCGGAGAAGAGAGTCTGATCACCTCTCAATATTGGTGGGGTGGGACCACCACCTAGGAGCAAACGTAGGAAACAGTATAAAAAACTTTTTAGTATCTGTTTATTTGCAACGAAGGACCTAGTCTAGAAACACTTTTTTGTATCTGTTTATGCAGTTCGGATCTTATGCAAAATAGTTTTTTTTTTCAATATATATGACACGTTTCAAGATATGTGTTGTAAGATTAAAAAATAGGTTTTTTAAACTTTTTTAAACTTAAAAAAGGTGTTATGAGATTTAAAAACATGTATTTTGAGGGTAAATCAGGTATTTTGATATGCAGATGAAGTGTTCAGCGCGATAAAAACAGAACAAGTGTTCTAAGTATTAAAACATATACTTTTTAAAATCACTTTTAACCGTCAAAATTTTAATTTAATAGACGATTTTTTTTTGCACATGCTAAAAATACTCGTTCCGCACTCGAGTCTTGCGCCTGTTTATGTCGCCAAGTGGGCTAAAACTCATCCTAGCTTGAGCTGTCTCATTTATCAATGAATAGGAATTGGGAGAAAATAGGAGAAGGATTATCTGTCGGCAACATAATCAGAAAAGAGGCGGCTGCCCGTATGGGTACACTATAGTTCTAATGCGAAATGAGTATTTGTTTCATATGTACGAAATGAATTTTTAAATGTTGGATTAAATTTTTTAAGGTTCAAATTAATTTAAAAAAAAGACATGTTCTCATTTTGAGGATACTTGTTCTCCAAACACCTATTTTTTTGCAAAAAAGATATGTTTTTCACGTAAACAAACATTTAGCATGTGTGAAAAAAATCTGTTTCGCATAAAAACCGGACTGGTATGGTATGAGTTGTATTTCCGATTATTATAAACTCTTTTTTTCTCTCTCGATAGGGCTGCTTTAAGACTATAGGACAATCCATAATTGATTTTTTTCTTTTTCTTTTCAAACTATAATAGAGAGGAAAAGAAAAAATGACAAAGGTCGTATAATTATTTTGTGTTTTAATACGTCGTCTTTTAGATTTCAGTCTAAAAATAAATTTTACTATAACCTTTTCTAATAAAGTATCCATACGAGTAGTTTTCCAGATAAGATTTTTTATCTTATTTTAAACTATAAGTAAACTCAGTCAACCGTGGAAAATAATTTCTTAAAACTTCGATTCTTTTCAATTAGTGAGTAAAAAATTAAAGACTTGTATTATTGAGGCACGTCATTCCCTCATCTATCAAATCGAGATTTTTGGATTTATTCTTTTTTAAAGGCACGTCAGTCCCTCATACTATTTCAAAACTTCTCCACCACAAAAAAAAAAAATGAAATGAAATACAATAAATAACTCGTGAGACGATGCATATCTTGATTCATGAACATGGATGTACTTTTTCAAGTGCGGGCAAAATCTGGAGCAATT
Organism: Vinca minor; assembly: GCA_026122235.1. Taxonomy (NCBI): domain Eukaryota; kingdom Viridiplantae; phylum Streptophyta; class Magnoliopsida; order Gentianales; family Apocynaceae; genus Vinca; species Vinca minor. The sequence goes on along the minus strand of JAOCZM010000210.1, from coordinate 349,429 downwards.
CATCCTATCACCGTGGGGCCACATTTGAATTTCTAACTGATTTTGGGAACTTATTTAAAACTGATTTTTGAATTCATATATATTTTTTTCAAATATAATTCAAGATGATTTCAAGGACTTGATTAAAATTAAATTTGGAATTCATACCTTTTTTCCAACAATAATTCAAGATGAAAGCTGGTTCCCTAGGAGGTTGACTTGAGGTCGACTCTGGGCTTAAGCCCCAAAAATCACATCCCTACTACTAAATAATAAATATATATATATATATATATATATATATATATATATATATATATATATATATATATATATATTTATGAGGACCTACCTATAACCTACTTATGGTTATGGTTTTGAAATCCAGCCCGACGAGGCCAGTCTGGGGTTTTAAAAAAATAGCCAAATTAGTCAAAAAAATCATATTTAAAGAGTAAGATACCAATATTTGTGACTGAATTCTTAATATAGTAAAGCTTATTTGTAAGTTATGAGGTAATAGTTAATATGAATTGGCCAGATTAGGGAATTTTGCAAATTACTATATTTTTATAAATGGAATTACAGGTGTAATTGGATTGTGTTTTTTTTGGTTTGAAAATTAAACTGAGACCCAACTACTTTTTGGATTGAGTTTGAGAATAAAATTCCAAACATTAAATGATGAAGAATGGTTTGAGTTTGAGACTGAGATTAGAAATTTCAAATTGAGACACAATCCAATTAGACCTTACATTTCATATCAATGAATTGTATTGTATTAAATTTTTATTTATATATTAATTAATTTTATATATTTATGACATCATGTGTTCAAAATAATTTAGTTACCATTCGCCTACTAATTAAATCATTGACCCTTAACCTTGTAACTTTTTCAATTCGATTTCATAGTTAAAGTCTCAAAATCTTCCCTCTCGTGGTCGGGAAAGTTTGGCATGGGGCGGTCCTTGTGGGTACGACTCCACACTTCTCTTATATAAATTTAGACAGGACCCACCTGCAGGGTAGGTCCCGAAGGCCTCCATGTCTCACGATACCCAAAAGGTCCGTCCCATAGTGAATTTTTCCCTCGTGGTCGACACACTATTGCATAGTAAACAAATCCCTTCCACATTTTTAAGAAAAAGAACCAAAGGAAAAAAATAGACAAAAGAACTCTATATGTTTCATCTTTGTATTTCAGTCTCATGCAATCTTCACTTCTTCCCCATTGGATATATATTTTTTACACAGGTCCAATTGTCTTTTTTGCCTGTGACGAACATAGAGGTGTCCCCGAAATTTTAAAAAATATTACTAGATATAGTAAATTTTATATGTAGTTCAAAATATTTAATTAGATTCTCCCCTCAACATTTTATGCAGCATACTGTTGTAGTTTTTCACCCAACTTAAATTTTTTTACTTCGTCCATGATTTTTGCAGTCCAGTTTTGAATCAATGTATACTATTTTTCTTTTTTCCTTTGAAAGTTAACACTATTAATAGTCAAGAGAATATTCTAAAAGCATAAGACATTTAAGGTAGAATATGCTTACACAGTTCTCGGACATGATAATGCCAGCTTAACGGGCTTTACCATATTTTTAAGTGTGATCATGTCCACTAGGAGGAGTTTTGGCTTACTTATTTATTTGAAGGAGAAAATATGCTTACTTTGTCTGTAATTTATACTTCTATCGTCTTTTTAAATAACTTAGCATAAACTAAGAAAGATGAGACGGGACATTTTTACACATAAATAATTTAATTTATTCCCAAATAATTTAATTTAATTTGTATCTGCGTTGAGCCACTAATCATTTTAAATGGACATCAATTATATTTTTATAGTGTGTATTCCCTCTATATTACCTATACTTTAGCTTTTGGTATAAAATCTTCACAATATTTGTTGGGATATCTAAAAGTGATAAGTAGCCATGAGTTAGTTTGAATTATTATATTGCACTAAAATTTAAATTTGTTATTTTGGTTTTTACGGAATCATACCGAACCGAAATTAGATTGATTTGATAATTTCGATTTTCAAACTATTATGGTTCGGTTCAGTTTAATAAAAAAATTACAAAACCGAATTTCGTCCCGAAATTTCTAGGTACCAATGATTCTGTTTTTTATTACTTATTTATAAAAAGACATGTCTTGATAAATGACATAATTATCCACTTATACAAAATTAAAAGTCGCATGTCAAATTGTTGAATATCATATCCTTTATGGTTAAATATTTTTTATTTATTTATTGGGGGAGAGAACCTATCTATTATAAAAAATTAGGGGATTCAAGAAGCGGGGAGGGGATTCGAACTCATAATGTCCACGTCATGAGGCCTCAGCCTTAGCCACTAGACCAATGTCTCATTGGCATGTTCATGTCCATGTTAACAAGTTGAATTTTTTATTTTTAAATTATGGAGCGATTTCTTTTTAACAAGTTTTTTTTCCATTAACAATCATTAAAGAACATAAACAGCAGGTTTGGCTCGTTTCTTGATCATCCCGGCTTTTTACTTTTCACATCAAAATATGTGATAAGGGATACAAGGTTTGTGAAAATCAAATATTCCGCAGTATAATTTAATGGAGATTTGTTGTGGGGAGGGGTGTCAATCAAGTTATGTGAGCCGAATTTAGTATAGCACATGTGAAGGGATTCATGGGCGGAAACTCGTTCCAAACACCCATGAGTCCTCCCCTGAAGGATCCGCTCATACAAATTCAATTCGGTAAAACAGTGAAAAACTTACGTTTCTTGGATTCAAGAAGCTACTTCTTGAATGGAGGATGACGTTTCTTGGATGCTAATCTGCCACCAACGGAATTCCCTTTGCGGAATGTCCCTCTACCAGTATCCACGCGACGAAACGGGCAGCGATTGCTAGCTCTTCGTTTTTCCAAATTTCGGGGATTAGAGAGAAAAGGGAGAAGAAGAAGAGAAAACGGTTTTCTAACTCCTTTTGTAATTTCGGCTGAAAAGCAAAAAACGTTCCCCACTAGGTTTCGGCTAAGAGATGTTATATAGAGTGTGAGAGTTTGTTCCCAGAACAACTCCCACGTCCACTCAACTTCTCTCGGCTGTGGGAGTCTCTAACTCCCACGTCCCCTAGACTTCCGCTGGTAGTGGGAGTCCTTATCGGATAATAACTCCCACGTGACCCCAGCTATAGTTAAATGTCGAAATTGCCCCTATCTCTAATTCGAATAATAACTGTTTATTATTCTCTGAAAAAATGAATGTCAGATACAATGAACCTAGACACATTCTAGATTCATTGAATCCGGACATGAAGCTCGTTGGCTCGTCTATGCGTGTGACCCTGTAGGTTCATATCACAATGGCAATGAAAACACACTTAGTAGTAGTGTGAGTTCATAAATCACAAGCGGACCCTAGCAGGACATTGTGACTACCCAAAGTGAATGAATTTACGGTGGAACCTAATATCAATCCACTATTTAATCCCTTTGTCTCGCGATATCCTAATTAAGCATAAGGCATGGTAGTCGTCACCCTTATTAAGCTTAATTGTATTTATGCTCGATCTCCAGGTAGACTGTTCCAACAAATAGTATATGATAACCACTTTATCAAATACATTTGAAAGCGCAGCCATGCATTTAGAGCGGTCTTTCCCTATCGAGGGGCCCCATGGATATCTCTCTCTAACAAGAAGGGACAAATTCCTTACAATGCCTCTCACATTCAAGCCATGATAGGGACACTATATCCGATCATCGATCGTATTGATTACTCGATTAAAAAGCAACGTACGGTCGAGTCAAAATGTGGCTCCATTCATGCTAGAATCAATGGAGACATAAGGTCTAAGGATTCTAAAATAGTATTGAGGAAGTAATACTTATGACTAAGGACCATGAAGTATTACTTCTCTAACGGATCACGTCCAATACAATGTATCCCTATATATTGTATCTATGATATGATTTGTATTCATTACACATGATTAGTAAAACGTAATCATCAATCAAACATCATACTAGTTTTATTTCATTGTAAAATAGATTACATAAAACTAGGGACAACTAGAATAGTAATTACATAAGCAAATGAGTTTTACTATCAAATCACGCATTTGATGTTCATAAGCAAAATTAACTATTCATATGAAATGCTCAAAAAGATAAAACGTACAACATATGCTAATGGTCCTAGGGTACTACTAACAACATGCTCAGTTCATATAAAAATTTGAAAGTCTAGCTCACGCTCAGCTCACATTTTAATGTGAGCTCGAACTGAACTCATGAGCTAAATTTATATTTGCCAAAAAACCAAAAAATCTTGTAACAAGAATTGTAGAATAGGATGAGCTATGAAACTAAATACTGATAAGAATATATATATATATAAAAAATACAATGATACTTAATTCTTTTAGCAAGATAAATTAATAAAAAAATAATCGAAATAAATATATAACAATGTCAAATGTTAAATAATCCACATACAATGTAGAGAAAAATCATTACATAAACTAAAACAAAAGAACCGATGAGTTGAACAACATATTACAACTATACGTCCTCATTTTTTAAATTAGAAATATAGTATTATATATTTATATTATAGAGTTAATAGCTATTTATATCACTAAACTATTTACGTATTTCTCTTTATAGTACTAAACTATTTTTTTATCTAAATATGTCACTCAACTATTTACGTTTATCAAAAAATATGCAACCATCCATTTTTTGGGTGTTTTCCGGGCAGCGATGTCACGTGAGTTGCTTCAGAACATGAACAAAGGCGAAAAGGAAAAGAAATATTGGAAACGTCAGGCCATAACTGCTTAATTTGACAGACCCATTTCCCTTGCAACAACAAATTAAGCAGTTATCGCCCGACGTTTCCAAGATTTCTTTTCCTTTTCATTGTTGTTCATGTTCCGAAGCAACTCACGTGACATTGCTGGCCGGAAAACACCCAAAAAATGGGTGGTTGTATATTTTTTGATAAACGTAAATAGTTGAGTGACATCGCGAGCTTTAATTGTGCTGTGCGGGGTTAAGCTCAGCTAGCATGACATAAAATCCGAGCTTGATTATTGAGTTCACGCTCAAATCACTTAATCCCATGTTCACATTTATTTCGAGGTATGTGAGTATGCATATACACATGTGTGTGTATTGGGGCAGTGAAAGCAAACACATGCATATAAGGAGGAAAAAAAGAAAAGGATAATAATCCATACAAAGAACACAAATATGTTTAACGTGGTTCAATTTAACACTCAAATAGACCCAAAAAGAAAACTCTACCATGAAAGTTTTTTGAGTAAAAATTATAAATCAAATCACTGTGTAATTTTTGTACGGACAAAATTATAAACCTTCAAAACAATTCATCTCAGAAAATTAACCATCGGAGTTAGTGGCACCATACAACATACTCAATCTTAAACTAGAAGGTGTTTATTTATAAGTTTTTCAAATCAACCCATGTGAGATGTTTGAGTGAAAACCCTAACATATCATCCATTCTCTCAATATCACAAATTAAGAAAACCTAATTTGACTGGGATATTTAGAATGTCCTAACAAAACATCATTTTTCTCAAGTTCATAATTTCAATCAAAACAGAAAAACCCTAACTATTTATTCTTTCGGTTTTCTTTTCTCGCGGTTTATTCATCTACTTTACTCCCTTGTTGTTGGTTCATGGAATGACCACATTGTCAAACAATCCCCTTATTATGTCACTCAACAAATACTACTCGAGATCCCCCTTCATTTCAAAAGCACGTCTTCTTTATCTCTTCATTCTCTCTCGAACTATGGTCGCTCCTCTATCCCAATCCCCATCCATGCCGCCTCCCACCCCTCCATTGTTATGTTATGGAGCTTGAGGTTTTCCTCATGTGACGTCTGTTTAACTTAAAGATGGCGAAAAGTACTGCGATTTCCAATCATCTTAAAGAGTTCAGTATGATAATAGAAAAAATTGAGTTCGGTTGAGATAGATTTAGACGATGAGGTACAATACCTAATTTTACTGTTCCCTTTACCAGAGAGTTGGGGTGGAACGGTTACTGCTTTTAGCACTTCAGCAGGGAAGGCGAAGCTTAGGTTTTACGAAGTCAGAGACCTGATTATTGTGAAGAAATCCGGAGAAAATGACAGGATATAGCTTCGGGGTCAGCCAACTATGAGTACAGAAAATAGAGGCAGGTCATAATCAAGGTCGAAATCCTACCAAGGTAGATCCAAGTCGAGAGGTAGAAACAAGCTTAAGAAAGCAAGAGTTTGGTTAAATGTTACAATTGTGGTAAGTATGGTCACTACAAGAACTAGTGCACGATACCGTAAAAGGATGATAAATCAGAGATTGAAACCATAGAAGAGATCTCAGATACATTAATCTTGAGTGGGAGCAGTCCTTTGGAATCGCGGTTTTTTTTCTTATTATTCTGGAGCATATTTTATTCTTGCAATAGCATTGATGTAATGAAATGTTACATTCCTGGTATTTTTGGTAAGGTTTATCTTGCTGATAATGAGCCTTTGGAAATCGTGGGAAAGGGATATGTTCGGATCAAAGCACCGAATGGAATTGTGTTGCAGTTGAGAAATGTCAGACATGAAATCCTAATATAGAGAGGAATTTTCTTTCAATTGGGAAACTAGATGATGAAGGTTATATTGCTACTTTTGGTCATGGTTCTTGGAAGATAACCAAAGGAGCTATGATAGTGGCTCGAGGCAAGAAGGAGGGTACATTGTATTTCACGAATAACACCCATGAAAGTATTTCTCTTGCAGGTACAAATAGTGATGCAGATTTGTGACATAGCCGTCTTGGCCACTTGAGTGAGAAGGGGATGAAAGTGTTGTGTTCAAAGGGTAAAATGTCAAGTCTCAAGCCTGTTGGTATCAATTTATGTGGGGATTGTGCTTTCGTGAAACAAAAAAGTGTGAGTTTTAGGGTTGCAGAACTTTGAAGAAGCATTAGTTAGAGTTGGTTCATAGTGACTTATGTGGACCAGAACCAGTGACATCCCTTGGCGGTGTGTACTATTACATGACTTCATTGATGACTCCACAAAAAAGGTATGTGTCTATTTTCTTAAAAGTAAATCTGAAACTTTTAGTGCCTTTAAAACGTGGAAAGCTTTGGTAGAAACTGAAATAGATCTGGAATTGAAGGTTTTAAGATCAGACAATGGTGGATAGTATGAGCTTCGTGAGTTATAAGAGTATTGTACTACGAATGGTATTCGCATGGAAAAGACCCTGAGTGTAACCCCTCAGCAGAATGGCGTTGCATAACGTATGAACTGAATATTAAATAACGTGATACGTGCATGTGATTGAAGTGCGAATTGCCAAATATGTTCTGGGAAGAAGTAGTTAACAGTGCTACTTTTTTTTTATTATTAACAGAGGACCATCAACTCCCTTCCTCTTGGAGAATAGCATACCATAAGAGGCTTAGAGTGGTAAAGAGGTAAACCTTAAATTTCTTTGAGTGTTCAGTTGCATTTATTTTGTTCATGTCGATACTGCTCATAGAAGCAAGTTGGATTCTAAATTTGTCAAGTGTACGTTTATCGGATATGGTGGTGACAAATTTGGTTATAAATTTTAGGATGAGAAGAACCTGGAGGTAATTCGTAGCTGATATGTCATATTTAATTAACAGGTTTTGTAAAAAGAAAAGTTGTGTGCACAAGATGATCAGGTTGAGAGGTCCGAGGCTATCGAGCAAAATATTTCGAACTTAGGTGGGAGCAAGATTGTTCAGAATGATAGAGTGGTTGTTGAGGCAGAACGGAACACACCACCTCTGAAGGGATTCATGGGCGGAAACTCGTTCCAAACACCCATGGATCCTCCCCTGAAGGATCCGCTCATACGTAAACGAATCGAAAACAGCGGTAAAAACTTACAATTTTCGGATTCAAGAAACTACTTCTTGAATGGAGGATGACGATTCTTGGAAGCTTTCTTTTCACCAACGGAATTCCCTTTGCGGAATATCCCTCTACCGGTATCCACGCGACGAAACGGGCGGCGATTGCTAGCTCTTCGTCTTTCTAAAGTTCGGAATTTAGAGAGAAAAGGGAGACCGAAACAGAAATCTAATTTCAGAGAATTGATAATATTTCGGCTGAAAAATCTTACTCTAGGGTTTCGGCAAGAGATCATTATATAGGGTGTGAGAGTTTGTTCCTATAACCAACTCTCACATCCCCAACTCCTCTCGACAGTGGGAGTCTCTAACTCCCACGTTCCCTAGAATTCTGCTGGTAGTGGGAGTCCTTATCGGATAATAACTCCCACGTAATCCCGGCTATACCGAAAATGCCCCCTTATCTATAATTCGAATGATAACGCTTCATCATTCTCGAGAAGGTGAATGTCGGGATACAATGAACCTAGACACATTCTAGATTCATTGAATCTGGACATGAAGCTTCGTTAGCTCGTCTATGCGTGTGACCCTGTAGGTTCATCTCACAGTGGCAATGAAAACACACTTAGTAGTAGTGTGAGTTCATAAATCACAAGCGGCCCCTAGCAGGACATTGTGACTACCCAAAGTGAATGAATTTACAACGGAACCTAATATCAATCTACTATTTAATCCCTTTGTCTCGCGATATCCTAATTAAGCATAAGGCATGGTGGTCGTCACCCTTATTAAGCTTAATTATATTTATGCTCGATCTCTAGGTAGACTGTTCCGACAAATAGCATTTGATAACCACTTTATCAAATACATTTGAGCACGGCCATGCATTTAAACAGTCTTTCCCTATCAGTAAGCGTAACTATCCATCAACTCATTGACCCATTTCTCATTGAACGAAGGGTACGAAATAAATCAGATTGATTTTTCGATCAAAAGTACTATGTGAAATCTTCGGTTTTTCCTCTTCCTCTATCCCTAGAGGGGCCCATGGATATCTCTCTCTAATAATAGAGAGGGACAAATTCCTTACAATGTCTCTCACATTCAAGCTATGATAGGATACTACATCCGATCATCAGTCGTATTGATTACTCGTTACAAGTAACGTCCGATCGAGTCAAAAGCGTGGCTCCATTCATACTAGAATCAATGAAGACATAAGGTCTAGGGATTCTAAAATAGTATTGAGGAAGTAATACTTATGACTTAAGACCATGAAGTATTACTTCTCTGACGGATCACGTCCAATACAATGTATCCCTATATATTGCATCTATGATGTGATTTGTATCCATTACACATGATCAGTAAAACAAGATCATCAATCAACAATCATACTAGTTTTATTTCATAGTAATTAAGCATTACATAAAACTAGGGACTTCTAGAATAGTAATTACATAAGCTAAGAGTTTTACTATCAAATCACACATTTGATAATCAAAAGCATAATTAACTATTCAATTACATGCTCAAAAGATAACAAAACGCACAACATGTGCTAATGGTCCTAGGACACTACTAACAACCTCCAGCAACCCAGTTGCAGAGATCCACAAGGAATTGTGGACCACCAGATAGGTTTACGCCTTCGAAGTATAATAACTATCTTTTGCTGACTACTAGTAGTGACATGCGTGTTATGCAGAGGCTGTACGGAGTGATCGAGGAGGCAAGTGGAAGCTTTCAATGAACGATGAGAGGAATTCATTATTGTTTAACGATACTTGGGAACTAGTCAAGCTCCCAGAAGGAAATAAGGCACTACATTGTAAATGGCTCATCAAAATTAAAATAAAGCTGGATTCAAGGGTTACAAAGCAAGACTGGTTGTGAAAGGTTTTAAGCAGAAATACGATATTAATTACACTATGTTTTTACTCCTGTTGAGAAACTAACCACTATTCAGTTGGCTTTGAGTATGGTTGTTGCACAGAACTTGGTGTTGAAGCAGATGGATGTAAAAACAACATTTTCTTCATGGTGATTTTGAGGAAGAAATATACATGATGCAACCAAAAGGATAGGTTGCAGAGGGTAACAAGAGATTGTGTGGTTTAAAATAGGCTCTGAGACAGTGATATAAGAACAAGTTTGATGCATTCATGATTGAGATTGACTTCATGAGATGCGAGACTGACCATTGTTGCTACTTCAACATTGATACGGGACCAAGCCAAGGGCAGCCCTACTTAAAAGATTCGCTTGTCAACATTCAAGGACTGATGACAAGATCAAGGACAAGAAAGACTGTAGAGAATATTGCAACGATGATCCGAGACATTAAAGTTAAAGAGGAAGTGAATCTTCAACTAGAAGATGACGACAAAGTCAACCTCTTAACTTTCAAGAGTATACAAATAGGCCCAAACAAGCAAAGTGGCTAAAAAGGGCATTTTAGTCTTTTTGTGTACAATTAAAGTCTATACTAGACTTTAATTATTTTCAGCATATTATTTGCTACATTTATGTTGTTTTAGGCGAGTAATAGCAAGTAGTTGCTATAATAAAGGACATGTGGTCCATAGTTGGTTATCTAGTTGTTAAGAGTCCCACATCTATTAGGACTCTTCACCTAGTTAGTTAATTTTCAGCTTTGTTAGTTGTTTTAGCCGCCTAGAAACAAGAGAATAGGACATGTTGTCCATTATCTTGTTTATGTAGTTTACTTGATAGAAAGTTGTTTTCCAAGAGTCCTACTTCTTCAAGGACTTTTCATTTATTTGTTGTTGGGAACCGAAAACTCTCTATTTAAGAAATGCTTCGGCCTACATATTATTTACGTTAGATATATTGATATTTTGGTAAGGTTATTCCTTAGCTTCTCGTGTATGAACTTCTTTTAAGAATTCATTCATTCTTTGAGTTACTGTATCAGCAAGATTAGTTTCTCTTGTTGTTGTGTTTCAGCCTCCATCGATAATTATCCTTCATTAGCGTTGTGTTGATTATATTCCCTAGAAGCTAGTTCGAAAATTAGAGAAAGATTCGGCACAATTAAAGCTGTCGAACCTTTAGGTACTTAGTACCTCACGTTTCTTCATCAAATATGTTTGGAGATGGTTATATCATTATTCTTCTATATGTTTATGACATGTTGATAGCAGGTCATAGTGCTCAATATGTGAGTAAGTTGAAGAGGCACTTGTCTAAACGTTTTTCTATGAAGGACCTTGAAGAGGCTAAGCATATACTGAGTACTGCAGATTATTCGAGATATGGATGAAGAAAAATTGTATCTTTTGCAGACTGAATATATCAAGAAGATTCTTAAAAGGTTAAGTATGCAGGATGCGAAATCACTGAATGTTCCGTTAGGTAGCCATTTCAAATTATCTAAGAAGGAATCACCTAAGAGTGTTGATGAGCGTAGTGTAAAACACAAGGGGGGGGGGTGAATTGGGTTTTAACTAATCTTGTAAACTTTTTCTAAGCTTTGCAATGCAAGTGTAAGTTTGAGCAAGATGATTAAAAGCAAAGAAAAACCCAATAACAAGACAAAGGATTTATAGTTGTTCAACTCACTCAGAATCTACATCCACTACCTTGAGCCGCACCCAAGGATTTTAAACAACTTCACTAAGAAGAATGTTTACACTTGTGGCTAACTCACTAAGAGTTTTACAACACAACCACAACTCGAAACTCACAAAGAGCTTGCCCACACAAAGTAGAACTTTTACAATTGCCCACACTAAGTAGGACTTAAACAAATAACCCTATCACTAAGAAAGGGAATGAGATAGGTTAAGTACAAAGTTGTTCACTCTTCTAAGTGAAAGATAGATACCTTTTAAGTACAAGAAATTCAGCTCTTGAACATATGAAGCACACTCTTTGTCTTGCTTTTGAAAGAATACTCTTGAATGATTTAGATCATAGAGATGAAGAGTATTTTGCTTTGAAAGTCTTTAGACTTGATAAGATATGAATGTTTATTGTATGACAAAGTCTTGGAGTCATTCTCTAGCTTAAGAGTATATATACATTTCAAAATAGGCTGAAAAATGACTCTTTAACGGTCAAATAACGGCTAGTTTCTCGCAGAGTTCGGTTGACCGAACACAGACCTCGGATGACCGAAAGGCCACCTCGGTTGAGCCGAACCTAGGTCGGTCGACCGACCAAGACCCTTAGGTCGATCGAACTTGACTTTTGGTCGACCGAAGCTGATTATCACACCTCTCTGTTTGTGCTCGGTTGATCCGAGGAAAAACTCGGTCAACCGACCTCCTGAGCTTTGAGAGATGTTGATTTTTCCCACGTTTTAAAATCTTTTGAAGTCTAAAAGGTTTTCCCAAAAGGTAACAAGTAAGAACATTTGGAAAACCATTTTAAAGTACTTAGACTTTGAAAACAAAGGCTTTTGAGATATGAACTCATGTAAGGAACGTTTTGAAACTTAGCCTTTTGAAAACGTGTTTATAAAACATGCAAGACTTGAGTGTAGAACTTATGTTCATGAGAGCATTGGTTAGAGCTTTATAAGATAACGACTTATGACGACAAAGCTAAACTAACCAAACCTAAGTCTTCAATCTTCAATCTTGATAAATGAGCCTTGCATAACTTTGAATCTTGATACCAATGGCTTGATTGAAGTACTTAGAGCTTCCATAATGAGTTCCGATATTCTATCACAAAGATTAAGATCATTAGACACAACATCAAAAGTTTGTCCAATATCAAAAACTGAGTTTGTTCGCCCTTAGGGCTTACAATCTCCCCTTTTTTTATTATGACAAACTTTTATGTAATAAGATAGAATATGGACAAAATTAAGAACAAGGAAGCATGACAAAAAGTTAAAGATCAATTAAGAGCAATGACTAGTGCTTTAAAAGATAAAACCAATGAAGACACAAACACTTAGTCATGATAACTTCTTTTTGCCATATAATCTAGGGACTCTTAGAAGAGCCCTATTTCCCAACCAACCTCCTTTCCTCCTTCCTTCCATTTAAAATGTTTTGAGACATAAGATCTATAATAAGCTCCCCCTCAAAACATGCCAGGAAAAGATAAGCAATGATAGCATAATGATAATCAAGGATAATACACCAATTTCAATACCAATTAACATACACCAATTTTCTCCCCCTTTGGCATAATCAAAAAAACTTCAATCTCCAAGATATAAGGGTGTACTTGCAAAAACATAATCAGTTCATAGCACAAGCAAAGTTAATACACCAATTTTCTGAAGAATGATCTTTTTGAATAAGCTTGGTTGATTTCTAAAAACAAAGAGTCCATAATGACACACAATATAAAGATGGTCATTTATGGTCCAAAAAGAATATCAACCTAAGCTAAAAACAAAGGAGATAGGGAATATAACCTTTAAGAACAATCTCCCCGTTTATCAAACATACGATGTTAGCTATTTGAGATAAAACCAAGTATGATACCAATTGACCAATTGTAAAACATGATACCAATTGTAAATATAGCCAATTGTAACACAAGTTTGAAAATATAGCTAACAAAGTACTAGTGGAAGTGATACCATGAATTCATAAGTTAAGCACATGTATCACAACCAAAAGAAGTAGAGGAAGTGTAAGATAACACTTTGAGTACATTCCTCTAACAAGTTAATGGTTAGCTAAATGAGTGTAGCAACTCTTAAAGTGATACTAACCAAAAACTATAATGAGATCACAATGGATAAGAAAATTAAGAATATGATCTCAAAGTTATTAAGGGAGAGTATATGTGATACCAATTAAAGACATAAACATTTATAACACATATAACTTCCAAAATAACTTACACAAGTTGGCTATAAGATAAAAAAGATGAAAGGCAAGCCAACAAGTGATGTGATGATGTAAAATAAGACAATTGAGCATACATCACATATAGAGTTTACATCCTAAGTCAAGCATCTAGACGATCAACCACATAAGATTAATGCTATAGACTTGAATATAAACACACCAACACCCCTATATGCAGTAAAGATCAAGTAAAAAACTAAACATAGCATATACAAACTCCCCCAAAGCATAAGACACTAAATAAAAAGAGGGGAGGGGGGGTATTAAAAAGAGATTTCATCACAAGGATCAAATCATTAAGCTCTCTTATAACATGCTCAAAAACAATCAAAACAAATGAAGAGCAAAAACATGTTATAAAATCTCCAAGGTGCCCATTTCAAGAACAATTGAACATTATATGGAAAGTAAGATCAATAATTGTTCAAGGAAATGAAAGAGATTGAGTTTAGTAATATCTCATTGAATTTGATGAATGCTTTTGCACTTTGAGTTCCTTCAATGAGTTCTTTGAGCTTCTCAATCTTCTTTATCATACTCATCTTTAGCTTTATCACCAAAGTGATATTTCCATTGCAAAGAGATTTGACACCTTTCATAAGCACTTCTTCTTCTCCGGTTATGTGATAAAATCATACACATTGAAACATCATAGAGCCGGAGCTTCCCTTTAACTAACAAGAACCTATAAGAGCAAGGGAAGAGTAGCTTTTGGTACCCACTTTTGTTTGGGTCCATGGGGGTTAGTTGAAGTGAGCTTAACTCTCCAAATGGTTTTAACTCCCCTTTCAATCTTCTTCTTAACATGGCATCTAACACAAGAGTGACCATGTTTACCACAATATGTGCAATGAATATGTGGCTTAGAAGATTTGTGAGCATGCACAAGATATCTATTTGGCCTATGTGACATTCTAGCATTTACAACATGATTCTTAGGTTTAAGAGAAGAGCTAGCAATATCAACATGATTAGCAATATAACCAAGACCATGTTTATCATGTGAAGCACATTGCATGCCAAGAATTTGATCAAGATTTTTCTTACCTTTAGTAAAGTTTTCAACAAGAGAGGTAAGGTCTTTCACTTTGTTTTTCAAAAGATCAAATTCAACAAGCTTGTTTTCTAAAGATGACAATTTATTACAAGCTTCTATGTATTGTAATGAAGATGTATTGCAAGTAGTAATAAGATCATCATTTTCACATTTCAAGCAATTAACATCATCACACAACTTTTTATTTTCATCAACCAACTTAGATCTTTCAACAAGCAAAGATTCAATTTTAAGCTTCATGTCTTTGTTTTGCTTGGCACATTTTTTCAATTGATCATACATATCAATTAAAAGCACATTAGGATCATCCTCCTCATCATCATAAGAATTTGAAGTAGAAGGAGAAGGATGTACCTCATTACCAAATGCCATGAAGCATAAGTTGGCGTATTCATCATCACCGTCATCACTTGAAGAGCTTAGTCCTTCATGAGTATCTTCAAGCGTTTTCCACATAGAGTGGGCGGATTTGCTTCCAAGGACACGGTTGTACTCCTCCGGACTTACGACACAACTAAGAATGTTCACAGCCTTATAATTTCGAGTCATTTTCATGGACTCGTCTTCATTTAGCTCATTGTCCGTCTTTGGAGTTTGAACACCCTCCACTACTTTCATCGATACATATGGACCTTCTTCAAATATATGCCATAACGAATAATCTATGGAGCATACATATATCTTGAATCGGTCTTTCCAATCATCAAAATTATTTTCATCAAGAAGTGGTGGTCTATCGATGGAAGATCCCTCTTGGTATGCTAAAGCGGAATATTCGGCCATAATCTTTACTTCAAGCGGTTAAGCTAAAAATTAAGACGAGGCTCTGATACCAATTGTAAAACACAAGAGGGAGGGGGGTGAATTGGGTTTTAACTAATCTTGTAAACTTTTTCTAAGCTTTGCAATGCAAGTGTAAGTTTGAGCAAGATGATTAAAAGCAAAGCAAAACCCAATAACAAGACAAAGGATTTATAGTGGTTCGACTCACTCAGAATCTATATCCACTACCTTGAGCTGCACCCAAGGATTTTAAACAACGTCACTAAGAAGAATGTTTACAATTGTGGCTAACTCACTAAGAGTTTTACAACACAACCACAACTCGAAACTCACAAAGAGCTTGCCCACACAAAGTAGGACTTTTACAATTGCCCACACTAAGTAGGACTTAAACAAATAACCCTATCACTAAGAAAGGGAATGAGATAGGTTAAGTACAAAGTTGTTCACTCTTCTAAGTGAAAGATAGATACCTTTTAAGTACAAGAAATTCAGCTCTTGAACATATGAAGCACACTTTTTGTCTTGCTTTTGAAAGAATACTCTTGAATGATTTAGATCATAGAGATGAAGAGTATTTTGCTTTGAAAGTCTTTAGACTTGATAAGATATGAATGTTTATTGTATGACAAAGTCTTGGAGTCATTCTCTAGCTTAAGAGTATATATACATTTCAAAATAGGCTGAAAAACGACTCTTTAACGGTCAAATAACGGCTAGTTTCTCGCAAAGTTCGGTTGACCGAACACAGACCTCGGATGACCGAAAGGCCACCTCGGTTAAGCCGAACCTAGGTCGGTCGACCGACCAAGACCCTTAGGTCGACCGAACTTGACTTTTGGTCGATCGAAGCTGATTATCACACCTCTCTGTTTGTGTTCGGTTGATCCGAGGAAAAACTCGGTCGACCGACCTCCTGAGCTTTGAGAGATGTTGATTTTTCACACGTTTTAAAATCTTTTGAAGTCTAAAAGGTTTTCCCAAAAGGTAACAAGTAAGAACATTTGGAAAACCATTTTAAAGTACTTAGACTTTGAAAACAAAGGCTTTTGAGATATGAACTCATGTAAGGAACGTTTTGAAACTTAGCCTTTTGAAAACGTGTTTATGAAAACATGCAAGACTTGAGTGTAGAACTTATGTTCATGAGAGCATTGGTTAGAGCTTTATAAGATAACGACTTATGACGACAAAGCTAAACTAACCAAACCTAAGTCTTCAATCTTCAATCTTGATAAATGAGCCTTGCATAACTTTGAATCTTGATACCAATGGCTTGATTGAAGTACTTAGAGCTTCCATAATGAGTTCCGATATTCTATCACAAAGATTAAGATCATTAGACACAACATCAAAAGTTTGTCCAATATCAAAAACTGAGTTTGTTCGCCCTTAGGGCTTACACGTAGTCATATGCAGAAGAACACATATGCTTCAACAATTGGTAGAATAATGTATGTTATGGTGTGTACTAGACTAGATATTGCACATGTGATGGGAGTAGTTAGCATGTTTATGAGTAAACCAGGTAAGTGAAATTCGGAAGAGGTGAAGTGAAGTAGATCCTTGAGTACTTGAGAGGTACCACATAGAGGGCTTTATATTTCGAAGGCAGGAGTGTTGATTTGGTAGGGTGTGTTGATGCAGATTTGGCATGGAGTGATCTTGATAGAATGAGGGAGTAGAAGCAGGTATGCATTTACTTTGGGTGATACAACCATTTATCGGGCTTCTAAGTTGCAGAATATTGTGGCCTTATCTAATGCAGAAGTCGAATATGTAACACTACCGAGGGTAGTAAAGAGGTGGTATGGTTGCTGAATTTCATGTTAGTCCCAATTTTGTGAAACTTTCAGGTCGGTTGTAAGCTGAAGTCATCTGAAATAATAAGATTTCAATTGATTTTTTGAGACCATACAAGGTGACTTGAATGGTATTAAGGTAAAGTCGTATTTTCTTAATAGGTTAAATAGGGACGTTACAGGAGCAGAGGTTTGTTGGAGCATGTGTATATTATGATCGATATACGGTCGCGAATAACTATTAATGACCAAAACCTTCTGGTTTGCTGTAAAAAATCTGCGATCGGGAACTTAAACGGGTCAACGTTGACTAAGACCATTTTTCTTATTCGGTTGATGTCTTTCGCGACTGGTACGCCTTACGATATATCAGTCGTAAATGGTAACGACAAAAAAAAAGAGTACCTTTCGGTCGCAACCCTTGCGACCCCTTGTTGTATTGGTCCTAAAGTTGGTTTGTGGAATTGTTTGTGTATGACGCCTTCAGTCGAAATCCAGTCTCAATTTTAGCAACGACGATCAAATTGCGACAAAATTATAGGTCTCTATTGACTGATTTTCTGCAGTGGATGGAAAACAATTAAGAAAGATGATAATTAACACAACGAGCACTAAAATATTTAATGTGATTCTCTTAATCTCTCAAATAGATCTATGTCTACGGTTTCCAAAGGAAAAAACTTAACCTTCACCAAATGTACACGAAAGTCTTAAAAATGTAAATGTAACATTTGTATAGTACTCCTCTTTTTCATAATAGGAGTATTTTTACACTCTCTTTCTCATTTTAAAATAGAAGAGTTTTTCCATTATTTAAGGATGTTATTATTGTTTTTCAAATATACCCATGGCCATATTATGGAATAGAGGGGGAGAGAGATAATTTAGGTGCTTCAGACTTAAGGGTATAATAGTAAATGTTCTTTTGTCTCCTCATCCTTTAATCTATGCAAAAGTACTTAGAAAAATAACTGTTACGAAACAGATGGAGTAATTTAAATTCTCATACGCGTGCTTGGACGAAAAGGAAACATTGAAATAATCTATCCTTGACAAGTTTAAGTATTTTTAGGTTCTTTAGAAGATATTAACCATATGGACGGAAATTTCATAATTAATGATGAAATCATATTTTTGTTATTATTCTAACTATTTCCTAACTCCAACAATGAGTGTTATGAACTTTTATTTAGGTTCCATCATTCACAAAGATGGAGAGCTTGATGGCGCATCGAGTTAAAGCTAGTTAGTTGAAATGGCAGGGTGAAATAAGAGTCTTGTGCGACCGTAACATACCGTTGAGATTGAAGGGAAAGTTTTATAGAACAATTATTAGACATGTGTTATTGTATGGTACAGAGTGTTAGGCCGTAAAAATATGTCATATCCAGAAAATGAGTGTAACAGGGATGTGAATATTTCGATGGATGTGTGGGAATACTAGAAAGGATAGAGTGAGAAATGAGATTATCCGAGAGAAAATAGGAGTTGCACCTATTGAATAAAAGATGAGACAAAATCGCTTGAGGTGGTTTGGACACATAAAAAGAAGACCGAGTGACACTCCAGTTCAAAAGCTTGAAGGATGGATGCATGAGGTTGTAAGAAGTAGGGGAAGTCGAGGAAGGTTTGGAACGAAGTCATAAAAAATGTTATGGATTTGTTAGAGTTTGATGACGTTATGGTGTTTGATAGAAGGAAATGGAGAGAATGTATTCATGCAAACGACCACATAGAAATCGTACATTGATTCATGTAGCCGACTCCCAATTACTTGGGATTGAGGATTTGTTGTTGTTGTTGTATTCTAACTATTTCCTATCGATGATTCGGGTTGATAGATGTCAGTTATTATGTCTTTGATTCGTTTCATTAGATTTTTTTGAGATATTATTTGATGGGATTAAGCCCAAGAAAATACTTTGGGTTGAATGGTCTAAGATGAGGTTAAGCTCAAGACAATGGTTTGGGCTGAGTAGTGCATGCATGAGAAAGAAGTGCAAGCCTATTAACACCGTGTAATAGATATGCCGGCTTATGGGCTCGGACAAAGACCAAGCCCTATGTCGAGCTTTTCACATCGCCTAGAGCATACAAGCCTACTTGGACGACCGGATAAAATGCGTGGAAGCCGGTCAGCTGTACCGAGCTCAATAAAGAGTCTTAAAAAATACGATGGAAATTCGTAATTAAAGCTAGAGCGTATCACGGACTGTACAAGGTATTGAAATATCATTTGGGTAACGTCCTCAATAAATAGTTGTCTTCCAACTTCATTTACTCCATGTTCTACTAGCTCTAAAAAATTACGCTAAGTTCTTTCTCTATCTAGAATCTGAACTAACTTTCTCATCAGATCAGGGTTTAGTCTTCCTTCACCATCTCTAACTATGCTTATCTTAGAAGGTGAGTAACTCCTCAGTTAGGATTGAAGATCGACCCTTTCCCGAGCTCTCTCATACTTAAAGTAGCTTGGCTAAGCCTTCCGTTTTTTCCCGAACTCCTCTATTTAGTTACATCTCGAGTAGAACTTAGCTCTTTAAAGTTAGGAACGCATCATTTGGAGTCCATAGTTGTAGTCCATGAATACTACAACCCCTAAAGTTCCCCGATTTCTCTTTCCAATGGCTTATGATAGGGAAATCCCGGGAATAGAAAATGAATCAACTCAACTACAACCTGGGGTCCCGCCTGAATCTGTGAGTGTGGGCACCTCGGGTTAAAGAGACTGGGGTCAAATGTCATCACCATAGATGGTTCAGCCTTACAACAAATAAAATGAGCACTTCACACCACAAGCATTCACTCTAAAGGTTTTAGCAAACATTGCCTAACAAAGCCTCAGGGAGACTCTTCGTCTTCCGAGCAGAAAAAATCCTAAGAAAACTCTTTCGTTTCCAAGACAGGAAATTTTTTTAGGAGACTTTTCGTCTCCTGAATATACATAATCCCAATGAGACTCTACGTTTCACAGGTATACAAAAATTCGAAGAGACTCTTCGTTTCCTGGGTAGACAACATCCTACTACAACTCTTCGTTTCCTGGAAAGAAGAAACCTTGAGGAGACTCTTCATTTCCCTACCGGAGACGAAGAAGACGAAAATCTTATACAAGGTTTTGCCCAAGAAATGTTGTAATGTTGGGCTCGAAAGCAAGTCACCACTCGGGAAGTCGATCTTCAGCGATCTTTTCTTAGGGATATAACAACGAGGAAACTGGGTTTTCACTCAAACACCAAGCCTTGGAATTTACCCTTCATGAACCACTGAACAAACATCTGCCTCGGTTCCAGAAAAATACAACACCATCTGTCTTAAAATTTATGATGGTACAACATAACCTCAAGATCATTTTAATTCTTATCAAACTGTTGTGTATGCCCACCATCCCCACGGCGCCATTCTTTATAAAATGTTCCTGCGTCCCTCAAAGGACCTGGGCTTAAATGGTTTTCCTCAATAAGGAATATAATTGTCAGGCCATTAAAGAAAGTACAATATTTCTTCCTTGAACACTTTGTTGGGCAGAGAATCTTATTCTATACCTCAGACCATCTGCTAAAAATTGCATAGGAGAAAGATGAAATGGTGAAAGCCTACACTCATAGATTTAACAAGGTTGTCATGCAAATGCAAAACATTAGCCAATCTGAGTTCATTCAGGTGTATAGATACGACCTAAAAATACGAGCTTCGAAAAAAAATGATTGATGAGGAAATTCCAACGGAGTTCCATGAGCTGTTATGGATGGCATCAAAGTTTACAAGTTTAAATTGCTTATGCTTATGACTTATTTTAGTACTTGAACATGTTTATGTTTTGGCAAAGCACTCATTTCCTTTGGTTATTGGAATCTTTTTTATTATGTCAAAGGGGGAGAAATATTGGTTATTAATCTTACTTATTACCTGTGCTTTCTTGAAATATTGGTTGGGAAATAGGGCTCTTCTAAGAGTCCCTAGATAGATGGCAAAATAAGTTATTATGCTAGTACTTTGAACTTCTATTATTTCTCGATTTTATCTTCTAAAGTACTAGTTTTATACTTAATTGTTCTTAGATCCTTTTGCCATGCTTCCTTGTTCTTATTTAAGTCCTTATTCTATCTTATTACATCAAAGTTTGTCATAATCAAAAAGGGGGAGATTGTAAGCCCTAAGGGCGAACAAACTCAGTTTTTGATAATGGACAAACATTTGATGTTGTGTCTAATGATCTTAATCTTGTTGATAGAATATCGGAATTCATATTGGAAGCTCTAAGTACTTCAATCAAGCCATGATCAAGATTCAAAGTCATATACTTCAAGGCACATCTCATCGAGATTGAAGATTGAAGACTTAGGTTTGGTTAGAATAGCTTTGTCGTTATTAGTCGTTATCTTATAAGCTCTAACCAATGCTCTTGATGAACTTAAGCATACAACACTATAGTCTTGCATACATATTAAACACGTTTTTAAAAGGCTAAGTTTCAAAATGATTCTTACATGTGTTCGTATTTCAAAAGCCTTTGATTTCAAAGTTCAAGTCTTTTAAAACGGTTTTCGAAATGCTCTTAATTGTTACATATTGAGAAAACCTTTTAGACTTCAAAAGATTTCAATAAAAGTGAAAAATCAACTTCTCTCTAAACTCAGGAAGTCGGATCATCCGACCTTTCCTCGGATCAACCGAAGAGAAACTGAGAGTTGAGATTTCTAGGCTCGGTCGACCTAAGCATTGGTCGGTCGACCGAAGTGCTTGTTCGGTCCACCGAGGTCCTTAAACGGTCAACCGAACTCTGAAAAAAACTAGCCGTTATCTGACCGTTTTAAAGTCGTTTTTTGGACGTTTTTGAAAAGTATAAAAGCTGTATATTCCAAATACAACAACCAGAACTGATCTACATTGAATATACAAAAGCTCTAGCTCTTCAAAAGCATATCCATCTCTTTTTATGTATTGAAAAGTTCAAATCCATCTCATATATGCAAGACACAAAGTGTTGAATTCAAAAGTTCAAAAGATCATTAAAGTGTGATCTTAAAAGGTATCCTTACTCCACTTCTTAAGTGTGAAAATTGTATCTTTATATCTCCATCTTTCCCTTTCTTAGTGATTGGGTATTCGTTGTGTCTATTCCTACTTAGTGTTGGTCTTTGTACTCTTAGTGAGTGTTGATTGTATTTGTGGTTATTTGAGTAAAACTCTTTGTGAGTTAGCCACAAATGTAAAAAGATCTTCTTAGTGAAGTTGTTGAAAATCCTTGGGAGAAACTCAAGGTAGTGGACGTAGATTCTTTGTGAATCGAACCACTCTAAATCTCGTGTCTTGCTCTCCTTGTTTTCATATTTGCTCTACTTTCTCCAAGCTTCATATACAAGTTCTACACTTCATTATTTCAAAGAAAAAGAAGCCAATTTTTATAAAAACCCAATTCACCCCCCCTCCCCCTTGTGTTTTTCAGTCCATACAAAAAAGCCCAATCACACGACAAGGGAAAAGACAAACCTCTGGAGAGGTACTTCCAAAGAAATGCAAAAGTGGAGGCCTTATACGAAACACTCTCAAAGTAGAGGTGATGGGAATCTTGGCACCTCCTCAAAAAATGTCCTCCAATACAAACAAAATAAATTATAAGAAATATTGTGCCTTCCACAAAGAACATGGGCATGACATTGAGGAATGCATGAAGCTCTGGCGTGAAATCGAGTTAGACGTAAAGAAGGGCCAATTGAAGAATCACCAAGAAAAAAACTAACTATACAAAAGGCCCAAGAGTCCATTGTTTGTTGAAGTTGAGCCATTGATCTTCAAAGATATAATAGGAGAATTTCTTGTCAAAAGAATCTTGGTCGAGACTGGTAGTGTCATCAACATACATTTCAAATCAACCTTGCATAGAATGGACATTCCTTAGTCAGAGGTCACTCTTTGTGAACTACTAATTGCCGGGTTCGCATATAAAGTAATTCGAGCACTAGGCCAAACCGCTTTGCTAGTGTCGATTTTGGACAAGGAAGAAACACTCATGCTCCTGAGATTCCATGTATTATACAAATATTGATCTTCCAATGAATAAGACGTTCAATGAATTCTTCCCGAAAAAAGGTTTGAGCTAATCTAGTTGGAAGAAAATGATCCAAACAAAAACGTTTGGATAAGTAGAGGGATAGACCCATTGGTGCATATGAAAGTTGTTGAGCTATTATGACAGTACGAGACATCTTTACCTATCAACCAAAAGACATGGGCAAAATACCTAAGGAGGTAGCCGAGCAAAAGCTTGGAGTACAACCCACAACAAAGCCGATTTTTAAAAAAATGAGAAAGCTTGAAAAACATAGGAAAGATTCCCTTAAGATGAAGATACTGAACTTATTGGAAGATGGAATTATAACAAAAACAAGCTCTTTATAGAATGGCTATCCAATCCAGTGGTAGCTCATAATATGTACACGATCTAGAATATGTGTGTCGATTTTAAAAAGTATGAACAAGGACATTCCCAAAAGGTCTTACCCTCTTCCAATGATAAACCAACTAGTTGATTCGATGGCAAAACATTCAAGGATATGTATCATCGACGCCTAGAAAGGGTATCACCGAATTTAAATGGCAGACGAGGATATGACTAATACCTCGCTTGTGATTAAGGATATAACATATTGCTACACAAGGATTCCATTTGGTAAAAACAATGTCGAGGTCGGCTTCCAAGAAATGGTAAATTCAACATTTGAGCGAAAATTTGGAAATAACATGGAAGTATATCGTAACAATGCAACTTTTGTATTCCAGCTGGAGAATGCCTCAGATTCCAAGTTTCAATACAAGTAACCGAGGTCAATCCAGACAAAGTCCGAGCTACTCAAAATATGCCACACCCGAGCTTAAACAAAGATGTTAAAACACTGAGAGGGAAAATGCAAGACCTGAATCATGTCATAGCTCGGGGAGGTGTGCGCATTCTACATTTTTACAAATCCCTGAACCAACTGAATCAGATCAACCAGAACATGGGGCCAGCTAGGGTACCAAGGGTTGGAGTGGATCCAAGAACTTACTATAAAAAGTATGAAAATGATGAGGATGGTATCATTTGATGGTACCATGTGTGTCGATCAGCTTAAAGAATGGTTGGATGAGATGCAACAGAATTTGAGAATCATGAGAGTACCTGAGGATGCAAAGACCTATGTGGTGGTTGCATCACTCGCATGTAGAGTAGCTGAATGGTGGAAGGGTTTTCTCATATATATCAACAATATGGACAACCCATCACCTGAGCGCAGTTTCGAGATGCATTTTTGGATCAATACTTTCCTCAATCATTTAAAATGGAAAGGCAGAATCAGTTATTTGAACTGAAACAAACTGAGAAAATGTCGATGCCTGAAAATGTTGGGGAGTTCAATGCACTGGGGAAGTATACTGCTACAATAATTTAAGACCCAGAGATGAGAACACATAGGTTTGTTATGGGGCTTTTGACAAGAATCAGGGGGAGACTCTCAAGAATCCCTCCTAACACTTTCAGGGAGACTTACCAAATGAGCCTCAGTATTGAAGCTGAATTTAAGAGATCGGATTTGGAGAGAACATGGAAGAGGACTTTTGCAAATATAACACAAGGACAAGGTTCACGTCTTAACACTAATGCTCATTTGGCTCGAAAGAGGTTCGCTCCAACATTCGGGCCAATCAACATCTTCAGGCCGGGATTAAGGACGAGTGCCAATTTGGTTAGTATTGGGAGACCCGCAATGAAAACAAATAATGATCAGGATCAAGTGATGTGCAATAAGTGTGGAAGAAGGCATTCAGGGGAATGTCGTTGGTTTAACGAGGCTTACTTTAGATGCGGGAAAACCGGACATCTAGTCAATCAGTGTACCATGCCAATTCATAACATAGGCCAGACATCAACAGCGGCACCGAAGGTGGGTGATATAAGGTAGAAGCCTAATGCTCGGGTTTTTGCCTTAACTTTACAAGAGGTTGGGGACGCTCCTGACGCGGTCACATGTACGTTTCTAATCAATTCAGTACCTGAATTTGTACTTTTTGATTATGGAGCTACCTACTCATTTGAGTCCCATAGGTTTGCTAAAGTACTTAAAACCTCCCATACTTGTTGTTTTGGCACATATAAAGTATTGGTAGCTAATTGGAAGATTTTATAGTCTAAGTTGATACATAAGGGGTGCCGGGTAGAAATAGACTCTAAGGTACTAGAAGAGGACCTCATAAAGTTACAAATGGTAGAATTTGATGTGATTTTTGGAATGGACTGGTTGTATGCTCATCATGCCTTAGTGGATTGTCCGAAAATGATGATACATTTTAATACCGGGGATCGGGAAGTTGTGGAATTTCTGGTTTCATATAAGAAGAAGAGTGGTCGTAGTATGCCTATAATCTCGGCGATGAAAGTGAGGAAATGTATCAAAAATGGCTGTGAGGCTTTTCTGGTTTACACGATCCAGAAGAAAGTCTGGTTTGAGAATGTTCCTATAGTGAAGGTGTTCAGGATGTCTTTCCCGACAATTTACCAGGTGTTCTACCTGCCCGAAAAATTGATTTTGAGATATTGTTACAACCAGGTGCGTAGCCTATCTATAAGGCCTCGTATCGTATTGCACCAGCGGAGTTAAAGAATCAGCCCAAGAACTTCTTGACAATAACTTCATAAGACCGAGTGTCTCGCCTTGGGGCGCTCTTGTTGTTTTTGTGAAGAAGAATGATGGTAGTGTGAGGATGTGTATTGACTACCGTGAGCTAAACAAAATAACCATTAAGAATCGACATCCCCTTCCTCGCATCGAAGACTTATTTGATTAGTTGAAATGTGCATAAGTATTCTCCAAGATTGACTTAAGGTCAGGTTATCACCAACTTAGAATCAAACCCGAAGACGTTTTCCAAAAGTTTCTTTCGAACCCGGTATGGTACACTATTAGTTCTTTGTTATGCCGTTTGGAATGACTAATACACAGGCAGTTTTCATGGACATGATGAACCGAGTATTACAAGATTGTCTAGATAAGTTCGTGGTGGTCTTAAACGACGATATTCTGATTTACTCACTGTCGGATGAAGATCACGGAGAGCATCTAAGAGTGGCATTAGAGAGTTTGAGGAAAGAGAAGTTATACGCCAAGTTTAGTAAGTGTGAGTTTTGGCTAAAAAGTGTGTCGTTTTTGGAACTTGTTGTATCAACTGAAGGGGTGTCAGTGGATCCAAGTAAGATTGAGGCGATTGTTGATTGACCTCGGCCAAAGACTGTGGCATAAATTCGTAGTTTTCTGGGATTAGCTAGGCATTACAGAAAGTTTGTTGAAAACTTCTCCAGAATAGCTGCACCGTTGTCTAAATTCACTCAGAAACAGGTGAAGTTTGAATGGGGGTTGGATTGTGAGGAACGTTTTATGAAGTTGAAGGGAAGGTTGACTACATCTTCGATTTTGGCAATACTTGAAGAGTCAAGGGTTTTACCATTTATACTGATTCATAAGGCATCGGGTTAGGTTGTGTTCAGATGTAGAAGGGTAAGGTAATAGCATATGCTTCGAGATAGTTGAAGCCTTATGAGAAAAGCTATACTACACACTACTTGGAGTTGGCAGTGGTCGTGTTTGCCTTAAAGATTTGGATGCATTACTTGTATGGAGAACCGTGTGAGGTTTTCACCGATCACCAAAGCCTTAAGTATCTTTTCACACAAAAAGAGCTTAATATGTGACAAAGGTTGGGGTTGGAGTTGCTTAAGGACTACAGCCTCACGATTAGCTACCACCCGGGAAAAGCTAATCGGCTAGCTGATGCCTTAAGTAGGAAGAGTTCGGGGCATATGTCATGTGTTGGAACCATTGACCAAATTACGTAATCTGCCAACTTTTTGCCAATGAAAATTACCGCTTCTATGGACACCTTGGTGCATATGTATATGAATGAGATAGTTTGTCTTCACCGGGTTTCAGTAAGTATTGAATCGGACCGGGACTCGCGTTTTGTATCTCGGTTTAGCGAAGTTTTAATGAGGTAATGGGAACGAAATTGTCCTTAAGTACTTCTTATCAACCCCAAACTTATGGGCAGTTGAAAGGACGATTAAGACCTTAGAGGATATGTTATATGCTTGTGTGTTGAACTTCAAAGGTAGCTGGGTAGACTACTTGACCTTGATTGAGTTTGCTTACAACAATAGCCACCAAGCAAGTATCGATATGGCGCCTTATGAGGATTTATATGGTAGAAGATGTCGGTCGCCGATATGTTGGAATGATAATGGGAAGATAACAACAACAGGGCCAGAATTGGTTCAAGGGACAACGAAAGTGGTACCGTTGATTCTGAAAATGTTAAAGGCATCTTAAGATAGAAAGAAAAGTTGGGCTGATAGTAAACAAGGGTCGTTGGAATTTGAAGTGGGAGATAAGGTATACTTGCGAGTTTCGCCAACGAAATGGGTAATATGGTTTGGTAGAAGTGGAAAGCTAAGTACGAGGTATTGGGACCATATGAGATTTTGGAAATGGTTAAAGACTAGCCTATCATTTGGCATTTCCGACAATGCTATCACGAATACACAACGTATTTCCTATGTCACAGTTGATGAGGTATGTGACGGATCCTAGCCATGTGTTGGAAGCGGAACCGTTGGAGCTTCGAGAAGACTGGTCCCATCAAGAAGTGTCGGTAAGGATAATGGATTGAAATGATCATATTCTGAGGCAAAGAACCATACCTTATGTTAAGATACAGTTGTCAAATAATACCGAAAGGGAATCCATTTGGGAACTTGAGGAAGAAGCTCAACAGAAGTATCCATATCTGTTTTTGAATCACGAGGTGAGCAAGTTTTGGGGACGAAACATCTGTAAGGGGTAAATAATGTGATAACCTGAACTTATTGAATTTACGTGTCAAGCATGATTAATTGATTTGATGTGTTACATGTTTATTAAATGTGATTTGTTTTACATTATGTTTTTAAAGGTTGCTTTGTATTTTTTTACAAATTTGAGGACCTAAATAATTGAACTAGAAACCTTATGGGGCTTTTTGTCACTTTTTGAATAACTTCTTGGGTAGTGGTTGGTGCTACAAAAACCAATAGAGAAATAGGTTAGAAGTAAAAGAAGAGAAGTTAATAGAAAAAGAGATACGAATAAAATCTGAGATAAACAAGAGTCCAGTGAGCGTTTTGCATAATTGAAGTAGTAAACAAACTCCGTTTTGGACGTTCTATAGTGTGTTTCGAAAGTTCTCAAAAGGGATACGAGTGAGAAGTGACAGAACTGCGTTTGGAGTTTCCAGCAGAAAGTAATTGAAGTAGGAATGCCGCTGATTTTCTAGGATTTCTATATTTGTGTTTGCTTGCTAAGAATTAAAGGTAAGGATATTCACCCTTGTATTTCTTTCTTAAAACTCATAAAATGTGTAGTTTAAAGGTTTGGAAATTTGTGTTGGAAGTATTTAAAATCATGTTTTATTGCATTGGATGAAATGTTGAATTATTCATTCTTGTGTGTTGAAGCATTGAATCTAATTGTGTATGTTACTTGCATCCTTCATCTTGTTGTTATTGTTGTTGGGATTTTACTGATTTTGGATTCATACATGCTATGTGTTATTTGGAGTCGTTACCGGTCTTGAACTCTTGTCTAGAATCGACCCCATAGCAGGATTCATTCTCTTCCATGTGTATGTTATCGTTGAACTCGGGAGTTCACTATTTACTATCTTGTGCTGTGAGCCCGCTCCTAATTGAGATTATAAATTAGGGACTAAAAAAGTTCAGTGTGGAGTCCACAATGGTGACAAATGACACAATAAAATGAATCTTTAAATTGTGAGCCCTTCGTTCGGAGAGAAACTTAACTCATGTCTTGCATACTTTGATGACTTTCCCTTATTGGCTGTAAGTTGGGTACCATTTTAGTAATTACTTTAGAGTTGTAAATAGACAATTGAGCTCAGTTGTGTGATTTGTTGAGTAATATCTTGAATCATATTCGAAGAGTCCAACGTTGTGTATGTCCGTATGTTGGTACGATCAATACATGGTGTTTGTGGAACATTTCTGATTAATGGATGTTGGATTCAACGAGTATGATTTTTAGCTTACTTATTCTTCTTTTGGTCATGTTGTTATATGTGCATTTGGGTAAAAAGAAATAAGTCATTTTGGGGCTGGAATTCGAGAAGTGCAGAAATTTTCCTTTCCTTTGTTAATTTATACTAAAAATGATTTTTATTGAATTTCGATCGACCGTACCGATCGATTGGATCATGTGCCAATCGTTCGAATCAAACTACTGGGACCAGACGGATGATTGTTAGGTTATTTCAGCCGACCAAAGGGATCTTCGGTCAACCGACTTGTTCTATAGGTCAATCAGGCGTTTGGACAATATCTTTGTTCTTACTTATACTATGTAGTAGTGGGAAAAAATGAGAGATTATTAGTTAAGATTTAATGCAAGATAAATTAAATTGTTTAAGAGTACATAATATTATCTCCTGTATTCTCCTTCTCTAATAAAGATAATTAAATTGACAAAATACCTAAAAATCTCTACTATTAAGCTGGTAAAATGGCCAACAATGTTGCAAAGTGGGCTAAAATTCATCCTAACTTGATCTGCCTCCTTTATTAATGGATAGGAATCTGAAGAAAATCTGAGAAGAGAGGCGGCTGCCCGTATGAGACAGCGCATAATTGTTATTTTTTTTAAAATGTAATCGGAAAAGAGAGTCTGATCACCTCTCAATATTGGTGGGACCACCACCTAGGAGCAAACGAAGGAAACAGAATAAAAAAACATTTTAGTATCTGTTTATTTGCAACGAAGGACCTAGTCTAGAAACACTTTTTTGTATCTGTTTATGCAGTTCGGATATTATGCAAAATAGTTTTTTTTTTCCAATATATATGACACGCTTCAAGATATGTATTATAAGATTAAAAAATAGGTGTTTTAAACTTTTTTAAACTTAAAAAAGGTGTTATGAGATTTAAAAACATGTGTTTTGAGGGTAAATCAGGTATTTTGATATTCAGAACAAGGGTTCAGCGCGATAAAAACAGAACAGGTGTTCTGAGTATTAAACATGTGCTTTTTTAAATCAATTTTAACCGTTAAAATTTTAATTTAATAGACACATTTTTTTTTGCAGGTGCTAAAAATACCCATTATGCACTCGAGATTTGCGCCTGTTTATGTCGCCAGGTGGGCTAAAACTCATCCTAGCTTGAGCTTTCTCATTTATCAATGAATAGGAATTGGGAGAAAATAGGAGAAGGATTATCTGTCGGCAACAGAATCAGAAGAGAGGCGGCTGCCCGTATGGGTACACCACGGCTCCAGTGCGAAACGAATATTTATTCCATATGTACGAAATAAATTTTTAACTGTTGGATTAAATTTTTTACGGTTGAGATTAATTTAAAAAAAACACATGTTCTCATTTTGAGAATACCCGTTCTCCGAACACCTATTTTTCCGCAAAAAATATAAGTTTTTCACGTAAACAAACTTTCAGCATGTGCGAAAAAAAATCTATTTCGCATAAAAATCGGACTGGTATGGGTATGAGTTGTATTTCCGATTATTATAAACTCTTTTTGTTTTTGGTTTTTTTGTCGATAGAGCTGCTTTAAGACCAAGGCAGTCAAACTCGCGATTCTACGTAGAATCGGAAGGCATATGAGGATCGTAGGATCGTAGGATCGTAACTCGGATCGCCGATCTTACTTACATTAAAAAATTATTTGAAAATATATATGTACTCTTTGAAAAACATTTCAATCACAATTTTAAAATATAAAAGCACAATTTCTCTACCCAAATTACCTTAGTTGAAACTAAATAGTTATTTCCAAATCATCTCTAAAGTGTCTTAAAGGAAAAAAAGATAATCAAATACTCAAAGCAAATCATTGAAGTTATTAATATCATGTACTAAAATTAAACATGTTTATTAAATTTAATTTGAAGTTAACAAAATTAAATAAAGTATTCAGATGTTTATTAAACATGATTCAAATGGCGAAACTTCATTTTTAATGACTAAGTATTCAACAAAAAAGTCAATCGGAGTTAATTTAATTGCTAAAATGTGCTTATTTTTTATTTTTAATTAAGATTCAAATATCTCGTGAAATATATAAATTTGTATACATCTTAAAGTATCAGTTCTGAGGATAAGAAATGATAATAAAAAAAATTTAAAAAAAATATAAAGTGTTTTAAAAAAAAAAAAAATTAGGGAATAGTAGACTCGTAGAATCGGTAGAATCGTAACGATTTTACACCGATTCTACCGATTCTACTCCGATTCTACCAGATTCCGATTCTACGTAGAATCTAACTCGGTCCACCCCTTAAAACTCATAGAATCGTACGATTCTACGAGTCGACTCGCGATTTTGACTGCCATGTTTAAGACTATAGGACAATCCATAATTGATTTTTTTCTTTTTCTTTTCGAACTATAATAAAGAGGAAAAGAAAAAATGACAAAGGTCGTATAGTTATTTTGTGTTTTAATATGTCGTCTTTTAGATTTCAGTCTAAAAATAAATTTTACTATAACCTTTTCTAATAAAGTATCCATATGAGTAGTTTTCCAGATAATATTTTTTATCTTATTTTAAACTATAAGTAAACTCAGTCAGCCATGGAAAACAATAAGTTATAGAATATTTTAAAGAAAATACTTAGAAGTATCTGTTTATTTACAATGAAGAATATATTCTAAAGTTTAATCGCCGTAAACTCAAAATTTTAATTTATTTTTATTTTCTAATCAAATTATACATTATTATAAGTTGGATGAGAATAAGATTGGACAGGCACTCTCTAAGTATGGATCGATGACTTTTTAACCCAAAAATATATATTTTTGACAATTATGTTAATGCTTTAAGTTGTGCAACAACAACAACAATAGCATAACCCATTAAGTCCCCAATAATTGGGGGTATGGGCGGTGATGGACGGGATACAGACCTAACCTTTGTCAAACAAAGTGGCTGATCCCAGGATACCACTGAAACAGATGTATTGGAGACTAACCTAACCTTTGGCAACAAGTGCACAAAGTGGTTGCTCATATAATACAAATGTAACAAAGTAACAATGCTTTAAGTTGTGCATTAACAGAAAAGTATAACAACTAAAAAATATTCCAACGATGAACCGAATGATTTATAATTCATCTGAATTCAAGAACTTATGAGTTGTTATATGAAAGTAGTAAGAAATAGTTAAAATACTTTCTTAAAACTTCGATTCTTTTCAATTAGTGAGTAAAGAGTTGTAGTCAGAAGCAGAATTGTAGTCACCCAACCCTAGTTTGAGACTGAGATTAGAAATTTCAAATTGAGACACAATCCAATCAGACCTTACATTTCATATCAATGAATTATATTGTTTTTTTTTTAACAGAAATGAATTATATTGTATTAAATTATTATTTATATATTAATTAATTTTAAATATTTATGACATCATGCGTCAAAAATAATTTAGTTAC
Source organism: Vinca minor (assembly GCA_026122235.1). Lineage (NCBI taxonomy): Eukaryota > Viridiplantae > Streptophyta > Magnoliopsida > Gentianales > Apocynaceae > Vinca > Vinca minor. Next base: position 316,533 of record JAOCZM010000210.1, on the reverse strand, counting down.
CGTTCGGCTACTAATTAAATCATTGACCCTTAACGTTGTAACTTTTTCAATTCGATTTCCGAATTAAAGTCTCAAAATCTTGCCTCTCGTGAAGAACCAAACAAAAAAATAAATAGAAAAAAGAACTCTATATATTTAATCTAGATATAGTAAATTTTATATGTAGTTCGGAATATTTGATTAAATTCTCCCTCAACATTTTGTGCGGCATACTGATTTAGTTTTTCACCCAATCTAAAAATTCTGAGTTCGTCCATGTGTTTTGCAGTCCAGTTTTGAATCAATGTATACTATTTTTCTTTTTTCCTTTGAAAGTTAACACTATTAATAGTCAAGAGAATATTCTAAAAGCATAAGACATTTAAGGTAGAATATGCTTACACAGTTCTCGGACATGATAATGCCAGCTTAACGGGCTCTACCATATTTTTAAGTGTGATCATGTCCACTAGGAGGAGTTTAGGCTTACTTATTTATTTGAAGGAGAAAATATGCTTACTTTGTCTGTAATTTATACTTACCGTCTTTTTAAATAACTTAGCATAAATTAAGAAATATGAGAGGGACACTTTTACACTTCTACCATTAAATAATTTAATTTATTCCCAAATACCAACAATTCTCAACCTTTATATAATAAGGGTAATTTAAAAAAAAAAAAAAATCCCAAATACCAATCATTTGCGATATGTGGATTATTTGAAGTGGCATTGTGCGACTTGAATTCATATTTTTCTTGAAGAAGAGCTTGTGTGGTTTAAAATAGTGAGCTCGTGTGTAAATTGAAGAAGAGCTTGTGTGGTTTAAAATAGGCTCCGAGACAGTGGTATAAGAATAAGTTTGATGCATTCAGGCTTGAGATTGACTTCATGAGATGCGAGACTGACCATTGTTGCTACTTCAACATGTTTGGAGATGGTTATATCATTATGTTTCTATATGTTTATGACATGTTGATAGCAGGTCATAGTGCTCAATATGTGAGTAAGTTGAAGAGGCACTTGTCTAAACGATTTGCTATGAAGGACCTTGAAGAGGCTAAGCAGATACTGAGTACGCGGATTATTCGAGATATGACTGCAGAAAAATTGTATCTTTCGCAGACTGGATATATCAAGAAGGTTCTTAAAAGGTTAAGCATGCAGGATGCGAAATCACTGAATGTTCCGTTAGGTAGCCATTTTAAATTATCTAAGAAGGAATCACCTAAGAGTGTTGAAGAGTGTGACCATATGCAAAAGATCACATATGCTTTAGCAATTGGTAGAATAATGTATGCTATGGTGTGTACTAGACCAGATATTGCACATGTGATGAGAGTAGTTAGCAGGTTTATGAGAAAACTAGGTAAGCGAAATTCAGAAGAGGTGAAGTGGATCTTTGAATACTTGAGAGGTACCACATAGAGGGTTTTATATTTCGAAGGCAGGAGTGTTGATTTGGTAAGGTGTGTTGATGCAGATTTGGCATGAAGTGATCTTGATAGAAAGAGGAGTAGTAGCAGGTATGTATTTACTTTGGGTTATACAACCATTTATCGGGCTTCTAAGTTGCAGAATATTGTAGCCTTATCGAATGAAGAAGACGAATATGTAACACTACCGAGGCTAGTAAAGAGGTGGTATGGTTGCATAATTTCATGTTAGGCCCAATTTTTTGAAACTTTTGGATCGGTTGTAAGCTGAAGTCATTTGAAATAATAAGATTTCAATTGATTTAATGAGATCATACAAGGTGACTTGAATGGTATTGAGGTAAATTCGTATTTTCTTAAGAGGTTAAATTGGGGAATTACAGGAGCAGAGGTTTGTTGGAGCATGTGTATATTGTGATCGATATACGGTCGCGAATAACTATTAACGACCAAAACCTTCTATTTTTGCTGTAAAAAATCTGCTGCGATCGGGAACTAGAACTGGTCAACGTTGACTGAGACCATTTTTCTTATTCGATCGATGTCTTTCGCGACGGGTACGCCTTACGATATATCAGTCGTAAATGGTAACGACAAAATAAGAGTACCTTTTGGTCGCAACCCTTGCGACCCCTTGTAGTTTTGGTCGCAAAGTTGGTTTGTGACCAATTGTTTGCGTATGATGCCTTCGGTCGAAATCCAGTCTCAATTTTAGCAACAACGATCAAATTGCGGCAACATTACAAGTCTTTGTTGACTGATTTTCTGTAGGGTATGGAAAACAACTGAGAAAGATGATAATTAACACAACGAACACTAAAATATTTAATGTGGTTCTCTTAATCTCTCAAATAGATCTATGTCTACAGTTTCCAAATGAAAAACTTAACTATGTAATTTTTTTGGGTTAAGCTTCACCAAATGTACGCGAGAGTCTTAAAAATGAAAATGTAACATTTGTATAGTACTCCTTCTATTTCATAATAGGAGTATTTTTACACTCTCTTTCTCATTTCAAAATAGAAGGGTTTTTCCATTATTTAAGGATGTTATTATTGTTTTTCAAATATACCCATGGCCATATTATGGAATAGAGGGGGAGAGATAATTAAGGTGCTTCGGACTTAAGGTTATAATAGTAAATGTTCTTTTGTCTCCTCCTCCTTTAATCTATGCTAAAGTACTTAGAAAAATAACTATTATGAAACAGATGGAGTAATTTAAATTCTCATACACGTGCTTGGACGGAAAGGAAACATTGAAATAATATACCGTTGAGATTGAAGGAAAAGTTTTATAAAACAATTATTAGACATGTGTTATTGTATGGTACAGAGTGTTATACCGTAGAAATATGTCATATCCAGAAAATAAGTGTAACAGGGATGCGAATATTTCGATGGATGTGTTGGAATACTAGAAAGGATAGAGTGAGGAATGAGACTATCCGAGAGAAAATAGGAGTTACACCTATTGAAGAAAAGATGAGAGAAAATCGCTTGCTGTGGTTTAGACACATAAAAAGAAGACCGAGTGACACTCCAGTTCAAAGCTTGAAGGATGGATGCATGAGGTTGTAAGAGGTAGGGGAAGTCGATGAAGGTTTGGATCGAAGTCATCAAGAATGTTATGGATTTGTTAGACTTGGATGACGGTATGGTGTTTGATAGAAGGAAATTGAGGGAATGTATTCATGCAAACGACCACATAGAAATTTTACATTGATTAATGTAGCCGACCCCAATTACTTGGGATTAAGGCTTTGTTGTTGTTGTTGTATTCTAACTATTTCCTATCGATGATTCGGGCCGATAGATGTCAGTTATTATGTCTTTGATTCGTTTCATTAGATTCTTTGAGATATTATTTGATGGGATTAAGCCCAAGACAATAGTTTGGGTTGAATGGTCATAGGTGAGGTTAAGCTCAAGACAATGGTTTTGGGCTGAGTAGTGCATGCATGAGAAAGAAGTGCAAGCCTACTTAGACCATGGAATAGGCATGCCGGCTTATGGGCTCGGATAAAGACCAAGCTCTATGTCGAGCTCTTCACACCGCCCAGAGCGTACAAGTCTACTCGGACGACCGGATAAAACGCGTGGAAGCCAGTCAACTGTACCGAGCTCAATAAAGAGTCCTAAAAAATACGGAGTTGTCGTACCTCGGAATGTACAAGGTATTGAAATATCATTTGGGTAACGTCCTCAATAAATAGTCGTCTTCCAACTTCATTTACTCCATGCTCTATAAAATTACGCGAAGTTCTTTCTCTATCTAGAATCTGTACTAACTTTCTCATCAGAATAAGGTTTAGTCTTCCCTCACCATCTCTAACTTTGATTGTTTGAGAAGGTGAGTAACTCCTTAGTTAGGATTGAAGATCGACCCTTTCTCGAGCTCTCCCATACTTCAAGTAGCTTGGCTAAGCCCTCCTTTTTTTTCCCGAACTCCTCTATTTAGTTATGTCCCGAGTAGAACTTAGCTCTTTAAAGTTAGGAACGCATCATTTGGCGTCCATAGTTGTAGTCCATGAATACTACAACCCCTAAAGTTCCACGATTTCTCTTTCCCGATAGCGAAATCCAGAGAATGGAAAATGAATCAACTACTCTACAACCTGGGGTCCCGCCTGAATCTATAGATGTGGGCAAATAAAGAGACTGGGGTCAAATGTCATCACCATAGATGCCTCAGCCTTATAGCAAATAAATGAGCACTTCACACGCTGACACAAGCATTCACTCCAAAGGTTTTAGCAAACATTGCCTAACAAAGCCTCAGGGAGACTCTTCGTCATCCGGGCAGAAAAAATCCTAAGGAAACTCTTCGTTTCCAAGACAGGAAATTTTTTTAGGAGACTTTTCATCTCCTGAATATACATAATCCCAATGAGACTCTTCGTCTTACGGGTATAAAAAAATTCGAGGAGACTCTTCGTTTCCTAAGTAGACAACATCCTACTACAACTCTTCATTTCCCGGAAAGAAGAAACCTTGAGGAGACTCTTCATTTCCCGATCGGAGACGAAGAAGACGAAAATCTTATACAAGGTTTTGCCTAAGAAATGCTGCAATGTTGGGCTCGAACGCAAGTCACCGCTCGGGAAATCTATCTTCAGCGGTCTTGTCTTAGGGATATAACAACGAGGAAGCTGGGTTTTCACTCAAACACCAAGCCTTGGAATTTACCCTTCATGATCCACTGATCAAACATCTGTCTCGGTTCCAGAAAAATACAACACTATCTATCTTGAAATTTATGATGGTACAACATAACCTCAAGATCATTTTAAATCTTATCAAACTGTTATGTATGTCCACCATCCCCACGACGCCATTCTCTATAAAATGTTCCTGGGTCCCTCAAAGGACTTGGGCTTAAATGGTTTTCCCCAATAGGGAATATAATTGTCAGGCCGTTAGAGAAACCACAATATTTCTTCCTTGAACACTTTGTTGGGCAGAGAACCTTATTCTATACCTCAAACCATCTGCTAAAAATTGCATAGGAGAAAGATGAAATGGTGAAAGCCTACACTCATAGATTTAACAAGGTTGTCATGCAAATGCAAAACATTAGCCAATCTGAGTTCATTCAGGTGTATAGATACGACATAAGAAATATGAGCTTGGAAAAAATGACTGATGCGGAAATGCCAACGGAGTTTCATGAGCTGTTATGGATGGAAGCAAACTTTACAAGAGAAAAAGAGTTTGACATCACAATTAAAAGTGAATGGAAGAGAAAACATAATTTTATTCCTATAGTCCATACAAAAAGGCCCAGTCACACGACAAGAGAAAAGACAAATTTCTGGAGAGGTACTTCCAAAGAAATGAAATAGTGGAGGCCTTAGACGAAACACCTCTCAAAGTAGAGGTGTTGGGAATCCTAGCACCTCATCAAAAAATGACCTCCTCTACAAACAAAATAAATTATAAGAAATATTGTGCCATCCACAAAGACCATGGACACGACATTGAGCAATGCATGTAGCTCTGGCGTGAAATCGAGTTAGACGTAAAGAAGGGCCAATTGAAGAATCACCAAGAAAAAACTATTCTTGAAGTTCCAAAATTTGTGAATGCTATCAAAAGCTTCATATACAAAGGGCCCAAGAGGCCATTGTTTGTTGAAGTTGAGCCATTGATCTTCAAAGATATAATAGGAAAATTTCTTGTCAAAAGAATCATGGTCGAGACTAGTAGTGTCATCAACATACATTTCAAATCGACCTTGCATAGAATGGACATTCCTTAGTCGGAGGTCACTCTTTGTGATCAAGTCATTGTCGATTTTGGACGAGGAAGAAACACTCATGCTCCTGAGATTCCATCTATTATACACACATTGACCTTACAATGCAATACTAGGAAGACCCGATCTAAATTCTTGGAAGGCACGTGCTTCAACATACTCACAAACACTATAAAGTTTTGTATGAGCCGAAATCATTGAAGTTGAAGGCCTGTTAGCCATGGAAGGAGAATTCCACTTATACGACAAACCTGAGCAAAAAGAGCCCGACACAGTAGTCAACTTCAATGAATAAGAGGTTCAATGAATTCTTCTCGAAATAAGGTTTGAGCTAATCTAGTTGGAAGAAAATGATCCAAACAAAAACGTTTGGATAAGCAAAGGGATAGACCCATTGGTACATTTGAAAGTTGTCGAGCTATTATGACAGTACAAGACATCTTTACCTTTCAACCAAAAGACATGGGCAAAATACCTAGGGAGGTAGCCGAGCAGAAGCTTGGAGTACAACCCACAACAAAGCCCATTTTTCAAAAAATGAGAAAGTTTGAAAAACATAGGAAATATTCCCTTAAGATGAGAGTATTGAACTTATTGGAAGAAGGAATTATAACACAAAAAGCTCTTTATAATGGCTATCCAATCTAGTGGTAGCTCAGAATCTGTACAACACTTATAATATGTGCGTCGATTTTAAAAATATGAACAAGGACATTCCCAAAAGGTCTTACCATCTTCCAATGATAAACCAGCTAGTTTATTCGATGGAAAACCATTCAAGGATATGTATCATCGACGCCTACAAAGGGTATCACCGAATTCAAATGGCAGACGAGGATATGACTAAAACCTTGCTTGTGATTAAGGATATAACATATTGCTACACAAGGATGCCATTTGGTAAAAGCAATGTCGAGGTCGGCTTCCAAGAAATGGTAAATTCAACATTTGGGTCACAAATTGGAAATATCATGGAAGTATATCCCAATTATGTGATTATAAAGACAAAATATGTTTTGAATTTGCCAAACGGTATGTTAGAATTCTTCAAGAGAATGAAAAGTATAAGCATGAAGCTCAATCGACCACAATGCAACTCTTGTGTTCCAGCTGGAAAATGCCTCAGATTCCAAGTTTCACAACAAGGAACCAAGGTCAATCTAGACAAAGCCCAAGCTACTCAAAATATGCCACGCCCGAGCTCAAACAAAGATGTTAAAAAAATGAAAGGGAAAATGCAAGACCTGAATCATTTCATAGCTCGAGGAGGTGTGGGCATTCTACATTTTTACAAACCCCTGAAAAAGAAAAGTGGTTTTGTCCAGACATTAGTGTTACATAGCGTGGGAAGACGTAATAGAGTATCTGAGAAAGAAACTGCTATTGACGCCTCTTATACCAAGAGAAAACGTGTAACTATATCTTACAATAACTGAAGTGGTCGTGAGCTCCGTTTTATGTCTGAATGCTGCACCCTAGGTGGCGAAAGTTCAGTAGCCGAAAGTATCACTAGCTTACGCTCTGACCCGAGTAGCATAGGGGATGTGGAATCTCGTGTGAAACAGCAAGGACCACCTTGCAAGGCTAAATACTCATGGGTGACCGATAGCGAAGTAGTACCGTGAGGGAATGGTGAAAAGAACCGCCATCGGAGGAGTGAAATAGAACATGAAACTGTAAAAGTGGGAGTAATCTAGGGCTCTTACGTGCATCAAAGCATTGATACAAGTGTATCACATAAGTTATATCTTAGTTGGGTTTGTAGAAAGGTACAACTCCTTAAAAAACATATTTACAATCCCATACAATACTTGTTTTAACAAATTTGTCTCTAAGGCAATTCATGATCAAACCTAATCCAAATGGCTATATGCTAATGTTGCAGATGGAACTCAGCAAATGTAATATCTATTTTTCTTATCAAAATAATCACCCGACACAGGTCTTGCTTGACTTTCAGGTGGAATGCTCAATACCTAGTCATCCTAAGACTGAGGTGTTCCAACAGCCCGACCGGCCTAATTGTTGAATCTTCACAAGATTATTACTTGGTTGGGCCCAGCAATGGGCCATGCAAAATCTCAAAGGCCCCGAAGGCAATGTCAGCAAAATGAAGATGAATATAAACCAATATCATAATCTGAAAGAGAGTGTTGAAAAAAAAATGCCCAGGTCGACACACCATCAACAATCAAATTGAGGTCATTGCTTGAGGGGGTATGGGTACAACCCCAACCATCAAATTGATATAATTTGAATAAGTTCTCCTTGATCTAGAAGGCCTCCGATTCACAAGGTTATTAATTGCTTTATCTACAACAACTCTATTACGGTCTTGTCGCGTAGCGAGCTTAGACTAAGAATCTTTTTCTTATGTAATTGAAAGGATTATCACTTCCAAAACTTATTTGTTCCAATTTTCAACATATTTTTCATTTACATACTATTTGTATGGAGGAAAGCTAAACCCAAAGAGAAAACACTGAAGGGATTCATGGGCGGAAACTCGTTCCAAACACCCATGGATCCTGCCCTGAAGGATCCGCTCATATGAAACGAATCGAAAATAGCAGTAAAAACTTACATTTTACGGATTCAAGAAGCTGCTTCTTGAATGGAGGATGGCGTTTCTTGGATGCTAATCGCCACCAATTGATCTCCCTCATGAAAAGTCCCTCTACCGGTATCCACGCGATCTAAACGGGCAACGATTGCTAGCTCTTCGTCTTTTTCTGCTTTTCGGGAATTAGAGAGAAAAGGGAGAGGCTGAACCGAAATCTAATTTCGGGTTTCTTGGTTAATTTCGGATAAAAGAATTGAGGTCTAGTGGTTTCGCCAAGAGTTTATTATATAGGGTGTGAGAGTTTGTTCCCGTAACTAACTCTCACGTCCTCAACTCCTTCTCGGCAATGGGAGTCCTCAACTCCCACGTCCCCTTAGACTCTGACTGGTAGTGGGAGTCCTTATCTGATAATAACTCCCACGTAATCCCAGCTATAGGTAAAATACCGAAATTGCCCCTATCTCTAATTCGAATAATAAACACTTTATTATTTCCAGAAAGACAAATGTCGATACAATGAACCTAGACACATTCTAGATTCATTGAATCTGACATAAAGCTCGTTAGCTCGCCTATGCGTGTGACCCCCGTAGGTTCATCTCACAATGGCAATGAAAACACACTTAGTAGTAGTGTGAGTCCATAAATCATAAGCGGTCCCTAGCGAGACATTGTGACTACCCAAAGTGAATGAATATACAACTGAACCTAATATCAATCCACTATTTAATCCCTTTGTCTCGCGATATCCTAATTAAGCATAAGGCATGGTGGTCGCCACCCTTATTAAGCTTAATTATATTTATGCTCGATCTCCGTGTAGATCTGCTTTCGACAAATAGCATTTGATAACCACTTTATCAAACACATTTGAGCACGGCCATGCATTTAAACAGATCTTTTCCCTATCGAGGGGCCCATGGATATCTCTCTCTAATAATAGAGAGGACAAATTCCTTACAATGTCTCTCACATTCAAGCTATGATAGGACACTACATCCGATCATCGTCGTATTGATTACTCGTTACAAGTAACGTCCGACCGAAAGTCAAAACGTGGCTCCATTCATACTAGAATCAATGAAGACATAAGGTCTAAGGATTCTAAAATAGTATTGAGGAAGTAATACTTATGACTTAAGACCATGAAGTATTACTTCTCTGACGGATCACGTCCAATACAATGTATCCCTATATATTGCATCTATGATGTGATTTGTATCCATTACACATGATCAGTAAAACAAGATCATCAATCAACAATCATACTAGTTTTATTTCATAGTAATTAAGCATTACATAAAACTAGGGACTTCTAGAATAGTAATTACATAAGCTAATGAGTTTTACTATCAAATCACACATTTGATAATCAAAAGCAAAATTAACTATTCAATTACTTGCTCAAAAAGATAACAAAACGCACAACATGTGCTAATGGTCCTAGGGCACTACTAACAAACACTTCCTGAGCATATCAAGATCCGACCCCTTCTGTCTGGGCAAGTGATCTCCTTAGCTCTTTTTAAAAGAATGCACGGAAAAGAAAAAAATTCCAAGCGAAATAATTCCCGAGCGCATAAAGACTCGACCTCTTTAGTCTTGGCAATCAAATTACTCAGCTCTTTCGAAGGAAAGCTAGGAAAAAAGAAATGTTCAAATGAAACACATTTCCCGAGCGCATAAAAGACTCGTCACCTTCGGTCCGGACATTAAATTCCTTAGCCCTTACAAAGGAAAGCATGGAAAGAAGAATGGCTCAAAGGGAAATATGTCTCGAGCACTTAAAAAAACCTGACTAATTCAGTTTAGGCTTGTAAATTCCTTGGCTATTCAGTTTAGGAAAGCATGGAAATAAGAATTGCTCAAAGGGAAAATATGTCTCGAGCACTTAAAAAATCTGACTTATTCAGTTTAGGCTTGTAAAGACCTGACAACTTCAGTCAAGGTAAGAAAATCCCCAATTTCCATTTGGAAATGACAAAAGACAAAATAGTCTCAGTAAACAAATATCCTAGGTCACCTTAAAGACTCGGCCCTTATTGGCCTGAACCTAATAGTTCTTTTGCCCTTACACGAAAAGGAAACGACAACATAAGCTTGGGAAAAAGATATTGCTGGAAACAATAAAAAAATGCGACCTTTTTGCTCTAGTCTAACAAGTTCTTTAGCCCTTCTAGGAAGAGACAAGAAAAACAGAGCTCAAGAAAATAGACATCTCGAGCAACCATAAAGACCTGACCTCCTTAGTCCGGCAGAAGAGTTTCTAAGCGCTACAAGGAAGAGGCAAGGAAAAACATTTGAGCTTAAATATAGCAAAGGTTGCAGGCCATAGGACCCCAAAGCTATATAAGCAAAGCTACATAAGAAGAGCATAAGCTATGCAAAAGAAAAACATCGCTAATATAAAACCAAGCTAATGGTAAAGAGAGAAATCTTCGTTTCTAACCTAACAACATGTCAAGTCCACACAAGCCTAAGAATATTTGTTAAGTCATTCAAGTGGTTGTCCTACATAAACCATCAGGTAGCCCTATAGCTCGGGACCCGGAGGGTACTCTGTTCGTGCCCAACAGTCAGGGGATCGAGGGTACTTTACTTGAAGGGAACAAAGTTGAAGGTCAAAGTTCATCACTTTCTTAGGCAAGACAGCTGCCTGTTGAACTTCAGAAAGAGCTGACAACTTGGCAAGTGTTGCTTGAATATCTTCATCAGATTTAGCCGCGGAACCTGACTCTTCACCAACAACATCAACTTTCAGGCCCAGAGTCCCTGCAATAAGACCAGTATCAAATAAATCCCTCGAAATCGTAAAGTTGTAAGGAGGGAGCACTTTCTCTCTCTCCCAGAAGAACTTTCTTGAGCTGGATGGGAAATTCTCCAAAGTTGTGAAGTTGTCGTAAAAGTTAATGTACGGGTGCTTATTCTAAGCTTCTTTCATGGTGCTAAGCCTTTCCAATCTCATTTTACCATGCCCTAGGACACTTCAGTTCTTTTAAGATAATTCTAAACTTCATTAAGAAGGAAGGGCCTAGGAAGTTGTTCCCTTACACAAAGGAACCTCATGAGTATTCTTTATTGCTTCTGGTATAAGCCTTTATAATAAGTGTGATGCATGTCATGGTAGTGGTTTCTCTTTTTCTGCTAAGATGCCTCGGTCTCGAGCTCGGCAACACAGGAATATGCATTCAACCCATATGAAAGTGAATCAACTAAATTATCCATATGATCCAAGTGCCATTAAAAGAAGACTGAGAATGAGCAAACCTACCCACCCTTGTCCATAGCCATTTGCTCTTCAAATTCATAACTTTGGCTTCAGCAGCAGCATCACGAGCCTACAAAATCCCTCAATTTTTCCCCAGCCGCCATCTGGGCCGAGCTTGCCACATTCACGAATATCCTTAAGATCTTGGAAGTATCCATCACAACCTCAAGAAACCGAGTATTCGCGATCCATTACAAGCTCAATAACCCCAGCATTCACAACCTCAAGCTCGGTAATTCGAGTATTCGCGGCTTCGAGCCCCTCCACTTTTTCTTGAGCCTTTCATTTAAAAAAAACTCGTCATCTAGAATAGAGACGTCATTTTTTGGTATTGTCAACTATTGATCAAATTAAATGCTCCATTTGTGAAAATAGTGAAACAAATTAAGAGTGACAAAGGCCTTAGCTTTTATAAAATAATAGGAGAAAGAGAAAACTCAGCGCTCGATTGAGCCTTAGAATATTTTGCCTCAAATATGTTTGAGTTTGCATTTGATTATAGATGCTCCAATATCAGATTAGTTGAACCGAACCGAATCGATGAGTCGAACCGGATTCTGGAAAATCTAGAAGTTAGAGAAGTTGGAGTGGTTAGTAGTTAGGATATGTTGGTTTATTATGGAATAAACCACCAACCCTTATTTACTCCCTCTTGTCCAAACTTGAGAAGTAAGAAAAACACAATAACAAGAAGAAAAATTCAGATTTTTCATTCTATCTCTTATCTCTTTTTCTTTTTTCCAAAATTTATTAAAAACAACTCTTTGAAGAATTGTCTCTGTAAAACACAAAGGGGGGGGGGGGTGAATTGGGTTTTAACTAATCTTGCTAACTTTTTCGAATCTATTCAATGCAAGTTAGAGTTTAAGCAAGATGAACAAAACCAAAAGCAAAACCCAACAACAAGACAAAGGATTTAGAGTGGTTCGATTCACTTAGAATCTACATCCACTACCTTGAGCCGCACCCAAGGATTTCAACAACTTCACTAAGAAGAACTTTACACTTGTGGACAACTCACTAAGAGTTTTACACAACAACCACAATACAAAACTCACTAAGAGTTACTTGCCCACACTAAGTAGGACTTATACAAGAATTACCCTATCACTAAGAAAGGGAATTAAGATGAATAAAGAACAAGATAATTCACTCTTCTAAGTGAGAAAGATATACCTTTGAAGTACAAGAATGTTAAGCTCTTTGAACATATGATGCACACTCTTTGTCTTGCTTTTGAAAGAATACTCTTGAATGATTTAGATCATAGAGATGAAGAGTATTTTTCTTTGAAAGTGTTTAGACTTGATAAGATATGAATGTTTATTGTGTATCTAAGTCCAGGAATCATTTTCAGCTTTAGAGTATATATACATTTCAAAATAGGCTGAAAACGACTCTTTAACGGTCATATAACGGCTAGAAATCGCAGAGTTCGGTTGACCGAACATAGACCTCGGATGACCGAAGAGCAACTTCGGATGACCGAAGCACTGGGTCGGTCGACCGAGGCTGAGCAGACCAACTCTCTGTTTGGCTTCGGTTGATCTGAGGAAATCTCGGATGATCCGACCTCTGAGCTGATTTTTCACACATTTTGAAATCTTTTGAAGTCTTTAGAAGTCTAAAAAGGTTTTCCCAAAAGCTAACAAGTAAGAACACTTGGAAAACCATTTTAAAAGACTTAGACTTAGAAAAACAAAGGCTTTTAAGATACTAACACATTTAAGAATCATTTCGAAAACTAAGCCTTTTGAAAACGTGTTTGTGTGCATGCAAGACTAGAGTGTAGAGCTTATGTTACATGATAGCTTTGGTTAGAGCTTTATAAGATAACGACTAATGACGACAAAGCTAAACTAACCAAACCTAAGTCTTCAATATTCAATCTTGATAGATGAGCCTTGAATAACTTTGAATCTTGATACCAATGGCTTGATTGAAGTACTTAGAGCTTCCATAAAGAGTTCCGATATTCTATCACAAAGATTAAGATCATTAGACACAACATTAAAAGTTTGTCCAATATCAAAAACTGAGTTTGTTCGCCCTTAGGGCTTACAGTCTCCAAGTCATTGTTCTTCATTTTATGGCCAGCACTAGAGTGTAGAACGTCCATCCAAGTGGTTATGTGGATACCGTAGAGGCAAGGGATTGAATGTCAGATTCTTGCTAGTGGATTCGACAACATCAAACGCAGAAAGCGTTTATGTTCATCGTATTCAAAAGATATTAATTATGTCAAAACTTAGTGGTTCTTACTCGTGATGATCCTAGTAAGAAATGAATTGATATTAGGTTCTACCGTACATTCATTCACTCTGGGTAGTCACAATGTCCTGCTAGCGACCACTTGTGATTAGTTAACACATACTACTACTAAGTGTGTTTTCATTGCCATTGTGATATGAACCTACAAGGTCACACGCATAGACCAGTTAACGAGCTTCATGTCCAGATTCAATGAATTTAGAATGTGTCTAGGTTCATTGTATATGACATTTATATTTATGAGAATAATAAAGTGTTATTATTCGAATTAGAGATTAAGGAAGGGCATTTTTGGTATTTGGTTTTCACTGGGATTACGTGGGAGTTATTATTCGATAAAACCTCCCACTACCAGAAGAGGGAGACAGGACGTGGGAGTTGGTTTTCGGAACAAGCTCTCACGCCTATATAATCTCTTTTGAATGAAACCTTAGGGAAAGACTTGTAAGAGCCATAAAACCCCAATTCCCGAAATCAGATTTCTGCCCTTCTCTTCTCTCTAGATTCCCGAAAATCAGAAACGAAGAGCTAGCACTCGCTGCTCTTTTCGTCGCGTGGATACCGGTAGAGAGTAATTCCACAAGGAAAGGCTATTGGTGGCAGCATCACAGCATCCAAAATCATAACCTTTAACGAAAAATTGTAAGTATTTTTTGTCTGTTATTCGATTCCTATGGTATGAGCGGATCCTTCAGGGGAAGATTCATGGGTGTTTAGAATGAGTTTCTGCCCATGAATCCCTTCAAACATCAATGACCCACTAACGAAACTGCTGTCACAACAGTAACATAATCATTATACAGCTAGTATGGGTATTATATACCATGATAAATTGTCTTAGAGACATTTTTATTTGTATGCACTAAAATGTCAATCTTTATATTGTGATCTTATATGCAAGTTGGAGGGTTGTATCCGATTGTATCAACATTATATATATATATATATATATATATATATATATATATATATATATATATAGGCCTTATTCGATTATTATGTTTGATACTTATGTGAATTAGTATTATTCATAATAACGTCCTTTGGAATAGTTGTTATAAATTGTTATAATACTATTCTTAAATGTCCCTAGTCAAACATTATTATGGATGACGAGGACAATAATAATGTGTTAAAACTTAGTATGTGTGGTGAGTGATATTGGATATCTAATAAACACATGAGTATGTGATATTAGATATCATAATACTTCATCGACCCAAAATAAGAACACTTCATGGATTGTTATGTAAATGTAAATAGTGTTTCTTACAATGATCGTGTTTGTATGAAATAATCCTTCGGCTTGAAATCTCACCAGATGTCCTACATGGTTAGTGATATGCTTTGATGGTGTCAAACGCTGTCTATAATAACATGAGCTATAAAGGCATTTGTTGGGTATGTTACAAACCATGTGTAGGATAAGATGTGATTAATAAATGATTTTCCCTTCTATTTAATATGAGTGATATGTTTGGCCCCTTGAGGGAGCGAGACTAATTCATGGCCATGAACAAATGAATTGATATTGTGATATCTTCGTCATTTGATTAGTCTACTCGGGAATCAAGAAAACAAAAGATTGAACTATACAAGTATGAAATATTCGATGGTTTATGTTCAATCAAGATATCGAAGACACATGGATTAGCTATAAAAGGTCATAAATGTAGTTATGTCGAACCACCAGTAATATTTCAACTTTGGGAGTAATGATGTGTTGCTAGATACCGCTCATTACTGTTGAAAAAGTGTAGAACGTCTATGAAGGGATTCATAGGTGGAAACTCGTTCCAAACACCCATGAGTCCTCCCCTGAAGGATCCGCTCATACAAAACGAATCGAAAAACAGAAAGAAAAGACTTACTTTTGGGTTCAAGAATCGAATTCTTGAATGGAAGAAGCTGTTTCTTGGATCGGATGCTGCCACCGATTGATCTCCCTTTGCGGAAAGTCCCTCTACCAGTATCCACGCGACGAAACGGGCAGCGATTGCTAGCTCTACGTTTTTTTTTGAGTTTCGGGAATTAGAGAGAAAAGGGAGAGGCAGAAAATTGTTTTCTGGATATCAAGGTATTTCGGCTAAAAGCATTAGTAGTCTAGGGTTTCGGCCAAGAGATCATTATATAGGGTGTGAGAGTTTGTTCCCAGAACTAACTCTCACGTCCTCAACTTCTCTCGGCAATGGGAGTCCTCAACTCCCACGTCCTATATGTTAGAGGAATAACCGGGTCGAATCACAAAGTGCAGCGGAAAATAAAGTGACCCGCCTCTACCAGTATCTTCCACGAGTAAGAACCTACGACTACGGGATAGTGTTATACCTTTTTAGATGCTAGAATAGCCGAAACACTTTCGGTGGTAGTTGTGACGAACGGAACACCACAATGCAGGCTCCGTCTCTCCTAGTATCCACTCGATCTTCCGGGGATGGTCTTCTACTGCTTGGTGCTAGCCAACTCCTTGTAGAAGCTTTGAAGACACTCTTCAATGGAGTATGTATCTCTGACCTTTTAGAAGAACAAGATACAAGATTTCTAACTTCTTTTCTATTAGCAATAGCCAGAAAACAAGTCTAGAAAATCTGTCTTTTCTTTTCTCTCTAAAGCTCTCAATATTCTCTCTTTTCTCTAAGCTTCAAAAGCTGGAAAAAGTGAGTAGAATGAATGGGAAAAATCAGTATTTTTCTCTTAGTCTATCAAGAGAGAGTGGGGAGAGATTATGGGGAAAGTGGGACATCATGGAGGAAACCACTCCTCCACTTTCTCCACCCTTTTAACCACCATAATTAGAGCTGAATATTATGTCTAATATTCCAGCCATAAGGTCGGTCCAAACGGGTCGGTCGGCCCAACCCGATTAAGGGTCCAATCAAATCCCGGCCCGGCCCGGCCCAATCGAATTGGCGCACCTTAGATTAAATGTACTCCAACACTATAGACTTCTGCTGGTAGTGGGAGTCTTTATCGGATAATAACTCCCACGTAATCCCAGCTATACCGAAAATGCCCCTTATCTCTAATTAGAATAATAACGCTTTATCATTCTCAGAAAAGTGAATGTCAGATACAATGAACCTAGACACATTCTAGATTCATTGAATCTGGACATGAAGCTCGTTAGCTCGTCTATGCGTGTGACCCTGTAGGTTCATATCACAATGGCAATGAAAACACACTTAGTAGTAGTGTGAGTTCATAAATCACAAGCGGTCCCTAGCAAGACATTGTGACTACCCAAAGTGAATGAATATACAAAGGAACCTAATATCAATCCACTATTTAATCCCTTTGTCTCGTGATATCCTAATTAAGCATAAGGCATGGTAGTCGTCACCCTTATTAAGCTTAATTATATTTATGCTCGATCTCTAGGTAGACTGTTCCAACAAATAGTATCTGATAACCACTTTATCAAATACATTTGAGCACGGCCATGCATTTAGACAGTCTTTCCCTATCGAGGGGCCCATGGATATCTCTCTCTAATAAGAGAGGGACAAATTCCTTACAATGCCTCTCACATTCAAGCCATGATAGGACACTACATCCGATCATCAGTCGTATTGATTACTCGATTAAAAGCAACGTACGACTGAGTCAAAACGTGGCTCCATTCATGCTAGAATCAAATGGAGATATAAGGTATAAGGATTCTAAAATAGTATTGAGGAAGTAATACTTATGACTAAGGACCTAGAAGTATTACTTCTCTAACGGATCACGTCCAATACAATGTATCCCTATATATTGCATCTATGATATGATTTGTATTCAGTACACATGATTAGTAAAACGTAATCATCAATCAAACATCATACTAGTTTTATTTCATTGTAAATAAGCATTACATAAAACTAGGGACAACTAGAATAGTAATTACATAAGCAAATGAGTTTTACTATCAAATCACGCATTTGATGTTCATAAGCAAAATTAACTATTCATATGAAATGCTCAAAAAGATAAAACGTACAACATATGTTAATTGTCCTAGGGCACTACTAACAATCTCCCACTTGCTCTAGGTCCAATCATACATGATCCTCAATCCCATTGACTTAGTATGACTCTCATGTTTAGGCTGTGGGAGTGGCTTGGTCAATGGATCTGTAATGTTGTCATCTGTATGAACTTTGCAAATACTAACGTCTCCTCTATCAATGATCTCTCTAATCAGATGGAAACGCCTGAGAATGTGTTTGGATCATCAGTGAGATCTAGTTTCCTTAGCTTGTGAAATGGCACCAAGACTATCACAATAGAGGTCCACCGGGTTCACAATGCTAGTGGACAACACCAAATTCATCAACGAACTTCCCGATCCAAATGACCTTCTTTAGTCGCTTTGCAGAGGCAGACTAGATACTCACTTATGTTGTAGAGTCGGCCACGGTTTCTTGCTTTGTGCTCTTCCACTCACAAAGACATCCATTCAAACAAAACACAAAACCAGATTACGATCGATAATCATCTATGTCGGTCTCGAAGCTTGCGTCCGTGTAACCATTTACAAACTGCACTTTCCTTCCCGACCTCCGTTAACTAAGAACATATATTTAGTCCTTCTCAAGTACTTAAGAATGCTCTTGATCGCAGCCCAATGTGACTCTCCAAGGTCGATTGATATCTGCTAGTCATACTTAAAGAAAATGAGACATCTGGGCGAGTGCATATCATGGCGTACATAATAGACCCAATGGCTGAAGCATATGGGATCTTACTCATGCGCTCTTGGTCCTCCCTTGTGGAAGATCCTTGAGTTCTGCTGAGTTTAATGCCCTGTGACATGGGCAAGAATCCCTTTTTGGAGTCTTGTATACTGAACCGTTTCAGTACCTTGTCAATGTATCCACTCTGGCTTAGGCCAATCATTTTGTTAGATCTATCTCTATAGATTCTTATACCCAAAATGTATGTAGCCTCGCCTAGGTCTTTAATGGAAAAGCACTTCCCCAAGCAAGCTTTTACGCTTTGTAATGTGGGGATGTCATTTCCAATCAGTAAGATGTCATCCACATAAAGCACAAGGAACACTACTGCATTATTAGTTACTTTCTTATAAACACAAGGCTCGTCTTCGTTTTTGATGAAACCGAATTCTTTAATACGTTCATCAAAGCGACGATTCCAGCTTCGAGATGCTTGCTTCAATCCATAAATGGACCTTTGAAGCTTACACACTTTGCTAGGACTTGTTGGATCAACAAACCCCTCAGGTTGTGTCATATACACATCCTCGAGAAGGTTTCCATTAAGAAACGCAGTCTTAACATCCATTTGCCATATCTCATAGTCATAATATGCGGCTATGGCAAGTAAAATCCTAATTGACTTTATCATTACTGATTGGGGAAAAGGTTTCGTCATAGTCAATACCATGAACTTATCTATAACCTTTAACTACTAGTCGAGATTTAAAAGTGTGTACATTACCATCCATGCCGGTCTTCTTTTTGTAACACCATTTGTTATCAATGACATTGCACCCTTCGGGTGGGTCAACCAAAGTCCATACTTGGTTGTCGTACATGGATTGCATCTCGATTTCATAGCCTCTAGCCACTTATCCGACTCGTAACTATGAATTGCCTCTTTGTAGGTAGAGGGTTCATCTTGATCAATCGGGCTCAACCCGATGATCATCACCATGAGAAATCCATATCTCTAAAGTCGTTGATGTACCCGACTCGACCTTCTCGGGGCCTTGTGTCAAAGATTGAAGCTCGATGACGCGACGTGAGCTTGCTTGAACTTCCAAAGTTGGTTCAGATGTTGTTTGGGGGATCTTGAATTTCCTCAAGACGGATCTTACTCCCACTATCCTCTTTGGAAATAAATTCCCTTTCAAGGAATAAACCATTACGAGCAACAAACACTTTGTTCTCTCGATGGAAGATAGAAGTAATATCCTTTAGTTTCTTTAGGATATCCCGCAAACAAACACTTGTCGATTTAAAGCAGTTTATCGATAACAAGCGCTTTTACGTACGCCCGCATCCCCAAATATTGAGAAATGACAAACTAGGTCGCTTCCCACCCATATCTCATATGGAGTTTTCTCAACCGCTTTAGAAGGAACTATATTTAATATAAATGCAAAGTAGCTTTCTAGGCGTAGCCCCAAAAGGAAATTGGAAGACTTGTTTGACTCATCATAGATCGAACCATATCTAGTAAGGTGCGATTCCTCCGTTCTGATACACCATTCCATTGTGGTGTGCCAGGAGGAGTTAATTGCGAAACAATTCCACAACCCCTAAGATGTTCGTCAAACTATTGGTTAAGGTATTCGCCACCTCGATTTGATCGAATTGTCTTAATACTTTTACCAAGTTGATTTTGTACTTCATTTTGAAATTCTTTGAATCTTCCAAAAGATGCTGATTTATGTTTCATTAGATAGACGTAGCCATATCTACTGAAATCATCTGTGAATGTGATTAAGTACTGAAACCCTCCTCTAGCACTAGTGTTCATTGGTCCACAAACATCTGTATGTATGAGGCCCAACAAATCGGAAGCTCTCTCACTTTGTCCAGTAAAGGGAGCTTTAGTCATTTTGCCTAACAAGCAAGAATCACAAGTCTCATAAGACTCTAAGTCAAATGATGTCAAAATTCCATCTGAATGGAGTTTTGATATGCTTTCTCATTTATGTGGCCCAAATGACAAAGGCTAAAAGTAGGTCTCGGTTTAAGTCATTTGATTTAAACATTTTAGTATTAATGTTATAGATGGGCCTTTTAATGGAATCATCGAGGTTAAGAACATAAAGCCCATTCATCAAAGAGGCATCTCCATAGAAGATACGATCTTTATGAACGGTGCAAATTTTATTCATAATATTAATTTCAAAACCATCAATATCCAAACAAGAAACCCGAAATAATATTCCTACTCAAAGTTGGAACATAAAGACAATTATTCAGCTTCTATAATAAGGCCACTTGGCAAAACTAAATTAAATGTCCCTGTAGCTACAAAGAATAACTCTTGCTCCGTTCGCTACTCTCGTGTCCACTTCTCCTTTTGCCGCTGATCTACTCCTTTTGAACCCCCCGCACATTTGCACAAATGTGAGATCCACAACCGGTATCTAATACCCACGAAGTAGGAGCAGTACATGTTAATTTCAATAACATAAATACCGGAGAGACAAACAAACCGGTCTTTCCCTCGCTTTCTTCTCTTCCAAATAGATCTTGCAGCCTCCGCTTTCCAATGACTCGGTTCATTGCAATGGAAGCAAACCCCTTCCTTTGGTGCCTCGCTTTGGGGCTCGGGCTTGGGCTTGTCATTGCCTTTGCCTTTGCCCTTCTTGGCCATGGGCTTTCCCTTTCCTTTCTTCTTGAAATTCCCTTTCGAACCATTAAGACTTCAGGGTCTTCTTAATGTTCGGGCCTAAACTGCTGAGCTTCCCGTGTATTTCATGTATGGTCTTCTCCATGGCATGCATGTTGAAGTTCATAATGAATTGGTCATACTCCGGTGGAGTGAGCCCAAGATCATATATGTGGCCATGTCATGATCTACTGAGCCCCAAGTTTCTCAAGTCGTCAAAATAGCCCTTCATCTTTAGAACATGGGCACTTACAGAGGTGCCAGGGGCCATTTTGCAACTATTCAACGCCTTAGTTGTGAGGAATCTTTCATGACGAGCTTGCTCTTGGAACATTTCCTTGAGCTGGCCCATCATCTGGAAAGCCTCAACTCCTTCAAACTGCTTTTGAAGGTCGATGCTCATTGTGACTAACATGAGACAAGTCACATCGTTAGAGTCATCGAAATGCTTCTTCCAAGTATCTCTTTCAGCTCTAGGGGGCGTTGTTTGCAGTGTTGCTCAGAATGTCCAGTATCAAGAACGTACAGCTTTCTTTCCTGCTTAAGGACAATCCTTAAGTTGCGGGCCCAATCAAGGAAATTGGTCCCGCCTAGTTTTTCCTTCTCAAGGACGGATCGCAATGAATTGTGTGACGTATTGGTTGTCATTATCTACATTAATTTATTTGCAAAGTTATTAGTTTTGAGCAAGAAACCTTTTCCACAATTTTCAACACTTGATAAATAGTGGGGAAAAACATTTTAACAATAGTTATAGGAAAGCTTTGGCTTAACACCCATAATTAAAGTATAATCATGTAATGGGATTGACATCTATATGTCCCGGCTATTTCCCATTTTATGCCCTAGGCCCAAAACTATTTTGGTGGCCTAGTTAAGTCGAACCATGTCTAAGCATATGGAAATCACTATTTTCCCATCTCCCTTTACTTAGGTAACCACTTATCTGTTGCTTTGGCAAGCAGACAAAATGATGATCCAAGCTCATGGAGTGCTTAGGATATGATAGGCATTTTAAGACTTAATTAAAACCATTTGATGTGACGTCTAAAATAAATCCATTCAGGCATAAAATAAATATCACACGCAGGATATGAAGCGAAAATGTAAATGTGATATAGCATGGCCTATTCCTATAATGACTTCCACGAGCCTTGTGGGAGCCAAGGGTCAATCTAAGTCTGTATTCATCTCATGAATGTAGTCTTCGATCCAATGTCCTCCGGTCTTGTTACATGATTGCATGGGCATACCCAGCCTTCAATGTGAAGTAATAAAACTAATCTAAGAAATCAGTTACAATTTTACTTCATAAAGAAAAACGACTCGCAGGTCGTATTATAAAATTACAACTCAAACATGTAAAACAAGAGGTATAGTAGGCCATGCTATTCACCATGCTAATATCACGTAAAACATGACATAAATAATTCGCGGATATAAATACAAGTTTATATGTGTTGCCACTACGCAGAGCTGGCGGCGGTCCCAGATTCTACATCTGCTCATCGAATGAGTTTTTCTGCCCAGATTTACCCCTCTTCTGCCTTACTTACATAATCGGATTAACAGCAGGATTAATCGAGTTAATTACAGTTTATGCGTGAGAATAGAATTAATCAGATTAATTCTAGATTCACAGATACAGTTTATGCAGAATCAATATTCACAGAAACAGTTTATGCCGAATCAACATTCACGGAAACAGTTTATGCCGAATCAATATTCACAGAAACAGTTTATGCATAATCAAAAACCGAAAGCAGTTTATATCATAACAGTTGATATAACCGTATAAACATGATGAACCGAGAAGAGTTTATGCGTATACTCATCAAAAGATACAATCTTTAAATGCAATTAAACAGTTTATGCATTTATCATGAACAAAGAAACGATCTTTTCTGTTTTCAAACATACACATACCAAATCAGAATTGATAGTGTTATTGTCTGATTAACAATATCGAATTCGAATCGTATGAGCAAGGCTCTGATACCACTGAAGGGATTCATTGGCAGAAACTCGTTCCAAACACCCATGAGTCCTCCCCTGAAGGATCCGCTCATATAATAGGAATCAAAAAATTCCAAGAAAAATACTTACGTTTTCGGTTCAAGAACCTGATTCTTGAATGGAAGAAACTGTTTCTTGGATCGGATGCTGCCACCGATTGATCTCCCTTTGCGGAAAGTCCCTCTACCTGTATCCACGCGACGAAACGGGCAGCGATTGCTAGCTCTACGTTTTTTCCGAGTTTCGGGAATTAGAGAGAAAAGGGAGAGGCAGAAAACTGTTTTCTGGATATCAAGGTATTTCGGCTAAAAGCATTAGTAGTCTATGGTTTCGGCCAAGAGATCATTATATAGGGTGTGAGAGTTTGTTCCCAGAACTAACTCTCACGTCCTCAACTTCTCTCGGCAATGGGAGTCCTCAACTCCCACGTCCATTTATATTTATGCTCGATCTCTAGGTAGACTGTTCCAACAAATAGTATCTGATAACCACTTTATCAAATACATTTGAGCACGGCCATGCATTTAGACAGTCTTTCCCTATCGAGGGGCCCATGGATATCTCTCTCTAATAAGAGAGGGACAAATTCCTTACAATGCCTCTCACATTCAAGCCATGATAGGACACTACATCCGATCAACAGTCGTATTGATTACTCGATTAAAAGCAACGTACGACTGAGTCAAAACGTGGCTCCATTCATGCTAGAATCAAATGGAGACATAAGGTCTAAGGATTCTAAAATAGTATTGAGGAAGTAATACTTATGACTAAGGACCATGAAGTATTACTTCTCTAACGGATCACGTCCAATACAATGTAACCTTATATATTGCATCTATGATATGATTTGTATTCATTACACATGATTAGTAAAACGTAATCATCAATCAAACATCATACTAGTTTTATTTCATTGTAAATAAGCATTACATAAAACTAGGGACAACTAGAATAGTAATTACATAAGCAAATGAGTTTTACTATCAAATCACGCATTTGATGTTCATAAGCAAAATTAACTATTCATATGAAATGCTCAAAAAGATAAAACGTACAACATATGCTAATTATCCTAGGGCACTAGTAACAATATCCAAGTGGTCGTGTGGATACCGTAGAGGCAAACAATTGAACATCGTGCTAGTACACTGATGGCAGATTCCAAACTAATAGAGGTGACTATCACTCGCAATCAGGTTATGTATTTTTCCTAAATGGCGGTGCTGTGAACTACAGGAGTTAAAAGAGGAAAACCGTTGCAGATCCTACAACTGAAGCCGAGTATATAGCTACGAATGATGCAGCTAAAGAGACGATATGGATTTGAAAGTTCATTAGTGAGCTTGATGTGATACCTAATATTTAGAATGTGGCTGATCTCTATTGTGAAATTTCTCAATCAAAGGAACCATGACCTCACCAAAGGTCCAAACATATACTTCGGCGATATCACCTAATCTGAGAGATTATTGTTAGAGGTGATGTGTAGATATGCAAAGTACATAAATATGATAACACTGCTCCCCCACTGACAAAACCGCTATCACAACAACAACATGATCGTGTCAGTCTTTATATTATGATGTTTTGTGCAAGTGGGAGTTGTTGTATCAGATTTTATTAGTATTATATATATATATATATAAAGACATGATTCCATTATTATTTTTATTACTTATGTGAATTAGTATTATTCATAATAACGTCATTTAGAATAGTATTTATAAATTGTTATAATACTATTCTTAAATGTCCCTAGTAAGACATTATTATGGAATGACGAGAATAATAATAATGTGTCGAGACTTATTATGTGTGGTGATGATATTGGGGATCTAATCGACACATGGCTATGTGATATTTGATATCATAATACTATATCGACCCACTACAAGAACATTTCATGGATTATTATATAAATGTCAATAAGTGTTTCTTATAATGATCGTGTTTGTATACATAAATCCTTCGGCTTGAAATCTCACAAGATTTCCTACATGGCTAAGTGATATGCTTTGATAGTGTCAAACACTGTCAATAATAAAATGAGTTATAGAGGCATTTGTTGGGTATGTTACGAACCATGTGTAGGATGAGGTGTGATTAAGAAAGGATTTGTCCCTCCTATATAATATGAGTGATATTTTGGGCCCCCTTGAGGGAGTGAGACTAATCATGACCATTAACAAATGAATTGATATTGTGATATATTTTTCATTTGATTAGTCTACTCGCGAATCAAGAAACAAAAGATTGAACTATACAAGTATGACATATTTTATGACTTGTGTTCAATCAATATATCGAGGACAAAGGGATTAGGTACAAAAGTTCATAAATGTGATTATGTCGAATCACCAGTAATATTTGTAATTTGGGAGTAATTATGTGTTGATAGATACCGCTCATTACTGTTGAGAAATTGTTGTCACAACCAACATTGCAAATACCTAATGGGTCGCACTCTATGATCAATTGGATTAGGATTGTTGGTGGTTGCATTTGATAATAGATGCTCCAATTGGATTGGGCCGACCAATATCGGATTGGTTGTACCGATCAATTGAACCGAACTAGTCGAGCTGATACATTGAACCAAATTCTGGAAAATCAAAAGTTAAAGAAGTTGGAGTGGATAGTAGTTAGGATATGCTGGTTTATTATGGAATAAACCACCAGCCCCTATTTAGTCCCTCTTATCCAACCTTAAGAAGTAAGACAAACACAATAACAAGAAGAAAAAATCAGTTTTTTCATTTTATCTCCTCTCTCTCTTTTTGTTCTTCCAAAAGTTATCAAAAAGAACTCCTTGAAGAATTGTCTTCAATTTATAGTTTTTCATTTGTTGGCTAGCACTAGAATTTAAAACATCCAACTAAGTTGTCTTGTGGATATCATAGAGGCAAAGAATTGAACGCCAGATTCTTTCTAGTGGATTCAACAACAGTAAACACAAAAAGCGTTTATGTTCATCGTATTCAAAAGGTATTAATTCTATCAAAACTTATTGTTTCTTTACTCATGATGATCCTAATAAGAAACATATTCCATGTTTTATTCAACTGCCATTTTGTTGGGAATTTGAATTTCTTTCTAACAAAATCTTCATATGTCATGTCAAGAGTTTGCCACCTCGGGATACTTCCCACCCGTGGTATAAAAATAATCTCCACATCCAAGTCTAGAAAGTAAACATCTTCAACAACTATCAAAGAAGGATCTTCAACATTCGCCTTCTGCCTAAGGGAAGAATCTACTTTTTAGTTAGGCGCTTACCATGTGGGGCACCAAGAATCCTCAATCTCTTCGGCGAAGATTGCTTGGCCCGGTCACTAGATGAACTTTTCCTCATCACAGGATTCGTTCCGCCAACTTTACATTAAAACTATTTTACCAAGTTATACGACAAAAAGGTTAAAGGACTAACACCAAAAACAAATTAACCATTTTGTTACCGAATATGGGAGCCGCGGAGCTTGAGATAAACCAAGGAGGTCTTCCTTTTCTTCTGCCTCTTCGGAAAATTGCGGCGCTACTTCTTGCACCTCAGCAGCTACAACATCATCTTGAGGCTCGCCCTCGGGCTCGACAACCTCAACATATTTGCCCGTGAAGCTGGCTTCCGAGAACCTTGGCTTCTTCTCTTCGAATAGCCACATTTTCTAGACGTGGTTTTCCTACTTGTGGTATCCCCTTTCCTAGAGATCCCAGTCTTCTTGGACGAAGAGGTACGAAGGACCCCCAACAAAGAGGAAACCTTAGCTTCCCCTACTACGAAAGAAAAAAGAAACAGTCAGGAAATTGCAAACAAGATCTTGCTAAATCGTAGGTACGAAAAAAGCTAAGAAAGACACTAACTCTTGGTGTTCGTGCCGAAGTCCAATATGTACAGATAATCTCAAAAAGACTTGGACCAATTTTTCTTCACCACCATACCAAAGGCATATTCCTTCAAAAGATCAATCCACTCAGTATTCAACCTATTCAAAACATCGAGATTATGAGGTGAGGTGCAAATATTTTAATCCAATTAAAATCCTTGGGGAAACAAAGAAAAAGTCATCTTTCAAACCCTTGAACAAAGATACACCACTCACTATAAGTTTGTAGTTCAGCTTCAGATTTGGTATATGTATGCTAAAACCAACCTGAGTCAACCTTATACCTCGGAGATGTACTACCCTCCTTGTGGCAAACCTTCTTCATCTTTGAAGAGTCAAGTCCAAAAATTATCTTAAAAAATTCTAATTGTGTAGGGATACCAAACACCCTACAGAGAAATATGAAGCAAGCATCAAACCTAACAAAGTCAGGGTTATGCTGAGCAAGGATAATCTCCAGAACTCGACCAATTTTTATTTTATTTTAAAAAAGAGATGAGGAGGAAGAGTTAAACCACCATTAAGTACGTTTATTACACCACACAAGACCACAGAGTGGAGAACAATCTCGGTCAGCTTCACCAGTCACGACAAGTTTAAAATCCGAAGGTTGCAATACATACACCATTCTCTAACTTAGACACGACAACATAAGACTTCGTACAATAGAATTCAAGATCAGTCCTAAGGACATAACTAGTTATACTTAGGGACAGACCTCGAGCGGTGAGCTCGGTTCTAGCAAGAAGTTTTAAACCACACTGAGCAAAGCTTAACTAGGTCATAAGGAAACCTAACAGTAAGCTCGACCCTGGTAACAAAAACCTGGAAACCTAATTTCTTGTTGTATACAAAAAGGCTGGAGAGTGTTACCTTCATAGATGTCATCTTGTTGGGACCTCGCACATGCCATCATTTATTTAAAGATAACAGTAAGAGCCAGATTTTTTAAAGGATATATTATATGAGTTGCAAAGGAAAACACATACACAATAAGGTTAAGTGCAAAAATCCAACGGAAAAGTTATGACTTCTCCACGAATTCTCGGGGGTGGGGGAGAGAATCACAATGACCAAACATTTGCAAGAAAGCAATTAAATCAGCTCGGGCACAAAACAACTCAGATACAAGTCAGCTCCGAAAAATATCAACTCAGCAATCGATAAGCCAAAGAGTGACAAAATAGTCGAAATAAAACAACTCCATAGATAAACAAGTTTTAATAAAATAAGTTTGAAATCACCGGTGCTGAACATCGGAACAATATCGTCGGAAACAAAGAGAGCAAGAACAAAAAGGAAAAGATGTTTGAGTTAAAACTGAAAACTGAAATGTGAATAGTAAAGGAGGGGGACCATCCTCTATTTATAATAATATGAGGGAAAGTAATCGTTCAATGCCACGTGAGGCCCATTAGGGCACGACAACAATTACTCATTGCTAAGAAGTTGAAGTACTCATCAAAAGATACCAAGCTCACAAGGTCTTATGATGGGATCAAGCGCAAGACAATAGTTTGGTTGAATGATCTAAGATGATATTAAGCTCAAGACTATGGTTTTTGTTGAATTGTCTAGGCCCAAGAAAGAAATTCTTGATTTAGGTCCATGAAATAGAAATGACGGTTTATGGGCTCAGACCAAAATCAGACCCTAGATCGAGCTCTTTGCACGGCCTAGAGCATATAAGGCCTACTCAGACGTCCAGATCAAGCGTGTGGCAGTCACTCAGCCGTATCGAGCTCACTGTACTGTCCAAAAAATGCGGTTGCAAATTTGTAATAACATCTAGGGTTACCTCACCTCGGACCATACAAGGTATTAAAATATCCTTTTGCCATTCACCCCTATAAATTGTGGTCTTCCCACTTCATTACTCCATGTTCTACTTGCCCTCTATTGAAATATCCATGTCCTGTAATTTGTTTTTCCATGCCAACATGCTTGATCACGCTAAGATCCCATAACTTTCATAAAAATAAATATTAAAAAAATTATTCCAGCATGCTCTTGAGGGATTTGGCATATGTCTAGTGTGATAAAATTTTAAACTGAATTCGATCCAAATTATTTGTCAATTAGTTATAAATAAATTCTTAAAATGACAATTACATTTATAGTCAGGGTTGTGTATTGAGAATTGAGGGTCATGTGCAATTTTTTTACGGAATGTCTAAATAAATTCTTTGTTTTTTATTATATCGGAATATAGCGTGCCCAATCCATATTTATATTCCGAGTTAGAATCACTTGTGAATTATGCTAACATTTCTTAATAAGGAGACCTAATATTTTATTTTTGTCGAAACCAAGGTGTCCACCACCGACAGTAGTTACTAAATCCCTAACTAGCCATGAAAAAAATGTGCTTCAGTTTAACGAAGAGACCTCATTTGATAACTCTTTATCTCATGCATTTTTTTTTGGCTAAATAAAGACTTACCCAATAATCATAAAATAGCCAAAGCCATTACAATCAAAAGATAAAACGCAATTACAAGAAAAATAAAAGTTATACAATGGTGTAAACACCATGATAACAGATAAAAGTCCACACCCCGGACCGGGTAGAATACAAAAAAAGGCAAAAAAAAATTCATGATAAAACTCTTTGCAACAGCTTCTCCGAGATCCTGGAACAGTAGTACCAAGCTCAGTTTCATCACCTTTCCTAGAAATCAACAATCTACGAGACCATGGGCGTATCATGTATTTATAGTTTTTAGAAGTGACGTCATTTAATAAAGTATTATAATCAACGTATTATAACATTTCACTCCTAATAAATAATATTGCTAATGTATTTGATCGTTCTCATGACATAATTGATACAATTAGTTGATAACCAAGAAAATAATTATGTGATACAACCGGTAATTATTTGCTAATATATTCTAACATTTTACTGTATATTATGTGGCCTTAGACGACTTACTTAATCGCCTATAAACTCTACACCGCCCTATTTATAGTGAAAATAGATATAATTGAAGGGATTCATGGGTAGAAACTCGTTCTAAACACCCATGAGTCCCCCCTGAAGGATCCGCTCATACAAAACGAATCGAAAAATACAAAGAAAAACTTACGTTTCTTGGTTCAGGAATCTGATTCTTGAATGGAAAGGTTCTGTCTTTGGCTCTCGGCAGCAATCACCTTGAGTCCTCCCTTGCGGAATTACTCCCTACCGGTATCCACGCGACGAAACAATCAGCGAGTGCTAGCTCTTCTGATTTTTCTGAGTTTCGAGAATATAGAGAGAAAGGGAGGCAGAGAACAAGAAATCTGATTTCTTGGTGTTTCGGTATTTTGTGCGGCTCAGGCATTAGCCTCTAGGTTTCGGCCAAGAGAAGTTTATATAGGGTGTGAGAGTTTGTTCCTAGAACAACTCCTATCCACTTATTCTGGCAGTGGGAGTCTTAAACTCCCACGTCCCCTAGACTTCTGCTGGCAATGGGAGTCTTTATCGGATAACAACTCCCACATAATTCCAGCTACACCGAAAATGCCCCCTTATCTCTAATTCGAATAATAACGTCTTATTCTCCTCAGAAAAATAAATGTCCTATACAATGAACCTAGACACATTCTAGATTCATTGAATCTGGACATGAAGCTCGTTAGCTCGTCTATGCGTGTGACCCTGTAGGTTCATATCACAATGGCAATGGAAACACACTTAGTAGTAGTGTGTGTTCTTAAATCACAAGCGGTCCCTAGCAGGACATTGTGACTACCCAAAGTGAATGAATTTAAGGTGGAACCTAATATCAATTCACTGTTTAATCCCTGTGTCTCGTGATATCCTAATTAAGCATAAGGCATGGTAGTCGTCACCCTTATAATAAGGCTTAATTATATTTATGCTCGATTTTCAGGTAGACTGTTCCATCAAACAATATTTAATAACCACTTTATTAAATACGTTTGAACACGGACATGCATTTAAACAGTCTTTCCCTATCGAGGGCCCTTAGATATCTCTCTCTAATAAGAGAGGGACATTCCTTACAATGCCTCTCACATTCAAGCCATGATAGGACACTACATCGATCATCAGTCGTATTGATTACTCGATTAAAAACAACATACGACTGAGTCAAAACGTGGCTCCATTCATGCTAGAATCAATGGAGACATAAGGTCTAAGGATTTCTAAAATAGTATTGAGGAAGTAATACTTATGACTAAGGACCATGAAGTATTACTTCTCTAACAGATCTCGTCCGATACGATATATCTCAATATATTGCATATATGATATGATTTGTACTCATTACACATGATTAGTAAAACATAATCATCAATCAAACATCATACATCATACTAGTTTTATTTCATTGTAAAGTAGATTACATAAAACTAGGGACAACTAGAATAGTAATTAAATATGCAAATGAGTTTTATTATCAAATCACGCATTTGATGTTCATAAGAAAAATTAACTATTCGGATGAAATGCTCAAAAAAATATAAAACGTATTATATATGCTAATGGTCCTAGGGCACTACTAACAATAATAACATCTATATGAAAATTTTCTACAATCGAATTTGTGCTCTAAGATCTGCCAACACATTTAGTCGCTAGAGATTATCCAAATCCTCTAGAGAACCTTTTTTGCTAAACTTGTTTTACCATCACTACTTTATTAAATGTAAACTTGTCAATCTAACTTTATCCAAATCCTCCAGCATATATTCTTACTGTATTTCCTTTTTCACCCACCCACTATACGGTGTTTTTGTGTATCTATTGGCGGTAACACTACAACAAAAACAGTCTTTTGCGACGTTTTTGTAGCGACATTTTTTTCAAACGTCACTTAAAACCAAAAAGAGTACGTTAATGCAACACTTTTTGCAAACGTCGCTACATTTGGATTTTATACGACGTTTCTTAGTGACGGTTATAACAATTGTTGTTCATACCGACGTTTTGATGTTGATTAGCGACATTTACATTAAACGTTGTTATAAATTGTTACTTTTTGTGACTCATATAGCGACATTTTATATACTCTGTCGTTAGATCTTCTGATTTTTCAGACAAACGACGCTATATTTGAATTTTATACGACGTTTAATAGTGTCGGTTGATAAAATCGACATTTTGATGTTAGTTAGCGACATGTACATTAATTGTTGTTATAAATTGTTACTTTTTGCAACACATATAGCGACATTTATATAAAACGTCGTTAAATCATGTGACATTTCAAACAAACGTCGCTATATTTGGATTTTATACTACGAATATAGTAATTCTTATTCTTACCGACAATTTCATGTTAGTTAGTGACATTAAATTGCATATAGTTATAAATTTTTTACTTTTTGCGATTAATATATCGACATTTATATACTATATCGTTAAATCTTGTGACATTTCCAGACAAACACAAATATAGAGATTATGTTTCTGAAATATATTTTTTAAAGAAACATTAAAGACATAAATTATAAATTTTTTAATGAGAGTGTATTAATTTTAATTTGATTCACAAAAATAAATTAAAAAACAGAAAGAAATTAAAATAAGTAAGTGTACAATTTCAAAATTCCATTATAATAAATATAATAAGAGGAGAAATAAATAACAAAGGATCAATTAGCTCAGCGGCACATTACATTACATACATGCAGGAGGTCGCGGGTTCGATTCCCATCCCTTGGGAGTAAGGGGAAATTTATTCTACATTATTCAGAGGTAGCTAGACTCGACGGCTCGGTTTGGGTTGTCTAGGCTCCGGATCCGGCTCTGATTATTCAAAGGTGGCTAGACTCGACAGCTCGGCTTGTCTAGGCTCCGACTCCGGCTCGAGTCTGCCAGCCTAGTTTCAAAATTTACGAATGTCGGAATAACTATTTATACACGGTATTTACAAACGTCGCAATATGTGACATGTTGCGATTATTTACAAATGTCGGCAAAAATACCTTTTGAAACACTTTAAAATGACGCAACAAACGTCGTAATAGATAGGTACCGGCGCTTGTAACAAATGTCGTAAAAAACCATAACGACACAGGCAAATGCGACGTTTAAGCGACATTTGTAATAAATGTTGGTATAGATCTATAACGACATTTATTTGCCTTATTGCGACATATGACAAACGTCGCAATAGACATTTTTTGCTGTAGTGTAACCGTTATAATAGTCCTAAAACATGTTCAGCTCCAAATCGTTTATTTCACTTATAAGTTATAATAGATTCCTTTCGTATTAATGGATGTTTTTTCAGGTCTTTATTTTTTTTTCAAAATATATGTTATTTTTCAACATTAAAAAAAACCATCTATAATTATTATTACTTATACTACTATGTAGTAGAGGGAAAAACAGGATTGACAGTTAAGACTTAATTAAAGATCAGTTAAACTATTTAAGAGTACAAAAGCAAAACGTCTCTTATCTTTTCCTTCGTTAATAAAGATAACTTAAATTGATAAAATATCTAAAAATTGTTATTATTAAGCTGAGAAAGCATTAAATTTTTTTAAACTATTACGGACCCTCAACCACTGCTGTCTGCATCGTAGGCCTTCACTACTCAACAACCATTGAAAAAAGTTGTCCACGGATTTTGACTCTAGTTTGGAAAGATGGCCCATTATGTCGCCACGTGGGGGAAAACTTATTCTAACTTGAGCTTTCTCCTTTATCAATGGATAGGAAATTTGAAGAAAATCGGAGAAGGATTATCTGTCGGTAAAATTGTTTTGTTCTGAATCAGAAGAGAGTCGGCTGGCCGTATTAGTTGTATTTTCGATTATTGTAACATCTTTTTCTTTTTGGTTTTAGGTAGATAGAGCTGCATTAAGCCTCTAGGATAATTCATAACATTTTTTCTCGAAATGTAATAGAGAAGAAAAGAAAAAATGACAAAGGTTTGTATAGTTATTTTTTGTTTAATAAGTCGTGTTTTAGTTTTTAGTCTAAAAATAAATTTTAAGTTTTTCTAATAAAGAACCCATATGAGTACTTTTTTTTCAGATGAAATTTTGTATCTTATTTGAAGCTATATGTAAATTCAATCAGCTAAGGGTTTTGTAGAAAAAAACATTTTAGTATCTGTTTATTTGCAACGAAATACATAGTCTAAAGTATAATCATCGAATTAGAATTTTATTATTTTATATTTTTTAATTAAATTGTATTAATTTCTATGAGAACAAGATTGAACAAGCGCTTCCTATGTATTAGATATATGAATTTTTAATTTTCCAATTAAGTTAATATCTTAAGTCTTGCACTCAGTAATTTTTTTTTTGTTTTTAAAAAGAAAATCAACAGCAAATTGTAACTGTTGGAAATTAATTTTCTGTTATACTGAAAAATTAGAGAATTAAAATGCACTGATTTTATACTTTCTGAACTAAAATTCTGCATTGGAAAAAATAATTCTGAACAGGAAAAAACAAGAACTGATATTATCAGAACCTTAACCGGTTATGGATTTACTCTTGGACGAGACAGCAGTCTACCGCTTCCCCTTAAGTTCACTATGTCATGCCTTATCAGCTTCTGCTACTCCTTGAACACTGAACTCCAAGGTACAACGCTCAAACGCGCTGTTTCTCTTATGCAAAAGAAAAACAGTACCTTCGAATCTTTATCTTAACAGTAGAACTCTCAGAAGGTGTGAAATGCAGAATAAGAAAACTAGCAGAATGCAGTGGGGGAGGGAGAATTCGGATGCCTTTTCAGCACCTCTGACCTGCCTTTTATAGCCACTGAAATTAGACTTGTAACAGCCCAGGTTTATTACAGTAATAAAACCTAGCTGTTACAGTCTAATGCCATTACCCTCACTTAAGTCTGACTGTTACTGTATCAGTTCAGTGGAATTCGAAAAAGAAAAATTCAAACCAGTAGCAAAAACGTGGTTGATCAGGCCCGCGAGTTTTTTGTCCGGCATTCGTGTACGCAGGTCGCGCCTGCACACAAGTTCAAGCTATTTTGGCATCAACAGAACTTCGAATTGCACCCCCCACTATGCGGGCGCACACGAGGTTCTCACATAGGGCATAATACAAGTAACACAATTTAAACCCATTTCAATCACTTTAACTTATAAAGTGAAAAACACTTCCAAAGGTTTCCCATGTGGGCCGGATGTGGTTTTAAAAAACCCCATTTACCACATTTCATCCACCCTACTTTATACCAATTTATCATTCACACCAATAATTGGTTTATCACATGTCATATATCATCGCGAAGCTTGCGCAACCCAGTTCGTGATAAACTCAATAACATTCAAAACCGAACGGTGTAACATATAAATATATTAGCTCAAATATGTCCTCACGTCACATTAATTACACATTAATTCTTTGAGAAAACACATTCTCCAACAATCCCCCACATGAATGAAAATCTTTTATAAAATGCACATGAAATGCAATGCAAGAGTTCGGCGAGAATTCGTTGCATCAGGATAGGTAGTTGTTAGCTTTGAACCTTCCCTAGTGAAATACCATCGGATACACTTGCTAACCAGTGGACGCGATGCCTTGAACTGTTCAGCGCTTTGTGTGTATCAAGACAACGATTCTTACCCAATGATTTCTCTAAACTGTTAATCGATTCTTTCGTTGTTGTCCATTTCGGCCCTGGACTGCCTTGGAAATGTTCATCGAATGCTCTAGAGATTTAGCCCTAAAGTCATCTCATAGAAGTGGCCCCTTCACATGTTAGTAGTGCCCTAGGACCATTAGCACATGTTGTGCGTTTTATTATCTTTTGGGCATGTAATTGAATAGTTAATTTTGCTTTTGATTATCAAATGTGTGATTTGATAGTAAAACTCATTAGCTTATGTAATTAATATTCTAGAAGTCCCTAGTTTTATGTAATGCTTAATTGCTATGAAATAAAACTAGTATGATTGTTGATTGATGATCTTGTTTTACTGATCATGTGTAACGGATACAAATCACATCATAGATGCAATATATAGGGATACATTGTATTGGACGTGATCCGTTTGAGAAGTAATACTTCATGGTCTTAAGTCATAAGTATTACTTCGTCAATACTATTTTAGAATCCTTAGACCTTATGTCTTCATTGATTCTAGTATGAATGGAGCCATGTTTTGACTCGGTCGGACGTTACTTGTAACAGAGTAATCAATACGATCGATGATCGGATGTAGTGTCCCTATCATAGCTTGAATGTGAGAGACATTGTAAGGAATTTTTCATTCTCTATTATTGAGAGAGATATCCATGGGCCCCTCGATAGGGAAAGATCTGTTTAAATGCATGACCAGTGCTCAAATGTATTTGATAAAGTGGTTATCAAATGCTATTTGTCGAAACAGCTTCACTACGGAGATCGAGCATAAATACAATTAAGCTTAATAAGGGTGACGACCACCATGCCTTATGCTTAATTAGGATATCGCGAGACAAAGGGATTAAATAGTAGATTGATATTAGGTTCCGTTGTATATTCATTCACTTTGGGTAGTCACAATGTCCTGCTAGAGACCGCTTGTGATTTATGAATACATACTACTACTAAGTGTGTTTTCATTGCCATTGTGAGATAAACCTACGTGGTCACACGCATAGGCAGAGCTAACGAGGCTTCATGTCAGATTCAATGAATCTAGAATGTGTCTAGGTTCATTGTATCTGACATTTGTCTTTCTGAAAATAATAAAGTGTTTATTATTCGAATTAGAGATAGGGGCAATTTCGGTATTTTACCTATAGCTGGGATTACGTGGGAGTTATTATCCGATAAGGACTCCCACTACCAGCAGAAGTCTAAGGGACGTGGGAGTTTAGGACTCCCATTGCCGAGAGAAGTTGAGGACGTGAGAGTTAGTTCTGGGAACAAACTCTCACACCCTATATAATAAACTCTTGGCCGAAACCCTAGGGACTAAGGTTTTCAGCCAAAATAATACAGAGAATCAAAAACCGTTTTCTTCTCTAGCCTCTCCCTTTTTCTCTCTAATTCCCGAAAATCAGAAAAGACGAAGAGCTAGCAATCGCTGCCCGTTTCGTCGTGTGGATACCGGTAGAGGGACTTTTCCGCAAAGGGAGATCAATCGGTAGCAACATCCGATCCAAGAAACGTCAACCTCCATTCAAGAAGTAGCTTCTTGAATCCAAAAACGTAAGTTTTTCTTGCTGTTTCTTGCTGTTTTCGAATTGTTTCATATGAGCGGATCCTTCAGGGGAGGATCCATGGGTGTTTGGAACGAGTTTCGCCCATGAATCCCTTCATCACATTCGATATAGGTGATCTCTTATTTAGAAGTATCCTGTCATACTTCACGTGATACGTATAAGGATCATTGAAAACTTTTGTTTATCCTCCAATGGACAAGTCTATCACTCTCTCACCTTAGGAATGAGCTGGGAACTCATTTTCCCGAGTGCTTTGTTCGACTCTCCCCACAATTCGGTTGTCCCTTTGAACCTGCAATTGGACTTTACAATTCAGGTAGGGTTGCCATCATGAGTGGTAATCAAATTTACGGGCTTCAGCCCCATTCCCCTCGATGAAATCTCTATAAGATCTCTCGTTAGACTTTTTGTTAATGGGTCTGCTATATTTTCTTTGGATCTCACAAAGTCCAAAACTATAACACCGATTTTCAAAGGTTTCTTTACGCATTTATGTCTACGACGTATATGTCTAGACTTCCCATTATACACATTATTCTTTGCTCTACCAATAGCTGACATGCTATCGCAATGTAAGCTAACTGGTGGCATTGATTTTGAAAACATTGGAACATCTTCCAAAAATCCACGTAACCATTCGGCCTTTTCGCCTGCTAGATCCATAGCTATGAATTCTAATTCCATAGTTGATCTTGCAATACAAGTTTGTTTGCATGATTTCCATGAAACCGCTGGACCTCCAATTACTAAAATGTATCCGCTTGTGGATTTTATATTTTTGGAATCTGCTATCCAATTTGCATCAGTGTACCCTTCAAGTACAGCTGGATATCTAGTATAAAATAATCCATAGTTAGCAGTGTACCTTATATATCTAAGCACTCTAACTAACGCTTTCCAGTGCTCATAACTGGGATTACTTGTATACCTCGCCAGTCTATTGACTGAGTTTGCAATATCTGGTCTAGTACAGTCCATGAGATACATTAGACTGCCTATGATCCTAGAATATTCAAGTTGTCGCACTCCTTCTCCACGATTCTTGTGAAGATTATCACCTACTTCCATAGGTGTTCTCGCAATTAAATCACTTCCTTTATCAAACTTGTCTAATATTTTTTTCAATATAATGACTTTGAGAAAGTGAATATCCATCTGATGTTTTGGTAATCTTCATTCCAAGTATTACATCAGCATGTCCCATATCCTTCATATCGAAGTTTTGAGACAATAATTTCTTGGTAACTTTAATATTTTCTTTGTTACCAATAATTATCATGTCATCTACGTAGAGACGGACTCATTACATAATCGTCTTTGCTTCTTTCACGTAGACACATTTATCACTCTGGTTTATTTGAAAACCAATTGATAGCATTACACTATCAAATTTCTCATGCCATTGCTTAGGTGCTTGTTTTAATCCATACAGTGATTTAACAAGTCTACACACCTTGTTCTCTTGGCCTGGAACAACATACCCTTCAGGTTGTTCCATATAAATTTCTTCTTCCAGCTTCTCCGTTAAGAAAAGTCGTTTTTCACATCCATTTGATGGATCTCCAAATCAAACAAGGTCGCAAAAGCAATAATTAGCCTGATTGATGTTTTTCTAGATACAGGGGCATAAGTGTCAAAATAATCAACACCCTCAGTTTGTCTGTATCCTTTAATTACAAGTCTTGCCTTGTACTTGTCAATTGTACCATCAGATCTCATCTTTCTTTTAAAGATCCACTTGTGACTTAATGCTTTACAACCTGGTGGAAGTTCCACAAGTTCCCATGTATGGTTTTGAAGAATTGAATTTATTTCAATATCAATTGCTTCTTTCCATAAGTATGAATATGGAGAAGTAATTGCTTCTCTATAAGTCAAAGGATCATTTTCTAACAAGTAAGTTAGAAAATCTGGACCAAATGACTTTTCCCTTCTAGCTCTTTTGCTACGTCTGGGTTCTTCAACTTCTTCTTGAAGTTCTTTTCCCCCCACAATCTTCTCAACATGATTGTTTTTAGGGTCTAAGCTCGAATGCTTAATGTAAGGAAAAATCCCCTCAAAGAAGGAAGCATCCCTAGCCTCTATAATTGTATTTACATGCACTTCAGAGTTATCTGATTTATGCACTAAAAATCTATAAGCACTACTATCCTGTGCATATCCTATAAACACACAATCTACCGTTTTAGGTCCTATTCTCGTCCGCTTAGGGGGTGGAATTGGAACCTTCGCTAGACATCCCCAAACTTTTATGAACTTATAATAAGGTGTGTGACCTTTCCATATTTCATAAGGAGTTTTATCTAGTCTCTTATGTGGTAGTCTGTTTAGGATGTGATTTGCGGAAAGCAAAGCTTCCCCCCACAAATTCTGGGGTGAGCCAGAACTTATAAGCATCGCATTCATCATTTCTTTAAGAGTTCTATTTTTGCGCTCTGCTATTCCATTTTGTTCTGGAGTATAGGGTGCAGTTGTTTGATGAATTATCCCACTTTCAGCACACAACTGTTCAAATGGAGATACGTATTCTCCACCTCTATCACTTCTTAGCCTTTTAATTTTCTTGCCAAGTTGATTTTCAACTTCAGCTTTATAATGGCTAAACATAGTTATTGCTTCGTCTTTACTTCTCATTAAGTAAACATAGCAAAATCTTGTGCAATCGTCAATAAAAGTGATGAAGTAATTTTTACCGCCTCTTGATTGCACATATTTTAAATCACAAACATCAGTGTGAATTAACTCTAACAGTTCTGAACTTCTTTCAATTGAATGGAAAGAGGATTTAGCTAGCTTTGCCTCAATACAAGTCTCACACTTGTAATTTTTATCAATGTTAAATTTTGGAAGTAATTTTAATGAAACTAACTTTTGTATACTTTTAATATTTAAATGACCTAGTCTATCATGCCATAAATTAAAAGACTCAACAGAATAAGCAAATTTAACATTTTTATTAGCCTCTTGGGCAAGTTTCCCAGCTGAGCTAGTGGAAGCCTCAGTTACATTAACGTCAATTAGCTCAGTACCTGGTAGTACAGTCATTACATTCATTTTAGATAAAGTACCAGCTAAATACCCTTTTCCCACAAAGGCACCACTCTTGGTAAGAATAAACTAGTTTGCTTCAAAGACAAGTCTAAAACCTTTGTTGTTCAGCACTATTCCCGAAATGAGGTTCTTCCGGATCTCTGGCACATGGCACACATCAGTCAGAGTCACCTCCTTTCCAGATGTCATTTTTAGGAAAACAGTGCCCTTTCCCTCTATTTTGGAGGTCGCAGAGTTCCCATATAGCAGACTCCATCTTCCACAGTTTGGTATGTCTTGAACATCCATTTATTAGTACATATGTGACTAGTGGCCCCCGTATCAACAGACCACTCCTTTTGGTAGCCTCCAAACAAGTTTGCCTCTGAAACTACAGCTACCAGATGCATGTCTTCTATTGCAGAGCCTAGTCTTCCAAAACTCAAAGTTGCTGCCACCCTTAAACTTCTCGGGTTTGTCACAACTTAAAGTTACTGCTTCCGCTTATGTTCACTATGTCCAGCCTTATCAGCTTACAGTCAAAACCATAAAGCACAGCATTAGTATTGCTGTTACAGTCTAATGCCATTACCCTCACTTAAGTCTGACTATTACTGTATCAGTTCAGTGGAATTCGAAAAAGAAAAATTCAAACCAAATGAGCAAACACGTGATCGACTGCGCCCAGCGAGTTTTTTTGTCTCAGCATTCGTGTATGCAGGTCGCGCCTGCACACAAGTTCAAGCTACTTTGGCATCGACAGAACCTCGAATTGCACCCCCTGCGCGGGCGCACACGATGTTCTCACATAGGGCATAATACAAGTAACACAATTTAAACCCACGTCAATCACTTTAACTTATAAAGTGAAAAACACTTCCAAAGGTTTCCCATGTGGGATGTGGTTTTAAAAAAACCCATTTACCACATTTCATCCACCCTACTTTATACCAATTTATCATTCACACCAATAATTGGTTTTTTCACATGTCATATATCATCGCGAAGCTTGCGCAACTCACTTCGTGATAAACTCAATAACATTCAAAATCGAGCGGTGTAACATATAAATATATTAGCTCAAATATGTCCTCACGACACATTAATTACACATTAATTCTTTGAGAAAACACATTCTCTAACAGTAACAACTGAAAAAACCTTTCCATCGATGAACTGAACGATTTATAATTCATTTGTTTTCAAGATTTTGTGAGTTGTTACACATTGTACGGCTAACTTGCTGGTGCCTACATATAAATTAAGTATATCCGGTGCCTATATGAAAATTATAAGAATTGATTTCATTATACACAGATAATAATAATTCCCTGGGTTAGTTATATTGTCCAAGCAATAAATACCCTGCCAGAGCAATTTTGTGCCAATGGATAATATTATCCTTTTAGTTAACTATATATATATATATATATTTTTTTTTTATTTTTTATTTTTTTTTATGAAAAAAAGTTTGGATAGGTTCGGTTCCGGTCACCATCACGGATCAAGGCAGACCCTAGGGACCATAGGTCGCTTACAAGAGTATTTACAAATCACGCACCAACACAACCCTCACGTCGACAATAGGAATTGAACACTTCTCTCCCCAATATTCTCTCTCATCATCCCTCTCTTATCTATCTTCTTCTCATTCTGGCGGCTAACCGAATGTCCTCTTCGTCTTCTTATTTTTTTCTCTTTTGACCATAATCATATGCAGCAAAAAGAAAAAAAAATGCAAATTGAAATGAAAACAAATTGTCATGGACGCAGGGATGGACACTAGAAAAATTCAGTCCCAAAGATCGGTGATTTGTTTTATTTTTCTATATTGATTATATTATCCAGTTGTAAAAGAGCTTTTTATTATTTTTATTTTTATGTCTTGGACGAATTTACAGAACAATTTTTGCAATCAAAGAGTTGTGTTAGAAAGAAGAGACAAGTTTGTAGAGAGTAAAGGGAACATTTCCGTGTGAAAAGGAAGATTCAATACACAATAAAAATAAAGATTTGATTACTTGATTGAAAGGGTGATATAGTCATTTAACACAAAAGTAAATTTAGTAATTTAAACAAAATTGCTCAAAATTGCTATAGCTAAATGTTTATTACTCTAAGCAATATCACCCGCCATTTATGGAGAGTATCTTTATTATTTTTCAACTACTCAGAAGAGTGTTTATGACCTCTTATTGATAAAGGCATGTCATTTCCTCATTCTCTCCTTCAAAACTTCTCCACCACAAAAAAAGAAATAAAAAACAAAATAAATAACTCGTGAGAGGATGCAGTGTTAAATATATATAAAACATAGCATGAACCTTAAGATCTAGAATCACATGATTATCACAAAAATAATATTATATACAATAAGATTAAAACATACCTCCAGACATTTTTTATGCAAATAGCTTTTGATGCTATTTGCCTATAAATGGAGAAAACGATTTATAGCTTTTGATGCAAATAACTTTTGATGCTATCAACTTCTACAAAATGGAGAAAACGATTTCTCTCTCTTTGCCTATAAATAGGGGTGTCAATCGAGTTATGTGAGCCGAGCTTGCTTTAGCTCACGCACAGCTCAAATAAAATTTGAAAGCTCAGCTCACACTCAACCCGGAAAGGCTCACAAACATTGAGCTCATGCTCAATGTGAGGTCGAGCTGAGTTCACGAGCCTCACGAGCTAAATTTATATTACCACAAAACAAAAATCTTGTTGGAAGAATAGTATAATACAATGA
Organism: Vinca minor; assembly: GCA_026122235.1. NCBI lineage: Eukaryota > Viridiplantae > Streptophyta > Magnoliopsida > Gentianales > Apocynaceae > Vinca > Vinca minor. The sequence goes on along the minus strand of JAOCZM010000210.1, from coordinate 273,579 downwards.
GTATTGAAACTAAATTCTGACAAAAATACAAATATACATAATAAAATGATACTTAATTCTTGAAGCAAAATAAACTAATAATAAGATAACAAAAGATATATACATAGCAAGGTCAAATGTTAAAGAATCTACCTACAACGTAAACAAAAATCCTTATATAGAATAAAACAAACGAAACAGAAGTCCCATAATTGTAAAAGCCTATAATAGAGGAAAACAAAAGAAACAGAAGTTTCATAATTGTTTGTTATGCTAATAAAATGAGTTTTATATATAAAAAAAAATAAGAGAATTCATGCACTTTAAATTCTAACAAATGATGAAATTGCAAATTGTAAAAAAGTGATTTAATTCCATTGTTGGTGCCAAATCCAATTTCGATCATCCCATTGAATTCTTCTACAATATTTCACTTTTTATTGTAATTCAAATCTACAAAAGAAAAAAAAGTAAATAAAGTAAGAAGCATTGATGAAGAAAAAATAATTTAGACAAATAAAATAGAAAAACTAAGTAAAGAATAACTTACAAGAGCAGAATCAAACTCTTCCTCATAATCACTCCCTTTTGGTGAACTCCTAATCAAATATTGACCACAAACTAATCATTCAACTGTATATGGAAGTAGTGAGCTGCAAAAATTATTCAAGACATGACCTTAGATGCTACCGAACTTATAAGAATTGTTAATACATCTCTTGCCATCATAGACAAAATAGGGAATTTAAGAGCATTTGCTTTCCAATAATTCAAGAAAATAAAGTTTTCATCAACACTACCACTCTTTGTTGGGTAAAGTTTTTCCTCCAAATAAACATCTAGTTCACTCTTACAATGCATCACTTCTTCCTCTTCACAAAATTTAAGGAATTTTTCAATGAAAGCCAATTTATAGGTCTTCTTCTTTTTAATTAGTATTATTATATTTATATATATAATATTTTAATTATATTATTCTTATTCGGGTTCGAGATTTTTTAGCTGAGCAGGGTTAACCTCACGCTCATCTCACATAATATTTGTGCTTAAATATTGAGCTCACGCTCAGCTCACCTCACGCTCATATTTTTTTGAGATAGCCCGAACCCTTTGACACCTCTACCTATAAACTTAATATGTGTTGTATGTAATAACTTTGTGGTTAACCTTTGTGATGGACAAAGACTTTTATTTATAGGTAGAGAGAGGACCGAATCTCAGATCTTTAGGCTTATTTTTGACCGTACATCAAAATTAATAATAGGGGAAAATTAATACTCTAGAACCATTTCAATTAGTTTATTAGTATATTAATAAGAAATAATGTTCCTAATAATGACCATATAATGAGGAAGGAAACTTTTAATCTTCTCAAGAAGAAACATTTGATCTTCTAAAAAAGGAAAAGAAAACATGCATATCTTGATTCATGAACATGGATGTTCTTTTTTCCAAGTGCGGGCCAAAGCTTCAGAAAATTCATCCTATCACCGTTGGCCACACTTGAATTCAACTGATTTTGGAAACATATTTAAAATTGAATTTTGAATTCATATCTTTTTTTCAAAAATAAGTCAGGAAGATTGCAAGGACATGATTAAAATTAAATTTTCGATTCATATTATTTTCCAATAATAGTTCAAGATGAAAGCAGGTACCCTAGGAGGTTGACTTGAGGTCAACACCGGGCTTAAGCCCAAAAAAGTCACATCCACTACTGAAATAAAAAATAAATAAAAAATAAATATATATAGTATGAAGACCTACCTAGTAGATAAGAACTCTGAAAGTTGTGGAAAGTCTCTGATTTTTGCGTGATTTCGAGTTTGCTACCACTTTTTTGATAGTAGTGTCAGGTGTCATAGAATTTTTTTTTTATAGTACACTTATTCTCTAGATTTTTGTATGACCGCAAGTCTTGTAATGTTATGACTCATTGGTTATCTGGAATTTTTCTTAGACTTGATGGCTCATTTTAAAGGGTAGGGGATCCATTGAAATTCCACCTCCCTCATTTAGTTCCTAATGTCTTATAATGATAGTATTTTATTTTATAAAAAAAAAATGAAGACCTACCTAGGCCTAAAGAGCACATCCCTGCCATAGACCTATTTATGGTTTTCAAATCCAGCCCAACGAGGTTAGTCCAGAGTTTTAGAGAATCATTCGAATAAGTCATAAAAATCATATATTTAAAAGTAATTGATATGTTCTGATTTAGATTAATTAAATAATTTTGATAAAATTTATGTTGTAAGGCATCAATATTTTTGATTGAATTTTTAGTTTAGTCAAGTTCATTTGTAAGTTATGAGACAGACAGTACACCCTCCGTCACAAGTTTTCTATCAACTATGTATTTTGCATAGGAATTAAAAAAAAAATCAAATTATATAGTAGGATATGATAAAATGTCATACATTACCCTATTTAATTCTACTCTCAATTTAATTCTACTTTAGGATTTGAAAAATCATAATTAATGAGCAATTTATTCTAAAAGTGACATTTAATTTGGGACACATTAAAAATTAATTAGACAAATAATTTAGGACGGAAGGAGTAATAATTAATATGAATTGTTGTTCACATTAGTGAATTTTGTGGATTATTATATTTTTAATGAAATTACATTTCCGGCCAATGAAGTATATTGTTTTAAATTATTAGTCATTATGTATTAATTAAATTTAAATAATTATGGCATCACATGTCAAAAAACAATTCGATGACCGTTCACTCATTCGTTGAATCATTAATCATTAATCATTGACCCATTAACTTTTCTAATTCAATATCCAATATGAATTTTAAAACATTGCCTCTCGTGGTCGACACCGACTGTTGCATAGAAAATAAACCCCTTCCACATTTATAAGAAAAGGCAACAAAACAACAACAATCTCAAATCCCAAGTGTAAAACGCAGGAGGAGGAGGAGGAGGAGGAGGAGGAGGGGGGGGAATTGAGTTTTAGTCGATCTTGCAAACTTTTCCGAATCTAAGCAATGCTAGTGTAGGTTTAAGCAAGATGATTAAAAGCAATAAGAAAGCCAATCACAAGACAAATGATTTAGAGTGGTTCGATTCACTTAGAATCTACATCCACTACCTTGAGCCGCACCCAAGGATTTCAAACAACTTCACTAAGAAGAATGTTTACACTTGTGGCTAACTCACTAAGAGTTTTACAACACAACCACACTAGAAAAACTCACTAATAGCTTGCCCACACTAAGTAGGACTTTACAATTTGCCCACACAAAGTAGGACTTTTACAACAATAACCCAATCACTAAGAAAGGGAAAAAAGATGGGTAATTAAACAAAGTTGTTCACTCTTCTAAGTGAAAGATATTACCTTTTAAGTACAACAATGATAAGCTCTTTGAACATATGAAGTTCACTCTTTGTCTTGCTTTTGAAATAACACTCTTCAATGATTTAGATCATAAGGTTGAAGTGCATTTGCTTTGTGAGTGTTTAGACTTGATAAGAAATCAATGAAACTTTGATGTGCAAGCCCTTGGAGTCATTCTCTAGCATTGGAGTATTTATACTTTTCAAAATATGCTGAAAAACGACTCTTTAACGGTCAAAAAATGGCTAGTAACAGTGCACTTCGGTTGACCGAAAAATGACCTCGGATGACCGAAAGAAGCCTCGGTTGAACCGAACCAAGGTCGGTCGACCGACCCATCCCTTAGGTCGACCGAAGTCCCAAATCACACCTCTCAGTTTCTTGTCGGTTGATCCGATCTTGAGCTCGGTTGATCGACCTTCCTGAGTATGAGAGATGTTGATTTTTCACACGTTTTGAAATCTTTTTAAGTCTAAAAGGTTTTCCCAAAAGGTAACAACTTCACTAAGAAGAATGTTTACACTTGTGGCTAACTCACTAAGAGTTTTACAACACAACCACACTAGAAAAACTCACTAAGAGCTTGCCCACACTAAGTAGGACTTTACAATTTGCCCACACAAAGTAGGACTTTTACAACAAAAACCCAATCACTAAGAAAGGGAAAAAAGATGGGTAATTAAACAAAGTTGTTCACTCTTCTAAGTGAAAGATATTACCTTTTAAGTACAACAATGATAAGCTCTTTGAACATATGAAGTTCACTCTTTGTCTTGCTTTTGAAATAACACTCTTCAATGATTTAGATCATAAGGATGAAGTGCATTTGCTTTGTGAGTGTTTAGACTTGATAAGAAATCAATGAAACTTTGATGTGCAAGCCCTTGGAGTCATTCTCTAGCATTGGAGTATTTATACTTTTCAAAATATGCTGAAAAACGACTCTTTAACGGTCAAAAAACGGCTAGTAACAGTGCACTTCGGTTGACCGAAAAATGACCTCGGATGACCGAAAGAAGCCTCGGTTGAACCGAACCAAGGTCGGTCGACCGACCCATCCCTTAGGTCGACCGAAGTCCCAAATCACACCTCTCAGTTTCTTGTCGGTTGATCCGATCTTGAGCTCGGTTGATCGACCTTCCTGAGTATGAGAGATGTTGATTTTTCACACGTTTTGAAATCTTTTTAAGTCTAAAAGGTTTTCCCAAAAGGTAACAAGTAAGAACATTTGGAAAACCATTTTAAAGTACTTAGACTTTGAAAACAAAGGCTTTTGAGATATGAACTCATGTAAGGAACGTTTTGAAACTTAGCCTTTTGAAAACTAAGCAAGACTAGAGTGTAGAGCTTATGTTCATGAGAGCTTTGGTTAGAGCTATATAAGATAACGACTTATAACGACAAAGCTAAACTAACCAAACCTAAGTCTTCAATCTTCAATCTTGATAAATGAGCCTTGCATAACTTTGAATCTTGATACCAATGGCTTGATTGAAGTACTTAGAGCTTCCATAATGAGTTCCGATATTCTATCACAAAGATTAAGATCATTAGACACAACATCAAAAGTTTCTCCAATATCAAAAACTGAGTTTGTTCACCCTTAGGGCTTACACCAAGTAATTGGGTTCAGTTACATGAATCAAGAATATATTCCTCAATTTCCTTCTATCAAATATCAGCTCTCATCCAAGTCTAAAAAATGCATATCATTTGAAAAACTTAAGAGGGGTGCGGTGAATTTTGGTTTTTGTAAACTTTTAAAACTTTATTTCAAATGAAGAGAAATGAGCTAAACAAAAATAGGATATGAAAGCTGGAAAGAGAAGATCACAGACAAGTGATTATAGTGTTCGACTCATTAAGAATCTGCGTCCACTACCTTGAGACGAGTCCAAGGATTTCAATAACACAATAACTTCCCTTTACAACTTAATGATGGTGGGATCAAATCAATATTACACAAGTGGCTAACTCACTAAGAGTTTTACACAACATTCACTACACAAGCAAAGAGCTTTACAATCTCACAGAGAGCAACTCATTAAGAGCTAACTAACAAGATATGAGGGTACGGTTTAACCAAACTAATCACGCTTTATGTGATGGATAGATACAATTGTATAACTCAATCTTTCTAAGCTCAAATGATAACGATCACTTTTGTTTAGCAAATGAAATTGTAATAAAATGAGTATTGAATGTTTGTATAAAATTGTAGAACTGGAATGCACTTAATAGCTTGGATGGTTTGCAATAAATCAACATTTAGTATATATAGGATGTTCAAAATCGAGCTGCATTTAAAGCTTCAACGGCTAGTGTCTACCACCTGATTGAACACTTCGGTCGACCGACGTAGGTGTCAGGTCGTCTGGGGCTTGTCAGGACAGTTTTAGATGGTCTTCTGGATACATGCGGTCAACTTAAGAAGGGACCTCGGTCGACCGAAGTCATCCGACCTGTAAGAATTTACATTTGATATAAATGCTCCAATTGAATTTGGTAGTTAATTGGATTGTGCTGACCCTCGATTGATCTAATTAACTGATCTGGTTAAACCAGTAAACTGGTCAAAATCGGCCTTGTGATGGTCATGTGAGGGGTTGTGTAGTGCGGATCATGGGAGCCTTTTTAGGGAAAGTGGAAGTAGTGGATGAATCAATTTGCACCCCACTATTTCATTTCACTAATTACTCCAAGGCTGCCAAAATCTAGAGAGAGAAATCAGTCAGAAACACAACTCTAAGAACAATAAAAAGTTAGAAGAAATTTTTTATTTTTCGTTCTTTCATTTTCTGGTTTTTGAACGTGAACATATACACATATAATTCCTGAAGATTGTCTTCAACATTCGGACCTCTCTGACTAGCATTAGAGACTCAAAGAACAAGTTCAAGTTGATCGTGTGGATACCGCTAGAGGCATGAGTCGATTCAATCGGTTGCTATTGTTGATTTCGTAGTAAAATCAAAATAGAAATTTTTTCTGTCATCCCGTAAACTAAAGGTAAAAATCCTAATCAAAGTTCATTGGTTCTTACTCGTGAATGATTACGTTAGAAACGGATTCCGCTTTTAGTATTCGCTGCACTTCGTTTAGGAATCCGATCGAATTTTTTTCTTTCGGTGGTATCAGAGCCAATCACGAGTACCCAATCGTTCTTTTATGTGTTACTCATTTTTAGTAGACGTTTAATGCATGCCATATAATGTTTTATCTTTTTACAGCCTCTGGGATTATGTTTAAGTGTTAAACTAGTCCTATAACGAATTTTTCGTTCGTGTTTTTTGTTTTCTGGAAAAGTTTCGGTCGATCTGAAGGGGTTCGCGGCAGACCAAACATGTTCTGAAAAAAATGTGATTTTGCTACTGCCTAGAATTCGGACGACCGGAGTGTAATCCTGGTCGACAGAAGCTAGTATGTTTTTTGGCCGGTCGACCAGAAGTGTTCTCAGTCGATCGAGGTGTCCTAATTTTACATTGTTTTGGTTACTGCCTTTATGGAGGTCGACCGGGATATGGCCTTGGTCAACTGGAAAAGGGCAAGAAGTTAATATTTGTGTTTTATTAGCATGATTGTCATGTTATTTGAGCATGGTGCATAGTAATAACCCTTGACCAAGCGATTTTATTATAATATGGCATGCGTGTCGTAACTTCTCTATTGATATTTTGATGGTTGAGAAACCCAAGAGGGGGGGTGAATTGGGTTTTAACTAAACTTGCTAACTTTTTCGAATCTTTGCAAAGCTAATGGAAGTTTGAGCAAGAAGAGTAAAAGCAATGCAAAACCCAATCAACAAGACAAAGGATTTAGAGTGGTTCGATTCACTTAGAATCTACGTCCACTACCTTGAGCCGCACCCAAGGATTTCAACAACTTCACTAAGAAGACTTTTTACAAATGTGGCTAACTCACTAAGAGTTTTACAAACACAACCACAATACAAAAGCTCACTAAGAACTTGCCCACACTAAGTAGGACTTTTACAACAATTACCCAATCACAAAGAAAGGGAGAAATGAATGTTTAATACAAAGAATATTCACTCTTCTAAGTGAAAGATTAATACCTTTGAAGCACAAACAATTTAACTCTTGAACATATGAAGTCCACTCTTTGTCTTGCTTTTGAAAGAATACTCTTGAATGCTTTTAGATCATAAGGATGAAGAGTATTTTGCTTTGAAAGTCTTTAGACTTGATAAGATATCAATGTTTTATATTTGTCAAAGTCTTGGAATGATTTTCAGCTTTAGAGTATATATACATTTCAAATTTGGCTGAAAATCGAGTCTCCAACGGTCAGAAAACGGCTAGTAAAAGACAGAGTTCGGTTGACCGCTGAGCAACTTCGGTTGACCGAAGACAGCTTCGGATCCACTTCACCCAGGTTCGGTCGACCGAACCAGGGCTTAGGTCGACCGAACCATCACAAGGTCAACCGAACCTTTTTTTTGTTCTGCTCTCAGTTTCTCGACGGTTCAACCGAACTTGAGCTCGGTTGACCGAACTTCCAAAGTGATTTTTCACACGTTTTGAAATCTTTTAAAGTCTTTTAAAGTCTAAAAAGGTTTTCCTAAATGGTAACAAATAAGAATACTTGGAAAACTTTTCTAAAAGACTTATCTATGAAATCAAAGGCTTTTTGGATAAGAACACATGTAAAGATCATTTTGAAACTTAAGCCTTTTGAAAACGAGTTTGTGTGCAAGCAAGACATGAGTGTAGAGCTTATGTTCATGAGGGCTTTGGTTAGAGCTTTATAAGAAAACTACTTATGACAACAAAGCTAAACTAACCAAACCTAAGTCTTCAATCTTCAATCTTGATAAATGAGCCTTGCATATCTTTGAATCTTGATATCAATGGCTTTCAATGGCTTAATTGAAGTACTTAGAGCTTCCACAAAGAGTTCCGATATTCTATCACAAATATTAAGATCATTAGACACAACATTAAAAGTTTGTCCAATATCAAAAACTGAGTTTGTTCGCCCTTAGGGCTTACAATGGTAATTTATTTCTCAAATGTAACTCGAGCATTCTTTATGTTGTTATGAAAGACATAGTATAAGACTTCTTTTTAAATACGAGGGTAGAATGGAATCAATTAGACGGAGAAAATCACATGGAGGCTGAAGACAATATATTAGATTTATTTTTTTCACCTTAGATAGACTTAGTATTTTCCATTGGCTTATAAAATTCGTATAGGTGGTTATTACTATTCACATTTTATTTACGGGTTTTATGCATATGATGCATGTTTTACAGTTTTATATCACGAGATGCATGATTTTCAGCCGTATAAACGGTTTATACAAACTTTTGGTGAGATCATTTAAAATTAAATCCCTCAATTTTAATTATATTAAGTCTATACCTTCCTCGATTTGGCCCTCGAGAAGGCCTAGATCGGCAGTTATTTACTCAACTGGATCGAGGATCTGGAGGAAAAAGATTTGAGATGTGCATTTTGATGTACTGAGAATAATTTTTATATACTCAACTAACCAAGAATTATATAATGATGTAATTAGAAAATGTTGCTTACCTAAATAGTCATTTTTCGAGCTGTTTAGCCAAAGCTAACTCGAGATTGGTGATATATGGATCTTGGCCTGCTAGAAAGTTTTTTTAACTTTCCGAATGAATACCTGAGGGTTATTCATTTGAATAAAATAATGGGAGAATCATTAATTAAAGACCTAATAATGATTTTAAAAAAAAAAATATGATACATTTCCCACTTGCACTAAACACAACTTCCTTGCCTTTTAGTGCATGTTGTACTAAAACTTTGTAAAATCTTTATTGTAAATGCAAATGTTGCAAACTCGCTTTCGTTGCAATCTGGTACAGGAACTTGAGAATCGTTCTCAAACACGAGAAAAAACTGTATGTTCTCGATGAACATATTCCTGATCCACCAGCCACAGGGTCTACAACCAGTTAAAGAACTACTTATCGTAAGCATTTAAATGACGCATTAGATGTGCCAGGTTTAATGTTGGTTACCATGACCTCTGAGCTTTAGAAGAAACATCAGGAAATGGGTGCATTATACATGATTAATCATCTAAAGCAACTCGTTCAGGGTCAGGCTCACCATAGGAGATTTTACGTGTCAAAGTCTCTGCTTTAGTGCAAGATGGCAGAGAGAACACCAGTCGGAATTCACGTTCTAAAAATTATAGGTTATATTGAGAATCTAGGCAGACTTGGATTTCCTCTTGGCCATGAGCTATCCACTGACTTGATTATGCAATCGTTGCCTGAATCATACAATAATGTTGTATTAAACTACAACATTAATGAGATAGACAAACCATTTCCTGAATTGATGGATCTGTTAAGGACTGCCGAGAAGGAAATAGGCAAGTCCAAAACCATATTGATTGTTAATAACATAGACAATGGTATTGGTAAGACAAAGGGCAAGCCTTATGGAAAACCTAACCAATTCAATAAATCACTGAAAGCCAAGGGTGTTGTGGCTAAGGATGATACTTGTCACCATTTTGGTGAGCGAGTACATTGGAAAGGGAACTATAAGAGCTATCTTGTAGGGAAAAAGTTTGGAAAGGGGGCAAATGTTGCTTCTGGCTCATGTATTTTTGTTATAAAAATAAATTTGTCTACTACTACTTCCTCTTATGTATTAGATACCGAATGTGGTTCACACATTTGTATGAATGTGCAGGGATTGAAAAGGAGTAGGGAGCTGACAAATGGAAAAATGTACCTACGCGTTAGCAATGGTGCAAGAGTTGATGCCTTAGCTGCAGGAAACTATGGAATTACTTTGCCCTCTGAGATTGTCCTAGAATTAGAGAATTGTCTTTATGTAATTACTTTAATGAAAAATATTATTTCAATTTCTTGTTTGGACAAGACAGGTTTTGATATTCTTATTAAAAACCAACGAATTTCGTTATCATTTAATAATATTTTTTTATTGTAGTGCAACTTTGGTGAATGGTTTATATCTGTTAGACCTTGATTCACCGGTCTATTACATAAATATGAAAATGATTAAGATTAATAATGAGTCAAATCTTACATATCTCTGTCATTGTCTCTTAGGCCATATAAACGAGAACCGTATTTCTAAACTCCATAAAGATGGATTCTTGGAGTCATTTGATTTTGAATCATATGATACATGCGAACCTTGTTTAATGGGTAAGATTAATGCTTCTCCTTTTACTAGAAATGGAGAACGAGCAAAAGATTTGTTGGAACTAATACATAATGATGTATGTGGTCCGTTCAATATCCGTACGAGAGGTGATTATCCATATTTCATTACTTTTCTTGACGATCACAGTCGTTTTAGATACATGTTTCTTATGAAACACAAGTCTGAAGCCTTTGAGAAGTTCAAAGAATATAAGAATGAAGTAGAAAACCATCTTGGCAAAAGTATTACGATGCTTCGATCCGATCAAAGATGTGAATACTTAAGTCAAGAATTCAGTGATTATCTAAAAGTATACGGAATTGTTTCAAAATTTTCTCCACCGGGTACTCCTCAATGGAATGGTGTATCCGAAAGGAGAAATCGACCTTTACGTGATATATGGTTCGATCTATGATGAGTCACGCGAGCCTTCCAAACTCCTTCCGAGGACATGTTTTAGAAGCAACAACTTTAACAATAAACAAAGATCCATCAAAATCTATTGAAAATACACCATATGAGATGGACTGAGAAACGTCTTAGTTGGTCTTTCATTAAGATTTGGGGTTGTGTGGTGTTTGTGAAACGTCAGTCTTTGGACAAGCTCAGTCCCAAGTCGATCAAGTGCATATTTGATGGGTATCCTAAGGAGACTAAAGGATGCTACTTCTACATTCCTAACGAGAACAAATTTTATGCTGCGCGAAGGTGAGTTTTTTCTAGAAAAACAGTTTCTTTCTAGGAAAACTAGTAGGAGCCAAGTGGATCTTAATGAAGTTCCAGAACTTACTGAAGTTCAACAAAGCACTAGTGATCGTATGGAATATGAACAAACTTCACAAGTTGTTGTTCAACCAGTTTAGGAAATACAAGAACTGTGTATGCGTAATAGAACTCGTAGATAAGCAGAGAAATTTGGATCACGTTGAGCCTACAACCTACAAAGTAGCAATTACTAGTCCAGATTCTGAGAAATGGCTTGAAGCCATGATATTTGAAATGGTTTCCATGTACACTAACCATGTATGGATCTTGGTTGATCCACCTGGGGGGTGACCTCAATAGGGTGAAAATGGGTTTTTAAATTAAAACTTACATGGAAGGGAACATTCAAAAGTACTAGGGGCGACTTGTTGTGAAAGGTTTTAAACAAATTCGTGGTATTGACTATGATGAAACCTTTTCCTCTGTAGTTATGTTCAAATCTATTCGGATATTGCTTGAAAATAACAACATACTATGATTATGAGATATGGCAAATGGATGTCAAAATAGCTTTCCTTAACGGAAACCTTGAAGAGGATGTGTATATGATACAACTCAAAGGTTTTGTCGATCCAAATAATGCCAATAAAGTATGTAAGCTAACGAAGTCAATTTATGGACTAAAGCAAGCTAATAGAAGCTGGAATCAACGTTTTGACGATGTCGTACTCGAGTTCAGTTTTATCAAGCATGTTGATTAATCTTGTGTTTATAAGATGTTTAGTGGAACCTCGGTTGTGTTCCTAATTTTGTATGTGGATGACATACTACTTATAAGGATTGACATTCCAACCTTGAAATCTGTAAAGGTCTGGATGGGGCAATGTTTCCTATGAAGGACTTAGGTGAAGCAAGCTTCATCTTAGGGGTCAAGATCTATAGAGATAAATCACGTAGACTCCTTGGTTTAAGTCAGAGTACATATATAGACAAAGTGCTAAATCGGTTTAGACTGCAAGAGTCCAAGAAGGGCATTTGTCCATTAGCACTTGGTATAGTTCTTTCAAGAAAACAGTGTGGTAAGACACTGAATGAGAAAGAACACATGAGTGAGATTCCATATGCTTCAGCAATTGGATCTATCATGTATGCCATGTTGTGTACTCGCCCATATGTCTCGTATGCTTTGGGTATAACGAGCATATACTTGTCTACATATGGTGAGCGTCACTGGATAGCAGTCAAGAATACCCTAAAGTACTTACGAATGACTAAAAATAAATTCTTAACCTTTGGTGTGAAAGACAAGCTAATTGTAAGTGATTACACCGATGCTAGTTTCCAAACCGATAGAGATGACTTTAGATCGCAGACGGGTTACGTGTTTTGCCTGAACGGGGATGCTGTGAGTTGGAGGAGTTCAAAGCAGGCAACGTTGCAGATTCTACAACTGAACTTGAGTATATATCTGCATCAGATGCTCCTAAGGAACCGTTGTATTTAGTGCAAGTGGGAGATGTATCTTATTTATTTTTCATTGTGATGAAATATTTAAGGCAAAATTCCATTATTATGTTGTATTACTACTATGCAATTGTATTAAACATAATAACATCTTTTAAGTAGTTATTGCAATTGTTACATTGAACTATTCTAAATGTCCATAGTTGATCATTATTGTGAAATGCTTAGGACAATAATAATGTGTTGAGACTAGTATGTCTACTGATTAATATTGGATATTTAATCAACCCATGGGTATGTGATATTGGATATCAAAATACTGGACTTACTCGCTATAAGAACATTTCATGGTTTGTTATGTGAATGTCATCAATATTTATTATAATGATTATGTTTGTATATGAAGGAAAATTAGAATTTTTCAATCTTGTTTTTTTCCGGTTATTCCTTGAACATATATATTGGCGAATTATGTTCTAGTGTTGAAGCGGAGATTGAGGCATTGTTACACGGTTTGTTTATGGCAAATGAATGTGGTTTTAATTGATTACAAGTTTAGACGGATTCCTCAGTCCTGGTCATGGCATTCAAGAAAGGCTCTATCTCTTCTTGGAAACTTGATTTTTCTTTTCGCAAGTTTTTGATAGCCCTTGGAGTTCATCAGATTACTCATATATACCGAGAACTCAACTCTGTTGTGGATGCTTTGGCAAACTTTGCTTGTTCCAACCGAGGCAGACATTCTTTCACCGATTTGGCTTTGCTGCCCTCCGAGGTGAGGGGTTTATTCCATCTTGACAAAATCGGAACTCCATATATACGTTCTCTTTAGTTTTGCAGGTTCTGGTCCCCCTATATATTTTGTATCTCCTTCGGCTAGAAAATGGTCGAAGTCGGATCTCTTTGCTTTGCATACTAGCATAATTTCCTTTGTATCACCCTTAAGTATAATATAAATACTTAAGGTTTATTCCATCTTGACAAAATCGGAACTCCATATATACGTTCTCTTTAGTTTTGCAGGTGCTGGTCCCCCTATATATTTTGTATCTCCTTCGGCTAGAAAATGGTCGAAGTCGGATCTCTTTGCTTTGCATACTAGCATAATTTCCTTTGTATCACCCTTAAGTATAATATAAATACTTAAGGTTGCATCTTTTCTGCTACTTATATGTATGAGGTGGTTTTTTTTCATCTTCTGGGTGGTTTTGGCTTATGTCCCCCTCTCTCAATATTTTGCCGATTTGGCTCTTTTAATAAAAGGGGGTCCGCCCCACCACGCTGGTGGTTTTGATATATATATATATACCGAAATTCCTGAAGAATGTCTTCAACTTCGGAGCTTTCTGACTAGCATTAGAGACACAAAGAAAAATTTCAAGTTGATGTTAGTAGTGCCCTAGGACCATTAGCACATGTTGTGCGTTTTATTGTCTTTTGAGCATGTAATTGAATAGTTAATTTTGCTTTTCATTATCAAATGTGTGATTTGATAGTAAAACTCATTAGCTTATGTAATTACTATTCTAGAAGTCTCTAGTTTTATGTAATGCTTAATTACTATGAAATAAAACTAGTATGATTGTTGATTGATGATCTTGTTTTACTGATCATGCGTAATGGATACAAATCACATCATAGATGCAATATATAGGGATACATTGTATTGGACGTGATCCGTCAGAGAAGTAATACTTCATGGTCTTAAGTCATAAGTATTACTTTCTCAATACTATTTTAGAATCCTTAGACCTTATGTCTTCATTGATTCTAGTATGAATGGAGCCACGTTTTGACTCGATCGGACGTTACTTGTAACGAGTAATCAATACGATCGATGATCGGATGTAGTGTCCTATCATAGCTTGAATGTGAGAGACATTGCAAGGAATTTGTCCCTCTCTATTATTAGAGATAAATATCCATGGGCCCCTCGATAGGGAAAGACTGTTTAAATGCATGACCGTGCTCAAATGTATTTGATAAAGTGGTTATCAAATGCTATTTGTCGAAACAGTCTACCTGGAGATCGAGCATAAATACAATTAAGCTTAATAAGGGTGACGACCACCATGCCTTATGCTTAATTAGGATATCGCGAGACAAAGGGATTAAATAGTGGATTGATATTAGGTTCCGTTGTATATTCATTCACTTTGGGTAGTCACAATGTCCTGCTAGGGACCGCTTGTGATTTATGAACTCACACTACTACTAAGTGTGTTTTCATTGCCATTGTGAGATGAACCTATAGGGTCACACGCATAGACGAGCTAACGAACCTCATGTCCAGATTCAATGAATCTAGAATGTGTCTAGGTTCGTTGTATCTGACATTCACTTTTCTGAAAATAATAAAGTGTTTATTGGGATTACGTGGGAGTTATTATTGTTAGTAGTGCCCTAGGACCATTAGCACATGTTGTGCGTTTTATTACCTTTTGAGCATGTAATTGAATAGTTAATTACGCTTTTGATTATCAAATGTGTGATTTGATAGTAAAACTCATTAGCTTATGTAATTACTATTCTAGAAGTCCCTAGTTTTATGTAATACTTATTTACTATGAAATAAAACTAGTATGATTGTTGATTGATGATCTTGTTTTACTGATCATGTGTAATGGATACAAATCACATCATAGATGCAATATATATAGGGATACATTGCATTGGGCGTGATCCGTTTGAGAAGTAATACTTCATGGTCTTAAGTCATAAGTATTACTTCGTCAATACTATTTTAGAATCCTTAGACCTTATGTCTTCATTGATTCTAGTATGAATGGAGCCACGTTTTGACTCAGTCGGACGTTACTTGTAACAGAGTAATCAATACGATCGATGATCGGATGTAGTGTCCTATCATAGCTTGAATGTGAGAGACATTGTAAGGAATTTGTCCTCTCTATTATTAGAGAGAGATATCCATGGGCCCCTCGATAGGGAAAGAGCATGTTTAAATGCATGGCCGTGCTCAAATGTATTTGATAAAGTTGTTATCAAATGCTATTTGTCGAAAGCAGATCTACACGGAGATCGAGCATAAATACAATTAAGCTTAATAAGGGTGACGACCACCATGCCTTATGCTTAATTAGGATATCGCGAGACAAAGGGATTAAATAGTGGATTGACAATAGGTTCCGTTGTAAATTCATTCACCTTGGGTAGTCACAATGTCTCGCTAGGGGCCGCTTGTGACTTATGAACTCACACTACTAACAAGTGTGTTTTCATTGCCATTGTGATATGAACCTACGGTGGTCACACGCATAGACGAGGCTAACGAGCTTCATGTCAGATTCAATGAATCTAGAAAGTGTCTAGGTTCATTGTATCGACATATGTTTTTCCGAAAATAATAAAGTGTTTATTATTCGAATTAGAGATAGAGGGCAATTTTGGCATTTAACCGTAGTTTGGGATTACGTGGGAGCCATTATCCGATAAAGACTCCCACTACCAGCGAAGTCTAGGGGACGTGGGATTCGAGTCTCCCACGTGAGAGAAGTTGAGTAGACATGGGAGTTGTTCGGGAACCAACTCCCACACTCTATATAACATCTCTTAACCCGAAACCCTAGGTACTAGTTGTTGTTATCAGTAGAAATACCTAGACCAAAAGAAAAAAAACCCGTTTTTTCTTTCTGTCTTCCCTTTTTCCTTCTCTAATTCCCGAACTTCGAGAGAGACGAAGAGCTAGCAATCGTTGCTCGTTTAGTCAGCGTGGATACCGGTAGAGGATATTCCGCAGGGGAAATCCGGTGGTGGCAAGCCCGATCAAGAAACATCATCCTCCATTCAGAAGTAGCTTCTTGAATCCGAAATATGTAAGTTCTTTATCGCTGTTTTCGGTTCGGTTTCGTATGAGCGGATCCTTCAGGGGAGGATCCATGGGTGTTTGGAACGAGTTTCCGCCCATGAATCCCTTCAATTATCCGATAAGGACTCCCACTACCAGCGAAAGTCTAGGGAACGTGGGATTCTGAGACTCCCACTGCCGAGAGAAGTTGAATAGAGGTGGGAGTTGTTCTAGTAACGAACTCTCACACTCTATATAACATCTCTTAGCCGAAACCTAGATGACTAATGTTTTCAGCCGAAATAATATATAGAATCAGAAAATCGTTTTCTATTCTTGCCTCTCCCTTTTCTCTCTAATTCCCGAATCTCAGAAAACGAAGAGCTAGCAATCGCTGCCCGTTTCGTCGCATGGATACCGGTAGAGGGACTTTCCACAAAGGGAGGTCAATCGGTAGCATCATCCGATCCAAGAAACGTCATCCTCCATTCAAGAAGTAGCTTCTTGAATCCTAAACGTAAGTTTTTCTTGCTGTTTTTTCGAATTGTTTCATATGAGCGGATCCTTCAGGGGAGGATCCATGGGTGTTTGGAACGAGTTTCCGCCCATGAATCCCTTCAGTTGATCGTGTAGATACCATTAGAGAAAGGAGTCAATAAAGATCAGTTGTTGTTAGTGATTCCGTAGCATAATCAAAACGGAAATCGTTTATGTCATCCCGTAAAACAAAAGGTAATTATCCTAATCAAATATCATTTGTATTCTTACTCGTGAATGATCCTGTTAGAAACGGATTCCACTTTTACTTTCTACTGCACTTTGTTTAGGAATCTGAATTTGTTTCTTTCAGTGGTATCAAAGACAATCAAGAGTACACAATCGTTCTCTTATGTGTTACTTGTTTTTAGTAGACCTTTAATGCATGTCATATGATGTTTTTATCTTTTTATAGCCACTCAGATTATGTTTAAGTGTTAAACTAGTCCTAGAATGAATTGTTCGTTCGTGTTTTTGGTTGTTTCCTACTTTCTAGAAATGGTTCGGTCGACCGGAAAGGGGTTCTTGGCGGACCGAACATGTTCTGGAAAATTAGATTTTGCAACTGTCTAGAATTCGGACGAGTGGAGAGCAATCCCAGTCGATCGAAGATAGTCTGTTTTAGGGTCGGTCGACCAGAAGTGTTGGTGGTCGACCGAGGTGGCCTATTTTTACACTGTTTTGGATACTGCCTTTATCGCGGTCGACCGGAGTATGACCTTGGTCGACTGGACAGGGGCAAACAATGTTTATTTGTGTTGTATTAGCATGATCGACATGTTATTCTGATTGTAATTTATTTCTCGAATGTAATTCGAGATTTCTTTTCCTATTATGTAAAGCATATTATAGGATTTATTATGTAAATTGAAAGAGAATAATGGAGCCAATCAGATGGAGGAAATCACTTGGAGGCGGAAGAAAATATATTAAATTTATTGTTTTTCACCTTAGACAAGCTTAGGATTTTCGATTGGCTTGAAAAATCCACATAAGGGGCTATTACTATTCACGTTTTATTTACTGTTTAAATGCATGAGATGCATGTTTTACAGTCTTGAAGAATGTGATTCATGTTTTTTAAGGCGTATAAACAGTTTATACAACGTTTGGTGAGATCATTTAAAATCAAATCCCACAATTTTAATTATATTAAGTCTATGCCTTCCTCGATTTGACCCTCGACAAGGCCTAGATCGACAGTAATGTATAATTGCGAGGCAATATGCACTTGTCTATCCAGGTGAGGCGTGAATGATAAGTTAGTGATATTCGCCAATGCAAATGTTCGGTCATACTTAACCGAATTATCTCAATAAATTGATTGAGGATCTGGAGGCAAAAGCGTTGAGATGTGGATTTCAATGCACTGCGAATAATTTTTATTTACTCAACTAACCAAGAATTACATAATGATGTAATTAGAAAATGTTGCTTACATAAATAGCCATATCTCGAGCTATGTAGACAAAGTTGCCTCGGGATTGGTGATATATGGATCTTGGCCTACTAGAAAGTTTTTGAACTTTATGACTGAATATTTGAGGGTTATTCATTGGAAGAAAATAATGGGAGAATCATTAATTAAAAAACTAATAATGATTTTAAAAAAAGATACTAAAACTTTGCAAAACATTTATTGTAGATATAAATGGAAAATACAAATGTTACAAACTCACTTTCGTTGCAATCTGTCCTTGAGAAGGACAAACTTGTGGGAGGAAACTTCCTCGACCGGTACATGAATTTGAGAATCGTTCAATATCCATGCGAGATAGGGTTATCTATATTTCATTACTTTTACTGACGATTATAGTCAGTTTGTATACGTGTTTCTTATGAAACACAAGTCCGAGGCCTTTGAAAAGTTCAAAGAGTATAAGAGTGAAGTAGAAAACCCATCAAGAGTGTGAGCTTTAAATATACTATATCCTAGTATTCTCAAAGAAAGATTTGTCACAAGGATATACCTATAGACATAGACTAATCTTTTAAGGTCTTCAAATTGATTTCTTCTTTGAGCTTTGACTTGAAACCTTTATCAACCTCTTCTTTTAGTGGTGAAGTCCTATAGCAATCTTCATGTTGTCGTTTATTGGACTTCAGCACTTCTTTGGGTAGAGCAAACCACTTGATTCTTCAGTGTTGAATTGAGTAGCTCTTTACTTGATCTTCCTTCTTCTTGACTTTGCATATACTTCCCCGGCTCGTGGATATACATCATGCTTGTACCATGACGTCTTGCAAAGTGTAGGTTCCTCTATGTATGATGGCACCTTTTTGTCCACAAGAAGCTAACTTACAATTTTCATCAATGTCGGTGGGAGTATTAAGATCCTATAAATAAACACATGCTCACACCAACATTAAAACTAACCAATGGTTAGTTATCATCAATACTAGATTGATCACATTAGCCTTTAAGGATTACAAGAACATCTAGTATGGAAATTTAAGAGTTCTATTAATTGGACTTAAGCCAACATCCAGAAGTTGGAGCATTCGTTTTGATGAACTCGTTGAGTCTGATGGATATATGCAAAACGAAGATGAACCTTGTGTTGTGATTTGTACAAAAAAAATCACCTCCATTGTAATAAGATTACAAATGTCAATGTTTAATGTCAATGTCAATGTTGTTTCTCAAGTGGCAAATACATGCTCAAGGATCATGCAAATAAATCTCACATCAACTAGAGTGATTCTTATATGAATTGAACATGTAGGATTAAGAATCATTCAAGTTGAATATGTTATATCTCATAGATATCTTGGCTAAATAAACTTGTAACATGTATAGATCATGCTTTAGGTTTTTTAAATGGATATGATCATCAAGAGGGTGAGATGCAACATCAATAAGAGCACAAGCATATACATCAAAATCATTTTTCAATTTATAAATATCATCAAGTAAAGTACTTTGACAAAGTGATGTTGATACATTTGCTTTCTTACCAAGTGATGAGAAGTATGGATTGACATTTTTGCTTTTGTCATCACTTGAAGTTTTTCTCTGTCTTAAAGAAACTTGGTTCTTCAAAAGATGTAGCCTTTGAGCTTTGAGATTTCCATGTGCTAATGAGTGTTTTTTATTTTCTTCTATTGACACATCTCCTTTCAAGTTCTTCTTTCCTCATGGAATGATCATCCCCAATGACATTTCTCTTTGAATATTTGTCTTTGAAGCTTTGTGGCAAGTTATTTATTTTTCTTGAAAAAGATGTATGATCTTCATTATCTCCATCATAATTTGTATCTCTTTGAACATCATCATCTTGTGATTCCACCATCTCTTCCAAAAATCTTATCTTGTGAGGGCTCATTTTGTCGATTATCTTTAAAGCTTATTGAAGATTGACTTTTGAGTTCTCCTATATCACACTCTGTGATTATATCAAGACTTGCTTGAGATGTGATTAAGAGTTCTTCAATGCCTCCACAAGATTGAGTCTCCAACTCTTGAATTCCCACTTTTGGCTATTGTACTTCAACTTTTCCTTGATAAGATGCTTCAAGCATATCCCACATTGATTGAGCATCTTCATATTCATGAACTCTTCACATTGTTGAGTGATTCTTCATAAAGTTGAGTGTCATCTTGGTGCAATCTTCTTCATTGAAGTCTATTCTTGTCTTTGGCACTTTAACACCTTGTACAATGATTGAAAGAACATATCGTCCTTTTTCTATAATGCTCAACAAGGTGAAATCATTAGAAGACAAAAAAAGTTTAAACATATTTTGACAACAAGAGAAGTTGGAGTTATCAAATAGAGATGGTCTAGATGGGGAAGAATCGTCTATGGAATAGGTAAAAAAGAAAGAATCCATGAATCCTCATAGGGAGTAAATTCTAACAACAGGAGACTAGGCTCTTATGTCAATTGTAATACCTCAAGCGGAGAGCCATAGAAGGGTGAATAAGGTTCTCAAACGTCGCCAATGAGGCAGTGGTCTAGTGGCCTGAGGCCTCATGACATAGAGGTCATAAGTTCGAATCCCCTCCCCGCTTCTTGATTCCCCCTATTTCTTGTAATAGATAGGCCCCCTTCCTCAATAAATAAAAAAATTTTAAAAAAAGGGTTCTCAAACGTTTTCGCTTTTCTACAAAATTATTTCCATAAGTGATCACCTTAACAACAAATATGTTGATTAAGCACATAAAGGATACAAAGCATAGATGACTTATGTGTTAAATGCTCTACATAGGAACACAAGACAATATATATGATCGAGGATAAGCTAGGTCAGGGTTCCTATATGCAAAGCTTGTAGGTTCAAACAACACAAGTCAAAAGACAAAACTAAGTAAAATATATATAAAACTTGTAAGATCACTTAGCTCAAGTCGAGGCAAGATATAACAAGTAAGCAATCTAACTCAAGATAAACAATTATAGCTCATACAAACAAGTTCTTATGGAATATAAGCACAATGAATAATGTAAGTGAAAAACAGTAGGGGTTGAATAGGGTTTTTGTAAACTTTCAAAACTTTCTTCTAATTGAATATAAAATGTATAAACTAAAACAATAAGGAAAGCTTGTAAAGAAGAATATTAAAAGACAAGAGATTTCGAGTGGTTCGATTCACAGAAAATCTACGTCCATTACCTTGAGACACACCCCAAAGATTTCAACACTTCACTAAGAAGTTCCTTTCACAACAAATGTAAGGTGGGATCAACCTTTTACAACAAGTAGACAACTCACAAAGAGTTTTACTTGAACCACTTAACTACCCCACAAAGAGTCTAACTCACAAAGAGTTATTACAAATCTCACAAAGAGACGAAACTAACAAAGAGTATTTCCTAGCTCACAAAGAACTAATCTCACAAGAGAGAGGGGAAAAGAGAACAACCAAATATCACATTGAAATGATAGATTTGTTACAAGTGTAAATCACAATAAATTCTATAGCTAAAATGATTTTTATCACACTTATTTAGCACATGAAATTGATTGCAAAGAGCAATAAATGATGCTTTGAATAACAGTATATTGATTGCACTTAAAGGAATGAATACCTTACAAAATTTCAGCCTTGGAGTTTAAATAGGGGAGAGAAAGTGGCTAGTCCTTTTGTAAAATTTCAAAAGTGACTTCTATTGAACTCAGTCGACCGCAAAGGGTGGTCCGAAGTTAAGATTAAAGGCTTCTATCTTGATCTCGGTCGACCTCAAAGGGTCGTCCGGTCGTCCTAATCAATTGTTCGGTCGACCGACCTATAACAAGGTCTTCCGAGATAATATAATCGTTGGAGTCTTGGAAAATTCAAAAGTGACTAAGTACAAAAGACACCTCGGTCAACCTGACAACACATGTCGAACGACCTGACTTCATCCAGTCATCCGAGGTCTAGGACCTGGTCGACCGGACATTAGTCCAAATGTGGTTTTTCCACTTGACATTTCTAATGTTCTCAAACGCATGCCTAAGTGTTTTTCAAAGTCTTTTAAAATAAGTTTGAGACCTTTTTAACTGTTGACTTTATTGCTTAATAATCACAGTTACAATACTTCCATTCAAAGAAACCGAATTGACGGAACTCCTTGATGGTCCAAATGAATTAAACCGCTAATGTGCCGAGGTAAACTATCAAAAGTATAAAAGAAAGTAAGTGTTTTGGAATCACATCCATAATTTGCAAGTGAGTTTGCAACCATATTCGCTTCCCTATAAATATGACAAATCGGTATATCATGAATTAGACTGAGAGCTTTACGGAAGACTCCATCCAGCGCCCAATTGGTGATGCTCTTCCTTGATATTGCTAGTTGTAATATTTGTGAATCGGTTTGTATCATTGTTACTTGTAATCCCAAACGAGTAGCAAATTGTAGTCCATGAAGCAAAGCTGTTACTTCGGCCATCACATTAGTTTCGTGTCCCCCTATGTATGCGGAACAAGCAGCCAAAAATTTCCCTGAACCGAGGCGTAGAACACAGCCAATGGCTGCCTCTCCTGGGTTCCCTCTTGCTGCCCCATCAATACTCAAAATGACTAGATCATTAGACCAATCTTCCTGTTTCCATCGAACTGCTTTGCTTTTGTGTATACGAGAAACTCCCAATCGAACTCTACCCGAATATTTGAGTGATTGAAGCTGTTGATCAAAAGACAGAATGATTCGTTGTTTCGTGGTACGTCGGCCTTCAAAAACAAAAGAGCACCTAGCTTTCCAGAGTTGCCATAATACACAAGAAGATATAACAATCAGTGAGTTAGCCCTGCTACTAGTAGCAGACATCCACCAATTTAACAGCAAACTATGCGGTGTGGAATGACGATGTAGGAGGAATGAAAATCCAGCATCCGTGGCTGCATGCTTCCATAATGAGCTAGACAACGGGCAGTGTAGAAAGATGTGCAAAAAAGTATCGCTGCCATTGGAACATGCACATCTCGTAACAGTATGGTATCCAAATTTCCAAAGAACTTCTTCCATTGGTAAAATCTTGTTGAGAAATTTCCACAAGAAGATTTTCAATTGAAGTGGTAACTTACTGTCCCACAAAATTTTCCGAGACAATGTAGATACTTCTCCCCTTCGTTCGAGGATTACCGCGGAAGCTAATGAAAAGTCCCCATTCGACTCCGGCTTCCATATCCAAGAATCGTTCTATCTCCAATCACTACACTTGGTAGCAACGTAATAATATTGTTGGGCAGCCATTCCAATTTCCTTCGGTCCCAATTATTGTCCACCAATAAATCATTAATATTCAAATCTAAAACGGTATCCGGGATATGTGGTATCATTTGCCAAAAGCTTCCAGTTAGAGTAAAATTTTCATAACATAGAAGACTCTTACCATCACGTATAAGAAGGCCCATTTGGGATTCCGTTTTGATCTTAACTTGTACCATCCGTCGCCATGTAGGAGATGAGTTCGGTTGATTTTCAGCAAGGATAACATGTCGTAACCCATTACAATAACGGCTGATCATGAATTTCTGCCAAAAAGAGTGCGTTGTACGAAACCTCCACCACAACTTCATGTCAAACGCCGTCATGTAATGTTCCATAGCTATCAATCCCAGACCATTCGAATGAGTATGCCTGCAGAGTTTAGACCATGAGATCCAATGTCTACGTTTCTCACCATTTGAAGCTCCCCATAAAAAGGATGCAAACAACATTTCAATTCGTGTTTGGATAATCTTTGGAGGGTGGGAAACGGCTAAAATGTGCAAAGTCATTGATGTTAGGACGTGTCGAATGAGAACAAGTCGTCCCGCCATATCCAAGAACTTTGTCTGCCATCCCTCAATTCTTGCCGAGATTTGCTCCACCAAAGCAATGAAGTGTGCAGCCTTTAGCCTCCCCTTAATCAAAGGACAACCCAAATACTTTATCGGAAACTCACCTTGGACAAAATTTGTCACTGATTGGATAACTTGTGCCTGTCTATCTCCTGCCTTTTTGGAAACGTAATATGTTGATTTTCCCATATTTACCCTTTGACCAGAGACATCCTCATACCTTCTCAAGAATCGCACAAAATTTTCCAAATTATTCTTTGACCCGTTAATGAAGACCATCACATCATCGGCAAAACATAAATGAGATACCTGCAAAGTATTACGTGGCAGAAGATAAAGGCTTAATTGCCCTTGTTGAATCAGGTGTTCCATTCCCCGGGAAAATAAGTCTGCAGACAAAATAAATAGTAGAGGAGAAAGGGGGTCACCTTGCTTCACCCCTCTTGATGCCTTGAAAAATCCATAAGGCTTGCCATTCACAAGAACCGAAAACCAATTGTGCGAGAGTGCATTTCGGATGAGAAAGAGAAAATGCTTCGAGAAACCAAATCTTTCCAATACTGCAATAACAAAAGCATGAGATACTCTATCGAAGGCCTTCATCATATCAAGTTTTATTATTAAGTTACTTCCTCTCACTCTCCGATCAAGATGTTGAACCATTTCTTGAGCCAGTAATATGTTATCCGAAATCAAACGACCTTTCACAAAACCAGATTGATTGGGAGAGATTAACTTTGGCAGAATTGTAGACAAACGAGAAGCCATTACTTTAGTAATCACCTTACTTGCAAAAGTACAAAGTGAAATCGGACGAAAATCACCAAACGTTGTCGGGTTAGGAGTTTTTGGAATCAGTACAATAAACGAGCTTGCCATTGCTCGCGGTTGTGGTGCTCCGGCCCAAAACTCTCTAACTGCCTCCAAGACATCCGTCTTCACTATTGCCCAACAAGCCTGAAAAAATGAACCACAGAAGCCATCCGGACCGGAAGCACTATTCTTATCTAAAGATCTCACTGCTTTTTTAACCTCCTCCAAACTTGGCAGTGTACTCAACATTATATTATCTTCAATGGAGACCATGTGTGGAATGCAATTCATAAAGTTCATATCTGGAAAGACTTGCGAATCAGCTGCAAAAACATCTTCATAATACCGTGCCCCAGCTTGGCCAATGGCAGTTTGGTCGGTCAGGGAGGAGCCCTGTTCATCAACAATGGAAGTAATTTGCATTATTTTCCTTCGATTTGTGCATAGAGCATGAAAATATTTGGTATTGCTATTCCCTTTTTTCAACCATTTAACTCTAGCCCGTTGCTTCAAAAACATTTCCTCAACCGCAAGAGCCTCTTTGTAATTTCATTGTGTGACAAGCAACCGAGATCTCAAGAAATCCGAAGGACTTTCATCATATTCCCTTTCCGCTGTCTGAACTTCCCTTTCCGTAGTCTTTAGATTATCAAATACATCCCCAAAGACCTCCTTATTCCATGTATGTAAAACTCCCTTCAACAGTAACCAACACTTAAAATATGTTTTTCAAATCCTTT
Organism: Vinca minor; assembly: GCA_026122235.1. Classification (NCBI taxonomy): domain Eukaryota; kingdom Viridiplantae; phylum Streptophyta; class Magnoliopsida; order Gentianales; family Apocynaceae; genus Vinca; species Vinca minor. Next base: position 247,717 of record JAOCZM010000210.1, on the reverse strand, counting down.
TGAAAGATTTAATCAAAGTAAATATGATGGTTTTGAAAACATGCAAGAGTATGAGCTTCATCATACTATAATCTAGTATTCATCAAAATATGATTAGTCACAAGAGGTATACCTATTAAGCAGAGGACTAATCTTCAAGGTATTCAAGTCTTCTAGACGTCTAGACTTCTTCAAGCATTAATTGAGACCTTGATCAACCTCTTATTTGAGGTGAAGTGCTATTAAAATCTTCAAGTTGTAGTGTATTGGACTTCATCACTTCTTTGGTTAAGAGCATACCACTTGATACTTCAACTTCGGATTGGGTAGCTCTTAACTCTTGTTCTTCCTTCTTGACTTTGCAATTACTTCCAAGGCATGTTGATGACCTTCAAGCTTGTGCCATTGAGTCTTGCAAAGTGTAGCTTCTTCTTGTTGTAGAATGATCTCTTTGAGATTCACAAGAAGCTAACCTACCATTTTCATCATTGTAAGTTTGAGTGAAATACCCTATCAATAGAACACAAGCTCACACAAACATAGAACTTCTCAATGGTTTGTTATCATCGAAACTAGATTGATCACATTAGCCCTTAGGGCTTACAATCTCTCCCTTTTTTACGATGACAAAATATTGATGCAAATGTGAAGTATTAAAAGGGTAAAGGATTTAAGCACAAAATATCCATGTATGAGATAATGATGCATATGATCATGACAAGTAGATGTTTTGAAAAATTCATTCTACTCTTACTTTAAAGAATCTCTTATCTCTCCAATTTTGCAAAGTTCTTAGCTTTCTTCTTTTGTAAAATTACTTTTCATTGCACATTTTCAAAGCTAATATTTCTCCCCCTTTTTGTCAAAATAAAAAAGGTTCATCAGAGCGCGAATATGTAAAGCATTTTCTCATCCTTTTTGTTAAAATATAGATCAAATGATCAAAGATGAAAATCTTTGAGAAGGGATTAAGTTTGAAATCTTGAAGAAGCTTGTTGGCCAGTAGAAAAAGAATTAAAAAGTAAACCAAGGAAAGAAAATCTAAAGACCAAAAGATATCAAAAATGGAAATATTATAAGTTGTATGTAAGCACATCATTTGTAAAAGGACATTAAAAATAAAATATGAGTGGCCAAGAGATGATGCTTATCTTGATAATAAAAGTAAGCGTTTAAATCGAAGGCATGGTAGCCCAGTGGGTAACATCCACTGCCTATGACCGAGAGGTCCAGGTTCGATACCCACCTCACACAAGGGGAATGATTTAATTGTCATTTCTTTGGGTTCCCTTGTGTGGGTCTTATACTCCCCTCACGGGGCACCCGCTCAACGGGACTTCTACGACACCCGCTCAACGGGACTTCTACTACTCCTCTCACGGGGCACCCGCTCAACGGGCTTCTACGACACCTGCTCAAAAACGGGCTTCTACTACTCCCCACACGGGGCACCCGCTCAACGGGCTTCTACGACACCTGCTCAAAAAACGGGCTTCTACTGCTCCCCACACGGGGCACCCGCTCAACGGGCTTCTACTACTCCTCCTCTGGTGAGGTCTTATAATAAATAATTGTAATAAACTGGACCATACTTATAAATGGTCTAGTTTTTTTAAAAAGTAAGCGTTTAAATTTTTTTTTAATAGGTTTTAAGCTTGGTTGATTTCAAAATAAAGAGAGTACATACTGACACATAAAATCAAAGATGGTCATATGACTAAAAAATGAATGTACAACTCAAGCTAAAATATAAGGAAATAAAGGAATAACACATTGAAGCACAATCTCCCCATTTATCAAAAACAATGTTAGGTATATTAATATGAAAACAAGTTTAAAAACCATAGCTAACAACAAAAAAAATGGATGTGATACCATGTAAGTGTATACAAATGACAAGCATAAGTATCACAAACCAAAACACACGCAAGAGGAAGTGTATGGTTAACACTTTACAACACATTCCTCTTTAAGAATATGGTTAGCCAAAGAAGTATAACAACTAAGACAATGAGCTAACAAAAATCATATGAGATCAAAAAGATATGTGAGAGAGAGAATGCACATGATCTCAAAAGATAAGAGAGGTAGATATAAAAGATGTACTTATTAAGTTCGTACAACTCCTCCCTTTACTAACACAAATTGGCTAAAAAGATGTGAAAATATGAAAACATAGCCAAATTGAGATGTGATGTTGTATATTATATTACAAGTTTAAGCATACATCACATATATAGGGGTATAAGATAAAAACATATAAATGCTCCCCCTAAAGTTATGCTCAAGTAAATAAATACAAAACTGAAAAAGATATAGAGTTTTGAGTGTACAGTTTTGCTGAAACAGTGCAAGTCGGTCGACCGGATCAGAAGTTGTGGTTGCCCTGACTTTTGGCAGAGAGCTACAAAGCAACTTCCATCTTCCTTCATCACCCTTTGACACTTTCCATAGTGGTTGGACTTCATCACTTCTTTGGTTAAGAGCATACCACTTGATACTTCAACTTTGTAATGAGTAGCTCTTAACTCTTGTTCTTTCTTCTTGACTTTGCAATTACTTCCAAGGCATTATGTATGTTCTTCAAGCTTATGTCATGGGGTCTTGCAAAGTGTAGTTTCTTCTTTTTGTAGAATGATCACTTTGAGGTCCACAAGAAGCTAACTTGCCATTTTCATCAATGTACGTGTGAGTGAAATATCTTATCAATAAAACACAAGCTCACACAAACATTAGAACTTCTCAACGGTTTGTTATCATAAAAAATAGAATGATCTAGTTGGAGCCTACAAAAGTCGAGCCGTTGAGTCTTGCCAAATTTGAATAATGTACATTCAAATTTCTCCGTACTCAAAGTGATTGGATTTGAATCCGTGACCTCTCACTTGTATGTCGTGCGGTGGGCAGCTGGGCTAACTAATTATTTGTTATTTGTCGTTCCTTCTATTATATTTATAATTATTGAGTTTTGGATTTTGTACCTTTACTTATTTTAATTTATCTTTGTGTTTTGATTTCTTTTTTTCATGAATCAAATTAAAATTAATAGATTCTCAATAAATTTTGACTAATTAAATGTCTTTAATTGTTTTTTCAAAATTTAATTCAGAAAAATAATTTATGTATTTGTGTATTGAATTGTTATTAAAAGATTAATAAAATTATTTTAGATAGATAATATTTTTTAGTAATAACTTTAATGTATGACTAAACAAATATAAAAACTAAAATTATATTCTAAATTATAGCATATATACATGTGTATTTATATTCTCATTTGTTTCATAAAACGAACCAAAAATATTTATACTTTCCCTCAGTTTCTGATGCAATGAAACTTTCCGTTTTTATTTTAAAATAAATAATACATTCAACATGAGAGAAGAAGAACGATATATTAATGTCTTTGTCACAAAAAGTTTCGTTCTAAAAAGTATATATTTTTTGTAGTGTTTGTCTGAAAATGTCACAAGATCTAAGTAACAATTTATAACAACCATTAATGCAAATGTCACTAACATCAAATTGTGGGTTAGAACAACAATTACAATAATTGTTGTTGTGAAATGTCGTATAAAGTCCAAATATATCAACGTTTGCAAAACGTGTTACTTCTACTTAATCCGTTAGATTTTAAGCACGTTTGAATGAAAAAACAACGTTGGTAGAAAAACGTTGTAAAAGGCTGTTATTGTTGTAGCGGCTCTCACTCCTTTTTTGTCTGATAAGTCTATCGGTGGTCAAACTCCGCCTTAATTTATGTAAGGCAAGTTCTATTATGGATAAATTCTAGTTAGTTCTTAATTTAGGGATTATATTCATTCGTTTTATGTTAATTTTCGGGCTAAATTCTTCATTGCATTGTTATTTTCATGAATTCAAGTCCTATTTCAATTACTAAGGTAGATCTTAGTCTCAAATTATATTCTCAAGATGACCGAGTATTCATCAAAGCAGATCAAGAGACTAGTTATGAAACAACTGCATCAGAATAAAAAATAATAAAAATTGAGACATCTAAAATAGAACGTAGAGTTATTTTCCGTGACAAAGAAGTCGAGCAATTGGCAGATCAAATCGGTCACACAACAACTTTGGCTCCACCACTGCATCTCTAATCTTTATTACTCAACGAAATACATGAGCAGAACCAACACAAGTTGGCTCAGTTGGTAAGGATTTAACACATCCTTACAAATATCAAGTGTTTAATTCATGCTGCCGACGTGAGGGCTGTGTTGGTGTGTGATCGATAAGTACCTTTGTAATTGACATATGATCCTTAAAGCTTGCCTTAACCCGTGGTGGTGACCAGAGACGAAAATCTATGAACTTGTCCAACTGATGAATTGAGTACCGACAAACTACGGCAGCACTCAATAAATAGGTTGATCTGTCGGTAGTGTAAAACCCGTAACTTTTGTTTACGCGATATTTGGCGTCTAATTAATTTTTTTCAGATTAACGATGTAGTCATAATTTATTTCGCGTGATTACATGCTTACGTGTCCATTTAATTTTGTAACATGTTACGTGTTTTATTTCGTGTACGTTTTATTGAGGGAAATTTCGCACACGTATCGTAATTAGGGATTTAATTGTGATTCACCTAGATAGTTGATTTATTTAGATAAGAGAATTAAAATAGGAATTAAATAATATTTTTTTTATTATAAGGAAAAGAGAAATAAAATAAGGAAAGGAAAGGCATTTCGTTCAGGGAGCAAAAAGAAACCGTCTCTAGAAATTCTGGGGTGGTTTCGTGGGTTTCAAAGATTCCAAAGATCAGGTCATGGGAGCATTAATTAAGGGGATTAATAAATAATAAAAAGAATAGAAAAATAAAATAAAAGGGGCAATCATCTTGATTCTCTGAGGAAACCAAGCCGCAGCAAACATGAGAAAGAAGAAAAAGAAAAAGGAAAAATAAATAGCAAGCCAATCACTAGCCAACCATGGCAGGGGCTGCCTCGGGGTAAGTGCGCAGCAACAACAATTGAAGAAAGAAACTGAGCGGCTCTGTATCTCTCGGGGGCGGCGCACAAGAGCAAGAAAATATGAAGATTTAGGCCAATCAGATTGCAACCACCATGGTATTATTATGCTGCTGCTTCGGAATCCGTGACCCAACCACGTAAATACTGCCAGGAGAGAAAAAAAAAAGGGAGCATCAGTAGCCGCGCACAACAAACCAAACAAGAAGAGATTTTGGAAGAATAAACATTCTGCCCAGAAATTCAACAGGACAATTGACAGGGCTATCGACCTCCGTTTTCGACCCACAGCATATCAATTCGAAGATAATTGAAAGGGTTTTCAGTGAGCGCAGACGGAACGTAATTCGGAGTTTCCAGAAGAAAGTTATCGCACCGCGAGTGGGGCTGCCAGCACTGATTTCGGGATTTCAGTGTTTATCACGCCGGTAACATGTAGGGACCTCGCTTTCTATTATTAATTTCTATACTGAATTTTGATTACTGTTAATATCTGTTCTGGCATGATTTACTATTTTTGGGATATTCAATTGCATAAACTGATAGATTAATTAATTATCGAATATTTGAGTTTTCCGTTGTTAAATGAGTTTCTGTTTTAATTGGATGATTTGAGCATGTCTATATCTTAATTTCAATCGCTTTCATAAATTGCTAAAATGTTATAAACTGTCGTTGCCTGTTTGTATACTGTATCATGTCGTATACATTACGTATCGCTCTCTGCATCTGTTGGGAGTCCTTTACTGTATTTGCCTCTATTAAGGTCGTCTTAATTGGTGTTATTGTTTTGTCCTAATTGGTTTGGTCGGCGAGTCGATCATCCCCATTCGAGCTCTTGTTTATGAAAGGTGCAGTAGTAGGATACGTCCCGTTTATATATCGCTAGAACACGGTGTTCGTGATATCTCGTAGTGGATTTATGTGTGGATATGTGGACCCAGGACCTAGCGGGGGAGAAACAAGTTAGGGGCTGCTAGCGATTAATTGTGGAGCTCATGTGTGGGCAATGACACAATGGACGTATTCTTTATTTTTGGCCTCTGGCAGGGGAAAGATTGACCGATTTACGTGTGGATTACGTGTGGCCCTTCATCGGTGGGTTAATACATGGGGAGTCGTTAGCGGTGATTATGGAGTGCGATTAGACAATTGAGGTTGATCGTGGGATTGTAGTGTCATAAGCGATAACTAAGTTCGTAACGTCTAAGTAAATTGTGTAATCGATGATCTTGTAGAGGCGAGCGTGCTTGATGTGGATTCGGTTGTGTGAAGTGCTTAGGCGTGAAGAGTTTTGTTGTTTAGCTTATTTGTTGTTCTTTACTTGTTTGGTCCTTGTTTGTTTTATACTCGATTGTCTGACATAACTATTGGTTTGTTGTGCATGAGTAGTATGGGATGCTCATGTCATGAATTCCGATCTGGGATGTCAGATTTGATAAGTATAGTCGAACATTTGTTTTGGGTCTTTAATTGCTGTTTGCTTGGACTCTATTTGGTTTCATACGAGTTGGGGAGGTTGGGTATTGTTTAGTGCACTTTTGCACAAGTTTGCATCTCATTTTTTTCTGAAAACCCTGTGGTCATGCGATCCACTATTACATTACGAACTCTCTGTTTTGTTACGATATATACATCTTGCACTATCCCATGCTTGAGTTACGAGTCTTGCTAGACTTGGGGCGAGTCGGTTGCATATACTTCCATAGGGGGTATTTTGGGAAACGGGCATCTGCATTATACATGTATCGATTCTATTGTCTTTGTGTACATTACTGTCATTATTATCTATATTCTTGTTTTAGGTCCCTGCTGAGCACGGGAGCTCGGTCAGATATCCGGTTTTGTTTTTTCGGGTTTTGTAGATGTTGATTATACATGTGATGATGGAGCTTGAGATGGGGATTAAGAAGAGTGATCCTAACTGGATAGTTCACACCTGTTATCGCTTTTATAGTTATTAATTACTTTGAAACTTGTATTTTCCTTGAGATGTAATAACTTAAACATATTTCGTTTTTAGAATAACGCTTCCGCTACTGTTTTATTAGTATTTATGGATTTATCTAATGAATTTCCTTTTAGTAACTCTGTTTGTCGGCTTTGGTGTTTCATTAACCAATGAGACACTGTCATGTCATCGATCCTGGTTACGGGGTGTGACAGGTAGACTCTTGGTCACTTAGATACTCAGCAGTCGAGACGCCAAAGTTGAATATAGCTCTCCTTTAATCAATTAAGGATATTACATCCCCACCCCACCCCACCCCACCCCACCCCCACCCCCAGAACCATAATTTTCGTAAGCCCTTGGCGATTCGCTCTCGTGGGAAAGTTTCATAAACATGTCCCAAAAATGGATTCTTTGAAAAAATCTTTTCACAAAGTTGGTTTCAAAGGCTGTTTCTGGATGGGAAGACTGGATCCGAGACATGTGCTTATTCGTTTTGATTTGGAAGAAGATTACTGTCGTCTTTTGGAGACAAGGAGTATGGAATTTCTACGGTCTATCCATGAGAGTCTTCAAATGGGCATACGACTTTAACGTGAACGAAGAACCTTCTGTTGTTCCAATTTGGATCGGGTTTGAGGGATTACCGATTCATCTATATAATAAATCGAAACTGTTCTCATTGGCAACAGCGATCGGGCATCCTCTGGCTCTAGATGCTCCAACCGCCGCTGTCAGCCATCCCAGTAAGGCGTCTGGGATATGATTACAGTTACAGTAATTGTAATAGTAAGATCTGGGTTATGTGGGATGCTAGTGTGGATTTGTTATTGTTGGGTGATACTGAACAACTGATCAACTGTCAAGTTAACTCCTTTTCTGGTACACCCATTTTTTGCTCCTTTGTATATGCAAAGTGTTCACATGTTCATCGAAGAACTTTATGGTCTGATCTTCGGGGGTTTTGTTCTCAATACACCGGTCCTTGGATTGTGGGCGGTGATTTCAATGTGGTGTTGCGAGTGTCTGAAAGTCAGGGATCTGTTCCTGCTTTTCTTCCTATGGAAGAATTTGGTGATATGGTACATGACTGTGAAGTTTTGGAACTTGATCATATAGGCAGCCCTTATACTTGGTGTAGGGGTGGTGCCCGCCCGTTGCTACGGCGTTTGGACCGTATCTTGGTGAACTCGGAATGGCATGCTTTATTTCAGCAAACACTTGTAACACACTTGTCGAGAACAGTCTCCAATCACTGCCCGCTCCTCCTGACATTTCATTTGACCATTGCTCGGGGTGGTACAACTTTTAGGTTTCAAGACATGTGGGTTCGACATCATTCCTTCTTGGATGTGGTACGCAATGCTTGGGCATGTGAAACTGTTAATTCGGGTATGTACACATTGCAATCAAAGCTAAAGAAACTCAAAGTAACTTTGGGTGTTTGGAATCGAGACATTTTCGGGAATATTCATACTAAACTAAAACTGTCAATGGTGGAAGTAACTCGTCTTGAAGCTCTATATGATGCGAATTCAGATAGTACGGTTTATGAGGAACTTTCCAAGGCTAAGGCAGAGCATTTTCATTGCTTAGAGTTGGAGGAGATATTTTGGCGTAAAAAATCAAGGCAAAAATGGCTTAAGGAAGGAGAAGCTAACACTCACTATTTTCACTCGTATTGCAGGAATAAGCAGCGACGCCTTCATATTACAAAAATTCATGCACTTGACGGTACTTTATTGGATACCCCGGCTACAATCGGGGCGGGTGGAGTGGAGTATTTTGAGAAGCTATTCGCCTTGGATGCAACTACACATGATGATCCGGATTTTATTAGTCTGATACCAAAGCGCGTAACGGAAGCGGATAACAGGGCCTTTGATGCTTTACCTTCTGCGGCTGAGGTAAAAAGCGCAGTTTTCAGTCTCAGTTCTTCTAGCGTTGCTGTCCGGATGGATTTACGGGGAAATTTTTCCAATTTTGTTGGGATATAGTGGGAGGAGATGTCATTCAAGCAGTCCGGGATTTTTGGGCCGGCTTGCCTATGCCAAACTCAATGTCGAGCTCCTTTTTGGTACTTATTCCGAAAGTCGACAATCCGGCAAATTTTGGGGAGTTTCGTCCTATCTCTTTATGCTCATTTTCAAGTAAAATCATCTCTAAAGTGATAGCAAGTCGTTTGTCTCTTTTGTTTCCTTCTCTGATAAGTCGTAACCAATCTGGATTTATAAGGGATCGAAATATAACTGATAATATACTATTAGCAACGGAAATGATGGCTTCTTTAAATAAGAAAGTATGTGGTGGGAACATGGTAATCAAATTGGATATGATGAAAGCTTTTGATAGGGTCTCTCATTCTTATCTCATTTCGGTCCTCCGTAAGTTTGGTTTTGCTGATCATTTTATACATATGATGGGTAATATGCTGAATAATAACTGGTTCTCTGTTCTTATCAATGGCTCTCCACATGGTTTCTTTTGTTCTGGTCGGGGTGTGAAACAGGGAGATCCACTTTCTCCTTTGCTATTTATTCTTGCCACAGAGGCGTTCTCGTTGGGCTTGAATAAGTTGGTTATGGAGGGCAGTGTCGGCAGATTTGTGGTTCCCCATTCAAGTATGTTGGTTTCTCATTTGGCTTACGCGGATGATGTGGTGGTTTTTCTTAATGGAGGAAAACGGGGTCTACAAGCACTCATAGCTTTCATCCGGCGTTACGAAGTAACTTCCGGGCAACGGATTAATGATCGAAAGTGTTCTTTTTATACTTCCACAAGAACTGCACAGCGCCAGATTATCATGATTCACAGGGTCACTGGTTTTACACAAGGAAATCTTCCTTTTTTATATCTTGGTTGTCCTTTATATGTGGGAAGACCGAAGGTAGTCTATTACTCTACTTTCATTGAAAAGATAGAAGTAAGGATAACAGGTTGGCAAAGAAAGTTACTGAGTATCGGGGGGCGTTTGACATTGATTCGATTTGTTCTTTCATCTATGATTATGCATCTTCTTGCTGCCTCTAATCCTCCAAAGCAAGTGTTGCGCCATATCGAAAGGCTTTTCTCCAATTTCCTTTGGGGCTCATCTGAACATGGACAACACCGGCATTGGGTGTCTTGGTCTAAAATCTGTCGACCAACGGATCAAAATGGTTTGGGACTTTCTTCTTTACTCTCATATCATGAGACTTTTACATTTAAGCTTTGGTGGCGGTTTCGGACCTCCGATTCATTATGGCGGGACTTTCTGCAAGGGAAGTATTGTGCTCATTCACATCCAGTTTCGGTTAACCCAGCTGCTTGGGATTCCATTGTATGGCGAAAATTATTATTGGTGCGGTCGAAGGTGGAACACCATATTGGTTTACTGGTTCGAGAAGGATCCTCCTCGTTTTGGTATGAGAACTTTACCCATTCAGGATGTATTTACTCTGTTGAAGGCGCATTGCCGGATTTTACTTCAATTTCCCAACATATGGAGAGCTCTGGTTGGCGGACAGACGACATTCCACTTGCTGCTGCTCGGCTTCTTACTCCCATCAGCCTTAGTGTTGGAAGGGATATTCATATTTGGAAACTTGATGTTGGGGGTAAGTTTAACTTATCATCTGTTTTGGAATTGTTGCAGGCTGGCGGTGCCTCTCAACTGTCACGAAGGTCCCTATGGTCACCTCCGTCTCCTTTATCTTTGAAACTTTTTATGTGGAGACTTATGAATAATTTTATAGCGTTAGATGAAGTACGACAACAATGGGGAACGATTCTAGTATCTAGATGTCATTGTGATAATGGAGTTGATGGTTTTTTACATGTCTTTGCTCATTCTTCTGTGGCTCAATGCTTATGGCGTCATGCCTGTGGTTTAGTTGGCATAAATTGGAGTACTGTTCATTATGATCCACATGTCTCTTTGTTGAAGCAGTTATGGTGGAGAGGTTCAGGTGGGTGGCAGGAAGTTTATTCCGTCGTTTTTTCTAGTGTTTGTTGGTTGTTATGGAAGGCTCGATGTCGATTTGTTTATGATGGTATTCGGCCTTATAGGCGAAGTCTTTTGTGGGAATTGGAATTCTATATGCGTTCCATTCTTCAAGCTGCTAGCCTCATGGATCTTTTTCTCGGCAACAGAGCCCCTGTGTTGGGGTTTCGGATGCTTGCAATCAAATGGAAGACTGATGACGCTATGCTTATCCTCAATGTGGATGGGGCCTCAAGAGGTAACCCGGGACTGGATGGAATAGGTGGGATATTGCGACTTTCAAATGGGACTTTTATTGCAGCTTTCTCGTGTTTTTTGGGCGATTCAATCACCAATTCTACTGCTGAACTTGAGGCAATGATCTCTGGTCTTAAGCTTTTGGCAAAACATGGTTACAATCAGGTAACAATCCAATCTGATTCAAAGTTTTTGACCGATTCAATCCACGCTCGGCGGATCAATGCATGGCAGCTAGACGCTCCATTCCAGCGGCTACTGCTTCTGTTAGGGACGAATGTGGTCAGACATATTTTTCGAGAAGCCAACACGGTTGCAGATAGTTTAGCTAATGAAGCGTGTGATTCAAAACATAGTTGTCATTACTCGTTTTTTTATCAATTGTCTCCTAAAATTAGGGGGCTTTGCCATTTGGATAGTGTCGGGACACCTTATTTACGGAAGACCCGGCGCTGATGTATTATTTGGACTTTTCGGTACTTTCATTCAATAAATAATACTTTCTTAAAAAAAAAAATTAGGGAGACCAATAAGACTATATTTTTCATATTCATGTGAGCGGCTCGTGGAGTTATTTTATGATCAATTGTGAAAATTGGAGGGTGATTAATTTACCAGGACAAAAAGTACATGAGATAAAGTATGCATTTTCCTTTTTATTACCTTGTTTAATGCAAAATAAAGAGAAAATACACAAAACAACAAATATGTGTACTGAAGATAAATAGTTTTTTCATGGAAAGAAAGTTGAATCAACTAAAAATAAGATTCGAACACATTAATTATTCCTAATTTTCATGTATGATTTTAAGTCTTTTATTGTGGTGAAAACTAGAAACTACCCATTGGCTCCAAATTATCTTGGTGGAAAGAAGAGGAGGCAACCAGGCTGGTTTAACTTTTAAGTTCAACCAGTAGGAGAAAAGTCGTGATCTTTGTGTCCATGCATTGAATTCCACCTAATTATAATAAGTCAATGGACAAAATAAGTTATTAGTTCGTCATGTACTGCAGAGGAATACCAAATATTGTTGAATTTAAAATTCTCCAACAATTTGGATTACGTGTCCTTTGTCAATTTAGGATAAGGTGCTTAAATTGAAATTTTGATAATTTTAAGCAAAAGTAATTCGATTACAGGAAGGATTTTCTGTTTGAGAATTTGTCAATTTTGTTCATTAATAAATGTAAATTTATTTCAAAATTTTACATTTAGTTTCAATATAGTCCTTAAACATATATTGTTTAGTCCACTAAGTTTCTAAAAATTTATTTGAGTTTATTATTTGCCAAAAAAAAAAAAAAACGATCAAAAGTCGAGCTAATAGATTAGTTGGCCACACATTGTATTCAAACTTGGAATTCCTCTTTACAAGATGGTTTACATTTGGGAAAGGGTGACTTGGACAAGTATGCATTATTCGAATTTCTTTCTCACCCAGGAAGCCTGTTCCAAGCCAAACAAATTACCTTATAACTAAGTTTGCATTATTTTTGGAAAATTTCCTCATGCAGGAAGCCTAGTTCTAACGAGTGGAGTCTATTTTAAGTATGCATTATTGGACAAACATCCTCGCCTAGAAAGCCTACCAGATTCCAAATTGTTAAGTCTAAGTGTAACTACTTTAATTAAAGTGCGGAAAGCTGTAAAAAAACATATAAAGCATTTATAAACGGAGATAAAAGAAATTTTGATTATTGATGATGGTGCATTTTGTTCTTTCTTAATCATCTGTTTATATTCGCCTCTGAATGTAGCTTACTGCCTTAAATTCTGCTCATTTCAACTATGATTTGGTGAGGTGGCATTGTTCCTCATGTCATGATCGTGATGGAAAACGTGGGCTACCTCATCTTGCTTCCTTCAAGTGGTACTTGCACGTTCCCCCATTTTTAGGACTGTCCAGTTGCTCATTTTGCCCTAAAAACTCTCATGGTCGAATCCCACTTTCTCATGTAAAGATCGTGGTGGCTGAGAATGGAAATGGCTTAAGATCGTGTCAAAAGAACTATAAATTCGATCGCTCATGTCCAAGAATTCCGTTTATTCATCTCAGTTGATAGTGCCATTTGGTCGTGTTTCGAGCTTCTACTTCTCGATTGTTTCTGGTTGTTGGACCTTGGCTGGTCAATAGTTCTCGGCTTGGTCGTTTCTTATCTATACCACTAGCAAACCTCGGTTGGGCCTTTTTATCTGCTTCATACAAGGTCTCAACCAACCGATATTTTTTGGGTGTCAACACTTGCACCTTTTTTGTTCCTGGCACGAGTTACGAGTCTTTTGGGAAAAACTCGTTTTTCTTTCAACTACATAATATAGGAATATAATTCTACTCATGACACTTCTTTGAAATTGAATTCCCGTAAACCTCTCTAACTCGCCATTATCTCTTTCACGACCTTCATTTTCCTATATAATGGCTTCTTTTAGTTAACTTCCCCAATTTGTTTCTGACAATCGCGGACCACAAGTATAAAATAGGGCCCATGCTCCCAGTCTGGGGAGGAATCAATGCTTTTGAACCTGGTATAGCCTCCACAATTTTACCTTCTTGTCAATCAAACAAATAGGACAACCACACATGGTACTCAAAGACATAGACGACTATTACTCATGGATAGACCAAGTGTCTAAATATAATGAAACCTACTTGCAATCTTAGGGCATATGTGACTTCATTTGCTTGACTAGTGGTAGACTCGCTTCAAAGAAACAACTGCTGATCTTAGGCCATTATACCACTCTGGTCTCCATCATTCAACGATTTTGTATACCATTTTGGTATGATTTGGTAACCATGTTACATCTTCCCGTGGGAGGTCGAGATTTCATATTCCTTCATTTGTCCATTTGTTTCAGCACAGTGGAGGTCACTAAATGCTATGCTAACTTCATAACTGCCAATCGGGGAGAAGGGAATTGTCTATTGATAAACATTATGTCTTTTTTTTTTGGGTCTTTCTCTTTGTAGGTTGTACCAGGTTTAGGGTACTGAAAAGATATAAGAAATCTACAAACTAAGAGTTGAATACACTATTATTCATCTCGACTGTCCAGTGTTGTTTCTGACCTTAGCACCGTTGATAAGCTCTTTGATTAGCATTATGTGTCTGACTAGATCTTTAATGAAGACTGTTTGATTTCAATGTTGTAAGATATCTTATAATGACCCACATTAACAGAGTTAGCTCTTTTTAATCCCTCCATTTTTGTTAGGCAGAATTGGCTAAGCCCTCTATTTTTTCCCGAATTCCTCTATTTAGTTACGTCCTGAGTAGAACTTAGCTCTTTAAAGTTAGGAACACCTCTTTAAAGTTAGGAACCCCTAAAGTCCCACTATTTCTCTTTCCAATGGCATATGATAGCGAAACCCCGAGAATATAAAATGAATCAACTCCACTACCACCTGGGGTCCCGCCCGAATCTATGGGTGTGGACACCTCAGGTAAAAGAGACTCGGGTCCAAATATCATCATCATAGATGTCTCAGCCTTACAGCAAATAAAATGAGAACTTCACACACTGACACAAGCATTCACTCCAATGGTTTTACCAAACATTGCCTAACAAAGCCTTAGGGAGACTCTTCGTCTTCCGGGCAGAAAAAGTCCTGAGGAAATTCTTCGTTTCTAAGCCATGAATTTTTTTTAGGATACTTTTCGTCTCCCGAATATACATAATCCCTAGGAGACTCTTCATCTCATGGGTATACAAAAATTCGAGGAGACTCTTCATTTCCTACAACTCTTAGTTTCCAGAAAGAATAATCCTTAAGGAGACTCTTCATTTCCTGATCGGAGATGAAGAAGACAAAAATCTTATACAAGGTTTTGCCCGAGAAATGCTGTAATGTTGGGCTCGAACGCAAGTCACCATTCATTCACTTTGGGTAGTCACAATATCCTGCTAGGGACCACTTATGATTTATGAACACATACTACTACTAAGTATGTTTTCATTGCCATTGTGATATAACCAATAGGGTCACACGCATAGACGAGCCAACGAGCTTCATGTCCAGATTCAATGAATCTAGAATGTGTCTAGGTTCATTGTTTCTGATATTCATTTTCTGAGAATAATAAAGCGTTATTATTCGAATTAGAGATAAGGGGCATTTTCGGTATAGCTAGGATTATGTGGTAGTTATTATCTGATAAAGACTCCCACTACCAGCAGAAGTCTAGAAGACGTGGGAGTTATAGACTTCCACTGCCAAAAGAGGTGGATAGGACGTGGGAGTTGTGCTAGAAACAACCTCTCACTCCCTATATAAACTTCTCTTGGCCGAAACCCTAGCGGTTAATGCTTTTCAGCCGAAATACCAAAAGACCTAGAAAATCAGATTTTCTATTCTGCCTCTCCCTTTTCTCTCTAATTCCCGAAACTCAGAAAAACGAAGAGCTAGCAATCACTGTTCGTTTCGTCGTGTGGATACCGGTAGAGGGACATTCCGCAAAGGGAAATCCATTGGTGGCAGCAACGTATCCAAGAAACAACATCTTTCATTCAAGAATCAGATTCTTGAACCCGAAAAGTAATTTTTTGTCTAGATTTTTTCGATTCCAATGGTATGAGCGGATCCTTCAAGGGAGGACTCATGGGTGTTTAGAACGAGTTTCTGCCCATGAATCCCTTCAGTGGTATCAAAGCCTTGCTCACACCATTCGAATTCGATATTGTTAATCACATCATATCACTATCAATTTCGATTTGGTATGTGTATGTGTGAAAACAGAAAATATTGTATCTTTTTGTTCAATATATGTGATATATGCATAAACTGATTTCGGCTAATCATGTTTATATGTTTCTGTATATTCTGATATGCATAAACTGTTATGTATGTTATTATTTCGATTAATATTGCATGAACTTCTATCATATGTTATTAATTCGATTAATTATGCATCAATTGCAATTGTATTGATTCGGTTAATTTTTTATTTATCTGATTATATGCATAAACTGTTTATAAATCTGTTATTAATTCGATTAATTCGGTAAATTAGATTAACCAATGCATAATCCGATTATGTATGTTAAAATCGGGGCAGAAAACTCATTCGATGAGCTGATGAAGAATCAGATTTTTGCCGTTATGTGACGCTTGTCGTTTCGCTGACCTAAGACTTTGTATACATGTACTCATTTTTTATTTCATTATGTTTTATGTGAGTTTTAGCATGGTGAATAACATGGCCTACTATACCTCATCTTGTTTTGTATTTAATTGGGTTGTAATTTTATAATACGACCTGCAAGTCATTTTTCCAATAATGCAAAATTGTAATTGCTTTCTTAGATTAGTTTTACTGCTTTACATTGAAAGCTGGGCATGCCCATGTAATTATGTAACAAGATTGGAGGACGCTGGATCGAAGACTTTATCCATGAGATGGATATTGACTTAGATTGACCCTTGGCTCCCACAAGGCTCGTGGGAGTCATCATATGATTAGGCCATGCTATCTCACTTTTGCTTTTATGCTTTATATATTGCATGAGATGCTTATTTTATGTCTTATGGGGCTTTATTTTTTATACGTCATATTAAATCGTTTTAATTAAGTCTTAAAATGCTTACCATATCCTAAGCACTCCTTCAGTTTGGATCATCATTTTGTCTGCTTGCCAAAGCAACAGATAAGTGGTTATCTAGGCAAGAGGAGATGGGAAAATAGTGATTTCCATATGCTTAGACATGGTTCGACTTAACTAGGCTATCAAAATAGTTTTGGGCCTAGGGCATAAAATGGGAAATAGCCAGGACATATAGATGTCAATCTCATAGGTTGATTTTACTTTAATTATGGGGATAAGCCTAAGCTAACTTATAACTATCGTAAAATGTTATTTTTCATTATTTATCAAGTGCTGAAATTGTGGAAAGGTTGTTTGCTCAAAAACTAATAACTTTGCAAATAAATTAATGTAGATAATGGCAACCAATACATCACACAATTCATTGCGATCCGTCCTTGAGAAGGAAAAATTAAGTGGGACCAATTTCCTTGATTGGGCCTGCAACTTAAGGATTGTCCTTAAGCAGGAAAGAAAGCTACACGTTCTTGATACGGCTATTCCTGAACAGCCTACAAACAACGCCCCCAGAGCTGAGAGAGATGTTTGGAAGAAGCACTCTGATGGCTCTAACGATGTGACTTGTCTCATGTTAGTCACAATGAGCACTGATCTTCAAAAAAGTTTGAAGGGGTTGAGGCTTTCCAGATGATGGGCCAGCTCAAGGAAATGTTCCAAGAGCATGCCCGTCATGAAAGATTCCTGACCACTAAGGCGTTGAATAGTTGCAAGATGGCCTCTGGCACCTCTGTAAGTGCACATGTTCTTAAGATGAATGGCTATCTTGACCAACTTGAGAAACTTGGGGCTCCCGTAGGTCCTGACATGGCCACAGATATGATCTTGGGCTCACTCCCACCGGAGTATGACCAGTTTGTCATGAACTTCAACATGCATGGCATGGAGAAGTCCATACATGAGATACACGGGATGCTCAGCGATCCAGGCCCGAACATTAAGAAGACCCCGAAGTCTTAATGGTTTAAAAGGGAATTTCAAGAAGAAATGAAAGGGAAAGCCCATGGCCAAGAAGGAAAAAGGAAATAACAAGGCCCAAACCCAAGGCCAAGGCACCAAAGGAAGGAGTTTGCTTCCATTGCAATGAACCGAGTCATTGGAAAGCGGAGCTACAAGCTCTATTTGGAAAGAGAAGAAAAAGGGGAAAGCCGGTTTGGTTTGTCTCTCCAGGTATTTATGTTATTGAAATTAACATGTCTGCTCCTACTTCGTGGGTATTAGATACCGGTTGTGGATCTCACATTTGTTCAAATGTGCAGGGGTTCAAAAGGAGAAGTGGACCTGAGAGTAGCGAACGGAGCAAGAGTTGTTGTTGTAGCTACCGAGACATTTAATTTAGTTTTGCCAAGTGGCCTTATTATAGAACTGAATAATTGTCTTTATGTTCCAACTTTGAGTAGGAATATTCTTTCAGTTTCTTGTTTAGATATTGAAGGTTTTGAATTAAATATTCTGAATAAAATTTGCACCATTCATAAAGATCGTATCTTCTATGGAGATGCCTCTTTGATGAATGGGCTTTATGTTCTTAACCTCGATGAATCCATTAAAAGGCCATCTATAAGATTAATACTAAGAGGTTTAAATCCAATGACTTAAACCAAACCTACTTTTTGGCATCGTCGTTTGGGCCACATAAATGAAAACGCATATCAAAACTCCATCAAGATGGAATTTTGACATCATTTGACTTAGAGTCTTATGAGACATGTGATTCTTGCTTGTTAGGCAAAATGACTAAAGCTCCCTTTCTTGGACAAAGTGAGAGAGCTTCGATTTGTTGGGCCTCATACATACGGATGTATGTGGACGATAAACACAAGAGCTAGAGTAGGGTTTCGATACTTCATCACATTCACGAGATGATTTCGATGAAAGTGCAGCTACGTCTATCTAATGAAACATAAATCAGAATCTTTTGGAAGATTCAAAGAATTTCAAAATGAAGTACAAAATCAACTTGGTAAAAGTATTAAGTAACTTCGATCAGATCGAGGTGGCGAATACCTTAACCAAGATTTTGACGAATATCTTAGGGGTTGTGGAATTGTTTCACAATTAACTCCTCTTGGAACACCATAATGGAATGGTGTATCAGAACGGAGGAATCGCACCTTACTAGATGTGGTTCGATCTATGATGAGTCAAACAAGTCTTCCAATTTCCTTTTGGGGCTACGCCCTAGAAACTGCTGCATTTATATTGAATAGAGTTCTTTCTAAAGCGGTGCAGAAAACTCCATATGAGATATGGGTAGGGAAAGCGACCTAGTTTGTCATTTCTCAAAATTTGGGGATGCGAGGCGTATGTAAAACGCTTGTTATCTGATAAACTCGCCCTTAAATCTGACAATGTTTGTTTGTGGGATATCCTAAAGAAACTAAAGGATATTACTTCTATCTTCCATCAGAGAACAAAGTGTTTGTTGCTCGAAATGGTTTATTCCTTGAAAGGGAATTAATTTCCAAAGAGGATAGTGGGAGTAAGATCCATCTTGAGGAAATTCAAGATACCCAAACAACATCTGAACCAACTTTGGAAGTTCAAGCAAGCTCACGTGCTGATACTGAAGGGATTCATGGGCGGAAACTCGTTCCAAACACCCATGAGTCCTCCCTTGAAGGATCCGCTCATACAAAACGAATCGAAAAATACAAAGAAAAGAACTTACGTTTTCGGGTTCAAGAATCTGATTCTTGAATGAAAGATCCTGTCTTTGGGCTCTTAGACGATCACCTCGAGTCTTCCCTTGCGAAATTACTCCCTACCGGTATGCACGCGACGAAACGGGCAGCGAGTGCTAGCTCTCTGTTTTTCTGAGTTTCGGGAATTAGGGAGAAAGGGAGAAGGCAGAATCTGAAATCTAATTTCGGATGTGTTTGGTTAATTGCGGTTGAAGCAAGAAAGTCCCTAGGGTTTCGGCTGAGAGATGATTATATAGGGTGTGAGAGTTTGTTCCCATAACCAACTCTCACGTACTCCACCTCTCTCAGCAGTGGGAGTCTTTAACTTTCACGTCCTCTAGACTTCTGCTGGTAGTGGGAGTCTTTAACGGTTAATAACTCCCACATAATTCCACTATAACCAAATACCGAAAATACCCTTCCTTAAACCCTGATTCGAATAATAACATCTTATTATTCTCAGAGAAATAAATGTCATATACAATTAACCTAGACACATTCTAGATTCATTGAATCTGGACATGAAGCTCGTTAACTCGTTTATGCGTGTGACCCTGTAGGTTCATATCACAATGGCAATGAAAACATACTTAGTAGTAGTATGTGTTCATAAATCACAAGCGGTCCTTAGCAGGACATTGTGACTACCCAAAGTGAATGAATTTACGGTGGAACCTAATATCAATCCACTATTTAAGCCCTTTGTCTCGTGATATCCTAATTAAGTATAAGGCATGGTAGTCGTCACCCTTATTAAGCTTAATTGTATTTATGCTCGATCTCCAGGTAGACTGTTCCAACAAACAATATTTAATAACCACTTTATTAAATACATTTGAGCACGGCCATGCATTTAAACAGTCTTTCCCAATCGAGGGGCCCATGGATATTTCTCTCTAATAAGAGAGGGATAAATTCCTTACAATGCCTCTCACATTCAAGCCATGATAGGACACTACATCCGATCATCAGTCGTATTGATTACTCGATTAAAAGCAACGTACGACTAAGACAAAACATGGCTCCATTCATGCTAGAATCAATGTAGACATAAGGTTTAAGGATTCTAAAATAGTATTGAGGAAGTATTACTTATGACTAAGGACCATGAAGTATTACTTCTCTAACGGATCACGTCCAATACGATATATCTCAATACATTGCATCTATGATATGATTTGTACTCATTACACATGAATAGTAAAACATAATCATCAATCAAACATCATACTAGTTTTATTTCATTGTAAAGTAGATTACATAAAACCAGGGACAACTAGAATAGTAATTACATAAGCAAATGAGTTTTACTATCAAATCACGCATTTGATGTTCATAAGAAAAATTAACTATTCAGATGAAATGCTCAAAGAAATATAAAACGTACAACATATGCTAATGGTCCTAGGGCACTACTAATAGACACTGAGCTTCAATCTTTGACACAAAGCCCAAGGAGGTCGAGTCGGGTACATCAACAGCCTGAGAGATATGGATTTCCGTGACTGATGATCATCAGGTTGAACTGATTGATCAAGATGAACCCACTTTACCTACAAAGAGGCAATTCGTAGTTCTGAGTCAGATAAGTGGATAGAAGCTATGAAGTCTGAGATGCAATCCATGTACGATAACCAAGTGTGGACTCTGATTGACCCACCCGAAGGGTGTAAGGTCATTGATAACAAATGGTGTTTCAAAAAGAAAACCGACATGGATGGTAATGTACACACTTTTAAATCTTGACTAGTAGTTAAAGGTTATAGACAAGTTCATGGTATTGACTATGACAAAACCTTTTCTCCTGTCGTTATGATAAAGTCTATTAGGATTCTACTTGCCATAGCAGCATTTTATGACTATGAGATATGACAAATGGATGTTAAGACTGCGTTTCTTAATGGAAACCTTCTCGAGCATGTGTATATGACACAACCTGAGGGGTTTGTGTAAAACACAAGAGGGGGGGTGAATTGGGTTTTAATCGATACATATGGACCTTCTTCAAATATATGCCGTCTTTAAATATACTCATCAGATGTACTCATCTTCATTTAGCTCATCTTCAAATATATGCCGTCTTCAGATGTACTCATCTTTATTTAGCTCATTGTCCTTCTTTGGAGTTTGAACACCATCCACTACTTTCATCGGTACATATGGACCTTCTTCAAATATATGCCATAACGAATAATCTATGGAGCATACATATATCTTGAATCGGTCTTTCCAATCATCAAAATTATTTTCATCAAGAAGTGGTGGTCTATCGATGGAAGACCCCTCTTGGTATGCTAAAGCGGAATATTCGGCCATAATCTTTTCTTCAAGAGGTTAGACTAAAGATGAAGACGAGGCTCTGATACCAATTGTAAAACACGAG
The DNA here is from genome assembly GCA_026122235.1 of Vinca minor. NCBI lineage: Eukaryota > Viridiplantae > Streptophyta > Magnoliopsida > Gentianales > Apocynaceae > Vinca > Vinca minor. Next base: position 225,905 of record JAOCZM010000210.1, on the reverse strand, counting down.
AGGGGGGGGGGTTGAATTGGGTTTTAATCGATCTTGCAAACTTTTTTCAATCTATTCAATGCTAGTGTAAGTTTGAGCAAGATGAGCAAATACAAAACTAAACCCAACAACAAGACAAAGGATTTATAGTGGTTCGATTCACTCAGAATCTACATCCACTACATTTAGCCGCACCCAAGGATTTTAACAACTTCACTAAGAAGACTTTTTACATTTGTGGCTAACTCACTAAGAGTTTTACAACACAACCACAATACAAAACTCACTAAGAGTCAATTGCCCACACAAAGTAGGACTTATCAATTTGCCCACACAAAGTAGGACTTATACAATTTGCCCACACAAAGTAGGACTTATACAAGAATAACCCAATCACTTAGAAAGGGAATAAGAATGTTTAAACAACAAGATTGTTCACTCTTCTAAGTGAAAGATTAATACCTTTGAAGTACAAGAATGTTAAGCTCTTAGAACATATGAATTCCACTCTTTCTCTTGCTTTTTGAAATAACACCTTTGAATGATTTAGATCATGGAAAATAAGTGTTTTTGCTTTGAAGGTGTTTAGACTTGATAAGAAATCAATGAAACTTTGAAGTGCAAGTCTTAGAGTCATTCTATAGCTTTGGAGTATTTATACATTTCAAAATATGCTGAAAAATGACTCTTTAACGGTCAAATAACGACTAGTTCTCGCAGAGGTCGGTTGACCGAACACAGACCTCGGATGACCCAAGCTCACTTCGGTTGAACCATAGCAAACCTCGGTTGAGCCGAACCCTAGGTCAACCGAACCAAATCATCCAACCTCTCTGTTTCTCTTCGGTTGATCCGAGCTTGAGCTCGGTTGACCGAACTTCCTGAGTATGAGAGATGTTGATTTTTCACACGTTTTGAAATCTATTGAAGTCTAAAAAGTTTTCCCAAAAGGTAACAAGTAAGAACATTTGGAAAACAATTTTAAAAGACTTATACTTTGAAATCAAAGGCTTTTGAGATATGAACACATATGAGAATCATTTTGAAACTTTAGCCTTTTGAAAACGTGTTTATGAAAACATGCAAGACTTGAGTGTAGAGCTTATGTTCATGAGAGCATTGGTTAGAGCTTATAAGATAACGACTTATAATGACATAGCTAATCTAACCAAACCTAAGTCTTCAATCTTCAATCTTGAAAGATGAGCCTTGAATAATATGACTTTGAATCTTGATCATGGCTTGATTGAAGTACTTAGTGTTAGTAGTGCCCTAGGACCATTAGCACATGTTGTGCGTTTTATTATCTTTTGAGCATGTAATTGAATAGTTAATTATGCTTTTGATTATCAAATGTGTGATTTGATAGTAAAACTCATTAGCTTATGTAATTACTATTCTAGAAGTCCCTAGTTTTATGTAATGCTTAATTACTATGAAATAAAACTAGTATGATTGTTGATTGATGATCTTGTTTCTTGATCATGTGTAATGGATACAAATCACATCATAGATGCGATATATAGGGATACATTGTATTGGGCGTGATCCATCGAGAAGTAATACTTCATGGTCTTAAGTCATAAGTATTACTTCCTCAATACTATTTTAGAATCCTTAGACCTTATGTCTTCATTGATTCTAGTATGAATGGAGCCACGTTTTGACTCGGTCGGGACGTTACTTGTAGCGAGTAATCAATACGGTCGATGATCGGATGTAGTGTCCTATCATAGCTTGAATGTGAGAGACATTGCAAGGGAATGTGGAGATCGAGCATAAATACAATTAAGCCTAATAAGGGTGGCGACCACCATGCCTTATGCTTAATTAGGGATATCGCGAGACAAAGGGATTAAATAGTGGATTGATATTAGGTTCCGTTGTATATTCATTCACTTTGGGTAGTCACGATGTCCCTGCTAGGGACCGCTTATGATTTATGAACTCACACTACTACTAAGTGTGTTTTCATTGCCATTGTGAGATGAACCTACGGGGTCACACGCATAGAGCGAGCTAACGAGCTTCATGTCAGATTGATGAATCTAGAATGTGTCTAGGTTCATTGTATCGACATTCACTTTTTTGAGAATAATAAAGTGTTATTATTCGAATTAGAGATAAGGGGCATTTTCGGTATAGTTTGGAATTACGTGGGAGTTATTGTCAGATAAAGACTCCCACTACTGGCGAAGTCTAGGAGGCGTGGGAGTCAAAGACTCCCACTGCCGAGAGGAGTTGAGGATGTGAGAGTTGGTTATGGGAACAAACTCTCACACTCTATATAATGATCTCTTGGCCGAAACCCTAGATCATGTTTTTCAGTCGAAATATTACCAAGTCTACGAAATTAGATTTCAATTTCAGCCTCTCCCTTTTCTCTCTAATTCCCGAAAATCGGAAAAAGGCGAAGAGCTAGCAATCGTTGCCCGTTTAAATCAGCGTGGATACCGGTAGAGGGACTTTCGCAAGAGAGATCAATTGGTGGCAGATTGAATCCAAGAAAGCGTCATCCTCCATTCAAGAAGCAGCTTCTTGAATCCAAGAAACGTAAGTTCTTACTGTTTTACCGAATTGTTTCATATAAGCGGATCCTTCAGGGGAGGATCCATGGGTGTTTGGAACGAATCGTTAGACTTGTCTCATGTTAGTCACAATGAGCCCTGACCTTCACTTAGAGCTTCCATTATAAGTTCCGATATTCTATCACAAAGATATAAAACATTAGACACAACATCAAGTGTTTGTCCATTATCAAAAACCGAGTTCGTTCGCCCTTAGGGCTTACAATCTCCCCTTTTTGATTATGGCAAACTTTGATGCAATTAGATAGAATATGGTTAATTTAAGTACAAGGAAGCATGGCAAAAGGATATAAGAACAAATAAGTGTAAAGCTAAGTGCTTATAAGATAAACCAAGATAGAACGAGAAACATAAGCACTAGCATGTTAAGTTCTTTTGCCATATGCATTAGGGACTCTTTGAAGAGCCCTATTTCCCAACCATCCTCATTTCCTCTTTCCTTCCATTTTATGTAGCTATCTTGTGTGTAATATACATACCTTAGTTTACACAAGAAGCTAACTTACCATTTTCATCAATGTTGATGTGAGTGCTAAGGATCCTATTATAAAGAACATGCTCACACAAACATTAGAACTATCAATGATTTGTTATCATCAAAACAACAAAGGATATTTTGCCCTTCGGGCTAACAGTTTGTTGATCCATCAAATCCTAGCAAAGTGTGCAAGCTTCAAAGGTCCATTTATGGATTGAAGCAAGCATCTCGAAGCTGGAATCGTCACGTTGATGAACGTATTAAAGAATTCTGTTTCATCAAAAACGAAGACGAGCCTTGTGTTTATAAGAAAGTAACTAATAATGCAGTAGTGTTCCTTTTGCTTTATATGGATGACATCTTATTGATTGGAAATGACATCCCCACATTACAAAGCGTAAAAGCTTGGTTGGGGAAGTGCTTTTCCATGAAAGACTTAGGCGAGGCTATATACATTTTGGGTATAAGAATTTATAGAGATAGATCTAACAAAATGATTGGCCTAAGCCAGAGTGGATACATTGACAAGGTACTGAAACAGTTCAGTTTGTAAGACTCCAAAAAGGGATTCTTGCCCATTTCACATGGCATTAAACTCAGCAGAACTCAAGGACCTTCCACAAAGGAGCACCAAGAGCGCATGAGTAATATCTCATATGCTTCTGCCATTGGGTCTATTATGTACGCCATGATATGCACTCACCCGGATGTCTCATTCGCTTTAAGTATGACTAGCAGATATCAATCTGACCCTGGAGAGTCACATTGGACTGCAGTCAAGAGCATTCTTAAGTACTTGAGAAGGACTCAAGATATGTTGTTGGTTTACAGAGGTCAGGAAGGAAGCCTGGTCGTAAATGGTTACACAGACGCAAGCTTTCAGACCGACGTAGATGATTATAGATCGCAATCTGGTTTTGTGTTTTGTTTGAATGGAGGTGTTGTGAGCTGGAAGAGCTCAAAGCAAGAAACCGTGGCCGACTCTACAACAGAAGCTGAGTATCTAGCTGCCTCTGAAGCAGCTAAAGAAGTTGTTTGGATCATGAAGTTTGTTTATGAACATCAAATGCGTGATTTGATAGTAAAACTCATTTGCTTATGTAATTACTATTCTAGTTGTCCCTAGTTTTATGTAATCTATTTTACAATGAAATAAAACTAGTATGATGTATGATTGATGATCATGTTTGACTGGTCATGTGTAATGAATACAAATCATATCATAGATGCAATATATATGGGATACATTGTATTGGATGTGATCCGTTAGAGAAGTAATACTTCATGGTCCTTAGTCATAAGTATTACTTCCTCAATACTATTTTAGAATCCTTAGACCTTATGTCTCCATTCATTCTAGCATGAATGGAGCCACGTTTTGACTCAGTCGTACGTTGCTTTTAATCGAGTACTCAATACCACAGATGATCGGATGTAGTGTCCTATCATGGCTCGAATGTGAGAGGCATTGTAAGGAATTTGTCCCTCTCTTATCAGAGAGAGACATCCATGGGCCCCTCGATAGGGAAAGACTGTCTAAGTGCATGGTCGTGCTCAAATATATTTGATAAAGTGGTTATTAAATACTATTTGTTGGAACAGTCGACCCAGAGATCGAGCATAAATACAATCAAGCTTAATAAGAGTGACGACTAACATGGCTTATGCTTAATTAGGATATCGCGAGACAAAGGGATTAAATAGTGGATTGATATTAGGTTCCGTTTTATATTCTTTCACTTTGGGTAGTCACAATGTCCTGCTAGGGACCGCTTGTGATTTATGAACTCACACTACTACTAAGTGTGTTTTCATTGCCATTGTGATATGAACCTACAGGGTCACACGCATAGGCGAGCTAACGAGCTTCATGTCCAGATTCAATGAATCTAGAATGTGTCTAGGTTCATTGTATCCGACATTCACTACGAGAATGATAAAGCGTTATTATTCGAATTAGAGATAAGGGGCATTTTCGGTATAGCTGGGATTACGTGGGAGTTATTATCCGATAAAGACTCCCACTACCAGCAGAAGTCTAAGGGACGTGGGAGTTAAGGACTCCCATTGCCGAGAGAAGTTCAGGACGTGAGAGTTAGTTATGGGAACAAACTCTCACACACTATATAAAGAACTTTTGGCCGAAACCCTAGGTTACTAATGCTTTCAGCCGTAATATCTTGATATCCAGAAAACAGTTTTCTGCCTCTCCCTTTTTCTCTCTAATTCCCGAAACTCAGAAAAACGAAGAGCTAGCAATCGCTGCCCGTTTCGTCGCGTGGATACCGGTAGAGGGACATTCCGCAAAGGGAGATCAATCGGTGGAAGCAAAGCATCCAAGAAACAGGATCTTCCATTCAAGAATCGGATTCTTGAGCCGAAAATTGTAAGTCTTTTTTGCTATTTTTCGATTCGTTTACGTATGAGCGGATCCTTCAGTGGAGGACTCATGGGTGTTTGGAACGAGTTTCCGCCCATGAACCCCTTAAGATGAATTAGGTGTCGTCCCTAGCATTGTGAACCTAGTGGACCTCTATTGTGATAGTACTAGTGCAATTTCACAAGCTAAGGAACCTAGATCTCACCAACGATCCAAACACATTCTCAGGCGTTTCCATCTGATTAGAGAGATCATTGACAGATGAGACGTTAGTATTTGCAAAGTTCATATAGACGACAACATTGCAGATCCATTGACCAAGCCACTCCCCCAGCCTAAACATAAGAGTCATACTAGGTCAATGGGATTGAGGATCATGTATGATTGGACCTAGGGCAAGTGGGAGATTGTTAGTAGTGCCTAGGACCATTAGCATATGTTGTACATTTTATATATTTTTGAGCATTTCATCTGAATAGTTAATTTTGCTTATGAACATCAAATGCGTGATTTGATAGTAAAACTCATTTGTTTATGGAATTACTATTCTAGTTGTCTCTAGTTTTATGTAATCTACTTTACAATGAAATAAAAGTAGTATGATGTTTGATTGATGATTATGTTTTACTGATCATGTGTAATGAGTACAAATCATATCATAGATGCAATATATTGAGATATATCGTATCAGACGTGATCCGTTATAGAAGTAATACTTCATGTTCCTTAGTCATAAGTATTACTTCCTCAATACTATTTTAGAATCCTTAGAACTTATGTCTCCATTGATTCTAGCATGAATGGAGCCATGTTTTGACTCAGTCGTACGTTGTTTTTAATCGAGTAATCAATACGACTGATGATCGGATGTAGTGTCCTATCATGGCTCGAATGTGAGAGGCATTGTAAGGAATTTGTCCCTCTCTTATTAGAGAAAGATATCCATAGGCCCCTCGATAGGGAAAAACTGTTTAAATGCATGGCCGTGCTTAAATATATTTGATAAAGGATTATCAAATACTATTTTTTGTAACTGTTTACCCGGAGATCGAGCATAAATACAATTAAGCTTAATAAGGGTGACGACTACCATCCATTATGCTTAATTAGGATATCGCGAGACAAAGGGATTAAATAGTGTATTGATATTTGGTTCCGTTGTATATTCATTCACTTTGGGTAGTCACAATGTCCTGCTAGGGACCGCTTGTGATTTATGAACTCACACTACTACTAAGTGTTTTTTCATTGCCATTGTGATATGAACCTACAGGGTCACACGCATAGACGAGCTAACGAGCTTCATGTCCAGATTCAATGAATCTAGAATGTGTCTAGGTTCATTGTGTATGACATTCATTTTTCTGAGAATAATTGGAGATATGGGGCATTTTCGTTATAGCTGGGATTACGTGGGAGTTATTATCCGATAAAGACTCCCACTACCAGCAGAAGTCTAGAGGACGTGGGAGTTATAGACTCCCACTGCCAAAAGAGGTGGATAGGACTTGGGAGTTGTGCTTGAAACAACCTCTTACTCCCTATATAAACTTTCTCTTGGCCGAAACCCTAGCGGTTAATGCTTTTCAGCCGAAATACCAAAAGACCTAGAAAATCAAATTTTCTATTCTGCCTCTCCCTTTTCTCTCTAATTCCCGAAACTCAGAAAAACGAAGAGCTATCAATCACTGTTCGTTTCGTCGCGTGGATACCGGTAGAGGGACATTCCGCAAAGGGAAATCCATTGGTGGAAGCAAAGTATCCAAGAAACAACAACTTCCATTCAAGAATCAGATTCTTGAACCCGAAAAGTAAGTTTCTGTCTAGATTTTTTTTCCAATTCCTATGGTATGAGCGGATCATTCTAGGGAGGACTCATGGGTGTTTAGAACGAGTTTCTGCCCATGAATCCCTTTAATGATCTAACTAATCTAGGGTATGGAGTATTAGTTTGATCAACAATCCATTTCCCTTGTATGTCCATTTCTAGTCGATCAAAATCTCGATAAATCATTAATGTCCGTGTATTACAAGCTACATTTGCAAGACTGTCTGCTACATGATTTGCCTCACGATAAATATGTTCTATATTACTTCCATGTAGGCGCCTCAGAATGCTTTGGAAAAGAGTATCCAACTTCTACGAACATATCAATCGGCGAGTAACAGAATCACTTGTCATTTTAGAATCAGTTTGAAGTGTCAATTTCGTGAAACCGAGCTCTGCTGCCAGCCGCAAACCTTCATTTAAAGCTTCCATTTCTGCATCAGAATTGGTAAAGTAATCCTCGAGGAAGCAACTAAAACCAGCCAGAAAAAAACCATTCGAACGTCGAAATACACCGCCTGCCCCATCCGTACCTGGGTTACCCCTTGATGCTCCGTCTACATTCAGTATGACATAATCCATAGCCAGAGAAGTCCTCTACCATACGACTATCACTCTTGACAGCATCATCCATCTTGGAGTGTAAACACCCAAGTATAAGTCATAAAGTCCCGAAGCAACCAAAAGTGGCCTCATATATAATTCATGTTCTCTCAACAATCCCCGTCCGTTTGAATGTTTACCATCATATACAAAACGGCATCTCGCTCTCCACAAAATCTATAAAAGACTAGAAAAAAAAATAACATATATATCTCTCCATTTTTTTTTTAAACCGTGACTTTTATTGATGAAGAAACACGGGTACAATAAAATATCAAAGGACCCGCAATGTCGGTATCCCTTGACAGTCTAAATGAATCAATCCCCCTTATATTGGAGGGCAAAGCAATAAAAGTGTTAAAGAATAATGAATTTTGCGAATCACAGCCCAAGTTTGCAAGAGAATCAGCAACCATGTTTCCTTCGCGATAGATATGAACAACCGGAATATCCGATGTCAAATGCAGAGCCTTGCGAAAGACTCCATCCAAAGTCCAACGTAAGATATGGCCTTTGCGAATTGCCCTCTCCAGAACTTGAGAATCCGTCTAAATCAGTGAGATCTGGATACCCAACCTGGCAGCCATCTGAAGACCATGAAGCAGAGCTGTAATGAAAGTCCCCGTGCCATACCGGAGAACACAACCGAGACCGGCCACACCCGGATTCCCTCGCGAAGTTCCATCTATATTCATAATGACCATGTCCTTGGACCAATCGTCTATCCTCCAACGAATAGTCCGAATTCTCTGTTGTACCGGGGTCCGAAATCTATGCCACACCTTGCCCGCCTTCCTCAAATCCACCAGTTGCTGATCAAAGGCCAATATATATCTCTCCAAAGAAGTTTAAGCAATGACCAAGGAGTTGTGCAATTTAAAGTATTCCAATAAATTCCCAGCTTCCCACATATCATTCTCCCCAAATAACTCGCAAAATGACACTCTAGGAAAATATGGACAAAACTATAAATTCCATTTCCACAAGAACATTGAGATACTAAGGATACTTCCCAAGATTGACGTACCTCATCAAGTGCAAAAAAAGATTGAAAAATTTCCATACAAAAATCCGCAAGGACAAAGGCAGCGGCGAGGACCATAGGATGTAGCGTGTCCCCTGAGTTACTCCCATTGGCTCCAAAACATATAAAGCCGAGGTGAGAGTGAAGAGTCCAGAACCCTCCAGCAACCATACCCATCGATCACTTCCTTCCCCCAAGCTTACTCGCGGCAATTGTGCGGCTTGATGTGGCAGAATGGCTTCCTGAACTTTCCCGCACCAGCCTTCCGGACCCAAATATTGAGAAATAGTTGCCCCTGCATTCAATAAAGAATCCTCCGGTCAACCAAATTTTCCATGTAAAGTAAAGTTTTCATTCCAAAAAGAGGACATGCCCCCTCTGATCAGTAGGCCAATATATGGTTCCATTTTTTGTTTAACATTCAATATTCACCCAAACTATTGAATCATGCGGTGAGCTCGAAACAAGAGTTGGATGCAAGGAAAAATTACAGTATTTATCCATCATAAATTATTTGCCAAATTGAATCTGTTGTCCTGAACCTCCACCATAACTTGAAAGAGAAATCCTTTTGAAGATTGCTTAGAGAGTGTATCCGAGGCCATTTTGATCCACATTACTACATAATCGCCGCCAAGACATCCAATGGCGCTAGCTACCATGTACTGAATGCCCCCATAAAAAAATGGATAATATTCTTTCAATATCCGACAAGATTTTCTTTGGTGGATTAGCAAAGGCCAAGATGTAAAGAGTCGTAGAGAGCAAAACATGCTTTACCAGAATTAAGCGACCGCCAAAGCCAAGTAATTTTCGTTGCCACCTTTCAACTCGTGAGGCAATTTTTTCCACCATTGGGACAAAATATACAACTTTGGCTCTACCTGTGAACAGAGGGCAGCCCAAGTATGTGAAAGGGAAAGAGTCTGTAGAGAAGCCAGTTACCTGCTAAATCATGAGCACTTGCGAAGGAAGAGTTACCTGCTGGATACATAAAAGGAGCTTTTACTTGAATTGACTCACTGCCTAGAATAAGTCTCATATTGCTTAATAAAATCCATCAAATGTTGCAAACCACGCTTCCCGCCATTTAAAAAGATAACCATATCGTCCGCATACTCCAAATGAGAAATGACCATACTTGAAACGAGCTACTATGTAAGGCTCAGTAGATCGGAATCCCATTAGATAGTTCAGACCTCTAGAAAAAGCTTCAGCCGCAAGAATGAATAATAAATGTGATAGAGGATCGCCTTGCTTCACTCCTCTTCCTGCCTTAAAAAACCCATTTGGACTGCTATTAATAAGAACAGAAAACCAGTTGTGCTCAAGCAAATTACCTATTAAATGTATTAAATGAGGACCAAAGCTAAAACTGTTGTAACTCCGCCTTGAGGAAAGAATGCGATACACGCTCAAACGCCTTCATCATGTCCAATTTGACGATCATATTGCCTCCTCTAACTTTTTCGTTGAGAGATCCCACCAATTCAGTAGCCAGGAGTATATTATCTGTAATAGCTCGGCCGCTTACAAAACATGTCTGATTACAACTGATTAAAGATGTTAGAAACACAGACAATCAATTCGCCATTACCTTTGAAATGATTTTACTAGTGAAGGTACATAACGAAATTGGCCCGAACTCTCCAAAGGTTGTTGGGTTGTCTATTTTCGAAATAAGCACCAAGAATACACTCGCACTCGCCATCGCCTTTTGTAAAGGAAAACCAGCCCAGAAATCTTGAACAGCTCTGACCACATCATTACCAACAATGTCTCAGCAACCTTGAAAAAATCTCCCATCGTAACCATCTGGAACCGTTGCACTCCTCGGGCATAAATCAAACACCGCATTTCTTACCTCTTGACTCTGTGGAAGTTTCGCCAAGGATCTGTTGTCATAATCTGTGATTAAAGTAGGTTTGTACTTTTGCAAGAACAATTCCGTAGAGGGTGTATAGTCTCGGCCGAAGAGTTCCTCAAAGAAGTAGGAACCCGCGGCTCCAATGACATCACCGTGAGTTAGAATATCGCCATTGTGAGTAATTTGGGCGATATTCAACCGCTTCTACTTCTTCCTGCAAAAAGAATGAAAATAATTCGTGTTAGCCTCTCCCTCCTTGATCTATTTGATGCGTGATTTTTGTCTCCAAAAAATTTCCTCCCGTTCAAGAGCATCAATGTATTGATCTTTTGCCTCCGTTAAAACACCAAAATTATCTTGTGTAGGATCTGAATCATATGCTGCCTCCATAGCTTCAACTTTCATCATTGCATTTTTTAGGTGAGCATGAATATCTACAAACACCTCCCTTTTCCACAAGGGCAAAGTGTTTTTCAACCTCTTTAACTTTGCTTGAAGCCGAAATAGCCTCGAATTATCTATCTCCGCTGCCCAACAAGTTTTAACCACCTCCATAAAATTCTTATGCTTAAGCCACATGTCCTGCAACCGAAACGCCGATCTCTATCGACTCATCACAAGTTGAAAGTCTATCAGTAATGGGCAATGATCAGAAATAGTCCTGGGAAGGTGCGTTACCTGAGTTTCCTGAAACATGGAGTTCCAAGAATTGTTTACCAGGACCCTATCTAGTCGCCGATGAAGAGGATGGTCCCCGGACCTACACCAAGTATACAAACTCCCTAGATACGACACCTCCATCAATTAACAATCCTGAATGGTATCTGCAAATTCCTCAATAGGGAGCATGGTCGGTAACGACCCTTGGCTTTCTGAAAGGCGCAACACTACATTAAAATCACCACCAATGAGCCACGGCTGATTATATTGGGAATGGAAAGACCGCAGCTCATCCCATAATAGTCTTCTCTGCATATGCGAACACTTGGCATATGTGAAAGAACAGAAAATAGGCATGCCAGAAAAAGAGTTTACACGTACATGAACAACTTGTTCCATATCCCCTAATACATCCACATCTAATACGCTATCCCAAAAAGTCCAAATCTTACTAACACAGTTACAGTAACAATTATCAAAACCCAACCTCTGGCAATAAAGCTGCAAAACATCCATACCAACCATGGGTTCTAAAACCACTACAAAATTTAAGTGATGATCACGTTTTAATTGACGAATGCTAGCAACAGTTCTATCATTCGAAAATCCCCGAACATTCCAAATCAACCAATTCATGATAAACATTTGGAAGTAATAGAAAAAGTAGTCTATAACTATTGAGTATTAGAATTTGAGCCCTTTTGGGCCAAACGTGGAGAACGTCGTACCGGACCCGGTGCAACCGAGAGTGAGTGTTCTGTTGGAGACAATGGGATCACAAGAAGGTCCAGAACAATTGAATCAATGGGAACATCCCCTGGTTCCCCTGTTTCGGTCCCATGTGATGAAATAATATGCGCCACCTCACCATCCGGGTCTGCGTGTTGTTCCACCTCACTAGTCAAGCCATCTGCCAAGTCCAACTCCTCTGATTCTGAATGGGTCAATCCATCAGCCTGACTCGAGTTTGTCAAGACATCTGCTTGACCCGTAACATTATCCAATTGACCCGGTGCTTGAACATCAACAACCGCCATGTTTTCCGGCACCACAATTTCCGATTCAACCACGACCGCCACCAATTGTGCTGCGAAACACTGTAGCGATTTGGACAATACATCTCTGGTTTGATTTTTCTTTTACCCTTGCCATTAGATTGTACTTGCCGCATATTTTTCTTTTGCGATGAACAACCTACTTTGATGTCATCGTTACTTTTGATTCCATTCTTTGACTTTATCGGTAGTTGATCAACGGCCGCAGGAGAGTCATATACGACTGGGTCTGCATCTACTCAGTGTCCTTGTTCTCTGATTGAGGAATTGACAAATCGACAATCGTAATCGCCGGTGACCCCGCTTCCAACACCTCTTTATCCTCCTTATCATCCTCCAAATCAACCACCACCGCCTGATTTCGATCAAATAAAATCCCCACCATTGGATTAGGGTTTTGCGTGATCAATTTTGAAACTGCTGGGGCCGCCGCTGCTTTAGAACTCCCAGCGCCCGACCCTCTCCTACCAACTGGCTTCCACTGTTCTAAAGCCTTATCTGGGAAAGTCACAGTAACCCATATTTCAATTTCATGTTGCGTGAGCCTCTGCCAACATGATTGTTTGGCACCGTAGATTTTTCTTTGTCGATCTTTGTTGGGTGTACCTTCATATCATTCACAATCGCGGATTGGCAACTCCCATGTTTGTGCCCGATTTTCATACATACAGTACAATACTCTGGAAGATCATCATACGTGATTGGCAGCCAAAAGTCTCTACCAGATTTGGCATGGGTGATCCTAATTCTGTGTGGCAAATCTGCCAATAAATCTACCTCCTCACAAACTTTTGCCACACTAGGACGAGTCGCATTCGCAGTTGGAGCATCAAGAGTTAATGGGTTTCCAACAGCCTTTGCCAACGAAAATAGCTTCGCCTTATTGTAAACATAGATTGGAAGACCCTCGAAACCAATCCAAATCGGAACAATTGAAGGCTCCTCATACATATTAAAGTTATATGTCCATTTAAACACCCTCATGTTCAACCCAAAAAAATCCAGCTTCCTTGCCTCCAAAGCCTACAATAATCTTCTTTCAAATCGAATCTGATGAGCACATGCCTTGGATCCATCCAACCGATCCAAAAACTTCCCTTGAAGCCAACCTTATGGAAATCTTTTCGCAATGATTCCAAATTAGGGCCATGTTTATGGAATTTACCAACAAGAGCAAATCTCCATGGGGGTATGAGAAATTCATTTTCGTCTAGAGATTTGGTGAGATTTGGTTCCCCCTTGAAAATGTCCAAGGGAGTGATCGAAAGAGAGGGGTGGGCGGCATTAGGGATGGCGAGAAGATCAGCGAAAGATTTCTTCGGCCAAGAAGATGTGCCGGCGGCTCCAGTAGCCGGTGGATGGCCGGTGTCGACCATGAATAGTCGCGAGTCCCAAAGGCGTGTAGGACTATTTTTTAGCGAGAGTTTTTAGGAACCAAGTCTCTTACAATTCTTATATCAGGTAGTCATGTGTTCTAGTTGATTCATAAGAATTTAAAAAAGACCTAATTTAGTCTAAAAGTGGAGAGCAATTATTACAAGATTTTAGCAGAATGTGGGATGGAAAGATACTCACCTCTAGATATGATCTCAAAGTTGTTAAGGGAGAGTATATGTAAGAAATAAACATGTACAACGCATATAACTCCCAAAATAACTTACTCAAGTAGCTTATAAGAGATAAAAGATGAAAACAAGCCAACAAGTGATGTGATGATGTAAAATAAGGAAAATTGAGCATACATCACATATTTTGAGGGGGGTATGGGATGAAAACATTTGAAAACAACCCCTAAGGTTGTGCCTATATGAATAAAACAGAAAAAACTTATAGATTTGTGAAGTGGTAGTTCAAATTTTGCTGAAATTTTGGCTATATTGGTCGACCTCATAGGAGACCTCTGGTCACCGTAAAGGTTCGCTCGACCTGAGCACCACAGTCCGGTCGACCAGACTTTTGGCAGAAAATAGGACATACCTGTAAATTTAGTTCTATCCACTACCAAACACCCAAATAAACCCAACACAGGCATAATCAATGCCACAATCGCAGTTTATATCCTAAGTCAAGCATCTAGATGATCAACCACATAAGATATCAAACTTAAGACTTGAATATAACCAACAAAACACCCTTATATGCTATATAGATCAAGTTAAAACTAAGCATAGCATATACAAACTCCCCCAAAGCATAATACACTAAAGAATAGAGGGGAGGTGGGGTTAAAAATGAGCTTTCATCGAAAAGATCAAATCATTAAGCTCTCTAAGTATAACATTCTCATAAGATAAAAACAAATGAAGAGCAAAACATGTTATAAACATCAAGGTCCCCTTAAAAGAAATTCATAAAAGGAAAGAGAAATTTTAAGAACAACAAATGCTATTCTAAGGGAACACAAGGGTTAACAAGAAGGGATACAAGGAAATGAAATGAAATACAAGAAAATATAAAAATATTGAGATTAGAAATTTTCTCAATGATTTGAAGAGTTGCATCTTGCACTTTGAGTTCCTTCAATGATATTTCCTCGAACTTTCATCAATCTTCTTGATCATTGTCATCCTTTGAAGCTTACTTTTCCCTTCCTTGACTTGTTTGGGCAACATTTTCATCTTTGTCTTCACCCAAATCCATGTCAAGGTCTTGACCTTCATTCCCAATTTCTAATCCCAAGTCTTCAACCCTTTCTTCACCCATATCTTCTTTATCATCTTCAATACTAATTATCTCCTTGGGCTCCTCATCATTTTTCTCCTCTTCATCTTGATTTCCATTATCCTCATTTATGGAATCTTCATTAGCCTCTTCTTATTTTACTACTTTCTCCTCCTCAAACTCTTCCTCCTCATTTTCTACAAAAGTTGATGTTTTTTACTTTGTATTTCTATTGATATCCTCAACTTTGTAGTCCATTTCATCAAACCTAGTTTTTAAATCTCCAACTTCTTCTCTCAACTCATTCACATCACCTTTCAAGGTTGATAACTTCTCAAGTATCTTTTTCAAATTATCGTTTATGTGGTTGAGGATGTCATTGTTTGCTTCATTTCTAGGTTGAGGAGGTCTTCTACCAATATCTTCTCTTAGAATTTGTTCTTGGTCCCCAATATTAGCTTCCACATTCATTTCTTCATTTACCCCAAAATGAATGTCCTCATAACCTTGATCTTGGCCTTCTTTTTCTTGTTGCACATTATCCCTTTGAATGCCTCTTTTCTCCATCTCTCTCTTCAAAGTTTCACATACTTTTGGAGATTTTTTGTGTGCAATTAAGGCCTCCAAAAGTTCATCATTTGTGCACCTTGAATGGAATTTCCATTTTCCATTTATTAATATCATGTGCATTTGATGGAAAAGGCCTTCATTGTAGATGTTGTGCCTTTCACTTCTTTGGCAAGCAGTTTGTTTCATTCAATTAAACCATCTATTTATTATTTGTATTTTGTATTTTTTTTTTCTTTTTCATTCTTCCAAGATTAGTCATGAAAGTTAAGAGTTATCAATCATAGCGAGCTCTGAATATTGCTGGCAATTTTTTAATGAATTCTATCAAATCTCGGTCTCATTCTTTCACTTTCAGCCTCATTTTACACATTGTAATCAAGCGAAACATTTAATCACATACTGATTTACAAATCCTAATAAAATTAATTGAAATCCTAAAAGAGTTTGAATATATGAGGGATTTATTTCCTGGAAAAGCTGATGGGGAGATAAATGTAGGGTTTGTTGAATTTTTAACTTTTTAAAATTTTAAAAAAAAAATGCAAAGATGTATGTATTTCTTTTTCTTTTTGAGGGATATGTAGGGTTTTTTAAGATTATATTCTTTTTTAAAAAAAGAGTTGGGTACTATATACATATCGTTTTCAGATTTTATCTTTCGAATCTATTGAATTTAATGATCCCCGATATGATGCGAAACACTCATTTTCTTGCAGGTGCGTATTAAGAGGAGCTGTTGGATTCTTTAACTGGCTAAGTAATTTGAAGAGTGAAATGGTTGTAACAACTTCTATATTAAAAAAATATTTATTTATTATTAAGGAGTAAAGCATACCAATGAATTATATCACAACTCTCGCAATATGGAATCTCTATAACATACAATTTTCTAATGTTCTTATTTTTCATACCGATATATAAAGAAATATAACGTGAAATAGACGAGTCTCAAAAAAATAATTATATCACATATACGAATAAAAGTAGATAACAAACCGCGCAACGCGCTGGTTTAAAAAACTAGTTTTATATGTAGTTCAGAATATTTGATCAAGTTCGCCGCCCAATTTTTATTTATTTTTTGCAGTTTTTATATGTAATTCGGCATACTGTAGTTATTTTTTGCCCCTCCAACATACAATTCCTGATTTCGTTTATGTTGGTCTCCATATCTTATCAAAATCATTAGAGATATTAACTCATAAATGAGTGGCTTATGTGAGAGTTTATATTTCAACAACATGCAATAGTAGTAGTTCTTTGCAGCCTATAAATACAGCTCAATATCACTACTCTTCTCAACTCAAACGACTATTCTTGAGATTTCCCATATTCTTCTTTTGATCACCAATGGCTTTCTCAAAGAATTTGATCATTCTTATTGGTCTTCTCTTTGCTTTTGCACTTCTTGTTTCCTCTCAAGTTGAAGCTTCAGGTGAACATCGCATTTCTTTATTTCCCTTTTCTCCAATGTTTTGTTCCATCTGCATCACAAATACTGCACATGCATATGTTAAATATGATTTCATTAGAATGACCAATGTTAAATATGAATGAATCTAATAATAGATTATCATTTATTCATCAAAAAACAATTTAATACATTATCATTTTACGATATTTAGTTTACTAAAATAAGGATGGATATGAAATAGTTATTCGACTTTTTACTATACTCATAAGCGCTTACGGAGCTTCATGGGGGCCACGAGCCCACGACCCCAGATTTTGTGAAAATTTTAATATATATATTTTTTTGAATAAATAGATCTTTATAATATAAAATTTCTTGATCTCTTAAAAAATTTGAAATTTCATAATAGCATTCCCGTATTAAATTGAATATGTATTTTCTATTTTAATTTATGATGAAATGAATGTTCATTTTCTTAGAATTAATGTATTTTCTCGGCGGTGCCCTGATTCTTCCATCCTCCAAAAAATCATCGTCGAGGTCATTACTCGTTGGCTCGGCGCCTCCTACGTCCTCCATCCATTCAATTTTTTTTATTTGATTCGTTAATGCTCATTGTTCTCTAATACTGAATTTGAGACAAATATTTTAGGGCTTTAATAGTGTAACTTAGACCGCAGAAGCGAACAAACATCTGTAATTTTAAAGCATGAATCTTTCATTTGATTACTGAATGTATTCAGTTAATTCGGTAATAAAACCGAAACTCCAATTGAATTCAGTTTTGATTTAAAATCGGTAATAATCAATTTGGTTTTAAATTCAGTTGGTATCAAATTAACGAATTAGCGAAATCGAATTCGATGCTCACTCTTAGTCCAAATTAATATATAATATTTCTTTGAAAATATAATATATTTGATTAAAAAAATAGTAATATTGTTATTATTCGTTCTTTATAAAATTCTCATATTAAGAAATGAATATTCAATTTCAGGAGGGCGCTAGCAAACTCAAAGTATACAATAGGACTCCAAATACAATAAAGTTTCTCTAAAAAATTTTATTTTTTATTTTTTATTTTTTTTTAATGAAAGCCACCAGCGTGGTGGGGCGGACCACCGTTTTATTAATATGTCGCCAAAAAAAACGACAAAAGCAAGGGAAGGAAGGGGGACATAAACCGAACCTCCCAAATACAGCATAAGATGTGAAAAATGCAGCCTTGAACATTTATAGATATGCTCAAGGGTGAAACAATAAATGGCTAAGCTACATGCAAAACAGTAAGGCACATATGCAGTGATTGGGACATTTAAATCCCAGGCTGTTTACAATGACCAAAACTTAAACCAAAAACAAAGTGTAAAACACCGTAAACCTATGATTTCACCTTTCTAATATTACCAACACCCTCCGCATCGAGGTGGCATAGACCACGGGTGAGGTATGGCAACATATGAAAGTGTGAGTAAATTGATGAAGTTCTTGAATCACAAGCCTCGTTGGCGAGACTATCTGCAACCATATTTGCCTCCCGAAAAACATGCTTTACTGTAGAGTTTCCAATCATGTGTAGTAAATCTTGAAAAAGATGATCTAGTCTCTAAGAGGACACTTTACCCGCTTAGAAATTTGGAGTCCGTTTGAATACTTACATGGTGATAACCCAAGGAGGAGACATGTTGTATGCCCTTGATCATAGGTTCAATTTCCGCCTCTGAATTGGTCATATTGTCACTCAGAAAAGTCGAGTAAGCTCCAATAAACCTGCCGGACGATGTCCTCAGAATTCTACCAACACCCGAGAGGCCCGGGTTCCCTCTAGCTGCACCATCAATATTTAGAATAAAGGGGTCCGTGCTTCCCTGCCACTTAACCGCCAAAACACGGAAGGGTAGCGGGCTTGGATTACCCATAAATATTTCAAATATACCCGCATTTTTCAATATAGGGAAAAGGAAACCGTTAAATTCATGTATCAGACTGGCGAAACTTGATCTTTTCCCATCAAATATAAAACGACATCAGTGTCTCCAAAGTATCCAACAAACACTCGCGATGATAATTGTATTAATACTGCGACCCCTATCACGTCCTTTCCACCATATTAAATTTAAGAGGGAGCGAAGAGAGTCATACCTGAGTGTAGTCCATGCTATTCCAACCAAGTCACAGCTATAGTTCCATAACCGTTTTGCTGTACTGCAGTCCACGAAAATATTATCAAACGTGTCCTCTCCATGATCACAGTGACATCGAGAGACCAACGGGACTCCCCACCTCTTTCGTACTTCGTCCAGAGCCAAAAAGCCATTGAAAAATCTCCATAGAAATATCTGTTGTGCTAATGGCAATGCGGAAACCCATATCCGGGTTCTGGAAAACTGTGAGGGACCAGTCGATTGAAGTGTCTGCAAAACAGATGTAACAGTAAATCTCCCTCGAGGGTCCTGTGTCCAAACATATATATCCCTACCTGGAGAAATCCGAATCTGAGGCAGAGTGTGGGAGGGATTTAACGGGATTTGTGAAAAAGCCGTGTCTCTCCATCCGGACTCATCAAGATGGTCTTGTATGAGGGAGGTGTCGGCTAACACACCTGAGATCAAGGATAAAGAACCCTAAAATGTAAAGTTTTCGTACCAGAATGAAGATCGACCATCCCGAACCAGAAGACGTATGTGTGATTCCGCCGACTCCCTAATATTGAGCATTCGACGCCAGACTGGAGAGTCATTTGGCCGAGAGGGCACCAAAACTGAATGTGCCGATGAGATACAATACTTCCCCATCATGAAATCATGCCACAGAGAATAAGAGGTCCGAAAACGCCACCATAATTTATGTGAGTAAGCCAATTGATACGACTCCAAAGTAGACAAACCCAAACCATTTTGAGAAGTATCCCGGCAATTTCTTTTCCAAGACATCCAATGTCGTCTACCACCAAATTCCGTAGTCCCCCATAAGAAATTGGCGAATAACCGCTCCATATGATCCATAACTTGTTTCGGAGGACAAGAGACAGCAATAATATGCATAGGCATTGAGAGTAAAACATATCGAATCAGAATTAGACGTCCACTCAATCCTAATAACTTCCTTTGCCAACCTACCAACCTAGCATCTATTTTCTCAATAGCTGAAGAGTAATACACTATCTTTTTTCTTCCCGTAAAAAGAGGGCAGCCAAGATATGTCATAAGCATTAACCCGCGGCTGAAACCTGTGACTCGGATCACCATTTCCAATTGCCTCTGCTGGGTTCTATCAGACATATAAAAAGAGCACTTTCCATCATTGATTCTCTGCCCCGAACATCTTTCATATTGCCGAAGGAAGGCTATAAAAGCTTGCAATCCCCTTTTAGCTCCATTCAAGAACACAATTACATCATCAGCATAAGCTAAATGGGAAATCATAACAGTAGAATGAGGAACCACATACCTTCCTATGCATCCAGAATGAACAAGTTTATCCAATCCCCGAGAGAAAACCTCAGCAGCAAGAATAAATAGCAAAGGTGACAAGGGATCCCCTTGTTTTACCCCTCGGCCCGATCGGAAAAAACCGGAAGGTGTGCCATTGATTAAAACCGAAAACCAATTGTTATTTAAAAGATTCCGAATGAGATGCATGTAATGGGGGCTAAATCCAAATTTCCGTAGTACAAACAGTAGGTAGATATGCGAAACCCGCTCAAAAGCTTTCATCATATCCAATTTTATTATCATATTACCCCCACGGACTTTTTTACTTAAAGAATTCATCATTTCCATGGCAAGTAAAATGTTGTCTGAAATAACCCGACCCTGAATAAAACCCGACTGATTTCTGCACAATATTTGGTCTAGTAGAGGTGAAAGTCGGCTAGCCACCACCTTTGAGATAATTTTACTAGAGAAATTACATAAAGATATCGGTCGGAACACACCAAATGTGTCTGGACTGTCCTTCTTAGGAATGAGAACTAGGAATGAACTAGATGTTGCTCTTGGAATAGGCAAACAGCCCAGAAATCTTTTACTGCTTGAACGACACTGTCTGCTACTATCTCCCAACATGACTGAAAGAACTTGCCTGTGAAACCATCCGGACCAGCTGCGCTAGATGGGCTTAGAGCAAAAACTGCCTCCTTAATTTCCTGATCATTAGGCAGGGAGTCCAAGGAACGATTCTCCATATCCGAAATACAATGTGGTATCAAGTCCAAAAGCTGATCATCCGGTTGTGAACTCGGATCTAAAGAAAATAAGTCTTCGTAATACTTAGCCCCCTCTGCTCCAATCGCCTCAGGTGTGGAATGAAAAGTTCCATCCGGTGAAGTAATTCTGTTAATAAATAACCTCCGTTGTCGATTCTTGCAATATAAGTGAAAATAACGAGTGTTAGCATCTCCCTCCTCCAACCACGTTTGTCTCGATTTTTGCCGCCAAAAAATGCCTTCCAACTCCAGATTACGGGCATGTTTCTCCCGTGCCACTGACAATTCCTCTTGTATAGTCGCCAATATAAGGGACCCAAATCATGAAGGCCTTCTAATCTCGAAACCTCCACCCCAGACTCCTTGACATTTGTATGAATATTTCCGAATGTGGATCTGTTCCAACTTCCCAAAACATGTTTCAGTCGCTTGAGTTTTATTTGCAATGCTATGATTCCTGAACCAGACACATTTTCAGCCCAAGAGGAGCGAACAATATTCAAAAAATTTGGATGCTTTATCCACATGTCTTGGAATCTGAAAGCGGAGCCACCTCTATCACTAGATAACCTGACATTCATTAGTAGAGCACAGTGATCAGATATTGTACGGGGCAAATGGGTTGCCGTAATTGATACAAAAGTTTCATTCCAGATAGAGGAAACCAGTAAACGATCCAGTTTTCTGAGTAAAGGCCGAACTCCGCTCCTACACCAAGTGTAAGGGCTGCCCAAACCAGGTACTTCCAACAAACCACAATCCTGAACTGCCTCCCCAAACTCCTGCATAGGAAGCATAGCCGGTATGGAACCTTGGGCTCTCATCAGCCCGCAAAACCACATTAAAATCCCCTCCAATAGACCAAGGTAAATTGTGTTGAGAATGAAATGATCGAAGTTCTTCCCATAACTCTCTCCTTTGAGCATAGGAACACTTAGCATAAACAAAGGAGCAGTAGACAAGTGAAGAGGAAAATATGTTAACCTGACAGTGTATAACTTGCTCCAAATCCTTAATAACCACAATATCAACTGACGCATCCCACATTAACCAGATTTTGCTATTACTATTACCAAAATAAGAACCAAACCCCAAACGCCGAGCATATAGTGGCAAATTAGATAAATCAACCAAAGGTTCCAAGAGAGCAATAAATTGTAATCGATGTTCCCTTTTAAACTGCCGAATATTAGCCAAAGTACTATCATTAGCAATCCCCCGTATATTCCATATGATGTAATTCATTAAACAAAATTGGTGGATTAAAGTAAATGAGAGTCCTAAAGAGTACGAGAGGTCGACTCTGAGAGTCGAGGTGATCGTCTCAAAGGACCCTGTGCCTGTTTAGATTTTTTCCCTTTACAAATGGGAGCAATCACAATAGGAATATTTTCTGCAAGCTTTTTTGAGTTACCTGCCGTGACCGGAGGGGGGGGGATAGTGCAACATTCTGAGAGGGACTTTCCAGGCAAGTCACCGCAACCTCTTGAACATCCATTGATCCGGGTAGAACCGAATTACCACCCACTTCAGCACCAGATGGCAATTCAGGCTCATCCGGGTACTCCGGGTCTTCGTCATCCGTATCGGTTCCCACTTCAGCTTCAGGTATCCGAATAGGACCTTCGATACTCGGGACTTGCCCTGCAGTCGGTCCCGAGTTTCCCACCAATCCACTGTGCAATACCGATCTCCCTGTACCATTTTGTGAAGCCAAATCAGCTTCTTTTAATGTCGGGACAGCATTGTCCGGTTCCGCAGCTGCAGTGGCCGTGACAGTCGCTGGAGCCAACTCAGTAGAAAGAACCAGGACAGTAGCAGAGGATACCGGGTCAGTTGATGTGCAGACCGGGTCAGTAGTTGTTATTTACGGGTCAGTAGTTATAGTATTCGGGTCGGAAACCGGATCAGTAGTTTCAGGAAAAACCTCTGCGGATACCGGGGCAGCAACCAAATTGGGCAATATGGACTGCCGGGTCGGGTCATAAGAAAACTGTGTGGAGAACCGATGAAGAGCTGCCATTGTCTCCGGCCTAGACTTTACTGGCTGTCTTCCACCGCCAGCAGATTGATTAATAGTGTCTACCAGAGGTCGGATACTCCCCACCGTAATATCGTCTTGACTTTTGGGTCTCAAAATCACCGGATCTATGTGTGTATGTAATCGGGGCAGTTGTGGTTCTTCTATGATCGGCAATGCTGTTGCCCGATTCGATACTGTGATAATCTTCATGGTGGTGGAGGGGGCAGTGGGCTCCTTAACACGGGAAACCGAATTCAATGATGTCTCTGCCCCGTCCAGGATTTCCGCCACCGAATTGGCCGGTATATGTCTTGATTGTCCTGCTCTGGACGTCTCGGGTTTGTCCGTTGCAACCACCGCAAACGGCTGGCGTTGCTTTGCTGGTCGTTTGCCCCGGTCACGATTTGGACCGACCCGGACCCACTGATTTCCAGCAGGAGGAGTAACCACAATGCCTGATTTCAATGTTCTGTGTTCCGCCCTTTCTGGGTTCTTGACCTTTTTCGGCGGTTTAGTAACAGCCACCACCGGCGACGAAATTTGCCCCTTTCGTCCACACTGTAACTGATCGTGTCCAATCTTTTTACATCCAACACAGTAAGAGGGTAGATCATCGTATACTATGGACTGCCAATAACCCTTCCCAGAATGAGCATGGGAGATACGGATCCTCTTTGGCATCTCTCCCAGTAAATCAAGTTCCACACATACCTTGGCTATGGCCGGCCTAATTGCCGCGGCAGTCGGAGCATCCAGGGCCAGCGGCTGCCCCACCGCCCTTGTAATCGAGAAAAGCTTCGGTTTGTTGTAAAGATGTATCGGCAATCCTTCGAAACCAATCCAAATTGGGACAATTGATGGTTCTTCGTCCACATTGAAATCATACGTCCACTTGAAGACACGCATCGTTAGTCCTAGAAAAATCCAAATCCCTTGTCTCCAAAGTCGGCAATAGTCCTCTTCCAAATCGAATCGTATCAAAACATGGCGGGGATCCATTCGACCAATCCAAAAATTCCCTTTGAAGCCTACTTTGTGAAAAGATCGCCGTAATGATTCGAGGTTCAGAGCAAATTTCTGAAATTTTCCCACCAATGCAAATCGCCATGGCCGAATCAAAACTTCATGTTCATCCGCCGGGATGATCAGATGAGGTTCACCCTTAAAATCCTACAACTTTGTTATTGGCAGATTAATCACCGGTGTCTGAGGCCCGGATAATAACTCAGCAAAGCTCTTGTCTTTCCATGGATTTGGAGCTGGTATCGGGGCCATGGCAACCGGCTGGCCGGTGGCCATAGCAGCCGCTGGGCAAACTATGTCAGAGAAAAGATTTCGGACTGCTAGGATTCAGAGATTTTAGGAGGATTTTTCGCAACTTTGAATGCTTTTAAACCAGGATCTTGTTTATTTAACCTAACTTTTCAAAATGCATCAAAAAGTTTATCTATTCGCAGAATTCCAGCATCCTCGTTTCTCTAAAATATCTTATATTTAAATAAATAATAATTTTGAATAACTTTCTCATGCTATTTTGAAGTATGGTATGTTACACTAGCCTCTACATATTAGTCGATTTGTTTTTTAATTTTTTGGTCAATTTTCTTCCTTAGTGTCTACATGTTTTTCTATATAGGTATCATTTTAACTTCAAGTCTTTTAGTAAAAATATATCATTCAACCTCAAATATACTTTCATACGTTGTGAACAAATTTTATTTCGGCTCTCCTAAGTTCAAATCATAGCTCGGCCACCGTTCATAAGTCACTATTTTAGACCCTTCTTCAAATAAAAGTCATTTTTTAGGCCCCACTCCAGATCTTCTTATCGGGGCATTAGGGTGACACTGATTTAGCAAAAAGGACAAACATGGCAGCCAAAAAAAATGGGACAACATTTTTGTCCGGGACGGAAGTGGGGCCAAGACGGAAGTCCCACTTCCGTCCTGGCTGACGTGGCAACACTCGGTTGGGAGTTCTGCCATGTCAGCCAGGACATGTTCCAGAAAATTTGTCCAAAAATTGAAGGATTTTTTCATTTCGGGTAGAAAATGCCAAGTGACAATTCTATTTTTCCTGAGACACTTGGGTCTTTTTACAACAAAATAATTCACTTAAACAGAATATTTACCAAATTACGTGTAAAAAAATTACTTTCACGAAACCGAGTTCATTAATAAAATAAGAACAGCGAAAAAAACAAAGGAATCGTGTATGTCAAATAAAACAATTTGTGTGTAACAAGAATAAAACAAATGTATGAAATACAAAGTAAATCCTATCTACGGTCCCGATGGGGTGTATCTATGGGTTCTTCTCGGGTTAGTCTGGAGATAGTATGTGTTGTCGTCTCTGGTTCGCAAAGCACTACCATGCTCCGTTTCAAAGAATTATGCACCTTCGGTGTCGATATGTATCGCCTCCTCAGGGGAAACTGGCTGGAGCTGTGGAGTATGCTGCAACATTTTTGTCTGGTTCAGTCCGAGGCTGTACGAGGGCGTCGCACCAAAATAGACTTCCGGTTGTCCCGATGAAGAAGTCCCCGCACCAGGATGGCCCCCCGTTTAAATACCCGGAGAATAAGTGCCGATGCTTGGAAATTAGTATTCATATTCGGGGGTACATCACCTTGAGTCTCGAACTGAGTTAGCGTCGCGCAACAAGATTCTCCTGAGTTGCCTGGAGATTTCGACGAGTACCCTGTCTCCCAACCGCAACCCTACCAGGAACATGTTCCCTCGGGTGTGTGGAAGGTTGTAGAACGGCAGCTTCCACAACATCGGCAGCCTGCGATCAACATGTCACCGCCTTCCCTGCCGTTGCGAAGTCATCCTTAATCGTTTTGGCTGCCCAGGTGATGAGTGACTTGTACTACGTATTAGTTCGAGTGGTAGGCTTCTTGAACTCTTCCAGCATCACCCTGTGCGACTCCTCTTGTAACATAATATTAAAATTAGTATATTCAGGAAAAAAATATTAACAATGAAAAATATACGAATAAAACTTACCAAAATGTCCTCTGCTGTAGCGGTGGGTTGAATACCAATCGAGAGTGGCCTTTGACCCCGATTTTGGGGGTTCGTCATACGGTGAACCGTAATGCGATTGTACCAATGCATGTACTCCCAGGTTGGAGCAATAACATTATCGAGGGATGAAGCAGCGGCCTCCAGTACATCGACGCGTAAATCCCACATTTTAATGTATGCAATGTGCTCGGTCTTCCAATTCTTTGTCGATATCTCCCTCACCGTGTGGAGGTCTCGACCTTCGACAGAGCCCTCTGTCCCTTCCGGGATTGGTACCACCCGGTGGAAGCCAAATTGACATATAACCCTGTCGGGCAGGTGGTACTCAACCATCTCAAAGAAAATGAGGGGCGAACGGGCTTGACACGTCCTAAAGAAGTCTACATCCCGAGCCACCCTCTCTGCATATACCGAATCGGGGTACGACCTCCACATGTACTGCCAAAAAAGATAATTGTTAATGTAAAAACACTTTAGTTAATAAAAAAAATATAAGAACATCGAAATTAACTCACCCCCTGTGTCTCCGTCATCAAATCAAGTTGTTCGCGAGACACCAACAGCTGTGATTTAGGGGTGTTGCGGAAAATCCGAGGGACATTCCACCTAGCCCCGGGAGGTCTACCGTCGATGGGGATCTCATCTGGAATGATGCCTCGGTTTGCCAGACGGAGAAATGAAATACCCTCCCACGCCCACAACTGGTCAAAACAAACAAAATCGATTATTAAATATTTAAATCATAAAATCACATTTAAATTTATATAAATTGGACAAACCTGAATCAGCAAGCAACACCCGGTAATATCCTTGGAATCAGCCATGCACGAGATGCACATCTGGCGGTACAAATGTGCGAGTAAACCGCTAGCCCAAGAAGTCGTGTCAAGCTCAAGAGGACCACTGAGGGTTAGTAGATAACGTACGTTGGTCTGGGCCCCCGACTTATCTGGGAAAAGAAAACTACCCATCAAGATGAAAATCAAAACCCTAGCCCTTTGTTGTACCTCGCGGTCGGTAACATCATGTCCAAAGGGCTCACTAATCTGGGCATAAACCTCTATCAGCTGTAAAGTGTTTCCCTTGATTGCAGCATCACTGGGTCAAAATCCTAAAAGCTCGTAGACGCTATCAACCCATTGACCCTTGGCGAAATTGTAGATGTCACCCCAAGAGACTACCTGGCCCCTGTTAGGTAGTCCTAGAAGACATCCTACGTCCTCTAGTGTGATGGTCGCCTCACCGCAACGGAGGTGGAACATATGGGTCTCCGGGCACCATCTCTCAACTAATGCAATCACGAGAGCGTGATCTACATTCATATTACCTACTCTGCAACATCCTCCAAAACCTATTAGGTCTATTAGGTTTATTACTCAAGTGTTGGTTTCTCTACTATACGCTGCGTAAAATTTACCTGAACTCGTAATAACCTTTAAAGGTTCGTTCAGTGTCTCATCCCCGGGACATATTCTTAAAGATCTATGGGACGGTTGTTTGTTTAAAACGGTGAGATCAAAAGGACCGGGTTGAAGATGACGGGTACGACAATCTATACAAAAAAATAATAAACATAAAATTTATCAGAAAAAACACATGTTATATCTCCAAATCTACTATTGCACTAAATTCACAATTCACAAATTACCAAATTGACAATTTTACAAGTTCACTAATGCCCAAAAATCACAAATGCTCTAACTGTAAATTCACACAATCACAACTTCACAATTGCCAAATTCACAAATCTACATGCATAAATTCACAAAACCCCTAAATTCATAATTGCCCTAATTTCACAAATACACAAAATTCACAAATAATTTACAACATCAACAAATTACTTTGATTTCCTAAACATAATTAGTATGTTTATAGTTAAATTCAAAACATAGTTTTATATTTCCCAAAAAAATTCAAATTCAAATTTGTTTTTTACCTTACAGATTGAGAGATTGAAGGATGAAAGAGAAAGCAAGGTGTTGGTAGAAGTAGCGGCGACGGAGGCAGTAGGAGAGTGGGGGGGCTGGATTTTATTAATTTTTTTTTTTTTGCATTTGGGAGTTTGGGGTTCGTGAGAAGGGAAGAGGAAGAGGATTTATTTCTGGAACATGGGGACGGAAGACCCGGCTAACGTGACAGAACTCCCAACCGAGTGTTGCCACGTCAGCCACTAGAAAAGATGCTAATGAGACTCCTGAAAATTAAAACTAGAAAAGCTTATATATAAAGATCACTTTGTAGCTCTCTCTATATGAGAAAGGCAATGTTTGTTGAGGGAGGTTATGAATAAGGCCTTACACTATAGAATGGGTACTTCGTGTGTGCCCTTCCTGCCATGTTGTATGAATTTCTCTAACGTTATGTATGAGCTACAAAGTGATCTTTATGATTAATTCTTCTAAGAAACTCTTTATTGTTTTTTAATATTATTTAATATGGCCTCCAAATTTAGGCCAGTTTAAAACAAGAGGAGTAACACCCTTTACTTTAAATGTGTTATTAATATCTATATTTCATATATTGTTTTGGAAATTCTTCCTATTCTCATTTCGTGATGTTTTTTTTGATGAAATGTTTTTTTATTATTATTATGAATTTGTCCATTTCCCATTTCTTGATGCATGTATTAGCTTTTTCTGTTGGAGAAAAACCATAGATCTTTTGTGAGAAAAAAGGGGGGAAATCTAGAAACTTAAAAATTTATATACATAAAATAAAGTCAGGCCGAAAACTTGTGGAAGGAATATGTAACATTTTGTAGGCTCTCCTCCAATAAAATTCTTACATGTTGCATTTGAAGCATTTTTTACTATCCAGAAGTTGTGCGCCATAAGCAAAATAACATGTGACATGAGGAGATGTTTAAATTCAAAGGATTAATATATAGAATTATGGATAAATTAATGAACATAAAGCCGTAGCATCAGGGACGAAGCAGGAATTGCCTTTTGGGGGCGAAAAACTGCAAAAAAAATGTAAATCTATATGTAAAAACTGTAAAAATAAAATATTGAGGGGTAAACTTGATAAAATACGACAAATTACATTTAAAATTTACCATATCTAATAGTAAATTCAAAAATCTCGGGGCGACTGGCACCACCCCTCTAGAATCGTCCCTGCAAGGCATAAGTTAATAACTGCATGTTTTCATGAACAATGTATTTTAACAATAGTTATCATCTATCTTATTCATCATTAGTAACATATTAACTACTATAACCCGTGCATTCGAGCTCGCTTTCTTCTCACCACAAGAAAACTGAATACTTGTCGCGACCCAAGAACCGCTGCAAATGCTCTTTCAACCGTTGCAAATAGCATTTGCAACAACACACGATAGTTTTTGGGAAAGGAGAGGAACGACGCTGCAAAAGACTTTTTGTGATGGAACCAAATAAATATACACTTTTTGCGACGGTTGGAGAGCCCAGCCAAAAAAAAAACTATTCGCGACAGTCACAAGCCGTTGCAAATATCAATACATGAAAAACAAGCAACAGAAACCAAAATTTGCAACCACAAAACTTTGACCGATAATATAAGCACATTAGCAAACGTTTTGCGATCACTTAGGCACTGGTTCCAAAATCGTGGCAAATTGGTCTCTACATGGTCGCTACAGTTGGCGCCATTGACTAACTCAATCCAAATAATTAGGTGGTGGCAATGTGGTGGCAATTTGCTACTACTTAGCGACCACAATCTATATTAAAAAAACTCAAATTAATAAAAAAAAAAATGGACCCAAAGTAGTGGCAATTTGCCACTACTTAACGACCACTGTGCATTTAAAAAAAAATCTAAAATTAAAAATATAAAATTGGTCGTAAAGTTGGGCCAATTTGTGACCACCAAGTTTATTCATAAAATCCCAAAATTGTAATATATAAGTGATCGCACATTTTTGGCAATTTTCGACCACTTAGTGACCACTGTGTTAGTAGTGCCCTAGGAACATTAGCATATGTTGTACGTTTTATTTCTTTTGAGCATGTCTCTGAATAGTTAATTTTTCTTTTGAACATCAAATATGTGATTTGATAGTAAAACTCATTAGTTTATGCAATTACTATTCTAGTTGTCCCTAGTTTTATGCAATGTTCTTTACAATGAAATAAAACTAGTATGATGTATGATTGACGATCATGTTTTACTGATCATGTGTAATGGATACAAATCATATCATAGATGCAATATATAGGGATACATTGTATTGGACGTGATCCGTTAGAGAAGTAATACTTCATGGTCCTTAGTCATAAGTATTACTTCCTCAATACTATTTTAGAATCCTTAGACCTTATGTCTCCATTGATTCTAGCATGAATGGAGCCATGTTTTAACTCAGTCAGACGTTACTTTTAATCGAGTAATCAATACGATTGATGGTCGGACGTAGTGTCCTATCATGGCTTGAATGTGAGAGGCATTGTAAGGAATTTGTCCCTATCTTATTAGAGAGAGATATCCATGGGCCCCTCGATAGGGAAGACTGTCTAAGTGCATGGTCGTGCTCAAATATATTTGATAAAGTGGTTATTAAATACTATTTGTTGGAACAGTCTACCCAGAGATCGAGCATAAATACAATCAAGCTTAATAAGAGTGACGACTACCATGGCTTATGCTTAATTAGGATATCGCGAGACAAAGGGATTAAATAGTGGATTGATATTAGGTTCCATCGTAAATTCATTCACTTTGGGTAGTCACAATGTCCTGCTAGGGACCGCATGTGGTTTATGAACACATACTACTACTAAGTATGTTTTCATTGCCATTGTGATATGAACCTACAGGGTCACACGCATAGACGAGCTAACGAGCTTCATCTCCAGATTCAATGAATCTAGAATGTGTCTAGGTTCATTGTATCTAACATTTATTCTTCTGAGAATAATAAAGCGTTATTATTTGAATTAAAGATTAAGGAGTGTCATTTTAGGTATTTGGTTCGTGCTGGGATTACGTGGGAGTTATTATCCGATAAAGACTCCCACTACCCGCAGAAGTCTAGGGGTCGTGGGAGTTAAAGACTCCCACTGCCGGGAGAGGTGGTAAGGACGTGGGAGTTGTGTTTTGAACAACTTCTCACACCCTATATAAACCTCTCTTGGCCGAAACCCTAGGTGAAATAAATCAACCGCAAAATACTCAAAAACTGAAATTAGATTTCTGGTCTGGCAGCCTCATTTTCTCTCGAGAATCCAAAAATCAGAAGAACGAAGAGCTAGCACTCGCTGCCCGTTTTGTCGCGTGGATACCGGTAGGGAGTAATTCCGCAAGGGAGGACACAAGGTGGTTGCTGCTGAGAGCAGAAAGATACATTCTTTAAGCCGAAAACGTAAGTCTTTTCCCCGTTTTTCGATTCATTTTTGTATTAGCGGATCCTTCAGGGGAGGACTCATGGGTGTTTAAAACGAGTTTCCGCCTATGAATCCCTTCAGTGGTATCAGAGCCTTGCTCATACTATTCAAATTCGATATTGTTATTCACATCGTAACACGTATCAAATTCGATTTGGTATGTGTATGTGTGTGAAAAACATAAAAGATTGTTTCTTTGACTGCTTTTATAAGTTTATGTGAATCTGATATGCATAAAGTTTTATGTATGTTATTAATTCGATTAATACCCTATGAACTGCCATAGCATGATTCGGTATGTAATTTAATATGATTTATTACGCATGAACTGATTGTATGCTTTCTGTCGTTAATCTGATTAACAAGCCGCATAAACTGTTTAGGCGATTATAAAGTGTTAGGCGATTGAGGGGTAAATCGGGGCAAAAAAACTCATTTGATGAGCTTATGGGACCGCCGTTACGTGACGCTTGTCCTTCCGTTGACCTAAGACTTTGTATATATGTACTCATTTTTATTTCATTATGTTTTATGTGAGTTTTAGCATGGTGAATAGCATGGCCTACTATACCTCATTTTGTTTTACATTTAATTGGGCTGTAATTTTATAATACGACCTGCGAGTCGTTTTTCCTATGATGTAAAATTGTAATTGCTTTCTTAGACTAGTTTTACTGCTTTACATTGAAGGTTGGGTATGCCCATGCAATTATGTAACAAGACTGGAGGACGCTGGATCGAAGATTTTATCCATGAGATGGATATTGACCTAGATTGACCCTTGGCTCCCCCAAGGCTAGTGGGAGTCATCATAGGATTAGGCCATGATATCTCACGTTTACTTTTATGCTTTTTATATTGCATGAGAAGCTTTTATTTATTGTCTTATGGGGTTTAAAAGTTTATTCACATTAAATCGTTTTAATTAAGTCTTAAAATGCCTACCATATCCTAAGCACTCTTTGACCTTGGATCATCATTTTGTCTGCTTGTCAAAGCAACAGATAAGTGGTTATCTAAGCAAAAGGAGATGGGAAAATATTGATTTACATGTGCTTAGACATGGTTCGACTTAACTAGGCTACCAAAATAGTTTTGAGCCTAAGGCATAAAATGGGAAATAGCCAGGACATATAGATGCCATTCCCATAGGTTCATTTTACTTTAATTATGGGGATAAGCCAACGCTAACTTATAACCATCGTAAAATGTTATTTTCCACCATTTATCAAGTGTTTTGCTCAAAACTAATAAAACTTTGCAAATAATTTAATGTAGATAATGGCAACCAACACTTCACACAATTCATTGTGATCCGTCCTTGAGAAGGAAAAACTGAGTTGCTCCAATTTCATCGATTGGGCTCGCAACTTAAAGATTGTCCTTAAGCAGGAAAGAAAGCTATACGGTCTTGATGCAGATATTCCTGAACAGCCTGCAAACAACGCCCCTAGAGATGAAAGAGATGCTTGGAAAAAGCATTGTGATGACTCTAACGATGTGACTTGTCTCATGTTAGTTACGATGAGCA
Source organism: Vinca minor (assembly GCA_026122235.1). Taxonomy (NCBI): domain Eukaryota; kingdom Viridiplantae; phylum Streptophyta; class Magnoliopsida; order Gentianales; family Apocynaceae; genus Vinca; species Vinca minor. The sequence continues at coordinate 192,636 of JAOCZM010000210.1, read as the reverse complement.
TTGAACTTCAAAAACAGTTTGAAGGCGTTGAGGCTTTCCAGATGATGGGCCAACTCAAGGAAATGTTTCAAGAGCAAGCCCGTCAAGAAAGATTCCTCACCACTAAAACATTGAATAGTTGCAAGATGGCCCCTGGCACCTTCGTAAGTGCACATGTTCTTAAAATGAAGGGCTATCTTGACCAACTTAAGAAGCTTGGGGATCCCGTAGGTCATGACATGGCCACAGATATGATCTTGGGCTCACTCCCACCGGAGTATGACCAATTCGTGATGAACTTCAAAATGCATGCCACGGAGAAGACCATACATGAGATACACGGGATGCTCAAGCAGGCTGAACTGAACATTAAGAAGACCCCTGAAGTCTTAATGGTTCAAAAAGGGAATTTCAAGAAGAAAGGAAAGGGTAAGCCCATGGCCAAGAAGGGTAAAGGCAATAACAAGCCCAAACCCAAGGCCAAGGCACCAAAGGAGGGAGTTTGCTTCCATTGCAATGAACCAGGTCATTGGAAACGGAATTGCAACCTCTATTTGGAAGAGAAGAAAAAGGGGAAAGCCAGTTTGACTGTCTCTCCAGGTATTTATGTTATTGAAATTAACATGTCTTCTCCTACTTCATGGGTATTAGATACTGGTTGTGGATCTCACATTTGTGCAAATGTGCAGGGGTTCAAAAGGAGTAGATCACTGGCAAAAGGAGAAGTGGACCTGAGAGTAGCAAACGGAACAAGAGTTATTGTTGTAGCTACCGGGACATTTAATTTAGTTTTGCCAAATGGCCTTATTATAGAACTGAATAATTGTCTTTATGTTCCAACTTTGAGTTGGAATATTATTTCAGTTTCTTGTTTTGATATTGATGGTTTTGAAATTAATATTATGAATAAAATTTGCACCGTTCATAAAGACCATATCTTCTATGGAGATGCCTCTTTGATGAATGGGTTTATATTCTTAACCTCGATGAATCCATTAAAAGGCCCATCTATAACATTAATACTAAGAGGTTTAAATCAAATGACTTAAACCAAACCTACTTTTGGCACTATTGTTTGGGCCACATAAATGAGAAACGCATATCAAAACTCCATCAAGATGGAATTTTGACATCATTTGGCTTAGAGTCTTATGAAACATTTGATTCTTGCTTGTTAGGCAAAATGACTAAAGCTCCCTTTACTGGACAAAGTGAGAGAGCCTCCGATTTATTGGGCCTCATACATACAGATGTTTGTGGACCAATAAACACAAGTGCTAGAAGAGGGTTCTAGTACTTCATTACATTCACAAATGATTTCAGTAGATATGGTTACGTCTATCTAATGAAACATAAATCAGAATCTTTTGGAAGATTCAAAGAATTTCAAAATGAAGTACAAAATCAACTTGGTAAAAGTATTAAGATACTTCGATCAGATCGAGGTGGCGAATACCTTAACCAAGAGTTTGACGAACATCTTAGAGGTTGTGGAATTGTTTCACAATTAACTCATCTTGGCACACCACAATGGAATGGCGTGTCAAAATGGAGGAATCGCACATTATTAGATATGGTTTGAATCAGGAAATTTGTTGATGAATTAGGTGTCGTCCCTAGCATTGTGAACCTAGTGGACCATTATTGTGATAATATTAAAAGGATATATAAAAAGAACGTGTTTATGTTTCATACTTTTACAATTTCATAAACATTTTTATAAGAGTAAAATGATATCTAGCATTGGTTATCCAAGAAAAAACCAATCTCATCACTTATATTAATAATAAAAAATTCATTTTATTAATTAAAAACCGTGCACGTGCAATTCTCGTGTATAGCATAAAGATAAGAAAATATAGCATATGATCTCAATTCTCAAGGTTTTAAAAAAAGAAAGATTTCATACCTTATATATTTATTAGTTTTGCTAAAAAATTGAGAAGGAGAAGAATTAGAAGAAGAGAATAGGATAGAGGCTGAAACACCACAACAAGAGAAACTAAGCTTGTTGATACAGTAACTCAAAGATGAATGAATTCTTAAAAGAAGTTCAGACACGAGATGTTAAGGAATAACCTTACCAAAATATCAATACATCTAACGTAAATAATATGTAGGCCGAAGCATCTCGTAAATAGAGAGTTTTCGGTTACCGACAACAAATAAAAGAAGACTCCTTGAAGAAGTAGGACTCTTGGAAAACAACTTGCTATCAAGTAAACTACTTAAACAAGATAATGGACAAAATGTCCTGTTCTCTTGTTTCTATGCGGCTAAAGTAACAAACTAAGCTGAAATTTACCTAATTATGTGAATAGTCCTAATAGATGTGGGACTCTTAACAACTAGATAACCAACTATAGACCACATTTCCTTTATTATAGCATCTACTTTCTATCACACGCCTAAAACAACATAAATATAGTATAGACTTTCTAGTATAGACTTTAATTGTACATAAAAAGACTAAAATGCCCTTTTTTAGCCACTTTACTTGTTTGGGCCGATTTGCACACTTTGAAGAGTTAAGAGATTGACTTTGTCATTATCTTTAAGTTGAAGTATAGTTTCCTCTATAACCTTGATGTCTCGGACCAATCTTGAAATAAGTTGATTCACCAACTTGGTTCTTTGTCTTGTCTTTGGTCGTTGAAGCTTTGTCATTGGATCTTTCTAGGGCAGCCCCTTGGAGGTCCCTCATCATCCCCTCCCCCTTGAAAAACATGATTCTTCCTCGAATCATCATCATCATCATCATTGAAATCTATATCAATATCAAAAGGAGACAAGTCAGAAATGTTAAACGTTCAATGTACGCCATACTTACCTTTCAAGTCTTTTTTGTAAGCATTGTCATTGACTCTTTCAACAACTTGAAATGGTCCATCGCCTCTTGACTGTAATTTACTTTTTTGCTCATCCAGAAATCAATCTTTTCTAAAGTGTAGCCAAACCCAATCACCAACATCAAAAGATACATGCTTTCGGCCTCTATTTGTATACTTAGCAAATTGTGCATTCTTCTTATTGATGTTTTCAGCTACATGTTGATGGAGTGTTTGTTTATGATCAGCCCAAGAATCACCTTGTACATTATAATACTCATCAACAGGTAAAGGGAATAGATCCAACGGGGTTAAGGGATTAAAACCATAAACAACTTCAAAAGGAGAATTATTTGTAGTAGAATGTAAAGTTCTATTATATGCAAATTCAGCAATAGGTAAACATTCTTCCCACCTTTTTAAGTTCTTTTGAATTAAAGCTCGAAGTAAAACCCCTAAAGTTCTATTTGTTACCTCAGTTTGGCCATCGATGTGGGGATGACTAGATGTAGAAAATAGCAATTTAGTCCCCAACTTACTCCATAATGTCTTCCAAAAGTAACTCAAGAACTTTACGTCCCTATCACTTACTATGGTTCTCGAAATTCCATGAAGCCGAACCACCTCCTTCAAGAATAAATCTGCAACATGACTTGCATCGTTCGTTTTCCTTACATGTCTTTTATTCAACTTACTTTGGCCTTTTAGATACTTGATGGACTCATGATCGGTATGAATTACAAATTCTCTTAGAATCAAGTAGTGCTGCCAAGTTTCCAAAGCTCTTACGATTGAATATAACTCTTTATCATAAGTAGGATAATTAAGCGAAGCATTGCTTAATTTCTCGCTAAAGTATGCTAAAGGTTTACCTTGTTGTTGCAAAACAGTCCCAATACCTAAACCTGAAGCATCACATTCAACTTCCAACATTAAATCAAAGTTAGGAATAGATAAAACGGGAGAAAAAGTAAGTAATTGTTTCATCTTCTCGAAACAGTCTTCTTGCGGATTGTCCCAAAAGAATGAGACGTGTTTCTTCATAACTTCGTTTAATGGGGCAGAAATTGTGCTAAAATCACGAATAAAACGCCTATAAAAACTCGCTGACCCATAAAACGATCTAACTTGTGTCACGCTTGTTGGTCTCGGCCACTCTTGAATGGCTTGAATTTTTACCGGATCAACACAAATACCTTGAGAACCTACTATATATCCAAGAAAGTTAACCGAATTAGTGCAAAAAATACACTTTTCAAGTTTAGCATATAAAGTTTGCTCTCTTAGAATAGTAAAAACAGTTTTAAGATGTTCTATGTGCTCTTCTAAGTTTCTACTATAGACAAGTATATCATCAAAATAAACTACAACAAATTTTCCAAAGCAATGGCGAAATATGTAGTTCATTAATCTCATGAAAGTACTAGGTGCGTTAGTAAGACCAAAAGGCATAACAATCCATTCATATAATCCATATTTAGTCTTAAAAGCGGTTTTCCATTCATCACCTTCTTTCATTCTAATTTGGTGATAGCCTTGAGTTAAATCAATTTTAGAAAATATTACGGCACCACTTAACTCATCTAGCATATCATCTAAGCGAGGAATCGAATGTCTATATTTAATAGCTATCTTATTAATTTCGCGACAATCCGTACATAATCTGAAAGTCCCTTCTTTCTTAGGTACTAAAATAACCGGACTAGAACAAGGACTTAAAGATTCTCTTACCTGCTCCGTCTCGAGAAGTAAATCGACTTGTCTTTGTATTTCTCGGGTTTCATCCGGGTTGGCTCGGTAGGTAGTCCGGTTTGGCAAACTTGCTCCCGGAATGAAGTCGATTTGATGCTCGATTCCGTGAATAAGAGGCAGCCCTCTTGGAAACTCCCTGGGAAATACGTCTTGAAATTCCTGTAAAGGATAAAAAAAAAACAAGACTAGGTAGAGAAGAAGATGTTAGATCATAGGAAAAATCGTTAGAATGGAGAGACCTTTCAGTTTCTCTGAATACTAACAAAACAATTGCTTGTTTTGCTCGTATCGCCCTATCTACCTTTCCCGGGTTGATGAATAAACAATAATTCCTCTCTTTTTTGTGAGCTTGCCTATTGTCTCACTAAGCTCACGGCTTTTACATCCTTTTTTCCCTCGAATTTTACCTCATGGGTTTGATCACTCGTCTTTTTCATCTCGCTCTCTTTTCTATTTTTTTCTCTCTTCTCTCTAATTATGGCCATTTGTTTATATACCTCACATGCTGCATTTAAAGACAAAGGAGTTAGAAGAAACTTTATATTATCCTTCATAAGGCTATATGTATTTTGTCTTCCCATATGATTGACACTTCGATCATATTTCCATGGCTTCCCCAAAATCATGTGACTTGCGGTCATTGGGACCACATCACACAAACCCGAATCCTTATATCTCCCAATTTCGAACTCTATCTCAACTTGCTTATCCACTTTGATTTCACTACTATTATTCAACCAAGATAAATTATAAGGCATAGGATGCGCCCTACATGGTAAATCAAGTGCGGAAACCATATCAGAAGAACAAACGTTAGTACAACTTCCGTTATCAATAATTACTAAAATTGACTTGCCTTTAACGTCGCACTTGGTTTGAAAAAAGATTACTTCTATGTTGATGAAGATGATCCAAAGGTTGAGAATGAAGTAGCTTCATCCTAACCAAAAGTTGATTATCAGAAGACGAATTTACCTTAATTGTCTCGGTTTCCTCCTCATAATCCGCTTCCTCGGTTTACTCATCACTCACCCATGATCCATCATACAACATGATCATTGTACTCTTTTCAGGGAAGTCCCTAGAAATGTGTCCTTTGCCCCTACACTTAAAACATTCCCGTACAATAATTGGAGATGAATTTACCTTCGTATTGGCCGTATTTGATGGATTTTGAGACCTTACTGCCCCAAACTTCCCATGTGGCTGTTTTTCCACCATTAAATACCTCGTTACTCTTGCTTTGGCTCGGCAAAACAGTAGAAAAATTCTTGGGTGGATTCGGATTCTTCCAAGGTTGGAAAGTTGTTGATTTTGCCCTTAAACTCTTTTCATGTTGCTGCCTTTCTATCTGCTCTGCATAATATAACATAGACGTAATATTATCAAGATTAACACGTTCTACCTTTTTTCGAATTTTGTCGTTTAGACCAGCCAAGAACCAAGCCATTGTTACCTCATCTCCTTCACTAATATCGGCCCGAATCATTGCAATTTCCATTTCCTTGTAGTATTCATCGACCGTTTTATCACCTTGCCTTAATCTTTGTAAATGATTGTAAAGTTCCCTTAAGTAATTTAGAGGAACAAAACATCTTTTTCATCACCGCTTTCATCTCGGCCCAAGTGGCAATTTCCAGTTGTTCCACTTTTGCCCTTGTCTCGGTTTCTTTGTCCCACAAAATAGATGCATATCCATAAAACTCCATGGCTGCTAGCTTTACTTTCTTTTCTTCCGTGTAATTATGAACAGCAAAAACATGGTTAATTTTACGAATCTAATCTAAAAATAATTCGGGATCATTGGTATCTTCGAAAGACGGAATCTTTGTCTTGATTGAACCAAGATTGTTGTCATTCTATTGAATAAAATCATCTCTTCTCGGCTGATATGCGGGATTGTTGATAATCTAGTTTGCTTGAATTGCTGGATTTTTCGGATTTGCCCGCGGTAATGGTGGTACCATTGGTTGTTCATTATCTCCAACCGTCTGATCATCATTCTCGTGATTATCTCGATCATGACATTGCTGATTTTGAAGCTCTAAGGTTTCCATTCGTCTTGCCATATCCGCCATCATTGTATATAACCTTTCCGGATCAAAGGTTTCACCTTTCTTTGATGGAGATCCCTGAAAAGACATATTTATAATGCAAGAAAAACACTCAAAAATGTTCGATAGCAAAGAAAGATTACTCTTTATTCCAACACCACTCGTATAGAACTTCAAACTCTAGATTAAAGAATGGGTTCCTAACTTGTTGCGTTGACACAAAGCTGAAAAATAAGGAAAGAAATCCTATCTTTGACTTAAACGAAAAGCTTTAGAAAGAAAAAGATGAAGAAACGAAATCCTAATCGAGAATGGAAACCGATTCTTGATGATCTTGATCTTCTTGATTTTCTTGATTCGGATTAACAGTAACGTGAACAGTAACTTCTCTTTTTTTTTTTTTAAACTTTTTCTACAGACTTACCCTCTCTTGGCTGTGTGTTATCTTGAATGTTCACGAAGAACCAAGATGTATAATAATTGTACACGGCTATGACAAGTTTAAGAAGGTGACAAGACCAACTCTTGAATGTTCAAAAGGAACCAAGAGGTTTTCTTTTGGCTTGAATCACTGATCTATCACGGCTGCCAATTTCTTTACATCGATAGAAGCTGAAACACCACAACATTAGGAAACTAAGCTTGTTGATACAGTAACTCAAAGATGAATGAATTCTTAAAAGAAGTTCAGACACGAGAAGCTAAGGAATAACCTTATCAAAATATCAATATATCTAACGTAAATAATATGTAGGCCGAAGCATCTCTTAAATAGAGAGTTTTCGGTTCCCTACAACAAATAAAAGAAGAGTCCTTGAAGAAGTAAGACTCTTAGAAAACAACTTGCTATCAAGTAAACTACTTAAACAAGATAATGGACAACATGTCCTATTCTCTTGTTTCTATGCATCTAAAGTAAGAAACTAAGCTGAAATTTACCTAATTATGTGAAGAGTCCCAATAGATGTGGGACTCTTAACAACTAGATAACCAACTATGGACCACATGTCCTTTATTATAGCATCTACTTTCTATCACACGCCTAAAACAACATAAATATAGTAAAAAATATGCTGAAAATAATTAAAGTCTAGTATAGACTTTAATTGTACATAAAAAGACTAAAATGCCCTTTTTAGCTGGTTTGGGCCGATTTGCACACTTTGAAGAGTTAAGAGGTTGACTTTGTCATTATCTTTATGTTGAAGTATAGTTTCCTCTTTAACCTTGATGCCTCAGACCAATCTTGAAATAAGTTGATTCACCAACTTGGTTCTTTGTCTTGTCATTGGTCCGTGAAGCTTTGTCATTGGATCTTTGTAGGGAAGCCCCTTGGATGGTCCCTCATCAATGGGGTTTCTTCAGTGTTTTAGATTTAGTAAATGGTTAAGAGTTGAATCCAAAAGAGAAGCTCACAGGGTGTTCTTACAACAATGGAGGAACAAGGATCTACGTTTAATTTCTTGAAGTTCGTATCATGTTCTTTGATAATGTTGGGGAAAATGATCAAATCCTTTAGTGACTCATTATAGTATGTATTGGATTGCAAAGAAATCACCAACTGTGAAAAGGAACGAGATTACCCGTGAAAGACGTACTTCGCTTCAAATTTGTCTCCAAACTGTATGGTCGCATGATATTCTATCCAATTTTTTACCATCTATATTGGTGATGTAACCCTGACATTCATTTCGTTGTTGGCATACTCCTTACCACCCAGAAATAGAAAACAAACAAGAGATCAATGAAGATTTAATTGAAAGGTTGATAATAGTGTATGTAAGATCTAGTGGACATGCACAAAATAAAAAAGTTGACTGTTCATTTATCCACATTTTATATAAAGAAGGAAAGGAGTGTGATCATCGTTCCCAAATAAAAATGTCATAGAAGATTGAAATATAGGGCGGAAAACTCAAGTAGTAGGATTAAAATGGGGGATGGGAGTTGGTGCGAGAATCATGATGAATATAAATAAATCGTTAAAGACTTTTATGTTAAATTGTAATATACAAAACCTAACAACAAGGAAAATATATAAAAGGATATATAATAAGAACATGTTTATGTTTCATACTTTTACAATTTTATAAACATTTTTATAACTGGTTTATCTAAGAAAAGACCAATCTCAGCACTTTTATTAAGAGAAATAATTTCATTTTATACATTACAAACCGTGCACGTGTATAGAAGAAAGATAAGAAAATATAGGCTATGATCTCAATTCTCAAGTTTTAAAAAGAGAGAAAGATTTCATACCTTGTATATATATATATATATATATTAGTGTTGATAAAAAAAATGGAGAAGGAGAAGAATTAGAAGAAGAGAATGGGATTCAACTTTTGTGTATACAAAATAATAACGTTTCATGGGGTTTCTTCAGTGGTTTAGATTTTGTAAATGGTAAAGAGTTGAATCCAAAAGAGAAGCTCACATGGTGTCCTTACTACAATGGAGGAACAAGGAAATACGTTTAATTTCTTGAAGTTCTTATCATGTTCTTTGATAATGTTGGGGAAAACGATCAACTCCTTTAGTGACTCATTACATTATGTAGTGGATTGCAATGAAATCACCGACTATGAATATGCGTTCAGGGAAATGGAACGAGGTTACCCGTGAAAGACGTACTTCCCTTGAAATTTGTCTCCAAACACTATGGTCGCATTATCTTCTATCCAATATTTGACCATCTACATTGCAGATGTAAACCTGACATTCATTTCGTTGCTGGCATACTCCTCACCACCCAGAAATAGAAAACAAACAAGAGATCAATAAAGATTTAATTGAAAGGTGGATAGTAGTGTATGTAAGATCTAGTGGACATACACAAAATAAAAAAGCTGATCTTTCGTTTATCCTCATTTTATATAAAGAAGGAAAGGAGTGTGATCATCGTTCCCAAATAAAAACGTCATAGAAGATTGAAATATAGGGCGGAAAACTCAAGTAGTCGGATTAAAATGGAGGATGGGAGTTGGTGCGAAAATCATGATGAATATAAATAAATCGTTAAAGACTTTTATGTTAAATTGTAATATACAAAACCGAAAGGCAGGAAAAATATATAAAAGGATATGTAATAAGAACATTTTTATGCTTCATACTTTTACGATTTCATAAACATTTTTATAAGTGGTTTATCTAAGAAAAGACCAATCATAGCAATTTTATTAAGAGAAATAATTTCATTTCATACATTAGAAACCGTGCACGTGTATAGAAGAAAGATAAGAAAATATAGGATATGATCTCATTTCTCAAGTTTTAAAAAATGAGAAATATTTCATACCTTATATATTTATTAGTAGTGATAAAAAAAATGGAGAAAAAGAAGAATTAGAAGAAGATAATGGGATTCAACTTTTGTGTATTTTCTACTTATCTTTGTCTTGTGTATACAAAATAATAACGTTTCATTGGGTTTCTTCAGTGTTTTAGATTTAGTAAATGGTTAAGAGTTGAATCCAAAAGAGAAGGTCGCGGGGTGTTCTTACTACAATGGAGGAACAAAGAACTACGTTTAATTTCTTGAAGTCCGTATCATGTTCTTTGATAATGTTGGGGAAAAGGATCAACTTCTTTAATGACTCATTACAGTATGTATTAGATTGCCAAAAAAATCCCCGACTGTGAAGATACGTTGAGGGAAATGGAACGAGGTTACCCCTAAAAGACGTACTTCGCTTGAAATTTGTCTCCAAAACAGTAATGCCGCATGATCTTCTATCCATTATTCGACCATCTATATTGCAGACCTAACCCTGACATTCATTTCGTTGTTGGCCTACACAGAAATAGAAAGCAAAATAGAGATCAATATAGATTTAATTGAAAGGTTGATAGTAGTGTATTTAAGATCTAGTGGACATACACAAAATAAAAAAGACAATCGTTCATTTTTCCTCATTTTAAATAAGGAAGAAAATGAGGGTGATCATCTTTCCCAAATAAAAACGTCAAAAAAGACGGAAATATAGGGCGGAAGACTGAAGTAGTCGGATTAAAATGGAGGATGGGAGTTGGTGCGAAAATCAAGATGAATATAAATAAAGCGTTAAAGACTTTAATGTTTAAATTTACTATACAAAACCTTAAATTTACTATATATAAAAATAACATGTTTATGTTTCATACTTTTACAATTTCATAAATATTTTTATAAGAGTAAAATGACATATGGCATTAGCTTGTGAGATGGGACCAGTACTATCAAAATAAAGGTCCACTGGGTTCACAATGTTAGGGATGACACCTAATCCATCATCAAATTTCCTGATCCATACAACTTCTTTAGCTGCTTCAGAGGCAGCCAAATACTCAGCTTCTGTTGTAGAGTCGGCCACGGTCTCTTGCTTTGAGCTCTTCCAATTCACAACACCTCCATTCAAACAAAACACAAAACCAGATTGCGATCTAAAGTCATCTACGTCGGTCTGGAAGCTTGTGTCTGTGTAACAATTTACGACCAGACTTCCTTCCTGACCTCCGTAAACCAAGAACATATCTTTAGTCCTTCTCAAGTACATAAGAATGCTCTTGACTGCAGTCCAATTTGACTCTCCTGGGTCAGATTGATATCTGCTAGTCATACTTAACGCGAATGAGACATCCGGGCGAGTGCATATCATAGCATACATAATAGACCCAATGGCTGAAGCATATGGGATCTTACTCGTGCGCTCTTGGTCCTCCTTTGTGTAAGGTCCTTGAGTTCTGCTGAGTTTAATGCCATGTGACATGGGAAAGAATCCCTTTTTGGAGTCTTGCAAACTGAACTGTTTCAGTACTTTGTCAATGTATCCACTCTGGCTTAGGCCAATCATTTTGTTAGATCTATCTCTATAGATTCTTATACCCAAAATGTATGTAGCCTCGCCTAAGTCTTTCATGGAAAAGCACCTCCCCGGCCAAGCTTTTACGCTTTGTAAGGTGGGGATGTCATTTCCAATCAGTAAGATGTCGTCCATGTTAGCCCGAAGGGCAAAATATCCTATGTTGTTTTGATGATAACAAACCATTGATAGTTCTAATGTTTGTGTGAGCATGTTCTTTATAATAGGATCCTTAGCACTCACATCAACATTGATGAAAATGGTAAGTTAGCTTCTTGTGTAAACTAACGTATGTATATTACACACAAGAATGCTACACATATGATGGAAGGAAGGAGGAAAGGAGGTTGGTTGGGAAATAGGGCTCTTCTAAGAGTCCCTAGATGCATATGGCAAAAAGAAGTTTTCATGCTAGTGCTTTTGTCTTCTTGGTTTTATCTTTAAGCACTAGTCATTGTTCTTATTTGATCTTTGTCTTTTTTCCATGCTTCCTTGTTCTTAAATTGTCCTTATTCTATCTTATTGCATCAAAGTTTGTCATAATAAAAAAGGGGGAGATTGTAAGCCCTAAGGGTGAACAAACTCAGTTTTTGATAATGGACAAACATTTGATGTTGTGTCTAATGGTTTCAATCTTTGTGATAGAATAATGGTTCTCATAATGGAGGCTCTAAGTACTTCAATCAAGCCATGATCAAGATTCAAAGTTATACTTAAAGGCACATCTCATTGAGATTGAAGATTGAAGACTTAGGTTTGGTTAGAATAAGCTTAGTCTCTATAGTCTTTATCTTATAAGCTCTAACCAATGCTCTTATGAACATAAACATACAACACTCTAGTCTTGCATGCTCTTAAACACGTTTTCAAAAGGCTAAGTTTCAAAAGGATTCTTATTTCCAAAAGCCTTTGTTTTCAAGGTCTAAGTTCTTTTAAATGGTTTTCCAAATGTTCTTAGTTGTTACCTTTTGGGAAAACCTTTTAGACTTCAAAAGATTTCAAAACAAGTGAAAAATCAACATCTCTCATACTCAGGAAGTTCGGTCAACCGAGCTCAAGCTCGGATCAACCGAAGAGAAACAGAGAGATTGTTTGATGCACTTCTGTCGACCGAAGTACTGGACGGTCGACCGACCCTGTGTTTCGGTCATCCGAGGTCTTAGTTCGGTCAACCGACCTCTGCGAATACTAGCTGTTATTTGACCGTTGCAGAGTCGTTTTTCAGCCTATTTTGAAATGTATAAAAGCTCTTTTGCTGAGAAATCTTTGTAGAGAGACATACAAATGAAAATAGACTTGCACATACAATATAGATTGATTTCTTATCAAGTCTAAACACTCACAAAGCAAATGCTCTTCATTTCCATGATCTAAATCATTCAAGAGTGTTCTTTCAAAAGTAAGACAAAGAGTGTGCATCAAATGTTCTAAGAGCTTAACATTCTTGTACTTCAAAGGTATATATATTCTCACTTAGAAGAGTGAATTATCTTTCTCTTTAATCATATTATTCCCTTTCTTAGTAATAGAGTTAATCTTGTAAAAAGTCCTACTTTGTGTGGGCAAGTAACTCTTAGTGAGTTTTTGTATTGTGGTTGTGTTGTAAAACTCTTTGTGAGTTAGCCACAAGTGTAAAGTTCTTCTTAGTGAAGTTGTTAAAATCCTTGAGTGTGGCTCAAGGTAGTGGATGTAGATTCTGAGTGAATCGAACCACTATAAATCCTTTGTCTTGTTGTTGGGTTTAGTTTTGCTTTTGTTCATCTTGCTCAAACTTACACTAGCATTGAATAGATTCGAAAAAGTTTACAAGATCGATTAAAACCCAATTCACCCCCCCTTGTGTTTTACAGTCCACATAAAGCACAAGGAACACTACTGCATTATTAGTTACTTTCTTATAAACACAAGGCTCGTCTTCTTTTTTTATGAAACCAAATTCTTTAATTGCTTCATCAAAGCGATGATTCCAGCTTCGAGATGCTTGCTTCAATCCATAAACGGACCTTTGAGGCTTACACACTTTGCTAGGATTTGATGGATCAACAAACCCCTCAGGTTGTGTCATATACACATCCTCGAGAAGGTTTCAATTAAGAAACGCAGTCTTAACGTCCATTTGCCATATCTCATAGACATAATATGCGGCTATGGCAAGTAAAATCCTAATAGACTTTATCATAACAACATGAGAAAAGGTTTGATCATTGTCAATACCATGAAGTTGTCTATAACCTTTAACTACTAGTCGAGATTTAAAAGTGTGTACATTACCATCTATGTCGATTTCTTTTTGAAACACCATTTGTTATCAATGACCTTACACCCTTCGGGTGGGTCAACCAAAGTCCACACTTGGTTATCGTACATGGATTGCATCTCAGACCTCATAGCTTCTAGCCACTTTGAACTACGAATTGCCTCTTTATAGGTAGTGGGTTCATCTTGATCAATCAGTTCAATATGATGATCATCAGTCAAGAAATCCATATCTCTCAAGCTGTTGATGTACCCGGCTTGACCTCATTGGGCCTTGTGTAAAAGATTGAAGCTCAGTATTAGCACGTGAGCTTGTTTGAAGTTCCAAAGTTGGTTCAGATGTTGTTTGGGGATCTTGAATTTCCTCAAGATGGATCTTACTACCACTATCCTTTTGGGAAACAAATTCCCTTTCAAGGAATAAACCATTTCGAGCAACAAACATCGTGTTCTCTGATGGAAGTTAGAAGTAATATCCTTTAGTTTCTTTAGGATATCCCACAAACAAACACTTTTCAGATTTAAGGGCGAGTTTATCAGATAACAAACATTTTTCATACGCCTCGCATCCCCAAATTTTGAGAAATGACAAACTAGGTCGTTTCCCAGTCCATATCTCATATGGAGTTTTCTGAACTGCTTTAGAAGGAACTCTATTCAATATAAATGCAGCAGTTTCTAGGGCGTAGCCCCAAAAGGAAATTGGAAGACTTGTTTGACTCATCATAGATCGAACCATATCTAGTAAGGTGTGATTCCTCCGTTCTTATACACCATTCCAATGTGGTGTGCCAGGAGGAGTTAATTGTGAAACAATTCTACAACCCCCTAAGATGTTCGTCAAACTCTTGGTTAAGGTATTCGCCACCTCGATCTGATCGAAGTATCTTAATACTTTTACCAAGTTGATTTTGTACTTCATTTTGAAATTCTTTGAATCTTCCAAAAGATTCTGATTTATGTTTCATTAAATAGACGTAGTCATATCTACTGAAATCATATGTGAATGTGATGAAGTACTGAAAACCTCCTCTAGCACTTGTGTTTATTAGTCCACGTACATCTGTATGTATGAGGCCCAACAAATAAGAAGTTCTCTCACTTTTTCCAGTAAAGGGAGCTTTAGTCATTTTGCCCAACACACAAGAATCACACGTCTCATAAGACTCTAAGTCAAATGATGTCAAAATTCAATCTGGATGGAGATTTGATATGCGCTTCTCATTTATGTGGCCCAAACGACAGTGCCAATAGTAGGTTTGGTTTAAGCCATTTGATTTAACCCTCTTTGTATTAATGTTATAGATGGGCCTTTTAATGGATTCATCGAGGTTAAGAATATAAAGCCCATTCATCAAAGAGGCATCTCCATAGAAGATATGATCTTTATGAATGGTGCAAATTTTATTCATAATATTATTTTCAAAACCATCAATATCCAAACAAGAAACTGAAATAATATTCCTACTCAATGTTGGAACATAAAGACAATTATTCAATTCTATAATAAGGCCACTTGGAAAAACTAAATTAAATGTCCCTGTAGCTACAACGACAACTTTTGCTCCATTTGCTACTCTTAGGTCCATTTCTCCTTTTGCCAGCGATCTACTCCTTTTAAATCCCTGCACATTTGCACAAATGTGAGATCCACAACCGGTATCTAATAACCATGAAGTAGGAGCAGACATGTTAATTTCAATAACATAAATACCTGGAGAGACAGTCAAACTGGCTTTTCCCTTTTTCTTCTCTTCCAAGTAGAGCTTGCAGTTCCGTTTCCAATGACCGAGTTCATTGCAATGGAAGAAACCCCCTTTCTTTGGTGCCTTGGCCTTGGGTTTGGACTTGGGCTTGTTATTGCATTTGCCCTTCTTGGCCATGGGCTTACCGTTTCCTTTGTTCTTAAAATTCCTTTTTTGAACCATTAAGACTTCAGGGGTCTTCTTAATGTTCAGTTCAACCTGCTTGAGCATCCCGTGTATCTCATTTATGGACTTCTCCAAGGCATGCATGTTGAAGTTCATAAAAAATTGGTCATACTCCGGTAGGAGTGAGCCCAAGATCATATTTGTGGCCATGTCATGACCTACGGGAGCCCCAAGTTTCTCAAGTTGGTCAAGATAGCCCTTCATCTTAAGAACGTGTGCACTTACAGAGGTGTCAGGGGCCATCTTGCAACTATTCAATGCCTTAGTGGTGAGGACTCTTTGTTGACGGGCTTGTTCTTGGAACATTTCCTTTAGCTGGCCCATCATCTAGAAAGCCTCAACCCCTTCAAACTAGTTTTGAAGGCCAGTGCTCATTGTGACTAACATGAGACAAGTCACATCTTTAGAGTCATCACAATACTTCTTCCAATCATCTTTTTCAGCTCTAGGGGCGTTGTTTGCAGGCTGTTCAGGAATATCCGTATCAAGAACGTACAGCTTTCTTTCCTGCTTAAGGACAATCCTTAAGTTGCGGGCCCAATCAAGGAAATTGGCCCCGCTTAGTTTTTCTTTTTCAAGAACGGATCGCATTAAATTGTGTGAACTATTGGTTGCTATTATCTACATTAAATTATTTGCAAAGTCATTAGTTTTGAGCAAAAATCTTTCCACAATTTCTACACTTGATAAATAGTGGGAAAAACATTTTACGATAGTTATAAGTAAGCTTAGGATATGGTAGGAATTTTAAGACTTAATTAAAACGATTTAATGTGACGTATAAAAATTCAAGCCCCATAATACATAAAATAACCATCACATGCAAGATATAAAGCGTAAATGTGAACGTGAGATAGCATGGCCTAATCCAATGATAACTCCCACGAGCCTTGTGGGAGCCAAGGGTCAATCTAAGTCAATACCTATCTCATGGATAGTGTCTTCGATCCAGCGTCCTCTAGTCATGTTACATAAATTCATGGGCATACCCAGCCTTCAATGTAAAGAAATAAAACTAATCTAAGAAAGCAAGTACAATTTTACAACATTAAAAAAGACTCGCAGGCCGTATTGTAAAATTACAAGCCAATAAATGTAAAACAAGATGGGGTATAGTAGGCCATGCTAAAACTTACATAAAGCATAATAAATACAGTAACGAGTACATATACAAACTTAGGCTAGCGCAACGTAGACGGCGGTCCCTGGATGAAAAATCTGATTCTTCATCTACTCATCGAATGAGTTTTCTGCCCCGATTTACCCCTCAATCACCTAACATGCATAATCGCCTAAACAATTTATGCGGTTTTGTAAGCCCTAAGGGCGAACGAACTCGGTTTTTGATAATGGACAAACATTTGATGTTGTGTCTAATGATCTTAATCTTTGTGATAGAATATCGGAATTCATATTGGAAGCTCTAAGTACTTCAATCAATCCATGATCAAGATTCAAAGTCATATTATTCAAGGCTCATCTTTCAAGATTGAAGATTGAAGACTTAGGTTTGGTTAGATTAGCTTTGTCATTATAAGTCGTTATCTTATAAGCTCTAACCAATGCTCTCATGAACATAAGCTCTCTACACTCAAGTCTTGCATACATCATAAACACGTTTTCAAAAGGCTAAGTTTCAAAATGATTCTCATATGTGTTCATATCTCAAAAGCCTTTGATTTCAAAGTATAAGTCTTTTAAAACGGTTTTCTAAATGCTCTTACTTGTTACATATTGAGAAAACCTTTTAGACTTCAATAGATTTCAAAACGTGTGAAAAATCAACATCTCTCAAAGCTCAGAAGGTCGGATCATCCGAGCTTGCCTCGGATCAACCGAGCACAAACAGAGAGTTGATACACTGGGCTTCGGTCGACCTATGTATGGGTTCGGTCGACCGAACTATGGTCGGATGGGTATTTCGGTCGACCGAGGTTAGGTTCGGCTCAACCGAAGTCAATGTCGGTCATCCGAGGTCTTTTGCTTGGTCAACCGAACTCTGCGAAAACTAGCCGTTATTTGACCGTTGCAGAGTCGTTTTTCAGCCTATTTTGAAATGTATAAATACTCCAAAGCTAGAGAATGACTCTAAGGCTTGCACACACAATATACATTGATTTCTTATCAAGTCTTAAACAATTTCAAAGCAAATGCTCTTCATCTCTATGATCTAAATCATTCAAGAGTTATCTTTCAAAAGCAAGACAAAGAGTGTGCATCAAATGTTCTAAGAGCTTATCATTCTTGTACTTCAAATGTATTTATCTTTCACTTAGAAGAGTGAACAACTTGTCTTTTAAACCTTCTCAATTCCCTTTCTAAGTGATTGGGTTATTCTTGTATAAGTCCTACTTTGTGTGGGTAATTTACTCTTAGTGAGTTTTGTATTGTGGTTGTGTTGTAAAACTCTTAGTGAGTTAGCCACAAGTGTAAAAAGTCTTCTTAGTGAAGTTGTAGAAAATCCTTGGGTGCGGCTCAAGGTAGTGGATGTAGATTCTAAGTGAATCGAACCACTATAAATCCTTTGTCTTGTGATTGGCTTAGTTTTGCTTTTGTTCATCTTGCTCAAACTTACACTAGCATTGAATAGATTCGAAAAAGTTTACAAGATTAGTTAAAACCCAATTCACCCCCCCCCCTCTTGTGTTTTACAATTGGTATCAGAGCCTCGTCTTCATCTTTAGCTTAACCGCTTGAAGTAAAGATTATGGCCAGTAATTCCGCATTAGCCTACCTAGAGGGGTCTTCCACCAATAGACCACCACGTTTTGATGGAAATAATTATGAGTCTTGGAAAGACCGTTTCAAGATATATGTGTGCTCCATAGATTATTCGTTATGGCATATATTTGAAGAAGGTCCTTTTGTACCTATGAAGATGGTGGATGGTGTTCAAGTGCCAAAGCCGGACAATGAGTTAAATGAAGTTGAGTCCAAGAAAATGACTCAAAATTATAAGGCAATGAACATTCTTAGTTGTGCCTTGAATCCGGATGAGTACAACCTTGTCCTTGGAAGAAAATCCGCACACTCCATGTGGAAAATGCTTGAAGTTACTCATGAAGGCACAAATCAAGTCAAAGAGTCAAAGTTGAATATGCTTGTTAGAGAATTTGAGCTATTCTCCATGAAGCCTAATGAATCTATCAATGAGATGAACTCAAGACTCACCAACATTGTAAATGGGTTTAGGTCTAATGGCAAAGAGTATACTTCCGGAGAAATAAATAGGAAGATTCTCAATTCTCTTCCTAAAAGTTGGGAAACAAAAGCTCTTGCCATTGAAGAAGCCAAGGACTTAAAGACATATTCAACGGAAGAACTTATTGGCTCTCTACTCACCTTCGAGATGAAGAAAAGGAAAAATGGTTCTAATAAGGGTAATGATCTTGATTCTATCATCAATCATGAAGAAGTAGAGAAATTGTTCTTAAATCTCAACAATGCAAAGTGCTTGTTAAGCCATTGGGATGAAGAAGGAAGTGAGGATGATCAAGAAGAAAATGACCCCATGTGTCTTATGGCATTTGGTAATGAGGTACATCCTTCTCCCTCTATTTCAAATTCTTATGATGATGATGATAATGATGAGGATGATCCTAATGAGCTTTTATGTGATATGTATGATCAATTAAAGAAATGTGCAAAGCAAAACAAAGATATGAAGCTTAAAATTGAATCTTTGCTTGAAGAAAGATCTAGGTTGTCTAGTGAGAACAAAAAGATATGTGATGAGGTTGATTGCTTGAAAATCGAAAATGAAAAGCTTATTGCTACATGCAACACTTCCTCATTAAAGTATCTAGAAGTCTATGATAAAGTGTCTTCTCTTGAATGCAAACTTGTTGAGTTTGATAGTTTGAAAAACAAAGTTGTTGAGCTCACTTTACTTGTTGATAAGTTCTCCAAAGAATCAAAAGATCTTGATCATATTCTTGGTATGCAACGTGCTTCACATGATAAACATGGTCTTGGTTATATTGCTAATCATGTTGGCATTGCTAGCTCTTCTCATATTCCTAAGAATCATGTTGTGAATGCTAGAACACCACATAGGCCAAATAGATCTTTTAAGCATGTTCACAAATCTTTTGAGCCATCTATCTGTTGCACTTATTGTGGAAAACATGGTCACACTTGTGTTAGATGCCATGTGAAGAAAAAGATTTGTAAGCCCTAAGGGCGAACAAACTCAGTTTTTGATATTGGACAAACTTTTGATGTTGTGTCTAATGATCTTAATCTTTGTGATAGAATATCGGAACTCATTATGGAAGCTCTAAGTACTTCAATCAAGCCATTGGTATCAAGATTCAAAGTTATGCAAGGCTCATTTATCAAGATTGAAGATTGAAGACTTAGGTTTGGTTAGATTAGCTTTGTCGTTATAAGTCTTTATCTTATATAGCTCTAACCAAAGCTCTCATGAACATAAGCTCTACACTCTAGTCTTGCATGTTTTCATAAACACGTTTTCAAAAGGCCAAAGTTTCAAAACGTTTCTTACATGAGTTCATATCTCAAAAGCCTTTGTTTTCAAAGTCTAAGTACTTTAAAATGGTTTTCCAAATGTTCTTACTTGTTACCTTTTGGGAAAACCTTTTAGACTTCAATAGATTTCAAAACGTGTGAAAAATCAACATCTCTCAAAGCTCAGGAGGTCGGATCATCCGAAGAGAAACAGGGAGTTTGTTGGATCAGCTTCGGTCGACCTATGTATGTCTTCGGTCGACCGACCCTATGCTTCGGTCAACCGACCTAGGGCTTCGGTCAACCGACCTGGCTTCGGTCATCCGAGGTCTATTTTCGGTCAACCGAACTCTGCGGGTTCTAGCCGTTATATGACCGTTGCAGAGTCTTTTTTTCAGCATATTTTGAAATGTATAAATACTCTAAAGCTGCTGAATGACTCCATGACTTGCACATACAATATAGATTGATTTCTTATCAAGTCTAAACACTTACAAAGCAAATGCTCTTCATTTCCATGATCTAAATCATTCAAGAGTATTCTTTCAAAAGCAAGACAAAGAGTGTGCTTCATATGTTCAAGAGCTGAATTTCTTGTACTTAAAAGGTATCTATCTTTCACTTAGAAGAGTGAACAACTTTGTACTTAACCTATCTCATTCCCTTTCTTAGTGATAGGGTTATTTGTTTAAGTCCTACTTAGTGTGGGCAAGTTGTAAAAGTCCTACTTTGTGTGGGCAAGCTCTTTGTGAGTTTTGAGTTGTGGTTGTGTTGTAAAACTCTTAGTGAGTTAGCCACAAGTGTAAACATTCTTCTTAGTGAAGTTGTTTAAAATCCTTGGGTGCGGCTCAAGGTAGTGGATGTAGATTCTGAGTGAGTCGAACCACTATAAATCCTTTGTCTTGTTGTTGGGTTTTGCATTGCTTTTATTCATCTTGCTCAAACTTACACTAGCATTGCAAAGAATAGAAAAAGTTTCCAAGATTGATTAAAACCCAATTCACCCCCCCCCCCCTTGTGTTTTACAAGATTGAAAGGGGAGTTAAAACCATATGGAGAGTTAAGCGTACTTTAACTAACCCCCATGGACCCAAACAAAAGTGGGTACCAAAAGTTACTCTTCCCTTGAGTTTATAGGTTCTTATTAGATCAAAGGAGATGTGCCAAAAGAAGAAATTCAAAAGCACTCCTTAACACTTGGATTCTCAAAGCTCAAATGTTAATCAATTAGAGAACCAAGTTGCTTAAATACAAAGGGCAAAGCATCAAGTGATGACAAGAGCCTTAGTGTAAATCCAATATCTTCATCACTTGGTAAGAAAGCAAAGGTATCAAAATCACCTTCTCTTAACACTTTAATTAATGTGTTTAAGTGTTTTTGATATATATTTTTTTATATATGTTGCATCTCACATTCTTGAATTTTATATTTATATAGATAACCTTTAGCATGTTCTTTATTGTCCATGTTTATGTAGCATATGAAACTTGATTGATTCTTGTTTTGTCATGTCATATTCATTTAAGAATCCATCTAGTTGTCTTGGTTTTTGATTTGCATGATCCATTTGCATATTTGTGTTACTTGAGATATTGAGCTAATCATGAAGGACCTTTAAAAAGGTACCATATTTGTTCTCAAGAATTCCTTCTAGGTAACAAACTCGGTTGATCCGAAGCTGAGATCGGTCGACCGACATTTTGGAGGATGATCCGAACCCTCGACCGAAGAACTTACTGGAAGTCTTCGGTCGACCGACTTTGGACACGGTCGACCGAAGTAGTCGGATTAAGGGCTATAACTGAAACTTCCACATTTCATTTCATTCAATCCTTTCATCTCCAAATCGGTTTTCTCTCCAATTCCTCATCTCTCAAAACTAAATTCTCCCTACCCAAGCCAAAATGTTCCTTCAATTCATTATTCAATCACTTTTAATCTTCAAATTGAGTGAAATTCATCAATTTTTTTCTTACCTCGGATTACCCAAGCTTCCCTACTTCAAAATTATACCTAATCCGAAATGGTGAGAACAAAACACCCTAGTAAAAGAGGCAACGATGATGATGACACTCCTCCTCGCAAGAATCCCCCTAGAAATCTACCCAAAAGACCACTTGAAAAAGGGATTTCTCTCAAAGAACCCTCACAAACCCCATCAAAGAAAGGAAGGACGAAGCATGTTGCTCAAAAGGTTGTGGGTAAAGGAAAGAAGATTCAAGAGTCCATTTCAAGCCATTCGGAGGACGATTCCTCTTCTTCTCCTTCAAGGGTATCTCCACCCTCAAATTTTGAGTTTGGAGGATCATCAAACTTCTATACAACAAAGGTAACTAATCCTTTTTACAATGCATCTGCTAAGAAATTGTTTGACAATCTATCAAAATCGAATAGGGGTTTTATGACTACATATTTTAGAGATGATGTTATGTTTGCTCAAGGTAAAGGATTAGATGAAGTTATGGGATTATTTGAAGATATGGGTTGGGTAAACTTATTTGATATTGATGAACGTATTTATCCCTCCATAGTCTATGAATTTGGTGCTAACTTGAGAAAATTAGAGGATGATGGAACTGAAATTCGATATAAATCGTGTGTTGGAAAAATGGAATTTGTATTCTCGGAGAGGATGTTTTGTGAAGCTATCGGAGTCAATTATGATATAAATCACGCATTTGATGTTCAGAAGCAAAATTAACTATTCAAATGACATGCTCAAAAGATATAAAACGTATAACATATGCCAATGATTTTAGGGCACTTCTAATATATATATATATATATATATATATATATATATATATATATATATATATATATATATATATATGTAGCATATGATCTCAATTCTCAAGGTTTAAAAAAAGAGAAAGATTTCATGCATGAATAAACCATGTTTGTTTCCAGTCGCAACCATCTAAAATCATCAATATAACTTTTTGCCAAAACTTTAGTCCCTAGGAAAGTTGGACGTGTTTACGGTTCATTTCTTGTACTGGAAATCCCTTCATCTTTCCTCTTCATCCTACGTGGCTCGATTACATGCCGAGAATTATGATGGGTTTAAGGTTTGATTTCATATTTCCTTTGTCGCTTTGGTAATCCGATGTTCTTTTGTTCTCCACTACACTATGGGAGTGTATCTAAGGCATCGTGAGATATAGTGATAATAAGGAGGTAAAAAACAAATAGATAATCAGGTCTAGAGAGCGATAAACAAGACAAAGAGAGTGGAAGAGAGAAGAAATAGAAAACAAACAAGAGATTAGCATGGATTTAATTGAACGGTTGATAGTAGTGTATTTAAGATCTAGTGGACATATACAAAGCAAAGAGGATTGCCTTTAATTTTTCCTCATTTCAAAACAGAAGGAAAGGAGTGTGATCATCGTTTCCAAATAATAATAAAACGTCATAGAAGGTGGAAATATATAGCAGAAAATTGAAGTGGTCGGATTAAAATGGAGGATAGGAGTTTGTTTGAAAATCAAGATAAATAAAAATAAATCGTAAAAGACTTTTATGTTAAATTGTACTATACAAAACCTAATAACGAGAAAAACTATATGAGGATATACAAAAAGAACATGTTTTGTTAAATGCTTTTACAATTTCAGAAACATATCCAAAGAAACAAATGTACACTTATTTTGAAAAATCTTCCCTACGTACAACTTAGTCATCAAACTTCTTGATAAGAGTAAAATGTGAAAGGAAACATTCGGAATCCCCACATAAAGGAAGCAGAAATAAAATGGCATGCCGTTCCATTAAAGGATATACTCACGAAAAAGAACCAGTACCTTGTGATATGAACTATGAACTATACCTTGTGATATGAACTATACCTTCTGGCTCTTAGACTCCTACCCGTCCCAAATAACTTCTATTCCACGTTTTCTCTAGCGGCGGCAGCCATGGCTGCCAGTCCTCCGGCTACTGGAGCCGCCGGGGGCACTGCTACGTGGCCAAAGAAATCCTTTGTGGATCTTCTTGCTAGTCCGGCCATCACACACACTCTCCCAATTACTCCTCTGGATACTTTCAAAGGAGAACCAAATCTTACGATCTCCATTGATGAACATGAGGCTTTAATGTCTCTGTGGAGATTTACACTTGTCGGCAAATTTCAAAAATACGCCCCCAATATGGAATCACTAAGAAGATCTTTTCATCGGGTTGGTTTTAGGGGTAGCTTTTGGATCGGTTGGATGGATTCAAGACATGTGTTAATCAGGTTTGATTTAGAAGAAGATTACTGTCGATTATGGAGGCACGGTTCTTGGATCTTTTGTGGATCGGAAATGCGGGTTTTTAAATGGACCTATAATTTTAGTGTTCATGAAGAACCGTCGATTGTCCCCGTTTGGATCGGCTTTGAAGGTTTACCTATTCATTTATTCAACAAAGCCAAATTATTTTCTTTAGCAAGGGCTGTATGAAATCCGTTAATTTTGGATGCGCCAATAGCAAATGCATCTCGTCCTAGCATTGCAAAGGTATGTGTCGAAGTTGATTTATTGGGAAATCTACCAAATCGGGTCAGAATTACACACGAAAAAACTGGAAAGGGATTTTGGCAGCCTATTACCTATGATGATCTCCCCGAATATTGTACTGTCTGTATGCGTATCGGGCATGGGCACGGAAAGTGTCAATTGCCGATAATTGATCCTCGGGTGATGAAGGAAATGGTGGTACCCAGGGTGGTAGCGAAGGCGGTGGATAAAGGGAAAAAGAAATTTACAGATAAAGCACCGATTCATAAAATACTTAAATCGGGTGTCGTGGTCGGGGGTCCGAGTTCCAGTGGGGAGGTCTGGAAACCGACTGGCAATAAAATTGGGGAAATTGGGGAGGCATTGGTGACGGTGGAGCCGCCACAACTCTCTCAACAATCTGGGTCAATTCTGACATTTCCTATTGTGGTGGATGACCCGGATATGCCGAATTCAGCAAGGAATCAAGGGGTTGGGGATAAACAGAAAGATGATATTGATATTGGTCAAACAGTTTATTCCCCAATTCCGGAGGTGAGGTATTCGGTGTCGGAGGGCAAGGGAGTGGCACCTTCCGCCTCTAGGACTAAGGCATCTTTTCAATCCTTTGCACAACAGATTGCAGATATTGGAAATTTGGGAGAATTGCATCCAGTAGCAGTGTCGGCATCGGAAAATACACTGCCAGTGGTGGTAGTGACGCAGACATCCCAAGCGGCACACACACTGCCAGTGGCGACAGAGGCGCCAGAAACAGGGGTTGTTGAAATTGCTGCTGGGTTGCAAATAACACAGGGTCAAGCACTGACCCGGGCAAAAACTCTGTCTCAGAAATTTTGGATTCAAATGGTATCAACTCCGACAATCTGGACAATCTGGTCGAATCAACATCCGGTGAGCTAACTCTTGACTCTATCATAGTGCAAATCCCAGCAATCCCTCACAGGGTGGAGGTAATCACTGATAGCTTACCTATTGACAAGCCTTTGAGACGTTCGCCGAGATTGGCGATCAAAGGCAATCCTCCTGCTCAATAGCCTTTTTTGAGGCTCATTTTATTTGTTTGGAATATATGTTTTTTGATGAATTGGTTGATTTGGAATATTAGGGGCATTGCGAATGATAGTACCATCGCTAGCATTCGTCAATTAAAATATAGATACTCTTTGAATTTTTTGATTTTGCTGGAACCAATGGTTGGTTCGGATGATTTGCCTTTGTATGCTCGTAGGTTGGGATTCGATTTTAGCTTTAGTAACTGTTCTAGTAAAATTTGGTTATTGTGGAATGGTGTGCTGGGTTTGGATGTTTTGGGTGATATGGAGCAGGTGGTTCATGTCAGGTTAGATGCTTTTGCTGGTAGACCGGTTGTTTGTTCTTTTGTATATGCAAAATGCTCAAATATTCATCACAGGGATTTATTGCAGGAAATGAGACGGTTTAGAGAGCAGCAGGTAGAACCGTGGCTCATTGGGGGTGATTTTAATGTGGTTATGAGGCAGTCGGAAAGTCAAGGATCAATTCCAGCGATGTTGCCTATCTCAGAATTTTTGGACACTATTAATGACTGCGGTTTGTTGGAGGTATCTTATGTTGGTAGTATGTTTACGTGGAGTAGAGGTGGGGTTAGACCATTACAAAGGCGGTTGGATAGGGTGTTAGTAGATACAGAGTGGAATTTGTTGTTTCAACAGACAAAGGTTGAGCATTTAACTCGCACTATTTCGGATCACTGCCCTTTGGTAATATCTGTCAACCTCAATATGGTTAGGCGTAGCTCAGCTTTTCGTTTTCAGGAGATGTGGCTAAAACAAAAAAATTTTAAGACGGTTGTTGCGGATAGTTGGGGGCAAGATGTGGAAGGTTCGGGAATGGTTAAACTTCAGTTGAAATTAAAACGGCTAAAGGTTGCCTTAAGCATTTGGAATAGGGATGAATTTGGCAACATAGCTACAAATTTGAAGGCGGCATTGGACAGGTTAGGGAATTTGGAAAGATTGTATGATGCAAGTCCTAGTGTTGATAGATTGAGGGAAATAGACTTTGCTAAGATGGAGTATGTAGAGGAGTTAGAGAGGGAGGAGGCGTTTTGGAGGCAAAAATCCCGCATTAGGTGGTTGAAGGAGAGCGAGGCTAACACATCTTATTTTCATTCTTTTTGCAGGAACAAACAAAAAAGATTGCACATAGCCCAAATAACTACCCCTGAAGGTGAAACTTCGACACATATGGACGCTATTGGCGCGGCAGGGGCAGCTTATTTTCAAAGCTTGCTCAGCCGTGATTCTGGTTTGCAGCAGGCTGATCCATTGTTGGACATGATTCCGGGGTTAGTTTCGGCAGAGGACAATACGTGCCTTGACCAAATTCCATCTCTTCTGGAGGTCCGAGCGGCTGTTTTTTATTTATGTCCATCTAGTGCTGCTGGACCAGATGGCTTCACAGGCAAATTTTATCAATCATGTTGGGCGATTATAGGTGATGATGTCACGCAATCGGTGAAGGATTTCTAGGCAGGCCTTCATATTCCAAAATCTATGGCGAGCGCTTTTTTAGTTCTACTACCAAAGGTGTCCAGTCCATCATCTTTCGCGGAGTTTAGACCAATTTCTTTATGCAACTTCTCAAGTAAAGTAATATCGAAAGTCTTGTCAAACCGCCTTGCAGGTATTCTTCCTTTTTTAATCAGTCCAAATCAGACTGGTTTTGTGAGTGGTAGGGCAATTACTGACAATATTTTGCTAGCTACTGAGATGGTGGGTTCTATAAATAAAAAAATCCGGGGGGGCAATATGATGATTAAACTAGACATGATGAAGGCGTTTGATCGTGTTTCGCATGATTTTATTTTGCTTGTTCTTCGGAAGTTTGGTTTTAGTTCCCATTTCATTCATATGATTAAAAATCTGCTTAATGATAATTGGATTTTGGTATTGATCAATAGAAGTCCTTATGGTTTTTTCAAGTCTCAGAGGGGAGTTAAACAAGGGGATCCCATGTCACCTCTTCTTTTTATTCTGGCTGCTGAGGTTTTTTCGCGAGGTTTGAATCACTTGGTGGGATTACGTTCCATTGACCCTTATGTTGTACCACAAACCACTTTCATTGTTTCACATTTAGCATATGCAGATGATGTGCTTATTTTTCTGAATGGTGAGAAACGAAGTCTGCAGAATCTGATGCAATTTATTCGATCATATGAGCATGCTTCTGGTCAGCAGATCAATCCAGCAAAGAGTTCTTTCTATATTTCGAGCAGAACGCAGCAACCTCAAATACACATGATCTGTCAGACTACGGGTTTCATTCAAGGTACATTTCCTTTTACCTATCTTGGATGTCCTCTTTACACGGGGAGGTCAAAGGTCTCATATTTTGTTCCGCTTGTGGAAAAAGTAATGGCACGGGTAGAGGGTTGGCAACAGAAGATGTTGGGTTTT
Organism: Vinca minor; assembly: GCA_026122235.1. Classification (NCBI taxonomy): domain Eukaryota; kingdom Viridiplantae; phylum Streptophyta; class Magnoliopsida; order Gentianales; family Apocynaceae; genus Vinca; species Vinca minor. The sequence goes on along the minus strand of JAOCZM010000210.1, from coordinate 164,579 downwards.
GGGGGCCGTTTGATTTTGATTCGGCATGTGTTGATCTCAATGACTTTATATATATTAGCTTCGGCAAATCCACCGAAGAAGATTCTAGATGACATTGAACGTGTCTTGGCTAATTTCTTATGGGGTCAGTCAATCTATGGTAATAAGAGGCATTGGATGTCATGGTCTAAGTTGAGCTGTGATGTGTTATATAATGGCCTGGGCTTATTTTTATTAAGAGATCTTCAACAGGCATTCACTCTTAAATTATGGTGGAGATTTAGAACATCTGACTCCCTTTGGAGGGATTTTCTTCTTGACAGATATTGTAAAGAAAATCTTCATCCAATTCTTGTTACACTCAAGTCAGCTGACTCATGGACATGGAGAAAAATGCTAACAATTCGGGATGCAGTAGAAAAACATATGGGTGTTCTGGTCCGGGGAGGTGATTCCTCTTTCTGGCATGATGATTTCAAGTTGACAGGCTAGGCTGCCTATCCGCGGTCCCGGTTGACACTTCAGCGGCTACAATTTTGGATTTTCTGGGCTCGGCAGGCTGGGATCCTTTGCTTGCGGCTCAACATGGGCTGTCTAGGATAGTCGTGGGAACGAGTAAGGATAGGTGGATATGGAAGCCGGATCCTAGGGGAAAATTCACTATCACTACTGCCATACAAGCTTCTCAACATCCTAAGGTACCTCAAGGTACGCGACGCATTTTATGGTCTTCAAAATTGCCAATGGCCTTGTGTGTTTTTATGTGGCGTTTTTTCAATGGTTTCTTTGCTTTTGATAATATTCGTCAAGGATGGGGGTATCCTTAGCTTCGCACTGTCATTGTGGTAGGGGAGTAGATAGTTTTCATCATGTTTTCCTTCTATGTCCTTTTGCTGATTTCCTGTGGAACAAAGTGTGTGGTTTACTTGGAATGAATTGGCGATTGATGCACCATGATTCTCCTATTTCGATTGTTCAATTTATTTGGGGGAGAGGCTGTGGAAAATGGAAAGCTATTCATATTTTTGTCTGCTCTAGTGCATGTTGGATATTGTGGCAAGCTAGGTGTCGTTTTGTATATGATGGATGCAAGGCCACTAATAATGGATTGTTTAGAGAATTTGCATCATTCCTTCATCCTGTTCTTCGGGCTGCAGATTTGTATGCTGCCTATGTAGGTACAAGAACACCGCGTTGGGAGACTAGAGGTAGGACACTTGTTGTCAAATGGTTGGTGTCTGAACATATGGATCCAGTTATTCTAAATGTGGATGGAGCTTCAAGAGGCAACCCGGGCTGTTCAGGGGCCGGGGGCATATTGCGCAAAGGAAATGGTGAATTTATTTTTGCTTTTTACCGTTTCCTAGGGAATCAAACCACCAATAGTGCAGCTGAGTTGGAAGCAATGTTTCAGGGATTACAAATGGCTATTAATTTGGGGTATGACGGTATTCTGATTCAGACTGATTCCCAATTTTTAAAGAACTCCATATCTCAGCAACACATTAATAGTTGGAAATTAGATGGAGTTTTTCAAAGTATACTTCAAATACTTAACCAATGTATGGTTCAACATGTCTATCGGGAAGGTAACAAAGTAGCTGATTTGCTGGCTAATGCAGCGTGTGACACACTATCCGGATGCGATTTTTTTTATTATTCCTTGCTGCCTCTGGCTATACGAAACCAGTGTACAATGGATAGACTAGGCATACCTAATTTTCTATTTCTGCCAAGATGAGGGAAATATCTTTTTTCTTTCCCATCCTTTTTAAAAAAAGAGATGCGGTCATATGTAATTTTTGATGGCTTCGGCCTTTTTCAATAAAAAGCTTGTATCAAGCTTTATTAAAAAAAAAAAATATGAACTATACCTTTTTCGATCTAATTGAATAATGCGGATTTTGCAAATTTGATTCACCAACGGCAGCCTTCGGACTCCCGTCTCTACTGGTATCCACACCGATCAACCTTGAGCTTGTTCGTGATTCCTGTGATGCTAGTCACGAGAGCTACAAACGTTGAAGACGATCTTCGTGAGCTTGGCTGGTATAGAAATATAAATCGAAATTTAGAGAAATAAGAAAAACAGTTTTTCTTTCTCTTTTTATGTTCTTGAGAGTGTATTCTAGAGAGAAAAAATTCAGAGAATATTTATTTCTTAATTGCGGCTAGAGTGTTATGGAATGGTGGGAGAGAAATTTTGGTGTTTTGATGAACACTTCATCAAGTGGTGTTAGTGGAGCCACCAACTAACTCCACACTTACCCATTTCCCTGCCCCCAGTACCCCTTAACATACACACACTCTCTCACACAAGACGTGTCAGTTTTGACCTGGTCCAACTGGTCCGGTCGACCGAAGAAATGGTTCTCAGTCGACCGGAGTGACAAATAGGTTCGGTTGACCCAAGACAGTTCCCAATCCAACTATATCAAATGTAAACTCCAACAAAATGATATCTAGCATTGTGTTTATCCAAGAAAATACCAATCTCATCACTTTTATTAAGAAAAATAATTTCCTTTTACACGTTAATAATCGTGCACGTGATATTCACGTGTATAGCCGAAAGATAAGAAAATACATCATGTGATACGAATTCTCAAGGTTTAAAAAAAAATAATAATAATTCATACATTATATATTTATTAGTGGTGATCAAAACTGGAGAAGGAGAAGAATTAGAAGAAGAGAATAGGCTTCAACTTTTGAGTATTTTTACTTATCTCTGTCTTCTTATACAAAATATTAATGTTTCATGGGGTTGCTTCTGTGTTTCAGATTTACCAAACGGTTAAGTGTTGAATCCAAAAGAGAAGCTTGTGGGGCGTTCTTACTGCAATGGAAGGACAAGGAATTAGATTTAATGTCTTGAAGTCAGTATCACGTTCTCAGGTGCTTTCGGGGAGAAGGGATCAAGTAGACGTTTAAATATTCAGTACTTTTTGTTGTCTAGTAGGCGTTTAAATCTCGTGGAGTTGCATAATGGAAATCATTCGGTTCTTAAAGTTTTAGAATGGAGCGGGACTATTCCGAAATGATTCCAAAGTATCAATTTTTTTTAATAGGATACTTGGATTATGACCTGGGGATGGTTTAAATTTTAAGTTCGGGACATAGTGGGTTGTTCGTATGGAGAGTATTGTTGGTCTTCTGCTATCAACGTCTTCTTCGACAGTGGTGATTTCTTATCATGGTAAAGGAGTGCCAACGGAGACCCTACTTCTTCTTCGTGAGGGGATGGATATGTCTCAGTACAACTGGTATAGCTCTCACCAGTTGGTCCCCCTCACTATCATTTGACGATGCATGGAGTTGGTGTCCGCCATGTTCTTTATCACGTGTATGCTTTGTTATACATATAGAATAATTATGCTTTATCGTCCTTGATTAAGAAGTTGTACTTTAATGACTTTCTTGTTTGGATGTTGAAATAATTTTTTTCTTTTTCATTATTGTTGATTTCAAAAAGAAAAAACTTAGATATACAGAAAAAGGGGTAAAAATCCTCTGTCCCTATTCCTGTCCCCATCACTGTACCTAGGGTTGTTAACGAGCCGAATCGATCTGATTTTGGGCCAAATCGGTTCGGATCGTTAAGAAAACCGAATCGATCGTTAATCGGTTCGTTAGTCAACCGATTCGGTTGTTCAATTCGTAATCGGTTCGAAATAAAATCGTACAAAACCGGTTCGTTAATCGAACCGTATCAAATCGCTCAAAACCGGTTCGCTAATCGGATCGAAAATCGTAATTTGCATAAAATTGTAATTCGCATTAAATCATAATTCGGTTCGTTAATCGGATCATACTATTACAAAACTAGGGCTGTTGGGGAACCGGTTAACTCGCAAATCGCTCGTTAATCGGTTCGCTAACTCGCTAAAACCGGTTAACTCGTAAATCGCTCATTAATCGGTTCGTTAAAATCGGCTCGCTAACTCGCTAAAATCGGTAGAATTTTATTAACCGGTTTAACGAGCGATTTAAAACGATTTACGAGCCATTTTACCGAATCGTAACCGGTTCGTTAACGAGCCGAGCGAGTTAGCGAGCCGGTTTTAACGAACCGATTAACGAGCGATTTACGATTTAATCGGCTCGATAACAGCCCTAACTGTACCCAACTAATCAGAATTTATTATATAAACATTTTTTACAATTATATATATACATGGTGAATTATGATTGGCTGGAGACAGGGATGGGGATAGGAATGGGGACAGGGGATTTTTTGCCCAGAAAAAGAACCTCCTTTGTTACCAGACAAACATTGCTCGTGCAATCTATCTATTAAATGTAAAACTAATAAAATAAAGAGTTTAGTCTCAAGATTCCAGGCTTATTAAACTATAGAATGAAAAAATAAAAACGTACTCAATTTGATACACAAAATCTATACTAGCAAGTATACTAGATCGATGTTGTAGTAGTCAACGTCGATCCCACAGAGAATAATGATTAATTAATTCCTATGTAAATAATTATACAATGATCAAAAGCATGTAAAATAAATCCGATGGTTGATGATGATTTAATTAATTAACATTAAACAAATAACTTAAACAAGAAGTTTGATAAGAGAAAGATCTAAGGCACATAAATTCACTAAATTAACCAATATATTATCCTAATGATATGTTATTCTAGAGTGAGTTTCATTAATCGATCGATTTCCAATTATATCTAATAACCTCTTTCAAGGCTTATCAAACCTATTTTCATGAATAAACCAACTATATGTCTATGTTGATTTTAACCCATAAAAATGCATTAAACATATGAAATCATAAAGATCGCACAAACCATACAAGTATATGTCTATCTTGTATGCAATTTATGTTCAGATTATTTAACCTAATTAACATGGTCAGCTGTCGCAAATCTTCCAAGTTAATGTAAAGACAATTTGAGTGGTAGCTAATCACACAAAAGCATTAAGAATAATAATAAGAAATTAATTTCACAACACCTATTAAATAAGAAATTAAAATCACAAGAATAATATATAAAATTAATCTAGCTACATCATGGCCTTAGAATAAATATTTAGTTCATACTAGAGAAGAAATTCAATAACAAATTAGAAGAGAGAATATAAGAAAACATCTCTGGATTCAAATAAAATCTCAAACTTGAAATCAAAATAATCTTCAAAAGTACTTCAATCATCAAAGCTTCAATCTTGTCTACGAAATTTGTAAATAAAAGAACTATAAAGATTAACCCTAGAAGAGGGCTAATTCTAGAGAAAAACTAAAATCTAGAATAATCTAAATAATGATTGAATGTATTTTCTTAAGACTAGTAAAGAGTATTTAAAACAATAGAAACCTGCTAGCTTAAGGTAACTGACATAGATTAAAACTCTACACACTCCTTTAAAGTAGTTGACATAAAATATAACTCTTCAAGATTCTTTAAAGTAGTTGAAGTACACGAAAACTCTTCTAGTACGTAAAGGTCATATCTTCAATTCCAGCAGCTTCTTTCTTATTCTGCAAGTCGGTTCACTTTTATCCTTTAGGATTATACCATTCTAAACTCAAAACTGGATATGTAAATACTTTTTGAAGCTCAAAATTACTATTAAAGTAGAAGAAAATATAGATAAATTTACGAGTTATCAAATTTTCCTCAGTTTAAGCATTTGCTTGTCTTCAAGCAATTTAGACACAAGGTAAGACCGACAAACAAAACTCCTCAAGAACAAGTAGAAAGAAATAGTATAAGGCAATTCACTCAATCTCTCATTATTATTTTATGAAAAGTACACATTCAAGAAGCTTGTATTAAGAACTAAACAAACAAACATTTATCTTTCACACCTCCTTTTGCTACAATTCAATCCATAGGCACCCTTGTGCAATGTGCTTTTTATTTTGACTCATGAATATATAGAATTAAAGTAAGACCGAGTAAGATCATTCAATTCCTTTACCACATTCAAATTTACAAAGTTTCTATTGGGACTCATAGTGCACCAAGGAGTGTGAACTTTCTTATCACTCGTTTAGTGGTGTGTTAATTTTGCATACTCATAATCTTCCATTTTTTCAAGATCAGCGGGGTAAAACCCAATTTAAACTTTTTAATGTGGGCACCAAGGAGTGTGAACTTTCTTATCACTCGCTTAATGGTGTGCTCATTTCGCATACTCTCTTAGTGTGTTGATTTTTTTTTTCCAACTTTTTTATAACCAAGAGCAGCGAAGCAAAGCCCGAAAACAAACATTCGACATTTTATCGCTTTTTTTTTTTTGAATTAAAAGAATTACCTAGTCGTCCTTTAAAGCTATATATTCAGAGTCAAGAGTTGTGCAGTGTATTGGGTAACCATAAATCGAATCAACAACAAAATAAGGGTCATCTTAAAAGGTCTCAAAGTCTAATTCCAAATACAAGTTTTATCACATATACATAGACACAAAAATATTAATTTTTCTTTAATTTTCCAATTTTTCTAGTGGCACGAGTCAAAGATTGGAAATCATGGAGAATAATGCTTAAAGTTTAAATTAACGTATCCACAATTAATTTTTTTACTTTTTCTTTTTATGATTTTTTTTTTGGATTTTTTATTTTTCGAATAATATGCAAAACTACTAAAAAATATCAAATAAACCTAACGAAAAAAAATAAAATAAAACACTAAAGGTAAACATAAACAATCCACAACTTAATTCTCCCCAACTTAAATCGAACATTGTCCTCAATGTGAAAAAAGAGAGCAAAAGATAAAGGGAAGAGAACAATACTGCCCTGATTAAAGTGGGAACGAGGCGAAAAAGTGGCCTCAAGGCTCCTCTGGGCCATGACTCCCGCGACCACCTAATCCATATTCGCCTCGTGAATGTGAATCTTCAATGATTAATGGGTGTTTGGTAAAAAAGAGTACAAAATTCAAAAAAAAAAAAAAAAGAAAGAAAAATTGTGAATAAGAGGCACACAAAAAAATGAAAATAGGTAGGAGGATTTGGTGTTAGAAAAGGAAAAGGAAAATAAAATATATATATATATAAAATAAAAAAAAGAGGTGTACAACATAAGTCAAAATCTGCACCCACATCGGATCCCTTCCCTTCCTCTCCTTTCTTTTCCCCGGCACGATTATTTGATAACTCGTAAATTTATCTATATTATCTTCTACTTTAATAGTAATTTTGAGTTTCAAAAAGTATTTACATGTCGAGTTTTGAGCTTAGAATGGTATAATCCTCACTTCTTTGTGTTTGCATTTGTAGGGGCAAAATAGTCTTTTGAAGGATAAAAGAAAATCGACTTGCGGAATAAGAAAGAAGCTGCTGGAATTGAAGATATTACCTTTACGGACTAGAAGAGTTATGGTGTACTTCAACTATTTTAAAGAATCTTGAAGAGTTGTATTTTATTTCAACTACTTTAAAAGAGTGTGGATGGTTTTAATCTATATCAGTTACCTTAAGCTAGCAGGTTTCTATTTCTATAGGTGTTGTGGAATTAATTTCTTATTATTATTCTTAATGCTTTTGTGTGATTAGCTACCACTCAAATTGTCTTTATATTAACTTGGAAGATTTGCGACGGCTGACCTTGTTAATTAGGTTAAATAATCTGAACATAAATTGCATGCAAGATAGACATATACTTGTATGGTTTGTGCGATCTTTATGATTTCATATGTTTAATGCATTTTTATGGGTTAACATCAACATAGACATATAGTTGGTTTATTCACGGGAATATGTTTGATACGCCATGAAAAAGGTTATTAGATATAATTGGAAATCAATTGACTTGGAGGTTCAATTAGTTCAATGTGTTATAAAATTAAAAGATAGAGCTCCAGAGTTTGATAAGAGAATATAAAATTCTTATCACTAATCGATCGATTTCCAATTATATCTAATAACCTCTTTCAAGGCTTATCAAACATATTCTCGTGAATAAATCAACTATATGTCTATGTTGATTTTAACCCATAAAAATGCATTAAACATATGAAATCATAAAGATTCCTAATTCCCCCTGCTGAAGAAGCAGCAGCCAGAGCCCGTTTTAATGGTAATGAACCCAAAATGAAGAAGCAGCAGCAGCCAGAATAATTTGCCTTAATTTGTCTGTCCTTTGAGAACCCAAAAGGTCATAATTATCTAATAATTTATCATTGCAGAATAGTTGGAGTTTAATAAATTATGTTTAATTGATTATTGATTGATGGTTGTGGTATCAGCGGTGATGGTGCGGCGGTGGACAGTGGTGGTGTGTTTCGGGGAAGGGACGGGCTAGGGGTCAGGGGGAAGGAATGGGTCGGGTTAGGGGAGGGGAATGGTGGGTCGGGTTAGGAGAAGGGTTTAATTTAATGTGTAAAATCCCAAAAATATCCCTGATAGTTTTAGGGTTGACCATGTTCAAATTTCAAATTAGCAGTTGACTGATGGGATTTTGGACGGAAAGACCTACATCACCAAACATAAATTGTTTTGATACCTAGTTTTGTAAAAAAAATAGATTTTGGACAAAAATCACCAAAATAAAATTGTTTTTCCCGTGGAGCCAATTTGCCTTACATTTATCGACATGATGCACGTTATCTTTTTCCTGATTTTCTTTCCGATAAGCACTTTTTTGCTTCCTTTTGGCAGTCCATGAGTTTGGCCTGTTTCACATAATTAGGAACCTTTATAGTTTCTATATGTGCCTTGTCAAAAATTGTGAGTTCACATCGTTCTTTTTTCATTTTCTCAAGCTTTATTTCTTAAGTTGTTGTTTGATATTGTTTATAGTTAATGTTCTCCATATTTCCATGAAGAATCCAGGAGTTTTGCCTGTTCAAAATGAATGTCACTCTTTGAAAGTACACTTTCCTTGTACAGTGATGCACAACATCATAGTAAGTGATTTAGTGTCCAGTTGAGTATTAAATGAGTCATGTGACATTCTCTCAAAAATTAAAACTATGTATCAACATTGTTTATTATCCTAATTTCAACCTATAAATATTTTTTGGTTGACTAATAACTAAAATTTAAATCAAAATAATGACTTATTGTAAACTAATGAGAACGAGAAGATAGAAAATAATGAGATAACGTTGATGAGGATTTGGATCCAACCCATTTTCCTAATGGCTAGTACAATTATTTCCCCTCTAATATGTAAGATTCCCTAAAATTAATCATATTCGTTAATGGTAGAATTCCTTTATCTAAATTTTTTTTTTTCAATTTCTTACAATAAACCCTCTAATCTCAATTAACAAAAACAATGTCTATGTGAATTTGATTATTTAAGACCAGCATTATTGATTTGTGGAATTGCCCAATTTTAATATCCGCAGTTATTTACTCTTGAAAACTACCCACTAGAAACTGATTCAATTCCTAGTCAGTTTTAATACAAGTTATTGTTATTTAGCTCCTAATTAATTATTTTACCTCCTATTCATTCTCAATTAATATATGTATACATGTATAGGGTGATCAAATCCATAAGCATTAAGTACACTACAACAATAATTAACAAAATAGGAATTAAGGGAATATCGAACACAATATTGAGTGGAAATAATATAGCTAAACCATTGTCCAATGTTTTTTTTTTGGCCAATGCTGAAATATGTGGGCCCGACAAGGCAGTGGAGGTAATTAATAGATTTGCATTAGACTGACATTGTTTTTGTAGAAAGCCCAAAACATGGCATTAAAAAAAGATGGACCAACATTTCTGGCCGGAACGGAAGTCACAATTCCGTTTCCATCGGGAACGGAAGTCTCACTGACATGGCAGTTGATGGCTGTCTGACGTGGAACACGATGGGAACGGAAGTCCCGCTGACATGGCAGTCCCACTTCCGTTCCCATTGGGCCGAATTAAATCCAGTCATTCTCTTTCCTCCCGTCACTTTTTACAACTCCACAAAAAAAAAAACCATCCCCCTGAATTCCCTTGCCCTGCCGCCGCTGCCGCTGCTCCAACAAATTTTCCCTCTTTCAACTCTCAATTCGTGAGGTAAAAAATCAAATTTTAATTTGAATTTTTTTTGGAAAAATATTAAATTATTTGTTGAGTTTAACTATGAATACACTAATTATGGTGAGGAAATCAAAGTAATTTGTTGATTTTGTGAATTATTTGTGGATTTTGTTGAATTTGGCTATTTTTGAATTTAGGGTATTTTTGTTGATTGGGTAATTTGTGAATTGTGAATTTGGAAATTGTGGAGTTGTGATTGTGTGGATTTACACTTAGAGCATTTGTGATTTTACGGAATTTTGTGTATTGTGTGAATTTAAGGCAAAAGTAGAACTGGAGATATTACATGTATTATTTCTGATAAATTGTATGTGTTTTTTTTTATAGATGGCCATTGATGCTCATCTTCATCCCGGTCCTTTTGATCCCTCATTTTTGAACAAACAACCGTCCAATAGATCTTTAGGAATATGGCACGGGGAAGAGACCCTGAACGACCCGTTAAAGGTGATTACGAGTTTGGGTAATTTTTACGTTGTCTATACTAGGGAAACCAACCGTCGAGTGTTAAACCTAATCGACCTAGTAGGGTTTGGGGGATGGTGTAGATTAGGTACTATGAATGTAGATCACACTCTCGTGACTGCTTTAGTTGAGAGATGGGGCCAGGAGACCCACACGTTCCACTTACGTTGCGGGGAGGCGACCATCACACTAGAGGACGTAGGATGTTTTCCAGGACTACCGACCAGGGGCCACGTAGTGTCGTTGGACAGATCTTACAATCATTCCAAGGATGGATGGATTGAACGCGTGTTCGATCTTTTAGGATTTCGACCCACCGAATGGGCAATCAAGGGAAACAGTTTGCAGCTTGTGGAGGTTTTGGCCCACATTAGTGAGCCTCTGGGTGACGATGCTACCGACCGCCAGGTAGAGGAGATGGCTAGGGCTTTGATATTGATATTGATTGGTAGTTTCCTTTTCCCCGATAAGTCGGGCTCCCGGGTGAATTTGCGATATCTACTCCTCCTTAGTGACCCGCTAGAGCTTGACGGGCATTCATGGGCCAGCAGTGTACTCGCACATTTGTACCGCCAGATGTGTATCTCGTGCATGGCTGACTCGCAGGACATCGCCGAGTGTTGCTTGCTTATTCAGGTTTGTCCAATTTATTTAAATTTTAATTATATTGTAATGTGATTTAAATATTTAATATCTGAATTTTTTTGTTTTTATCAGTTGTGGGCGTGGGAGCGTATATCATTTCTCCGTCCGGCGAACCGAGGGCAAATACCAAATGAGATCCCCGCCGACGGTAGACCTCACGGGGCTAGGTGGAATGTCCCCCGGAGTTTCCGCAACGCACCCAAAGCACAGCTGTTGGTGTTTCGCGAACAGCTTGATTTGATGACGGAGACACAGGGGGTGAGTTAAATTCGATTTTCTTGTACTTTTAATATTAAATAATTTTTTTTTATTATCTAAATTGTTCTACACTGACAATTATATTTTTTGCAGTTCATGTGGAGGTTGTACCCTGATTCCGTCTACGCAGAGAGGGCGTCTAGGGATGACGACTTCTTAATGAACTGCCGAGCCCGTACCGCCCTCGTATGCTTCGAGATGGTTGAGTATCACCTGCCCGACAGGGTCATGCGTCAATTTGGGTTCCAGCAGGTGGTACCAACCCCAGCAGTGACAGAGGGCACTAAAGAGGGCCAAGACCTCCACACGTTGAAGGCGATAGCCTCAAGGAATTGGGAGAAAGTCCACGCCGATTACATTGCATTGTAGGATTTACGCGTGGATGCCATGGATGGCGCTGCTCCCGCCATCGGTAATGTTATTGCACCAACCCGCGAGTACATGGATTGGTACAATCGCATTACCGTTCAACGTATCATGAACCCCCAAACTCGGGATCCCAGGCCACTCCCGATGGGGAATTCAATCCGCCGCTACAGCAGACGACATTTTGGTAAGTTTTATTCTTTTCGTTTTCTTCGTAAGTTAATTTTTGTATCCTGAATATACTAATTTACGTATTATGTTGCAGGAGGAGTCGAACAGGTTGATGCTGGAAGAGTTCGAGAAGCCAGCCCCTCGAACTGTTGCGCAGTACAAGTCACTCATCACTTGGGCTGCACAAACGATCAAGGGTGCCTTCGCAGCAGCTGGGAAGTCGGTGTCTTGCAGATCGCGGGCTTCGTTGTGGCTGCAGCTGCAGCTGCCGTCTTACAACCTTTCATACGTCCGAGGGAGCGTGTTCCTGGTAGGGCTGTCGTTGGGAGGCAGGGCACTCGCAGGAATCGCCAGGCTACTCAGGAGTCTATTGTCGCTAGACGCCAGAGACAGCGTGGCGGTGAGGCGGGAACGTCGCAAACACAGTTCGAGCAAGCGACAAATCCTCCTCAGTCCGAGCATCCTGCTACAGCTCCTACTCCTTTCGAGCCCTAGCCCAATGTCCCCACTGATTTTGATTACCTATATCCGAGCGTTGGCACATATACTCCTGGTACTCAATTTAGAGGTCATCCTTGTGCTGGGCCCTCTTCAGAGGGGCAGGAGGAAGTATTCTTCGGTGCAACTCCCTCGTACAGCCTGGGCCTGGACCAAATGCAGACGCAGCAGCAGACTCCACAACTCCAGGCAGATTTCCCGGAGGAGGTGTTACGAAATCGACACCGAGGGGGTAGTATTCGTTAAGACGGAGCATGCTAGTGCTGTGCGAACCAGGACCGACCACACATACTATCTCCGGGATAACCGGAGAAGCCCACGTAGATACACTCCTTCAAATCCTTAGATAGGATATGCTTTATTTAATTCTTGTAAACAATATATTTATGACATACACGATTCGTTTGTTTTTTCATTGTTCTTATTTTATTAATACATTCGATTTTTCCAGAGTTATTTTGCGTACACGTATTTTGGTTAATATTCTGGCAAAGTTCATTATTTTGTTGTAAATACTCATGTGTCTCAGGAAAAAGCAACCAGCAAGTTCAAAACAGAAGGGTCACTTGGTAATTTCTGCCCGGAGTGGCCGAACGGACTAGTCGATGGGGACTTTCGTTCCCATCGTGTTCCACGTCAGTCAGCCATCAACTGCCATGTCAGCGGGAACGGAAGTCCGGCCAGAAATGTTGGTCCAACTTTTTTAAATGCCATGTTTTGGGCTTTCTACAAAAACACGGCCAGAGCTGTAATTAAAGAGGTCCACGAGGGAGTTTGCAGGACACATATTGGAGCTCGCACGCTGGTTATGAAGATCATGTGTTACATGTATTTCTACAAACCATGCATGGAAGAGGGCGCAAGAAAACTTCGCGAGAGAATGCACAAAGTGCCATATGCGCACAAATGTTCACCACCTTTTACTTCACCAGAGGAGGGAGCCCATGTAGGGCGAAAATTATATATATAGAAGAGCCTCACAAAGGAGGTAAATTAGAAGACCGGCAAGCCGGTTGCCCCATGAGGGGGAATATAAGTGCTTCACAGAGGAGGAAGATTTGAAAACCCATGTAGGGAAATATAAGTGTCTCACACAAGAGAGAACTCAAGAAAAGGAAATTAAAGCATGCCCCTTGTGTGAGGAGGATATCGAACCCACGACTTCACGGTCGTGGGCAGGTCATAACCCCTCTAAGCTATGGACCTTGTGATAACCGACAGTATTTTATACCTACCAGCGCTTATTTTTTACCCATAGAAGTATAAAGACATGATATGGCACACGTGTAGTTTTTCGTTTTCTTATAAGCAATGAAGTCTTTTTTTTTCTAATAACGAAGTATATTTTTCTTGTCTTTATTGATTGTTTATGTTGTGTGGGGAGGAGGAGGCTAAACTAGCTTGCTCACCCGGGGTCTGGATGACTAGTCGGAATATTAAGTAATGTTGAGACCTCGCCTAAGTACAGCATAATAACAATAAAGAAAATTAAAAACAGATAGACAAAAGATAAATAAACTCAAGATGTATAAGGGTATTTATTAACAGAAAAATAGGTACTTAGTTTGGATAATTATCTACTAAGCCCTCCCCGGGGATGAAACTCGGGGTCAACATCAGGATCGTTCTCTCGATCATCTCATCGAGTACCCATCAAAATCGACCCCTGTGACACTATGTTTTTTTTAGGGTGAAAATGTATGTCCACCTCGATGCAAGCTCGCTTGTCATTGTATTCAAGAGCCTTATGGCTATCAGAGCGATATTCCTCAACGCCTGGAAAAAACATGAAGGAAACTATGTCTGCCTGAGAGTAACCTCGGTGAACATATACCTTTATTTTTTACTGACTCAAGGAGACTAGACTCACAAGACTCGGACTTGGGAAGGGAGAAGAAAGCAGGAATTTGTGTATAAGGAAGCAGTTGGCCTTTGTAAACAATTTCGTCTAGACTAAAAGAGAGGTAAGAAATTTGGCTCAGAAGGTCAAAACCAATAACAAGATCTTTTTGGGAAGTTTGGAGCCAAGGACTTGGTGAGTGATTGTTAGGTTCGGGAAAAGATGGATGTTTATCGAGTTACTGATTTTATCAATAACAAACTGACTCCCATTTGCCGTAAAGAAGACTTTGAAGTATGGATTCCAGCAATCATTGGGAAGGATGTCGGGATTCATGACGGTGGCAGCTGCACCAGTGGATCCCTGCTTAGAGAGTCATAGTTATGGAGGGGATGAGTTCCCAGTTCGTTACTTCACGTGCTTCAACACTTAGAAGTGATCATATCAGACTATGGGTCGAGTAGGGCGAAGCGTCATGTACATTTTCAAATATCTGCATGTGATTAGTGGTCGGAGATTATGGCTGACGAAGGAATGGAACCCTAACGTTGGTAGTCCTCCTCTCTTCCTTCTGCCAATCAATGACGTGAATATTTTCCATCAAGATTTAATATATTTTTAAGGAAGGAAATAGTTCACAGTAGCTCTTCACTAGAATATTATGAATGAAAGGGAGTGAATTTCTTGAAAAAATAAACACTCGCAAAGAACCCCTTGGTTTTATAGGAAAATCATCAAGCCGAATATTGAGAATCAACGTGCCAAATTAAAAGAATAGTCACGGGGTAAATGAACCTTCATCAAGTTCAACGAGAAAAAAGATGAACTGCCATAATGATGTCAGTTAGCGTGTTCTAGAGGAGGATAGATGTAGGGGTGCGTCTCTTCATCTTCATGGTGGCCTGTGAAAGAAAGAAATTCGGATTCTATTTTTTTTTTAAGACCTCACCAGAGGAGGGAGATCATGTAGGCGGAAATTATATATATAGAAAAGCCTCACAAAGGAGGTAAATTAAAAGACCGGCATGCCGGTTGCTCCATGATGGGGAATATAAGTGCATCACAGAGGAGTTAGATTAGAAGACCGGCAGGCCGGTTCGCCCCATGAGGGGGAATATAAGTGCCTCACACAAGAGAGAACCCAAGAAAAGGAAATTAAAGCATGCCCCTTGTGTGAGGATGGTATCGAACCCACAACCTCACGGTCGTGGGCAGACCATAGCCCCACAGGGCTATGGACCTTGTGATAAGAAAAAATTCGGATTCCTAAACAAAGTGCAGCGGAAAATAAAATCGAAATCCGTTTCTAACAGGTTCATTCACGAGTAAGAACTAATGATCTTTGATTAAGATTTTACCTTTTGTTTCGGGGTGACATAAACTTTTTTTTGTTTGGCATTTTCTACGGAATCACCAACATCAACCAATCTTTATCGACACCTGTCTCTAGCTGTATCCACACGATCAACGTGTCTCTAATGCTAGTTAGAAATCTCCGAAATTGGAGAAAAACTTCAGGAATTTCAGTGTTTAAGTACAAAAACCGAAAAATGATGAACGAAAACCGAGTTT
Source organism: Vinca minor (assembly GCA_026122235.1). NCBI lineage: Eukaryota > Viridiplantae > Streptophyta > Magnoliopsida > Gentianales > Apocynaceae > Vinca > Vinca minor. Next base: position 148,769 of record JAOCZM010000210.1, on the reverse strand, counting down.
TCTTCTAACTTTTATGTTCTTGGAGTTGTGTATTTTGGGGATGAATTCTACTTAGAATTTCGGCAGCCTTGGAGATCTTAGGAGAGTAATTAAAACATCAACAATTGATAAATAAAAGAAATGACTAGTGGTAAACTTAATTCACCCACTAAGTCACTCCCCCCTCTATTTACTCCTCCATGATGCCCACTACACACACCCCTCACATGGCAATAAGATGGCTTATTTTTTACTTTATCAAACCGGTTCATGGACCGATTTTTCGATTTAACATACCGGGTCAACCAGATCGGTTTGACCAATCGAGTATTGGTCGGCCCAATCCAATTAACCGCCCAATCCAATTGGAGCACCTATATCAAATGTAAATTCCAATAGCCTGGTCATATCATAACATGAGTCCCTACATCGGACAGGTGTCCCTACATTTTAATGGAGGGTAGGAGGCTGGCAAGTCCTCGAAAAGACAAGCTATCCTATGCGTGCCTCCTCCCCGGTCAAGACCTATCGATCCTGTCATATGTATCAGTAGTGGTTAAACTCGTCTTTACATTCAAACGTTTCCACGGCAACGAAAAAATAAAGGCTAAAAAGATTCCCAATTTCAAGATTGTAATGGAACATCTTCAGCCTCCGTCTAGGCTGGTAGGGATAGTAATTATCCAAAGACTTAAGCAAGTGATTCGAGTCGAACTAGATCATAGGAGGTTTATTTTGCAGTGACACGTAAGCTGGAGGTTAAGGCCCCATTCACGACAATGATGATATGGGTAGCCAAAGGTACCTTTAGGACCTCATAAAGACCCAAACTGTCTTGGAATATTTTGATTATCAAGGGATCCTTGTCCCGGAGCCAACGAATTAGAATGGCCCGTACAAATGTCACGCCAGGACATGTAGTTGAATAGTAATGTAGGGAGCCTTAATCCTTTCTTGACTATGTTTAAGTCAAACTGTTCTTCTACAAAAATCAATGGCAGAGGAAATAAGTGTTGAGGGAGAAACCTCTCATAAGGAACAACTTGACCAACGCTTCAATCAAAACTTCATTAGAGGGGTCGGGTAAGACCTGGAACACTTTGGTATGAAGACCTCAATTAGAGGCTTTGGAATGCCCAACCTGGAATCATGGATTGATAAAAAAAAACTAAGTCTGGAGTGCTCAGCCGGGAATATGTCCTTTGATAGGAGATATTCCATTGCGCACATTGGCAAGGGAGTCTAACTTTGTGCGTTATTAATTATGTTAATATGGTCTATTTCCTCAAATAAAAAACTTGCAAGTATGAAAAATATACGGTTTTCATTAATCATCTTGGATGGAGTACAAAATAGACAAAAAAAAACTACAAGATTTTCCTAGATACCCTTATATAAGTCATGATCTATGAGATCCCCGCCCTGCTCGGACTTATCACCCCGACAGGCAATATCTTCAGACAGCTTCTATGTTGGAGCACATTCTTTAGAAACTCTTATTGGGATCACAGTCGGGCTTGGAGTGGTGACATTGTTTAGGAAGGTTTTCCTCTGCGTGCTTGGACTCGGGTCTACTCCCAAATTTTATAAGACCTAGTTACAGTCGTTCCATGGATACACGGGAAGCGTCACATCCTCTTCCACCATCTCTTTAAATTCTTCTAGGATTGTTAGCTGAGGTTAATTTAACTTCATTTGTTCAAAAGGTTTGAATAGTAGTATTTGACAACTGGGTAAAAAATCCCCGAATTTTCAATTTTGTTTCCTCACTCCAGAAGAATTTGACCATTATGTAGTTTTGGGTCTTAACCAACCATTAATTGCTTGCCTCAAGTATGGTGGCGTATTGGTTCTTGAGGGCATCTTGTTGTTCACAACCCTTATTGAGCTCTTCATTGGCCCCAATTGTTGAGATATCCATCTTATTAAACTTGCGAGCCGAATAATTTGCCTTGGTACAAGAAAGATCATGTTGGAGTTTATATTTGATACATGAGCTCAATTGGATTGGGCAAAACCGGACCCGGTTGACCGAGAGCTATCTCGGGTCAACCGAATCGGTTTGTCTCTCCGGTTGGCAGAGAACCATTTCTCCGATCAACCGAACCAGTTGGACCAAGCCAAAATCGGCACATGTCTTGTGTGAGAAAGTGTATGTGTGTGAAGGGGATATTGGGGAAAGAAAAGAGTGAGTGTGAAGTTAGTGGGTGGTTCCACTAACACCACATGATGAAATGTTCATCACTCACACAATTGACTTCCACCATTCTATTCTACACTCTAGCTGAAACCAAGACAAGAAAAAATCCTCTGATTTTTTATGAAGAACCGAGGTACAAAGTACCAATAATTCGATACTTTAGTTTAAACAGGTCTTTCTCTATTCTTGAACTAGTTTCTAGGGAATATTCTCAACGCAACACTAAGGGAATGCTAAGAATCGATGGAGGCTGAAACACCACAACAAGTGAAACTAAACTTGTTGATACAGTAACTCAAGAATAAATGAATTCTATAAAGAAGTTCAAACACAAGTAGTCAAGGAATAACCTACCAAAATATCAATATATCTAACATAATTACAATGATGGCCGAATTCTCTCTTAAACTCATTAGCTTATGTATTTACTATTCTAGTTGTCCCTAGTTCTTTACAATGAAATAAAACTAGTATGATATTTGATTGATGATTATGTTTTACTAATCATGTGTAATGAATACAAATCATATCATAGATGCAATATATATATAGGGATATATTGTATTGGACATGATCCGTTAGAGAAGTAATACTTCATGGTACTTAGTCATAAGTAATACTTCCTCAATACTATTTTGGAATCCTTAGACCTTATGTCTCCATTGATTCTAGCATGAATGGAGCCACGTTTTGACTCAGTCGAACGTTACTTTTAATCGAGTAATCAATACTACTGATGATCGGATGTAGTGTCCTATCATGGCTTGAATGTGAGAGACATTGTAAGGGATTTGTCCCTCTCTTATTAGAGAAAGATATTGTAAAACACAAGGGGGGGGGGTGAATTGGGTTTTAGTCGAACTTGGGAACTTTTTCGAATCTTAGCAATGCTAGTAGTAGTTTATGCAAGATGACCAAATGCAAAACTAAACCCAACAACAAGACAAAGAATTTAGAGTGGTTCGATTCACTTAGAATCTACATCCACTACCTTGAGCCGCACCCAAGGATTTCAACAACTTCACTAAGAAGAACTTTACACTTGTGGACAACTCACTAAGAGTTTTACACAACAACCACAATAGAAAAACTTACTAAGAGCTTGCCCACACTAAGTAGGACTTTACAAATTGCCCACACAAAGTAGGACTTTTACAAGAATTACCCAATCACTTAGAAAGGGAATTGAATGTTTAAAGAACAAGGTTGATCACTCTTATAAGTGAGAAATATACCTTTGAAGTACAAGAATGTTTAAGCTCTTTTGAACATATGAAGTCCACTCTTTGTCTTGCTTTTTGAAATACACCTTTGAGTGATTTAAATCATGGCAATGAAGTGTATTGTTCTTTGAAAGTGTTTTGGCTTGATGAGAGATCAATGAATATTTGATATGCAAGCCTTAGAATGATTCTCTAGCTTTGGAGTATTTATACATTTCAAATTTGGCTGAAAAACGACTCTTTAAAGGTAAAAAAACGGCTAGTTTCTCGCAGAGTTCGGTTGACCGAAATCAACTTCGGATCCACTATGCCTTACCTCGGTTGACCGAGCATCACTTCGGTCGACCGAAGTTGCCCCTAGGTCGACCGACCCTCAATTTCAAACCTCTCAGTTTCTGGTCGGTTGATCCGACCTTGGCTCGGTTGACCGACCTTCCTGAGCATATTTTTCACACGTTTTGAAATCTTTTGAAGTCTAAAATGTTTTCCTATAAGGTAACAAGTAAGAACACTTGGAAAACCATTTTAAAGGACTTAGACTTAGAAAACAAAGGCTTTTGAAATACGAACACTTGTAAGGATCATTTTGAAACTAAGCCTTTTGAAAACGTGTTTGTGTGCATGCAAGACTTGAGTGTAGAGCTTATGTTCATGAGAGCTTTGGTTAGAGCTATATAAGATAAAGACTTATAATGACAAAGCTAATCTAACCAAACCTTAAGATAAAGACTTATAATGACAAAGCTAATCTAACCAAACCTAAGTCTTCAATCTTCAATCTTGAAAGATGAGCCTTGAATAATACTACTTTGAATCTTGATCATGGCTTGATTGAAGTACTTAGAGCTTCCAATATTAGTTCCGATATTCTATCACAAAGATATAAACATTAGACACAACATCAAGTGTTTGTCCATTATCAAAAACCGAGTTTGATCGCCCTTAGGGCTAACAGATATCCATGGGCCCCTCGATAGGGAAAGACTGTTTAAATGCATGGCCGTGCTCAAATGTATTTGATAAAGTGGTTATCAAATACTATTTGTTGGAACAGTCTACCTGGAGATTGAGCATAAATACAATTAAGCTTTATAAGGGTGACGACTACCATGCCTTATGCTTAATTAGGATATCGCGAGACAAAGGGATTAAATAGTGGATTGATATTAGGTTCCACCGTAAATTCATTCACTTTGGGTAGTCACAATGTCCTGCTAGGAACCGCTTGTGATTTATGAACACATACTACTACTAAGTGTGTTTTCATTGCCATTATGATATGAACCTGCAGTCGCTTACTTTGAACTCATCCAGCTCACAACACTGCCATTTAAGAAAAACACATAACCCGATTGCGATCTAAAGTCGTCTCTATCGGTTTGAAAACTAGCATCCATGTAACCACTTACAATGAGCTCGTCTTCCCCACCAAGTATTAAGAACGTGTCCTTAGACCTTTTGTAAGTACTTAAGGATGTTTTTTATGGCTATCCAATGACGTTCATCGTTTGTAGACTGGTATCAGCTTGTTATACTCAAATAATACGAGACATCTGGGCAAGTATACAACATGTCATACATGATAGATCCAATTGTCGAAGCATATGGAATCTCACTCATGCGTTCTTTCTCATCCAATGTCTTATCAGAATGTTGTCTTGAAAGAACCGTACCAAGTGATATAGGACAAAGGCCCTTTTTGGACTCTTGCATGCTAAACCGATTTAGCACTTTGTCTATATATGTACTCTGACTTATGCTAAGAAGTCTACGTGATCTATCTCTATAGATCTTGACTCCTAAGATGAAGCTTGCTTCACCTAAGTCCTTCATAGAGAGACATTGCCTCAACCAGACCTTTACAGATTCTAAGGTTGGAATGTCATTCCTTATGAGTAGTATGTCATCTATATACAAAACTAGGAATACAGCCGATTTTCCACTAAACTTCTTATAAACACAAGCTTTATCAACGTTCTCGATAAAACCGAGCTCGCGCTTTGTCAAAAAGTCTATTCCAGCTTCTAGAAGCTTGCTTTAGTCAATAAATTGACTTCAATAGCTTACATACTTTATTTGTGTTATTTGGATCGACCAAACCTTTGGGTTGTATCCTATACACGTCCTCATCTAGGTTTCTGTTAAGGAAAGCTGTTTTGACATCCATTTTTCAGACTTCATAATCGTACTATGCAGCTATACCAAGCAAGATATGAATGGATTTGAATATAACTACAGGGGAAAAGGTCTCATCATAGTCAATACCATGAATATGTTTAAAACCTTTTGATACAAGTTGCCCTTTGTAAGTTGGAACATTCCCTTCCATGTCATTTTTCAATTTGAAAACCCACTTACACCCTATTGGGGTTACCCCCTCAGGCTCATCTACCAAGATCCATACCTGGTTAGTGTACATGGAATCCATTTCGGATCTCATGGCCTCAAGTCATTTCTCAGAATCTAGACTAGTAATTATTTGATTGTAGGTTGTAGCTTCATCATGATCAATAAACATAACATCTCAATGTTCTGTTACGAAAAATCCAAAATTTTTCAGGTGATCTACGAATTCTACTAAACCTGCTCAATTCTTGTGTTTGTGGAAGTGGCTCCACAACATCTTTTGTAGCTTGTTCCAATTCCACCTAGTCACTGTGTCTAGAACTTCACCAAGTTTCCTTGGAATTTATCCAAGCTCCGAAACTACTTTAAGTTCCACGTGGCTCCCACTTGTTTTCCCAGAAAGAAACTATTTCTCCAGAAAAACTCCCTTTTGAGCAACAAACACTTTGTTCTCGTTAGGAATGTAGAAGTAGTACCCTTTAGTATCCTTATGATACCCCACGAAAATGCACTTGACCGACTTTGGGCTAAGCTTGTCCAAAGATGGAAGTTTCACAAACGCCTCCCAACCCCAAATCTTAAGAAAGACATACTAGGACGTTTCCCAGTTCATATCTGATATGGTGTCGTTTCAACAAATTTAGATGGAACTCTGTTTAGTGTTAAAGCTGTTGCTTCTATAGCATTCCCCAAAACGAGTTTGGAAGGCTCGCGTGACTCATCATCGATCAAACCATATGTAATAGAGTTCGATTTATCCTTTCGGATACACCATTCCATTGAGGAGTAGCTGGTGGAGAAACTTGTGAAACAATTCCACAACTCTTTAGATAGTTACGAAATTCTCGTGTTAAGTGTTCCCTACCTCGATCGGATAGAAGCATCTCAATCCTTTTTCCAAGCTGGGTTTCTACTTCATTCTTATACTCTTTGAAGTTTTCAAAGGCCTTTGACTTGTGTTTCATAAGAAACGTGTTTCCAAAACGATTAAAATCGTCAGTAAAAGTAATGAAATATAGATAACCACATCTTGCATGGATATTGAATGGACCACATACACCAATATGTATTATTTCCAACAAATCCTTTGCTCGTTCTCCAGTTCCAGGAAAATGAGAAGTAGTCATCTTCCACATTAAACAAGGTTCGCATGTATCATATGATTCAAAATCAAATGATTCCAACAATCCAACTTTATGGAGTTTGGAAATGCGGTTTTCGTTTATATGGCTTAAGCGACAATGCATAGGTATGTGGGATTAGACTCTTTAGTCTTTATCCTCTTTGTATTTATGTTATAAACATGTGCACTAGGTATAACAAGTATAAAATGTTCACCAGTGTAGCACTACAATAAAAGATATCAATTAACGAGAACGACATTTGTTGGTTTTTAATATGAATATCAAAACCCATCTTGTCCAAACAAGAGATTGAAATAATATCTTTGTTAAAGTAGGTACATAAAAACAACTGTCTAAATCTAGAACAATTCCAGATGGAAAACTAAGACTATATGTTCCTACAGCTAATGCAGCAACTCTTGCTCCATTACCAATGCGTAGGTCCACGTCGCCTTTTGCCAGCTCTCTACTCCTTTGTAGTCCCTGCACATTCATGCAAATGTGAGAACCGCATCCGGTAACTAATACCCATGAGGAGGTAGTAGTAGACAAGTTGAACTCAATAACATAAATAGCAAGAAACAACATTTGCTCCCTTTCCAAGCTTTTTACCGGCGAGAAAACTAGGGCAGTTTCTCTTCCAGTGTCCTTTCTGTCCACAATGGAAACAGTTTTCATCCTTAGACACAAAGCCCTTGGGCTTCAGTTCTTTCTCAGAATGTTTAGGTTTGCCCGAAGGCTAGCCTTTAAGCTTACCAAAACATTTGCCCTTGTTGTTGTTGACCATATAAATGGCCTTGGACTTGCCTATTTCCTTCTCGGTAGTCCTCAACAAGTTCAACAATTATGGGAGAGGTTTGTCTATCTCATTCATGTTGTAGTTTAATACAACTGAAGGGATTCATGGGCGGAAACTCGTTCCAAACACCCATGATCCTCCCCTGAAGGATCCGCTCATATGAAACAATTCGAAAAATAACCAAAAAGACTTACTTTCTTGGATTCAAGAAGCTACTTCTTGAATGGAGGATGACGTTTCTTGGATTCTTTGCTGCCACCAACGGAATTCCCTTTGCGGAATGTCCCTCAACCGGTATCCACGCGACGAAACGGGCAGCGATTGCTAGCTCTTCGTCTTTCTGAGTTTCGGAATTATAAGAGAAAAGGGAGAGCAAAAACTGAAATCAGATTTCAGAGAGTTGGTGATTTTCGGCTGGAAAATTCATAGGCTAGGGTTTCGGCCAAGAGATCATTATATAAGGTATGAGAGTTTGTTCCCACAACTAACTCTCACATCCTCAACTCCTCTCGGCAGTGGGAGTCCTCAACTCCCACATCCACTAGACTTTCGCTGGTAGTGGGAGTCCTTATCGGATAATAACTCCCACGTAATCCCAGCTATAGGTAAAATACCGAAATTGCCCCTATCTCTAATTCGAATAATAAACACTTTATTATTTTCAGAAAAATGAATGTCAGATACAATGAACCTAGACACATTCTAGATTCATTGAATCTGGACATGAAGCTCGTTAGCTCGTCTATGCGTGTGACCATGTAGGTTCATCTCACAATGACAATGAAAACACACTTAGTAGTAGTGTGAGTACATAAATCACAAGCGGTCCCTAGCAGGACATTGTGACTACCCAAAGTGAATGAATATACAACGGAAGCTAATATCAATCCACTATTTAATCCCTTTGTCTCGCGATATCCTAATTAAGCATAAGGCATGGTGGTCGTCACCCTTATTAAGCTTAATTATATTTATGCTCGATCTCCGTGTAGATCTGCTTCGACAAATAGCATTTGATAACCACTTTATCAAATACATTTGAGCACGGCCATGCATTTAAACAGTCTTTCCCTATCGAGGGCCCATGGATATCTCTCTCAATAATAGAGAGGGACAAATTCCTTTACAATGTCTCTCACATTCAAGCTATGATAGGACACTACATCCGATCATCGATCGTATTGATTACTCTGTTACAAGTAACGTCCGACCGAGTCAAAAACGTGGCTCCATTCATACTAGAATCAATGAAGACATAAGGTCTAAGGATTCTAAAATAGTATTGAGGAAGTAATACTTATGACTTAAGACCATGAAGTATTACTTCTCTGACGGATCACGTTCCATACAATGTATCCCTATATATTGCATCTATGATGTGATTTGTATCCATTACACATGATCAGTAAAACAAGATCATCAATCAACAATCATACTAGTTTTATTTCATAGTAATTAAGCATTACATAAAACTAGGGACTTCTAGAATAGTAATTACATAAGCTAATGAGTTTTACTATCAAATCACACATTTGATAATCAAAAGCAAAATTAACTATTCAATTACATGCTCAAAAGATAATAAAACGCACAACATGTGCTAATGATCCTAGGGCACTACTAACAACAACCTGACTGAATGATTCAGACAATGATTGCATAATCAAATCAGTGGATAGCTCCTGGCCCAGAGGAAATTCCAGTCTTTTGAGGCTCTCAATATAGCCAGTCATCTTCAGAACGTGAGTTTCGACTGGTGTTCCTGTAAGCCCTAAGGGCGAACAAACTCAGTTTTTGATATTGGACAAACTTTTGATGTTGTGTCTAATGATCTTAATCTTTGTGATAGAATATCGGAACTCATTATGGAAGCTCTAAGTACTTCAATCAAGTCATTGGTATCAAGATTCAAAGTTATTCAAGGCTCATTTATCAAGATTGAAGATTGAAGACTTAGGTTTGGTTAGTGTAGCTTTGTCGTCATTAGTCGTTATCTTATAAGCTCTAACCAAAGCTCTCATGAACATAAGCTCTACACTCTAGTCTTGCATGCACACAAACACGTTTTCAAAAGGCTAAGTTTCAAAACGTTCCTTACATGAGTTCATATCTCAAAAGCCTTTGTTTTCAAAGTCTAAGTACTTTAAAATGGTTTTCCAAATGTTCTTACTTGTTACCTTTTGGGAAAACCTTTTAGACTTCAAAAGATTTTAAAACGTGTGAAAAATCAACTTCTCTCAGGCTCAGAAAAGTTCGGTCAACCGAGCTCAAGTCGGATCAACCGAAGAGAAACAGAGAGTTTGTGTGATTGGCTTCGATCGACCAAGATTGGAGTTCGGTCGACCTATGCACTGGTTCGGTCGACCGACCCTGGCTTCGGTCAACCGACCCTTGGTTCGGTCATCCGAGGTCTCGTTTCGGTCATCCGAACTCTGCGAGAAACTAGCCGTTATTTGACCGTTAAAGAGTCGTTTTTCAGCCATATTTTGAAATGTATATATACTCCAAAGCTTTAGAATGACTCTAACACTTACATAGGCTTGCAAAACATATTCTCATTGATTTCTCATCAAGTCTAAACACCTTCAAAGAAAAATGCACTTCATTGCCATGATCTAAATCATTCAAAGGTGAATTTCAAAAGCAAGACAAAGAGTGTGCTTCATATGTTCTAAGAGCTGAAATTGTTTGTGCTTCAAAGGTATATCTTTCACTTAGAAGAGTGAACAACCTTGTTCTTTAAACATTCTTAATTCCCTTTCTTAGTGATAGGGTTATTATTGTAAGTCCTACTTTGTGTGGGCATCCCTTTCTTAGTGATTGGGTTTTGGTTGTAAAGTCCTACTTTGTGTGGGCAAGTTGTAAAAGTCCTACTTTGTGTGGGCAAGCTCTTTGTGAGTTTTGAGTTGTGGTTGTGTTGTAAAACTCTTAGTGAGTTAGCCACAAGTGTAAACATTCTTCTTAGTGAAGTTGTTTAAAATCCTTGGGTGCGGCTCAAGGTAGTGGATGTAGATTCTGAGTGAGTCGAACCACTATAAATCCTTTGTCTTGTTATTGGGTTTTGCTTTGCTTTTAATCATCTTGCTCAAACTTACTCTTGCATTGCAAAGCTTAGAAAAAGTTTACAAGATTAGTTAAAACCCAATTCACCCCCCCCCCCCCTCTCCCTCTTGTGTTTTACAATTCCCTCTGCCATTTTGCACTGAAAAAGAGACTTTGACACATCGTATCTCTCTTGGCGGGCTTGTCCCTAAAAGAGTTTCTTAGATGATTAATCATGTCGAAAGCTCCAATTTAAGTGCCAAAACCGGATAATGAGCTAAATGAAGTTAAGTCCAAAAAAATGACTCAAAATTATAAGGCAGTGAACATTCTTAGTTGTGCCTTGAATCCGGATGAGTACAACCGTGTCCTTGGAAGCAAATCCGCCCACTCTTAGTTGTGCCTTTCATCTTTTATATCTTATTCCTCGAGAACATGCAACTTTTTCTCGTGCTTGAGAATGATTCTCAAGTTCCTGTACCAGTCGAGGAAGTTTCCTCCCTCAAGTTTGTCCTTCTCAAGGACAGATCGCAATGATAATGAATTTGATGCAACGATTGCATTTTCCATTTTATCTACAAAGAAAAATTTGCAAAATTTTAGTTGTCATATTTTTAAATCATTAATAGGACTTCAATTAATGATTCTCCCACTATTTTCTTCAAATGAATAACTCTTAAGCGTTCATTCGGAAAGTTCAAAACATTCTAGTAGGACAAAGATCCATATATCACCAAACTCAAGGCAACTTTGGCTACAAAGCTCGGGAAATGATAGTAAATAAACCGTGGCATAGTAATAGCCCCTATGCGGATTATCCGAGCCAACGTAAAATCCTAGGTCAATCTAAAGGTGAAAAACAATAAACCTATCTATTGTCTTCCGCCTCCTTGTGGTTTCCTCCATCTGATGGACACCTTTCTTCATCATTTGTTACATATGTAAAAACATAAAATCCTATTCTATACTTTTACAAAATTGAAAGAATTCGAGATTAAAATACAACAAGAATTGATAAGATAAGGCATGACATGCTTGTCGTATTATAATAAAACAACTGGGTCAAAGGCTATTACTATGCACCATGCTCAAAACAAACACAAAATCATGCTAAGAGCGCAAATACACGCTATTTTCCCCTTTCCGGTTGACCCAGGTCATACTCCTGGTAGACCGCAACAAGGCAGTAACCAAAACACTGTAAAAATAGGCCACCTCGGTCGACCCAGAACATTTTTTATCGACCGGCCTGAAAATAGACTAGCCTCGGTCCACCGTGATTGCTCACCGGTAGGCCGAAATCTAGGCAGTAGCAAAATCCCATTTTCTAACACCTGTTCGGTCTGCCGCGAACCTCTTCCAGTCGACCAAACTTTTACCAGCAAATAGAAAACAGCCAAAAACACGAATTTTCAATTCATTATGGGATTCACTTAACACTAAATGACTTCCCAAAGGTTGTACAAAGGTAAAGACATCCCAAGACATGCATTATCAGACTACTAAAATAAAGATAACACATAATCAAAGTTTTTGGATTCTCGTGATAGGCTTTGATACCACTTGAATAAAAAAATCGTAATCCCCAAAACGCAGCAGAAATAAATAGCGCAGGATTACATTCCTTTAAAGAATCTACTCATAAGAATGAACCAAAACTCTATGATAGGAAGGATACCTTTATGTCGATCTAATCGACGTTGTCCGGATTCTGCTACTAAGAACCACCAAAAGTAGCCTTCCGACTCTTGTCTCAACTTGTATCCACACACCAACCTCTGAACTTGTTACTCCGCGTCTCAGATGCTAGCATGAAGAACATCGAAGTTTGGAAACACTTTTCCCGGAATCCACAAAGTATAGATAACTTAGGAAAATCAGAAATCAAAGAGATAAGAAAATCGCAATTTCTTCTCTTTAATTGTTCTTGGGAGTGTGTATAAAATCAAGAAGGAAAAATACCATATTTTTCTTTCTTAAGTTTCGGCTGCTATGATATGAAAATCTAGAGAGAAAAATGAATTAAGTAAGAGTTAAGAATGAAAAACAATTCGTCATCAAAAGTGGTGTAAGTGGAATTACCCACTATCCCCTTATTTCTCTCGCACTTAAAGCATCCACAACTTTCACACATACACACACACTCCCTCACACATGTAGATGTACCGATTTTGACCTGGACAAACCGGTTCGATCGACCGGTCCGGTCCAACCGGGTCCGATTTTTCCCAATCCAATTGAGCACATATATCAAATGTAAACTCCAACAGTGAGAGCCACGTGGAACTTAATGAAATTCTGAAACTTTGTGAAGTTCCAAACACAAGTGACCAGGTGGAATTGGAACAAGTTACACAAGCTGTTGTGGAGCCAATTCCGGAAACACAAGAATTTAGTAGGTCTGGTAAAGTTCGTAAATCACTAGAAAAAATTGGATTTTTCATAACATAACGTGGAGATGTTATGTTTATTGATCACGATGAGCCTACAACCTACAAACAAGCAATTACTAGTCCAAATTTTGAGAAATGGCTTTAGGCCATGAAATCCGAGATGGATTCCATGTAAACTACCCAAGTATGGATCTTAGTAGATGCACCTGAGGAGATAACCCCAATAGGGTGCAAGTGGGTTTTCAAATTGAAAACCCACATGGAAGGGAATGTTCAAACGTACAAGGGGAGACTTGTCGTGAAAGGTTTTAAACAGATTCATAGTATTGACTATGATGAGACCTTTCCCATATAGTTATGTTCAAATCCATTTGTATCTTGCTTACTATGGCTACATACTACGATTATGAAATCTAGCAAATGGAAGTCAAAACAGCTTTCCTTAACGGAAACCTTGATGAGGACGTGTATATGATACAAGCTGAAGGTTTTTCGATCCAAATAATGCCAATAAAGTATGTAAGCTAATGAAGTCAATATATGGATTAAAGCAAGCTTCTAGAAGCTGGAATCGACGTTTTGACAAAGCCGTATGTGAGTTCGGTTTAATCAAGATGGTTGATGAACCTTATGTTTACAAAACGTTTAGTGGAAACTCAGCTTTGTATTTCTATTTTTGTATGCAAATGACATACTACTTATAGGGAATGACATTCCAAATTTTGGAATTTGTAAAGGTCTGGTTAAGACAATGTGTCTCTATGAAGGACTTGGGTGTAGCAAGCTTCATCTCAGGTGTCACGATCTATAGAGATAGGCCAGTTAGACTCTTTGGCCTAAGTCAGAGTACACATATAGACAAAGTGCTAAATTGGTTTAGCATGCAAGAGTCCAAAAAAGGGCTTTGGCCTAACGAGCTTCATGTCCAGATTCAATGAATCTAGAATGTGTCTAGGTTCATTGTATCTGACATTTATTTTTCTGAGAATAATAAAGCGTTATTATTCGAATTAGAGATAATGGGCATTTTCGGTATAGCTGGGATTACGTGGGAGTTATTATCCGATAAAGACTCCCACTACCAGCAGAAGTTTAGAGGACGTGGGAGTTATAGACTCCCACTGCCAAAAGAGGTGGATAGGACGATAGAGTTGTGCTTGAAACAGCCTCTCACTCCCTATATAAACTTCTCTTGGCCGAAACCCTAGGGGTTAATGTTTTTCAGCCGAAATACCAAAAAGACCTAGAAAATCATATTTTCTATTCTGCCTCTCCATTTTCTCTCTAATTCCCGAAACTCAGAAAAACGAAGAGCTAGCAATCACTGTTCGTTTCGTCGCGTGGATACCGGGAAATCGATTGGTGGCAGCAACGTATCCAAGAAACAGCATCTTTCATTCAAGAATCAGATTCTTGAATCCGAAAAATAAGTTTCTGTCCAGATTAATTTCTATTCCTGTGGTATGAGCGGATCCGTCGGGGGAGGACTCATGGGTGTTTAGAACGAGTTTCTGCCCATGAATCCCTTCAGATCAAAGGTCTCAAGTCCAAGCTCAAAGAGGAACTCATCTTCAAGACTTGAAGACCAAGAAGAAGATTAGTCAAGAAGCTTATAGATATATTTCTTGTGACTAATCTTATTTGATGAATGATAATTTATAGTATGATGAAGCTCATACTCTTGCATGTTTTCAAAACCATATTTCATTGCTAACGGAACCGCCGTTACGTGACGCTTGTCGTTCCGCTGACCTAAGACTTTGTATATATGCACTCGTTTTTATTTCATTATGTTTTATGTGAGTTTTAGCATGGTGAATAGCATGGCCTACTATACCTCATCTTGTTTTACATTTAATTGGGTTGTAATTTTATAATACGACCTGCGAGTCGTTTTTCCTATGATGTAAAATTGTAATTGCTTTCTTATACTAGTTTTACTGCTTTACATTGAAGGCTGGGTATGCCCATGCAATTATGTAACAAGATTGGAAGACGCTGGATCGAAGACTTTATCTATGAGATGGATATTGACCTAGATTGACCCTTGGCTCTCACAAGTCTCGTGGGAGTCATCATAGGATTAGGCCATGTTATCTCACGTTTACTTTTATGCTTTATATATATTGCATGAGATGCTTTTATTTATTGTCTTATGGGGTTTAACAGTTTATTCACATTAAATCGTTTCAATTAAGTCTTAAAATGCCTACCATATCCTAAGCACTCTTTGAGCATGGATCATCATTTTGTCTGCTTGCCAAAGCAACAGATAAGTGGTTATCTAGGCAAGAGGAGATGGGAAAATAGTGATTTACATATGCTTAGACATGGTTTGACTTAACTAGGCTACCAAAATAGATTTGAGCCTACGACATAAAATGGGAAATAGCCGGGACATATAGATGTCATTCCCATAGGTTGATTTTACTTTAATTATGGGGATAAGCCAAAGCTAACTTATAACTATCGTAAAATGTTATTTTCCACCATTTATCAAGTGTTGAAACCGTGGAAAGGTTTTTTGCTCAAAAACTAATAACTTTGCAATAATTTAATATAGATAATGGCAACCAACACTTCACACAATTCATTGCGATCCGTCCTTGAGAAGGAAAAACTGAGCGGGACCAATTTTCTTGATTGGGCCCGCAACTTAAGGATTGTCCTTAGGCAGGAAAGAAAGCTATACGTTCTTGATACGAATATTCTTGAACAGCCTGTAAACAATGCCCCCAGAGCTGAGAGAGATGCTTGGAAGAAGCACTCTGATGACTCAAACGATGTGACTTGTCTCATGTTAGTCACAATGAGCACTGATCTTAAAAAATAGTTTGTAGGGGTTGAGGCTTTCCAGATGATGGGCCAGCTCAAGGAAATGTTCCAAGAGCAAGCCCGTCATGAAAGATTCCTCACCACTAAGGCGTTGAATAGTTGCAAGATGGCCCCTGGCACCTCTGTAAGTGCACATGTTCTTAAGATGAAGGGCTATCTTGACCAACTTGAGAAACTTGGGGCTCCCGTAGGTTCTGACATGGCCGCAGATATGATCTTGGGCTCACTCCCACCGAAGTATGACTAGTTTGTCATGAACTTCAACGTGCATGGCATGGAGAAGTCCATACATGAGATACACGGGATGCTCAAGCAGGCTGAACTGAACATTAAGAAGACCCATGAAGTCTTAATGGTTCAAAAAGGGAATTTCAAGAAGAAAGGAAAGGGAAAGCCCATGGCCAAGAAGGGCAAAGGCAATAACAAGCCCAAATCCAAGGCCAAGGCACCAAAGGAAGGAGTTTGCTTCCATTGCAATGTACCAGGTCATTGGAAACGGAACTGCAAGCTCTATTTGGAAGAGAAGAAAAAGGGAAAACCCAGTTTGACTGTCTCTCCAGGTATTTATGTTATTGAAATTAACACGACTGCTCATACTTCGTGGGTACTGGATACCGGTTGTGGATCTCACATTTGTGCAAATGTGCATTGGTTCAAAAGGACTATATCACTGGCAAAAGGAGAAGTGGACCTGAGAGTAGCGAAAGGAGCAAGAGTTGTTGTTGTAGCTACCGGGACATTTAATTTAGTTTTGCCAAGTGGCCATATTATAGAACTGAATAATTGTCTTTATGTTACAACTTTGAGTAGGAATATTATTTCAGTTTCTTGTTTGGATATTGATGGTTTTGAAATTAATATTAAGAATAAAATTTGCACCGTTCATAAAGATCGTATCTTCTATGGAGATGCCTCTTTGATGAATGGGTTTTATGTTCTTAACCTCGATGAATCCATTAAAAGGCCCATCTATAACATTAATACTAAGAGGTTTAAATCCAATGACTTAAACCAAACCTACTTTTGGCACTGCCGTTTGGGCTACATAAATGAGAAACGCATATCAAAACTCCATCAAGATGGAATTTTGACATCATTTGACTTAGAGTCTTATGAGGCATGTGATTCTTTCTTGTTAGGCAAAATGACTAAAGCTCCCTTTACTGGACAAAGTGAGAGAGCTTCTAATTTGTTGGGCCTCATACATACAGATGTATGTGGACCAATAAACACAAGTGCTAGAGGAGGGTTTCAGTACTTCATCACATTCACAGATGATTTCAGTAGATATGGCTACGTCTATCTAATGAAACATAAATTAGAATCTTTTGGAAGATTCAAAGAATTTCAAAATGAAGTACAAAATCAACTTGGTAAAAGTATTAAGATACTTCGATCAGATCGAGGTGGCGAATACCTTAACCAAGAGTTTGACGAACATCTTAGGGGTTGTGGAATTGTTTCAAAATTAACTCCTCCTGGAACACCACAATGGAATGGTGTATCGGAACAGAGGAATCGCACCTTACTAGATATGGTTCGATCTATGATGAGTCAAACAAGTCTTCCAATTTCCTTTTGGGGCTACGCCCTAGAAACTGCTGCATTTATATTGAATAGAGTTCCTTCTAAAGCAGTTCGGAAAACTCCATATGAGATATGAACTGGGAAACGACCTAGTTTGTCATTTCTCAAAATTTGGGGATGCGATGCTTATGTAAAACACTTGTTATCTGATAAACTCGCCCCTAAATCTGACAAGTGTTTTTTTGTGGGATATCCTAAAGAAACTAAAGGATATTACTTCTATCTTCCGAGTGTCGTGAGGTTTATTACATAATTGAGTGACCAAACGTAGTCTGATCCGAGCAATGTTTGTCGAGTTAGAAAATGACTGATAAGGGCATATTCTGGGCAGTGGGATCTTAATTTCAACGATTCAGTAGAGAGTATTCGACTTCGAAAGTAGGCTGGTTTTTCTGGAAATTGGAGATTGTGAATTATTGTGAAGTAATTGTTTAAGCTATCAAGGTAAAGGATCTTCACCTTTACTTTTCCATTCTAAAGAGCATGAATTTGTGTATTTCAAAGTTATGGTTTTGTTGAGATGATTTTGCATATGTTATTGTTTTGAAAACTGGATGAAGTATTGAATTTTATGTGCATTCTTGTGTGGTTGATCGCGGAGTCTAATTGCGTACGATATATCTTTACTTGTTCTTGTTATTTGTGTTAATGTTCCATTGTTGCAGTTTTGATGTTGTTGTTGTTGTCATTGTCGTGCTTGTTATTTGGTGGTTGTATCGTCACCCTAATCTCGAGCTCTTATCTAGAAACGGCTTTTGGTAGGAGTCATTCAAATATATGTTTTGTATGTTTCGCTGAACCCGGGAGTTTGTGCCGTTATGATTTTGTCAGTTTGGGCCTTCCCTAGTTAGGCGATAATTAGGGGATGCTAACGGTCGTTGTGGAGTTCACTAGGGTGGGCGATGACATAACTGAATGATTCCTTAAATATAAATCAGTCTGGCCCCATTGTTTATGGGGTTATATGAACCCAGGAGTTATATCAGTCTGGCCTTTCTTGGCTTTGGCAATAAGTTTGGGACCGTTAGTAGTATTCTTTAGAGTTGGATTTGGACAATTGAGCTCGATTGTGTGGATTTGTATGTCATAGCTTGAACCATACTCATAGTGTCTAACAATCGGTATGTATGTTTGGTCCATATGAGTAATTCACGATCCTCATAGAAAAATTCCGATGTATAAGTGTTAAGATATGAAGAGTATTGTTAATTGCAATTGTTTCCCTATTAGAGTATGAACCTAAGAGGTGTCTTTGAATTGGTATCAAAGCCTAGTCTCCTTTTTGTTTGACTAACATCCTAGGAGGATCCGTGGCTCTTAGATTTTCCACTTCTACCATAGATGACCAATCCACTTTTAGACCACCTTTATTTGATGGCTCCAATTTATCTTGTTGGAAATACGTGTTTAAATTTTTTTTGTCTTCTAATGACATTTCCTTGTTGATAATTATAGAAGAATTTTTTTCTGTTCTTTCAATTTTCTTACAAAGTGTCATGGTGCCAAAGTCTAGAAGAGACTATGATGAAGAAGACATCAAGAAGATGACACGCAACTTAAAGGCCATGAATGTGCTTTGTTGTGCACTAAATGAAGAAGCCATCAACAAAGTATATGAATGTGAGGATGCACACTCAATGTGGAATATGCTTGGAGCATCCTAAGAAGGCGAAGTTGAAGTGGAAGAGCCAAAGGTGGCAACTCTAGAATTGGGGACTCAATCATGTGAATGACTTTCAATGAGCTCAAATGACAACCTTCAAATTGAACATTCAAATGATGAGAAGATTGAAGAAGAGAAAAAAGGATGCAAAGGATGATGATCTTCAAAAATAAATTAATTATGATAGAGACCATGAAGATTACTCATCCTGCCAAAGGAAGAGAAAGAAAGTGTAACTAAGCATCAAAGAAATAAATTCAAAGAAAAGTGGCACAATGCTTGATCATTCAAAGATGAATGAAGATTTGGAATGGAGATGTCCTAAAAGGAATATATCAAAAACACTCCAAAGCTCCAAGAAAATAAGGGTATCAACCTCACTCTCTCATTATAATCTAATTGTTGACATCAACAATTTGATAAGTAAGCTTGTTACATATACTTGTAATATTTTTGATAATACATCTTCCCCCTTCAATGAGCATATGCATATAGATAAATTGGAGCATGATCTACATATGCTATATTTCTTCATTCATAAGTTATCTAGACAATGTAACATCTATAACTTAAATGATTCTTGCTCTCACATGATTAACCATACTAAAAATCATTTGTGTTGCTTTAACTTTGATAATGTTGATCCTTGTGCACACACGTGCCACTTAAGAAAAAACATTGACGATAAAGGACCTTCTCAAGAGATACCTTGCATATGTCAAGTTTTCCTTGTAGGTTCCAAAAGATATAACTCTCATCTTGAAGAGATGAACCCAAAGGAATGGCAAGAAAGATCTAAGACTCCAAGAAAAGAGTCAAATGCCAAGGACAACAACATTGTGGAGAATTCGTCAAAGAACAACATGTTTATCATCAACGATGACTCCACAAAAGACTACTCAAGGTGTCTCATTGGACTGGTTGATGAAGAAGATCAACTTGCAATACAAAGTCAAACATTCTTGAGTAATGAGGTACAAAGCTTAAACTCAACTCTAGATAGTGATGATGATCCTTAAGTGCTTTTAAGAGATTTATATGTTGAGTTGAAAAAGATGGTCAAGAAGAACAAGATAATATGTGAACAACTTGCTTGCTCACTAAAAGAAAGATCTTGTATGCAAGTAGAATATAATGAATTTCTTGCCTCTTACACTAAGTTAGAAAATGAACAAGAGATTGCGACATTATCGCTTGATGCTTTATCTCTTGAAAACCATAAACTGCTTGAAAAGATGCTTATTGTTAAACCTAAAGTTGCCGAGTATGATATCTTAAAGCTCAAACTTGATATTCTAAATGTTTATGTGGGTTAAGTGTACATGTGCTAGAGATATACTTGGTAATGTGCTTGTTGCTCAACATGTTTCTTATGATAATAGTTGTCCAGATCACAAACACACACAAAAGAATGCACACTCTACTTCTATTGATGCTAGAACCTCACATGCCACTATGTTAAATGCAAAATGCTCATATTGTGGTTAATGTGATCATCATGTTGCATATTGCATCTTTAAGAAGAAGATTAAAAGAGGTGCCAAGTCATATTGGGTTGAAACAAACCCTAGGACTAACCCCCCAAGGACCCAAAAGAAAATAGGTACCAAAATTGCATGTTTGTGCAGGAAACAAGGGAAGTCTGGTCGATTGCACAAGGCACCGGTCGGCCGAAGAAATAGTCATAATGCCTCAGGCAAAGACAGGTTATCCCAATCGACGAACCCTCTTCCCGGTCGACTGAAATCGAGACATAAAGAAAAACATTTTTATCTAGGATGAGGGTCGGACGACCCGATAGGACCTCTGGTAGACCGAAGTAGCAGGTTTCAGCAGTTTTAATAGGGTTTCACAGTCTAATTTTAAAATTCTTTCAAATTCCCTCTTTCATATACTCAAAACCCTTCATATCTCTTTCCAAATTTCAAAGCCCAAACATCCCTAAACACAAATTCCCATTATCAAACTTCAATTCATACCAAGATGAATCAAAATCCAAACCTCAATCCTAATCAAAACCCTTCTAAAGACAAACCCAAAGAAAATCCTCCCAAAAGGAAAGCCCCCACTCAAAAAGGGATTACTATCCAAGAACCCACCTCCAAAACAACCAAAACGATTGTTCAAAAGAATAAGAAGGGAAAATGGAAAAGCAATGAACAACGAATCTCCGATGAGGAAATGGAGTCCGATAAAGATCACCTTATTCCACCTCCATCTCCAAGATTCCAAGGAGAGTGTTCAAATTACGCTGCAAGGAAGGTAACCCCTCATTTTTATTCGGATGATGCTAGAGTATGTTATGACATTTCGGTAAAAGAAAGAACTGGGATATTGTCGGGGTACAGTAGAGATATGACATCTTTGATGAAGGCCTTGATAAAATAATTGAGGTTTTTAGTGATGTGGGCATGGAGAATCTCTTCATAAATGATTATGAGATATATCCCCTAGCCATATATGAATTCAGGGCCAATCTAAGAGAAGAATGGAAGAGGGATAATTGTATCACAGGTAGGAGGTTTGGAGTTTAGCTTCTCTTAGGTCATCATACTATGTGACATCTGTCACACCCCGTAACCCAAGTGATAAAGGAAGCTGAAAGAGGAAATCAAAAACGATATTAAAATGATGCATAGCAAACTAAAACAAAAGCAGAGCCAAAGTCAAAGCATAAATCAAAGTGGAAAATGAAACAATTACAAAACAGAGGTTCAGACGACGGGAGAGGCTCCGGTCGACAGAACATGTCAGCCGGAATCAAGACAGAGACACTGTCCAAGATTCGGGCGACCATAATGGAGGGTAGGTCGGCCGCAATGCCTTCGGTCGAGGGGGTTTCCACCCCAGTCGACCGATATACACTGCTCGTCGTCCGCCAAACTCCCAGTAATTTTCTCTGGACGATAGGAAAGGACTCTAACTGGTATTCAGAACAGTCATTTTCCTGCACAAATTAACAAAGGAAAATGTGTTTTATGCACATTTCGAAATTCCAGCCCAAAATACCCCACTTTGACTCCAAACACTTACAAAACCAACACATAACATGCTTGAATCATATCCATCACATTTGACACTTACAAGTCGGAAATCGTGCTTTGGGCACCATGTACAACCCACACACTACAAATGGATTCTTATGTCAAATACTCGAATACGAAATCTAGCAATGACACACACATATACTTCACACAATTGAGTTCATTTGTCTGGCTATGATTCTATACCCTATTAACAGCCCATAACTATTAATTTACCGTCATGGTGGGCCAAAAATAAACACATGGGTTCGGATACTGAACCCTCCAAATGAAAGGGCCAATGGTTTAAGGACACGCCATTTATGTCATCGCTCACCCTTGTGAGCTCCACAACAACTGTTAAAAGATCAACTGATTATACTCGTTTGGATCCGAGTCAAAGACAAAGACAAAACAAAGAGTGCTCCCGGGCACTTTAACATAAAGTTTTGACGAGTCCTAGCATATGATCAACAACAAACAAGAGCTCCAATTATGAATTAAACATATAGACTCCAATTACCAACGATCAACCAATTAGCATATATACAAACAAAGCAATTCCAATTACAACATATTCACAACCAATACAATTTACATCAACGCCTCATCCGATTTTAATGCAATAAAAACATGAATGAAAACCATAACATAAAAAAATCAGTAACTTTGATAAAATGACATACAAGATGTTTAAAGACTGAAAATACAAGGGTGGAGGATCCTTACTTGTCAAACTTCAGCAATTACTTCAAAATTCTTAAATTCCTAACAATGGCAGAAATCATCCATCTAAAACTGCAATACCTCCCATGTCTGAACTCGAAAATTCAATCCGTCAACTCCCAGATGTAGCCTATTCAGTTAGCTTTCCAACCTAAAAGAATCGCTTTCTTTCGACACTGTTTACTATGGTAATCACTCAGAAAACCTCACAGCACTCGCTTTTCTGCACTTTATCTTTCTTCTCTTTCTCTCCTAACCATTATTTAATTTTTCTAACTCCATCCATAACTCTCACTTCTTTAGTCCTTTTAAATCCCTAGAAAGCATCCCCTATTGTTTCCAAAGCCTACACTTAAGTCCTCTCACTTATAATCTCATCAAATACGCCTCTTAGCCCAAATGTACCCAACACATAACACATAAACATGTTACCACAATTAATTGGCACATAATCACATTTTATATCACATAAATTCATGCTAGAGAAATTAATGAACATATAACATGCAAGAATTAAATGCGAGTCATGCAACAATTAAACCAAAAAGTCCCGAGCATCACAACATCTTTGGAGTTAAAATTGAGGATGAAGCTTTTAGATACTTCAAAAACTCCGGGGGAGTTCCTAGGGATGATGACTTAGACATTGGAAGGTTAAAGACTTACTTTAACATTCGAGGGGCCTTCAATAAGTCAAAAGAAAGAGACCCTAATAAACTTGATGAATACAGTCTAATCCTCCATCATATGGTCTCTAATGTAATCATCCTCATCTCTGGTCATAAGAGCTCTATTACATATCTACAAATGACCTTGATGCAATGGTTGGTTGAGAGGAAGAAAGCCAACTTTGGGTACTTGGCTTTGAAGTACTTTATGGATGGTGTCCATGATTCTAATAAATTCCTTCCCTATGGGAGCATGTGGACTTTACTATTCTAGAAATTCAAGCTCAAGATTACCAACCTCACTCAACGAAGCTCAAGATATAATATTTACAATGAGGGCCACCTTCATAAAATGCACATGATTATAGTTAATGGAAAATGGAAATTCCATTCTAGATGTACCGATGAGGAGCTCTTGGCAGCCTTGATCACACACAATAAGAGCCCAAAAGTGTGTGAAACTATAAAGAAGCTTATTGAAGCACGCGTATTCATTGGCCAAATGTGCATCAAGAAGAAAATGTGCAAGAAGATATGCAAGGTCAAGGAGGAGGAGATCAAGGACTTGATGATATTCACTTTGGGGTTGATGAAGAGGGAAATGTTCAAGAAAATGTTGAAGCTCAATAGGAGATTCCAAGAACATGTAGAAAGAGAAGCCCCTCCATCAAGAAGCGATCCAAGCAAAGATATTCTCATGTAAATCTTGTCATCTTTGAATGAATTCAAAGAAAGATTAACTTTGAGGATGTCAACCTTGGAGAATAAGGTTGATGAATTGGGAAATAAACTGGAGAGTTTGAAACGAGGTTTGATGAGTTAGAGTACAAGGTTGATGATGTCATTTGACACACAAAATCAGAGAAATCAACCTTGGTACCATATATGGAAGAAGAAAGTGAACAAGAAAAAGAAGAAGATGATGAAGTTAGTGATGATGAAAGTGGAGGTGATGAAAATGAGGGTAAAAAAGAAGAAAATGAAGAAGAAAAGAAAAACGAAAATGAAGCAAGAGATGTAGTTGAAATTGAAGATGATGGTAATAAAGTGGATAATGAGATTGACATGGAGATTGGTGATAATAAAGAAGAGGACAAAGAAGAAGAGGGAAACAAGGAAGAAGATCAAGAGAGAGATGATAAAGATTCAACAAATGATGATCAAGAAGATTGAAGAAGATCAAGAATATCATGGTAGACTCAAAGTGCAAGATGCAATCTTCAATCCATGAGAATTTCTTCAACT
Organism: Vinca minor; assembly: GCA_026122235.1. Taxonomy (NCBI): domain Eukaryota; kingdom Viridiplantae; phylum Streptophyta; class Magnoliopsida; order Gentianales; family Apocynaceae; genus Vinca; species Vinca minor. Next base: position 123,916 of record JAOCZM010000210.1, on the reverse strand, counting down.
CAATCTCTTTATTTAGATTTTTCATCATATTTCATGATCTTCGCTTTATGTTATCCCATTTGTACCCTTATATTAGCTATAGTTGTTCTTACATTTTCATATTTGTATGAATTACTTTTGTAAGGGTTACACATTGATGTATAACATGATTTTGTCCTTATTGTTTTGATGTTTATGAGCATCTTGTATTGGAGAGCTTAATGATTTAATCCTTGTGATGAAAGCTCATCTTTGAACCCCCCCCCCCTCTTTGTTCTTATTGTCATATGCCTTAGGGGAGTATTTATGTGCTATGTTATGTTGGAGTTTACATTTGATATAGGTGCTCAATTAGATTGGGCATGCTCAATTGGATTGGGCAAAACCGAAACCGGTTGGACCGGACCCAGTCGACCGAGAGCTGTCTCGGGTCAACCGAACCGGATTGTCACTCCGGTCGGCCGAGAACCATTTCTCTAGTCAACCAGACCAGTTGGACTAGGTCAAAGCCGGCCATCAAAATGTGTGAGGGAGTGTGTGTGCAATGTGTGAGTGCTTGTAGTGGGAGAAAAATAAGGGGAGGGTGGGGGTTAGTGGGTGATTCCACTAACACCACATGATGATAAAATTTTCATCATTCTCCACATTGGTGTGAGAGTTGGAACACTCTTTTTCTCTCTACTTTCCAGCCCAGCCGTGAGTAACATTCAAAAGGAAAAATCAGATTTTTCATCTCACATATACACACTCTAAAGAACACTTATGAGAAGAAAATACGATTTTTTTATCTCTTTGATTTCCGTTCTTCCTTAGTAACCTATAAAATTTTAGATTCCGAAGAAAGGTGTTTCTAATCTTCAGAGCTCTTTGGACTAGCATCCGAGACGCGAAGTACAAGTTCAGAGGTTGGTGTGTGGATATCGGTAGAGACGGGAGTCTGAAGGCTGTCGTTGGCGATTTGAGAATCAATCCTGTTAGAAACGTAATCCCGCGCTATTTTATTCCACTGCGTTTTGAGGATTGTGAATTTATTTCTTTCAATGGTATCAGAGCCAGTCACGAGAATCCATGTACTTTATTTATGAGTTATCGTGTTGTTTTCAATAGACGGATAATGCATGACATAAGATGTTATTTACCTTTATACAGCCTCTGGGAAGTAGTGTAAGTGTTAAACGAATCCCGGGACAAAGTTGTAAATTCGTGTTTTTGGTTGTTTTCTATTTTCGGGAAAAAGCTCGGTCGACCGGAAGAGGTTCGCGGCATACCGAACCAGTGCTCGAAAATTAGATTTTGCTACTGCCTAGAATTCGGCCGGACGGTGAGCAATCACGGTAGACCGAAGCTAGTCTATTTTCAGGCCGGTTGATCAGAAATATTCTCGGTCGACCGAGATGGCTTATTTTTACACTATGTTGGTAATTGTCTTATTGCGGTCGATCGAGAATATGGCCTGGGTCAACCGGAAAGGGGGCAGGTAGTGTGTATTTGCGCTTTTAGCATGATTGTCGTGTTTTTTGAGCATGGTGCATAGTAATAGCCTTGACCCAGTGATTTTATTATAATACGAACTGCATTTCGTGCCTTATCAATTTATTTCTTGTTGTAATTTTAATCTCGAATGTAACTCGAGAATTCTTTCAATTATGTAAAAGTATAGAATAGGAAACCACAAGGAGGCGGAAGACAATAGATACGTTTTATTTGTTTTTCACCTTTAGATTGACCAAGGATTTTCCGTTGGCTCGGAAAATCAGTATAGGGGCTATTACCATGTCATGGTTTTATTTACTGATTGTGCATGATGCATGTTTTACAGCTTTAAAGCATGTGTTTAAGTCGTATAATTAGATTATACACCAATTGGTGAGACAATTTAAAAATCCCTCAAGTTTAAATATTTAGTCTATTGCCTTCCAAGGGGGCCCTCGTCAAGGCCAAGATCGATAGTAGTGTGAACTTCCGAGTGGAATAAGCGCATGTCTATCCTGGTGAGGCGCGAAGGATAAGTTAGTGATATCATTCGGTCAAACTTGGGTCATACTTAACCGGATTGCCAATACCGAGCTTTGTAGCCAAAACTACCTCGGTATTGGGTATGAAGGCAAAGGGTTGAGATGTGCATTTATGTACTTAGGGTAATTGTTACCTATTTAACCAACCAAGAGTCACATAATTGATGTGATTAGCAAACATTGCCTACCTAAAGAACCATTTCTCGAGATTTGTAGCCAAAGCTGCCTCGGATTGGTGATATATGGATCTTGGTCCTACTAGAAAGTTTTGAACTTTCCGAATGAATACTTGAGGGTTATTCATTTGAAGAAAATAGTGGGAGAATCATTAATTAAAGTCCTATTAATGATTTTAAAATATGACAATTAAAATTTTGCAAATTCTTCTCTGTAGAGTTAATGGCAAATGCAATCGTTGCATCAAACTCTTTATCATTGCGATCCGTCCTTGAGGAAGGAAAGTTCCTCGACTGGTACAGGAACTTGAGAATCATTCTCAAGCACGAGAAAAAAATTGTATGTTCTCTAGGAACAAATTCCTGATCCATCAGTCGCGGGGGCTCCTGCTGGTGAAAGAAATGTTTATCGTAAGCACTTAGATGACGCATTAGATGTGTCTAGTCTTATGTTAGTGAACATGACCTCTTAGCTTCAGAAGTAACATGAGGAAATGGGAGCTTTCGATATGATTAATCATCAACTCTTTCACGGTCAAGCCCGCCAGGAGAGATTCGATGTGTCGAAGTCTCTATTTCATTGCAAAATGGCAAAGGGAACACCAGTCGAAACTCGCATTCTGAAAATGATAGGCTATATTGAGAGCCTTGAAATACTGAGATTTCCTCTAGACCAGGAGCTATCCACTGACTAGATTCTGTAATCGTTGCCTGAATCATTCAGTCAGGTATTATTAAACTACAACATGAATGAGATAGACAAACCTCTCCCATAATTGTTAAACATGTTGAGGACTGCCAAGAAGGAAATAGGCAAGTCCAAGGCCATTTACATGGTCAATAACAACATGGGCAATGGTTTTGGTAAGCCTTCGGGAAAACCTAGCCATTATGAGAAAGAACTGAAACCCAAGGGCACTGTGGCTAAGGATGGAAATTGTTTCCATTGTGGATAGAAAGGACACTGGAAGAGAAACTGCCATTTCTTGCCGGGAAAAAGCTTGGAAAGTGAGGAAATGTTGCTTATGGCTCAGGTATTTATGTTATTGAGATCAAATTGTCTACTACTACTTCCTCATGGGGATTAGATACCAAATGTGGTTCTCACATTTGCATGAACGTGCATGGGCTACAAAGGAGTTGAGAGCTGGCAAAAGCATACGTGGACTTACGCGTTGGCAATGGAGCAAGAGTTGCTGCATTAGTTGTAGGAGAGTTGAGCTTAAACATATCTATTCTCAAATTTGATTAGAAATTTCATATGTATATCCAATCCATTTGATGGATTTGTGTACGTAAGATAAAATTATAAAGTCTCCTTATAAAGAGACTAGTTACCCATTTCTCTTTGTGAGAACTAGTTCTTTGTGAGCTAGGAAAAAGCTCTTTGTGAGCTTCATTCTTTGCGAGTGTTTGTGACCTCTTGTGAGAGGTATCTCTTGTGAGAGATTGGGTCTTTGTGAGCTTAGTTCTTGTGAGAACTAGAAAAACACTCTTTGTGAGTGTAGCCTTCTTTGTGAAGCACAAGTCCTCATTAATTTGTTGAGGCAATTGTAAAAGGTTGATCCCACCTTACATTTGTTGTGAAGGGGACTTCTGAGTGAAGTGTTGAAATATTTAAGTGTGTCCTAAGGTAGTGGATGTAGATTCTCTGTGAATCGAACCACTATAAATCCATGTGTTAGTTTTCTCTATCCCTTACCTCTTGACTTTATAGTTCATGAATTACTATAACTTGTTTACATCTCTAGATGAACTAATTGTTTAAGGATTAGAAAACTTACACTTTCTTCCCTCTCTTTATGTATTGCTTGGCTTTGGTCATATGAACTATAGTGTTTGTTCTTCAAGCTTTGCATATAGGAATCTTGACCTAGACCATCATTGTTCATATACATTGTCTTGTGTTCCTATGTGTTGCATTTACACACATAAGTCATCTAAGTGATAATCCCTTAATTAACCTTTATATGCTTAATGAACATATTTGTTATTAAGGTGATCACTTAAGAAAATAATTTGGTAGAAAAGTTAAAAAGTTTGAGAACCTTATTCACCCCCTCCCCCACCCCAAGGTTCTCCCCTTCGGGTATCTTAGGACTTACAATTTGTCTTGTTTTGGTCATATTTGGTATGTGAAAGTGTGTCAAAATGAGTCATCTTGGGTTGGGACTTTGGAGGATTTCAGAAAATGCAAAGTATATTTCAAGTGTTTAAAGAGTATTTATTTCTAACTAAACTTATGTTGTGTTTTCAAACGTTTTGGGAAAGTCGGGAATGTTTTGGAGTCTTATTTGATACTCCCTTCCAAGAGTTGTTGATCGTTACGGGGCTAACGTAGTAGCTCATTCCTTGACCTCTTTTGCAGATTATGACATTGATGGTACCTTTGCATAAGACTTGGGTTGAAGAGTAACCTTATGGAACCTACATAATAGTTAGTTTTGTTTTGTTTATGTTCAACACTTATGTTATGTTTTCATGTGAGAATAGGTTGTATTTTGAAGTACTTGTTTTATAATGTAAGAATTTGGGATTTCTTTAAGTATTATAATAAAGTTTTATCGGATTTAATCCTTTATGTTTTGGGTTCGGTGTCTCAATGGTAGATGAGGTACTGTCAGGTCACCTCCAGGTTACGGGGTGTGACAAAACCATTGGCAAATAATTCTACTGTTTTTATTGTGATTGATTACTAATTACTTTTTCCTTTTTCTTTCTATCAAGGAAGAGGATGGCGATGGAGGAAGAAAAAGAAAGAGGGTATTTGAGTGTGGCTGAGAGTAGAGATGGAGAAGAAGAAGAAGATAAAGGGGCGGCATTGGCGCCTCAACTATAGAAGGAGAAGAGGACGAAGGCCAAGTTTTTTTTTCTGTCGAGGAAATTCAGGTGAACTTATTTTTATTGTCCATCTTAAAGGAAAAAATAAAAGTATGATATATACATATGAAAATTTAAATTAATTATAGATATTTTATATTCAATTACTATAAAATACAATTTATTATTTTTTTAAATGTTCTTAATTTTTAATGGTCCAAAATAAGGAATTTAAGAGCATTTACTTTCCAATAATCCAAGATAATAAAGTCTTCATCAACACTACCACTCTTCGTTGGGTAAAGTTTTTCATCCAAATAAACATCTAGTTCGCTCTTACAATGCATCACTTCTTACTCTTCACTAAGGAATTCGTCAATGAATGCCAATTTATAGGTCTTATTCGTTTTTATTAGTATTACTATAATATTTATATATATATATATATATATATATATATATATATATATATATATATATTTTAATTATATTATTCTTATTCGGGTTCGAGCTTTTTTCAAGCTGAGCGGGGTCAAACTCACGCTCAGCTCACATAAAATTCGATCTTGAATATTGAGCTCACGCTCGGCTCACCTCAGCTCACGCTCACATTGTTTCGAGCTATGTAAACCGGGTTCGAACCGAATAAGGTAGTTTCCGCTTCTGCGTAACCGAATGCATATTCTCATTCAGGAGTCTGGTGCTTAACTACAGGGATGAACCCAATCCAGAGTATGAATCGTAAAAGAAAATACCTATTTGAACTAATTGTCAGGCTGTAGGAATAATCGAAGCCATACCCAATCATAAAAGGATGTTATCCGAAAATCTTAGGCGACTTCATTAAAGAGAGCATTTAAGGATACATCGAGTCTCTTGGATTTCACATCATAGCATCTATTCCCGGACTGAGAAAGACACAAGTGGTTACCGGGCCGAACCCATTGACACCCCTACCTACATGACAACTATGTTCCAATTTGAGATTAGTATCCTTCTTCAAAGCATACCTACACTTTCCCTCCCATACACTGAAAAATATTTATGAAATGACAAAATATGTCAACACTTGCAGAAACTGAATAATCTACATAAATTGTTATTCATGGAATTAGATTTTAGAGCATAATTCAAAAGAGATAATTCATCAAGTTGCATTCCTTTCGAAGGTAATGATCTCGAATATGCTACTCTCTACCTCCCTCCCAAATTGAATATTTAACTTTCCAATTCCTATTCCTAGGAAAGTAAATTCGATTTGGAATATATATATATATATATATATATATATATATATATATATATATATATTACAGACTATCGAACGCCTCTCTCTTCCTTAGCCTCCAGGGCATCAACTTCTTCATTCGAGAGTAGATCAACAATTGGCTCATAAACATCCCACTCTTTCCTCTTCCTGTTCCATCAACATTAAAAATAGGTCAATATAAGAAAAATTAGTTTTGTGTATATGCATAGAATTATATTGGTGGAATTAAACTTCTAATCTTCAAGTTTATTCCAAACTTTACTATGCTTCTTTTTAAGGCTTTCGGAATCTGAACTGCACAGCAAACTAAAATGAATGATCTTGTCAAGTTACGTCTACAACAAACTCAATAAACATTTCAATTTATAAAATCACATAGTACTTGGACACAATTTTTAAAACTATGGATTTCCAACCGATGATTAAAAGTTACGTCTCTTCTAATCATGTACGCTGTCTAAAATCTTCATGTTAATTGGTAATGTTTTCAAATTTTCTCAAACTTAAATCAAGCCCAGCCAGAGGAGATCATGCAAAATTAGAAACTAAAGAACCCGATTGAACAAGTAGTAGAACCCTAATTCACGTCTATGTTAGAATCTTGACCATTCTACTTTGCTTAGAAGCAACATTATATCACATTGCAAGAGAAACTATGATTGAAAAACAAATTATTTTGAAACTTGGTTAAATAACCATGTGATGGACTAATGTGTTATGACACACTGGTAAGTTATTTCCTCCTACATCAAATCAGGATATCGTTTCTCTGTTTTGCGCACTTAGGTATGATAGAAGTGGCTGTTGAATCATATGATTACGTGATTTAGGTGAAGCTTCCATACAAGACCACATTCGATTCTACTAGGCTGAAAAAAGAAGTGAATAAATTGCAGCAATTTCAGATTAACAGAGCAAAGCACAGAACCTAATACGTTTTGAACATGGAAGCTAGTTTTGAAAGTGTGATCTGATAGTACCAAAGTAAAATAAAGAGAATAAGAGAGACTCTAGGAGAGGGTGATAGGAGTCGAATCTAGGAGCTTAAGGCATCCTAAGGTACCACATCTATCGAACACACTCCATTGATTGAATAAAAAGGCAGAACTCCTCTAGACCAAAGACCAACTCCTGAATAAAACTAGGACTACGATCTTAAAAAGATTTGCTTCCCTTGATGGTTGGTCGAGTAACAAAAATGTTATATTTTCCAGTACCTCATTATGGATTGGGTTGGTCTTTCTAGTCGGTATTCTTAATTCTCTCATCTCTTGAACCTATTCGTCCCAGATCCAAAACCGAAAAGGCCCCCAAACTTTTCTCAATTGTGAGACGCGTTAAAATTTAATAGAAGTATCCAAAAGAATATAGAAAATGCAAATCACGGCAACGAAAAAATTAGAGGGGGTCTAACTTCTTCCAAACATATATTTCCCTAAACCTATAATATCAAGGATTAGAAACTCAACAGAATCAACACAAACTTCGAGTTCCTAAATCATAACTGACAAAAAAAATGACTATATAACGACTACTGAAATACCATAACATCTGAAAGACTAATAAATTGAACTAACAAAACATTCCAATCTACTAACTAACTAATCCTAGATTGTAGAATCGTTTCTTGTGCTAGAATTACCCCCTAACATTTGGGCCCTTCTTATTCTGCATCACATCAATATTTGGACATTATAGATATCCTTTCAAAGGTAAACATTTATTAACATATTTAGTATGGACAACCATATGATGATACTATTCAAAAACCATAGACACTATTCAAAATTTTATTTTGATTGGTCTTTCGTCCTTTTACAGCAAAAGGATTGCAAAAAGGTTCTTACCGTATGACACTTGATTTGTTGCCAAATAACTTCACCAAGTCAACAGCATTTGCACCCGTCTTACTGTAGGAGAAAGAGAGATGAAAACTAGTTTGTGAGAAAAAGTGAGAGTCGCGATTAAATTCATGGAATCACTTGAAAATTTTAACTGTACCATTGCAGATGTTAAAAAGGATGTCAATGGGAATTTCAGGACAATTCGAGAAAAAAGAGACCTGGTTGTGATATGTTCAAACCCCTTGCGCTTCTTATGAGTTCTGCTTTCCTTTGCTGAAGCTACACCTTGTATGGCAATCTAAACATATGAAGACCAACTTTGTAAGATGTAAATTTTTAGTACCAAATTCAAAAACCGCATAGATCAAGACTTACTACTGATCTGGAAAATTGTATATAATGACTACAAGTAAAACTAACGCTCCTTTCATCCAAAATTGAATATCATATTTATATTTTGGGATATCCAAAATAGAATATCGACTTTCCTCAATAAACAAACATATTTGTCCACTTAAACATCAGTCAGCAAATCTAAGGGGTGTGATTTCCACAACCTTTAATTCATAAGGATAGGATAGTAAGTAGTCTAAACTTTCCTGAATCTTTGTGGCAGCCAAAGAGCTTATTAATTATGGAAAGAGAGAATATTACTTGGAACAATCTGCTCATAAAGCAGAACATAATAGCCATACCTCATACAGTTGCTCCCTAATGGCAATTGCAATTGCGGGCTGTAGAAGGAAAAGGAAATATCTATCACTAAACAGATCACAGAATGACTTGACATTGCAAATAATAAACAAAAAACAGTTCCTATGAGAAGAGAAAGGTATAATTAAGAGCAAGTTAGTACCAACATGAACAAACCATGGGAGAGAGAGAGAGAGAGAGAGTTTGGCCTAGTAACTCTGTTTTGGTTCAATTACTTGCAGAATAAGAGAATTATCGTCAAAGATGCACTATTGACAAAATATTCCAATGTACTGGTTCAGTAAAGAAACTATTTCAAAAATCATCTATAAAATACAGTATAAGAAGTTTCCATACTAGCACATTGGCAAACCAGGGCACCAAAAGGAGTAATAAGAGACATCTTGTTATTTGGAAAGCAAGGTGACAAGACCTTTCACAAATACTTCTTGTACGATAACAGCTAAAAGTTAATACTTACTCCAACTTCAGGGTCATCAACACCCATATCTTTGCAAAATGTTCTTGCAAATTCTTCTGGATCACTTTCAAAGTTGTTCAAGTCCTGAAATTCACATAACTTTAGTCCTAATATCACATGATAAAAGACCAAATTCCCAAGTACTTTCTTAAATGTTAGTAAAAATTATCATGTACTAAAAAGAAAAATTAAACGTCAAAACTCCAAAAGCTTACCCAGAGAAACTGGTCCTTTATAAGTGTATGATTCACTCGCAGATCAAGCTATTCCAAGAAGCAAATGAGAAAAGTATCAACACCGTAGCCAATGGCAAAAACACATTTATGGGAGAAAACAAATAAATAATATATTTCATTACAAAAGGTGAAAGAAATAAGCACTCAAGCGAACCTTGATTGGAACTACTCTCTCACCAGTGTGCATATCTTGTCCTTCATATGAACGAAATTCTGTCAGTTGTGACTGGTGGTTGAGATATGAAACCAGCAAACGGCGATAATGAGTAGGAGAACAAAACAATGAGTTGAAAGAAACATGTTAAAGAACATCGGATAAGAATTCCAAGTTTCTTTCCAGTAATACTTTTCAGTCCTAGAACACATTCTACCACTTAGTCACTCATACCTCTCTTTCTATAAAAGGTGAATCCAAACTCTACGCAAGGATATGTCAGAAATAAAAGCATATCTTCCTACCCTAAACAGAGAAGAAGAGCAAGGAGAAGAAGCTTCACGCTTATGCACCTAAAGCTGCCCAATCTCACTATAAGTAACTGTGAATGAATGCCAAGAAGCAAAAGTAGAGATGATCTGTGTTACTCGGACTCTCCATTCAGCCATGCCGTACCCGTGTTCACCGGGTATGACGCTGGTACTGGTATGGCAAACGTACCTGACATGGTCAATTCCATATGGGTACTTTGACCATGGCTGCCAGCTGTGAATTTGGGCGGATTTTGGTGCTTGAACAAAATTGCAGCAATGATTGAAGGGAACATGTAATAGAGAAGACTCTTAACATGGGATTTGAAATTGGTATGTTTTGAATTTTTATTGTGGCTGCAATTGTTAGAAAAAGGAAGAAAATGAATTAGGGTTGGTGGAGTCATGGAGAGGAGACGATGGGGAACAGGGGAAGAGAGGTTGAAGACAGCTTTTTTTTTTTTATTATTTAGGAATATGTTGGAACTTGGAAGGCAGCTGCATTTGTTTTTATTTTTTTAATCAATTAATTAACATGTGGGAGATAATAGTGGGAGGGAATAGTAGGAAACAGTTGTAGTTTTGAATTTTGATTTTTCAAATTATAAATTAGCACATGTGGAAAAATTAGTGAGAGATTATCTTTTTTTTGAATATTTTGATATTATTAAAACTTATTTATTGTAAGATCCTATTTTATTTTTATTATGAATTAAAATTTATTTCCGTACCCCGTACCCATGTCCGAATTTGGAGAAGTGTCCTCGTATCCTTTATTTTAGATGTTTAAGTAGCGGACACCTAAATACATACCCGTACCCGACACCCGTACCCGTGTCTGAGTAACATAGGAGATGATATGCATAAATTAGAGAAATAACACAAAACAGCTAAAGAATATACTCATGTTCTAATCTTACTACCTGGATGGATTGAGCAATCTGTGTGACAAAACCGGGGGGAAGTTTTAAGTCTTTGACTGTTCTTTTGGCAAAAACAACAATTTCTGTATCAGGATCTACATGGCAGCAAACAGATTCATACAGTTAGCAGACAAGAAGAACGAAAGAAAACTAATACAAAATGAAGATAACCTCCTCAAGAGGTAGTAGAAAACTCCAGGAACTAAAAATTTATTAAGTTACATGTAATCTTCAACACTAATAAGACAGTTTCCTCTTGAAACTTCTAAATATGAAACAAAATAATTTTAAAAAGCTTATAATCAACCTTTATACTTAACTACACAGACTATACACCTGTTACGTTATTAACAATGTATAGACATAATTGCTCTAGAACATATAAAAATCATGCCTAAAGGATTACACTTCAATGAAGTGGCAGGAATTCTAGTTTTGATAGGAAGGATCCTATTTTTGTTGGTGTCTTCGCTCCTAATAATACTGCTAAAACACTTTGTGATAGGAAAAAAAGAAAGTTTGTATAGTGCACAATTTCCTCTTCTTTGCACAGAGTGGACTCGAGAACGATGACTCCTCTAGTTACCATTTCGCCTCTTCGCGTAACTGACCCCAAAAAGTTACTAAAGAAAGGGTCAAACTTAAAATTTGGTAAGGATAATTTTAAAAATATATCCTTCAAAGTTGAAAATTGAAGAGATGAAAAAACTAAAATGACTTGCATCACGAAACGAAGGGAGTAATAAAAGAACACCAGCGGACAAAATTGCAAACGCCTGGATTTGATTGTAGACCTTAACTTCATTAATGATATCTCTAGATGCAGTAATCAAAGATAAAAAGAGAGGAAAGGAAAGAGTTTTAAGCTTGCAAGAATGGTACACAACAAGGTTATTGGTAAAAAACCAAACAGCTCAGTGATTCTTTTCCTTGTTTCACATCTCATAAGCCCATAATACATTAAGTTGATACAAAATATATTATTTTGACCAAAATTTTCGTAAGCATCACAAGTCATAGCAATAGTAGTACCTTATATAACACAAAGGGCATTATTATCAGGTAAAAATATGAATTGAAGGTATAAAATTAGGAAAGCTAAAAGGAAGAAGAAAGTACCAGAAGGGTTCCAAGTGAAAGCATCTCGAAATCTCTGGCCGTCAATTTCAATGTCTAACCTAATGGGTACAAGATTATCTGCTGTGGGACTGCACAATTCACTATAATTATCAGGAACACAATTTTAATTTTGCTTAATAGCTGATTGAACTTTAAGTCCTATTGGAAATTCTGAATATTGAATCAAAAGAAAACCTAAAACAAATAGAGAGAAAAGAGGATTTACACTCTGAACTTGAGAGGAGTCTTGGAAGCAGCCCAGGCTGATTGTGGCTTCATTTTTTTCTCCTTTTTCTGTAAGCTTCTTCCCACGATATTCTTCTACCAAGACTCTAGCTTTGGCCAAAACAAAGCAGAGAAATTTCAGTTCAACAATTTTTGTTTAGTTTAATTATAATTCAATCATGTTTTAAATCAGATGGGTTTGAACCTTCTGGTCTCGGTTGGGAATTGGCGAGGGTTTGGCGGACAAATTTGTAATGGTTATGGACCTTAAGGTGTGGTGGGGACTTTTCCTCCGTACTGGCGTAACTCATTCTCTGCGGTTGGATCAATGAACGGCTAAAATGTAAATTTTTTAATTTAATTTTTTTTAAAATAACTATTTTAATCTCAATCGTATTTTTCTTACAGCTATTATAGTTCCAAAATCATTTTTTATTTAGGGGTTTGTAGTCTTCGCTGTCAGTTCCATGAAGAATCTAGCCCCTAGAGCAATGTGCAACTTTAGTGACATTTTTTTAAGGGAACAAACAGTATTCAAACTCGTTTGTTAAGAATCCAGGGTAAATTTCAATTTGACTCCTGAAATTTTATAGAATTTTCAATTTCGTTACTGAAAGTGACATTCAGTCAATTTAGTTCTTAAAATTGGCTTAAATGTGTCAACTTGGTCCTTAATGTAACAGACATCCAACAATCTAGCGGAGGATTACTTTTAATTTAGTCCCTAGAGTTTTATTTATTTTCAATTAAGTGACTATAATTGGCAAAACAAAAATGTGTTAGTTTAGTCTCTATGATAATATCTGTCAAATATTTAAGCCTTATAAACTCTTAACCTCAATAATAGACTAGTATGAGTACGAAGTTGACTTGATGAGCCGATTAGGCATTGGTCTAGTGTTCAATGATAAGGCCTCATGGCGTAGAGGTTTATTGTTCATGTTCTCTTCTCTATTTCTCATTCTCAAGCATATCTTGCACTCGTATTTTTTGTTAGTTTCTAGGGTTTTCTGTCGGGGTTTAGGGTGTTTGGTTTACCGTCTATGATTTAGTGTTTAAATTTTTTATGGTCATTATCTCATATATGGGTGTGCATTATTCAATATTAACCGATAATCAAAGTTAACAAAATTTTAATTTGGTATTTGGTTCGGATCTACGGACAAAAATAATTTAATTTAATCATATAATTATCACATTTTGTCTCCATTTCACTACTAAAATAAATCAAATTTAATTTAAGGATGATATCCAATTGCTCAAATTTTGGTATACAATGAAGAGGCTTAAAGGCAGATATTTTCTTAGCATTGGGTTAGCCCCTTTCTGCTATAATCATTATTTTATTTGTTGTCCCTTCATTGCCGCCGACTCCTTTGCTTTATCCAATTTTCAATGATTCACAGTTAAAGATTGAATAGTGGAGAAAATATGAGGGAGTGATAGAGAAGAAAAAATATATTTATAGAGCATTGAAAAAATAGTGTAAAGGAGGGGGAATAGTACTATTAGAAAAACTGGCAACAGGGACCGAAATTTGCGACCGCAAATGGTTGGTCGCTAATGTAAGCTCATTAGCGACCATTTTGCGACCACTAAGTCAATGGTTCCAAAATCGTAGAAAAGTGGTCACTACAGTGGGGCGCCACTAACTACCTCAATCCAAATAATAAGGTGGTAGCAAAGTGGTGGCAATTTGCGACCACCGTCTATATTAAAAAATCTCAAATTAAAAAAAAAAAAAAAAAAATATATATATATATATAAAATAAAAACTTGAAGAAAAATGAGAAACTTGAAAGTTTTAAGGGCGAGCTGTTTGTGGAAAAATCTGGAGAAAATCTTGAAATTTCGGATGTGAAAGTTGTTGAGTGCTCTGATGATCTGGGTGAAGTCGTTGAAAGTACTGATATTGATTTAAAGGAAAAATTAGATGAGGGTTTGGAGAGAAACAATGATACTGTGATTGAGAAAGAGATTCGATTGGAGAGCAAATTTGATGAGGAAAGTAGCGAAAACTTTGAAGTTGTCAAGTCAAAGATGAAAATAGAAAAGGATACAATTTAGGGACACGAATCTAATATCGAGGATAAAGTTGCGGATGATTTGGAAACAGAGGTTCGTTATGAGATTTGTGAAGAAACAGGTCCTTATACTGATATCTTTAACCCACTTGAAATGGCTGATGAAATTAAAGAAAATAGTGAAGGTGATGACTTGTATCTGACCAAGAAAGAGGATGTAGTTGAAAATGTGGGGGATAAGTTGAATGTCATTGAAGAGATGGCTTTTCAAGATATTGTTGAAAGTGTTGAAGAATAAGTCATTTCTCAAGAGTCTGGAAAATATTTGGTTGTAGAATCTCTCCTAATCCACTTCAAAGCTAATGAGCAAGCCATGGACCTTGTCACTGCTCTAGAGACGATGACATTAGAGAAAACTGAAGATTCTTTGGCTGAAGATGTGATCGAAGAAACTGTTGTCGTGGAGTTGAATGCCTCTACTGATGTAGTGAATCTTCCAGTTCCTGTCTTTGATTGTACTGTTGATGATCTAGAAAAGATTCTTGTCTTTGATTGTACAAAAGATCCCGGCAAGTTCTGTTTCTCAACTTCAGCAAAAACAGAACTGATCGACGCTGTTCTATCAACCTGTTTGACACCATCAAAGAAGTCAACAAGCAAGACCCCTGCAACGAAATTAGAAAGCAAGAAAACGCCAACTACAATTAAAAAGTTGAGCCATGTTTTTTATGACAAAGAGAACATTGACAACAGTGGCACGAAGTTGATTCTAACCAAAGAGAAGACGAAAATCGAAGGTTTTGGTCAGCTTTCTCGGTATGAGGGTCTTAGTTTGAGGATGCTGAAGAAGACGGTGAAAGAAAAGACAAAGATGAGAAAGAAAAAAGATGAACAAGTTATGAGTTCTAGACTTGCCTTGCAAGCCGTCTCCGATAACATAATGGCAGAGTAGTGTGGAGGGTGAATAAAAATCTCTTTTTGGCTTTAACTTTATGTGTGGATGTAAGAAATTTTGTTGATGTTGAAGGGATTCATGGGCGGAAACTCGTTCCAAGCACCCATGGATCCTCCCCTGAAGGATCCGCTCATATGAAACAATTCGAAAAATAGTAAGAAACAGCAAGAAAAACTTACGTTTTTGGATTCAAGAAGCTACTTCTTGAATAGAGGTTGACGTTTCTTGGATCGGATGCTGCTACCGATTGATCTCCCTTTGCGGAAAGTCCCTCTACCGGTATCCACGCGACGATACGGGCAGCGATTGCTAGCTCTTCGTCTTTTCTGATTTTCGGGAATTAGAGAGAAAAGAGAGAGGCTGAGAATATCGAAATCTGATTTCGGTTTTCTTGTTTAATTGCGGCTGAAGCATTCACCTTCTAGGTTTCGGCTAAGAGATGTTATATAGAGTGTGAGAGTTTGTTACTAGAACAACTCCCACCTCTACTCAACTTCTCTCGGCAGTGGGAGTCTCAGAATCCCACGTTCCCTAGACTTTCGTTGGTAGTGGGAGTCCTTATCGGATAATAACTCCCACGTAATCCCAGCTATAGGTAAAATACCGAAATTGCCCCTATCTCTAATTCGAATAATAAACACTTTATTATTTTCAGAAAAGTGAATGTCAGATACAATGAACCTAGACACATTCTAGATTCATTGAATCTGGACATGAAGCTCGTTAGCTCGTCTATGCGTGTGACCCTGTAGGTTCATATCACAATGGCAATGAAAACACACTTAGTAGTAGTGTGAGTTCATAAATCACAAGCGGTCCCTAGCAGGACATTGTGACTACCCAAAGTGAATGAATATACAACGGAACCCAATATCAATCTACTATTTAATCCCTTTGTCTCGCGATATCCTAATTAAGCATAAGGCATGGTGGTCGTCACCCTTATTAAGCTTAATTGTATTTATGCTCGATCTCCAGGTAGACTGTTTCGACAAATAGCATTTGATAACCACTTTATCAAATACATTTGAGCACGACCATGCATTTAAACAGTCTTTCCCTGTCGAGGGGCCCATGTATATCTCTCTCTAATAATAGAGAGGGACAAATTCCTTACAATGTCTCTCACATTCAAGCTATGATAGGACACTACATCCGATCATCAATCGTATTGATTACTCTGTTACAAGTAACGTCCGACTGAGTCAAAACGTGGCTCCATTCATACTAGAATCAATGAAGACATAAGGTCTAAGGATTCTAAAATAGTATTGAGGAAGTAATACTTATGACTTAAGACCATGAAGTATTACTTCTCTGACGGATCACGTCCAATACAATGTATCCCTATATATTGCATCTATGATGTGATTTGTATCCATTACACGTGATCAGTAAAACAAGATCATCAATCAACAATCATACTAGTTTTATTTCATAGTAATTAAGCATTACATAAAACTAGGGACTTCTAGAATAGTAATTACATAAACTAATGAGTTTTACTATCAAATCACACATTTGATAATCAAAAGCAAAATTAACTATTCAATTACATGCCCAAAAGATAATAAAACGCACAACATGTGCTAATGGTCCTAGGGCACTACTAACAGATGTATCTCTTCTTGTGATGCAAAGCAAGACAAGAACCAAAATCTTATTACTATATGATTTACATTTCCTCTTTAAAAAAAATATATATATATTTGCCACCACTTTGCGACCACTGTGCATATTAAAAAAAATCTAAAATTAAAAATATAAAAGTTGTATCGAAGTGGTGGCAATTTGCGATCACGTAGACTACAAATTTACCGTCGAAAATGTCGATATTTATAAGCACATGTTGCATTCCCTCATATCCCTAAATCATCTTCCCCTTACCCAAGTCCCTAAAAAGCCTAAAATGAAGTTTTTGGATTGCAACAAACCTTAATTTCCCGATTTCCCACACCGAATAGAGATTGAATCGTAAAAAATAATGAATTAAAAAATAACAAACAAACATCATAAACCAATCAATTTGAATAAAAATAATAAAATAAGCAAAAAATGAAATTCATTTAATAGTAAAACTAGTACATATGTTTGATTTCTTTTTACATATTTTAAAATAAGCAATAAAACTAGAAACATAAAAACACACATACACCGAAAAAACTAAAAAAAAAAAAAACTTAATCATTTCCACCACAAAACATTAAAGACATATTTAAATCTCCCGAGTAGGGTGTCTAAATATCCAATGTCCAATCATCCAAACATAGTCTAGATGTTGTCTCAATTTGATCATATCATAGTCGGCATCTTGATTCAAATAGTCAGGGAAGATAATAGTGTACTTTCCTCCAGTTGTTCGTCCTTTAACCTTGTTGTACCACCATCCATCTCTAGTAAAGACATCCACATGTGCACCTATTTCAAAAGTTTTTATCGGCCATGGTGGAGGCATAGGGCGAAGAAACTTCCATTCAACACCAAACTGAAGAAACCCGTTCTCAATGTCTTTTAACAGTTTATCATAATACACTAGTGTTTGAAAACCGGGTTGTTCGGACATAACTGTGGCTTGATAGTAGAACCCGTAAAATCCAGGCTCACTATTACCTATTACTTCAATGTTATCAAACTTTTTGTATGGAGGAATACATATTTGGACAGACATTTTTCTATGAGAGAGACGATGAGAGGGCTTTGATGAAAAAGATGAATTGAGAAGAAAATCGAAGAAGAAAATGTAGAAATATATAATGGAAGAAATTGGTTGCTATGTGTGACCTATTAGAGACCAAAAGTAAAACAACGTTTTGATATTCCCATTCAGTCAAAGTGTGGCATCGTAAACGACGTTTATTTTATTTCCTATAAAAACAATTTGTAACCACTTAGTGACCATTGTGCTATTAAAAAAATATCAAATTAAAATATAAAGTTATCGCAATTTGCCACTAATTTGCGACCACCAAGTTTATTTAAAAAATCTCAAATTTGTAATATATACATGGTCGCAAAGTGGTGGCAATTTGCGACCATTGTGCATATTAAAAAAAAATCTCAAATTAAAATAGAAAACTGGTCTCAAAGTGGTGACAATTTTCCACCACTTTGCGACCAACAAGTTTATTTACAAAACAACGTCGTTCAAATTCGGTCACTAATTTAGTGACCGATTACAGATTGTATATAGAGCGACGTTGTTTTTGGCTTTCAACAACCCTTAATTGCCGGAATTTGGAACGACGTCGTTTTTTGTTTTTAAAAAATTTTAAATTAAAGATTGAATCGTAAAGACTACATAATTATAAAATAACAAACTGAAATTCATCTAACAATAAAACTAATACATATGGTTGACTGCTTTTTAAATATTTTAAAATAAGCAATCAAACTAGAAACATTAAAAAAAACACCGAAAAACATAATTAAATCTACAGAGAAGGGTGTCTAAATATACAATCCCCGTTATACAACAATATGTTTTTATATAAAACATAACAATTATAACTATTAATACTACTATTAAGAGTATAAAGATTTTATTGAAATACTAACCGCAAAATCAGTAATAAAGCTTCAGAATAGTAAATGAGTGTGCAAAAGAAAATCAAGAGATAGAGATGGGAAAACTTTGTGTGAATTATGAGAGGTTTATATAGAGTTCGTGTGAGGGATCTTAAGGGATAAATATTTTTAAAAAAATCAGAAATTCGCCATTTTAATTCTGGTCGTTGATGCTCAACGGTCATATTATTTATAGTAGTGTGAGGTGGTTTGCGACCGTTTTGCGACCACGTCAGGGTTTAGGGGTTTGGGGTATGAACAGTGATCGAACATAGTTATAGTATCTATATAACATATTTTAAAGATTTTGGTCTCTAAGTGGTCCCTAATTGCGGCCACTTAGCGACTACTTTCTAAATTTATTATTTTTTAACATATATATAATCGGAATAATATAGTTATCTAACTGGGATAATATAGTTATATAAAACTATTAGTAAATTTTCGTAAATATAAGTTATGATATTTCACTAAATATAGTATCAAACTTTCTTAATGAAACTAGTTTATCATTACACATATACAGACTATATATTCTTTTGGTCTGTTATAATATATATATATATATATATATATATATATATATATAGCTTACATTATATGTATAACTAGATATATATGTATATTCAACATTTCAAATTAAGTGAATAAAACTAGAAATTGATATTCAGAAATTATTAAGTCCCAGATGTGACGGTTGAATTTAGTAGTAGATTTTTGGAAAAAATATTATCTCGGATAATAATATCAGTCGCAAAGTTGTAGCAATTTGGGACCACTTTACTTCTGCTTTGTCAAAACGACGACGTCTGATCACACCAGGTGGAATTCAAACAGTTAGCCCCAATACACTACTATTCCCTTACCCCTGGATCAGTCACAAAGTGGTGGCAGTTTGGGACCACTTTGCGACCGCCTAAGAAAAACGACGTCGTCCACTTATATCAATGGTATTTCGAATACTTAACCAAATTCCTTTTCATTTCTTTCCCCGCCACCAAATTCTTTTTCATTTCTTTCCCTTCCTCCACCGCACTGCAAATTATCCATCCTCCAGCGTCGCCACCACCATACACTACTGGTCACCATCATAGTCAAACCATAGTTTCTTCCTTCTCACACCGCAGTTCTCAATTTGACTTACCACCATCCATACTTCAACGCCCAATTTGATTTCACCGACATTTTGACGATTGACATATCCTCTGGCCATGTGTGTTACCCTCCCTTGCAAATATATTTTCTGATTTTTATTCTTTTTTTATTCTTTCAGTTTTTCATTTGTTACCTTTGCAAATACAATAAGTTTGAGTTTATCTAGTTCTGGTAGTTGCAATGGTTTCAATTTGGGATTTTAGTCTATTATGTTATTGGGAAGTTTATTTTTTCTGCAAATGACTTTATTTATGGATTTTGCATTAGTTAGAGTACACTTATATGTGCTTTTCAGTTCTAATTTCTTGAGTTTATGCTATATGAGTTAGTGTGTTCTTTAAATTTCTTTATTGGTAAAGGGTTTCTCATTTTGTATATTGCAATCCGATAACTTCTGTTAGAATAATATTAGTATGCAATGGTACAAAATGAAATTTAACTTCTATAATGTAAACTGTTTAGCAATGTCATAACATTAACGAAATTGTATAAGGATATGGAATTCAATATTGACCATTTGTAGTTGATATAATTCCTCCATCATCGCTCAAATCGAAAAAAATTAAGGAAAGGTGAAACATTAGGAAAGGTGAAAATTTAGGAAAGGTGTAAAAATTAGGAAAGTTCCTATTTTTTTTTTTTTTTTGTCGAATTCAAGAGACCAACTAATTTGTAATTGGCTCTTTTCTTTTTTCTTTTTTCTAGCATCTCGGCTGAAAAAAATAAATAGGGTAATTTTTTATCATCAAGAAAGTAATAAAGATACACCAAGAAAGAGATCAACCTTGAGCCCTGATACTAATACGATGAAGAACCTTGACAATTGGATTTATCAAGATTCAACACAAAGGATAAAATAATGATCTTTCTCTTACTTGAAGTTAGTTCACGTGGAATGCATCACTAACACCTCAATGCAGCAATAAGCACCAAGCAAAACTAGCAACGGACTTTCAAGAATTCGACACACAAGACATCAAGACAACAATAAGCATCAAGCACCCTGGCAGAAGAATTATAATGGAGGATGAAACATCACAACAAGGGAACTAACTTATTGATTAGTAACAATGAAAGGAAGATCTAAAAAGAAATTCAATTAACAAAGTATCAAAGGGATAAACCTCACAATATTATTATCAATATTATCTCAATAATAATGATGATGAAATCTCTCTTAAATAGAGAAGGAATTTCAGCCAAGCCTTACAAAATAGAGTCCTAATTGGACTAGGAACTAAAGCAATCACAAGTATAGTAAACTAACTTAAACTAATACTTGTTGTAAACTAAATAACTAGATGGATCACATATCCTTTATTATAGTAATAATTCAAAATTAATAAAGTACTAAAAGCTGGAAATTAAATAATAACTAAACTTTGAAAAAACAATATTAATTCTCGCCCAAAATCTAGACAGAAAGATGTAGTAACTTGCACGACGAGTTAGGACATCAAAATGGCATAATCTTATCTTGTGGTATTGTGAAAGTTGTAGATATGCCTCTTAGATTTCCATAGCATCTTGAATGAGCTCCATTGGATTCCTGGATCGAAAGTTATGACCATTACACCAAACTGTCGCAAAGCTAAAATTAATGTTGATCCAAGTTTATGATACTGCTCATTACGTAGAGTCTTTGGGTCTCCAAAATGAGTGATGTGATGTTAGAGCTTGATTCCTGGATCTACTTTTAGACATTATCCAAACCTCTTAATTCTTTGAAGCATCCGTATATGAGTTCTCATCAAGACGCATTTTCAGAACTATATATTTAAAGTAAACCCCCCTCCCCTTCGAGAAGTTTTTATTATGGTTAGCTAATCACTTGTACTCACATTCTAATTTACACTACAAGCAATAGAAACAAGCAAGTTGGAAATGAATGATAACACTTAATTAGATAACTCAGTTACGAGAGCAGCAGCTGCCGTTATCTTCCAAGTTTACATCTGTCAATTTCTTCTTTATGAATTTTTTTTGAATTAACCGCCCAAACCCACCTGTTAGAAGTAACCTTAAATTTGATCTCAAATTTCATCCTACACAAAATCTCTTTTCCCTTTCCCCTTCTGTCTTTCTGTCTCTGCCCTCTCTGCTATTATCGACTGTCGAACCAGCTTCATCGCTCAGTTTTCAAGCAAACAATAATCTTTCAGAGATTTGTCTAGAATATGAGCAGATCTGAAGGTCTCAATTTCATCTTCCGCTCATCCTTTCTTCTTTGAAGAAATATATCGTTGATAGTTGTCCTTTTGAAGCTATTCCTAATGAGAAGTTCAGATTTCCCCGTTCCATTTCCTGGTAGTGATTGTGTGTTGCTGCTTATGCCTAAAAAAATGACCTTGAATTGGAGAAGAAAATAATTTTCATGAAGCGACGGGTGCAGGGCGCCAAAAAATTACAGAGTGATCTATTTTATTTAGAAATTCATCTTGTTTTGTTGTAGATCTGTTTATTTTAATTTGTAGAGTTGATCACTATTCTTTGTAATTAGGTTCCACTTAGTTTACAGTGAGTGACTTTATTCTTGCGCTGGGTAGAAAAAATTCTTGCAGAGGTTTATGGGGCATTGACTTAGTAGTTTTTATAATGGATTAAGCATGTCACCTTTATTTTATTAATTTTTTTTTTATTTTATAATGGGCCAAGTATGTCACTTTTTTGTTGAGGAATTTTTTTTTTCGCAATGACAGATTTGCCATCCGTCTTGAAGGCTAACCCTTTCTCAGTGTTTTGTCAAATCTCAATAATTTTTATAATTGTTTTCATAAAAATCAAAAAAAAATATCCAAATCAAAAGAATCCCAAAAATCTTATAACCCATTTCCACACACACTTCCTATAAATAACCTCTCCACACTCCACATTTTTTATCTTCTAGCAAATTTTTATTCTTTCACCTGAAACCATTCAAAGCTCTTAACAACAAATTTTTATCCTACTTAAAATCATTTTCCTCCACAATGAATAATTCCAAGTTTATTAAAAAAATATGGCTTTGAAGTTTAGGAAGGTGGATTTCAGAAAGGATTAGACGTTTGATTACGAATCGGCTTTATTAGATATATATTTTCAATTCAATCTAGACGGTAAGTTCCACCACAATATTCGCCCGCTTTTGCACTGGGAAATTGTTGACAATTTAAACTATGTCACAAGCGGAAATTTCACAACGCAAATGCTCGAATCCTATTTACCAAAGGTTCGTAGACGGTTTTGGGATTTTGAGGCACTAGTCATGAAATCGTGGTTCAAATATGACCACATGACGAACAATGTTGATTTCGAGGGGGGGCGAAGACAAATGGATTGAATACGTGATGCTTATACATCTAATTTCATAATATTTTGACTTCGAACATTTTTTTAAATTATATTTAAAACGATTTTTCCTACATGTCCAAGAGCAAAGAGATACCGGAGGAAAGGCGAGCGCTTGTTTTTTTTATTTTAGGAATTATGTTTGGATGCGAAGGGCCGCGAGATCCCGAGCACTGAAAGGCCTATTAAAATGCTCAAGATGCAGCTGCGAGAGAGGCTGGAAGTTCGGTGTACGAAGTTGGAGAGTGTTCAAATTCACCGAAGAGGTGTCTGTTGAGGGCACACCCGAGTACCCGATGTCGAAGGCCTCTAGCAACGATGGTTCTCAGTGGCAACGCATTGCACCAAAAATTCGTAGACACAAGGGTTCAAAGAAGTACCTTAACCTAGTGCCGACAGAAGATGACAACTTTGATAATTCTTCCGTTTGTTCCAACTCTGCCTCTTACACGATGAAGCCATCTTGAATGTGATTTTGTTTACTTTTAGCCATGTTCGTTGTTAATTCGTATTTTGTTTTTTAAGTGTTGTAAGAGTTTTTTTGTTTTTTTAATGCAAAAAATATTATTTTGTGTCAAATTCTTCCATAGTTTTATTGTCAACAGTTGTATAAACAAGAATTTACCAAAAAAACTCTTTGTAATGGTACAAACTATCAGCACTCGCCTTATTCCTATATCACTTGTCACAAAATACTTTGAGCTAAAAAAAAGTAGGAAGTCGATCTGTTTGGTCCTCAAAATATTTCTCAAATAATCGACTGGTCTTCGAGTTATCCATAGCAAAGTAGATGGGATGTGGAAGGATAACAAACTACAGGAAAACCATTACTACAAAATGGATACAAAAAAAAAAAAACCAAACATGTCTTCCAACTACATTGGGGTTAACATTCTACACCTTGTTCAAGCTGATCCAGAAATTTCAATCAAATTACTTAGAGAAGAATGCAAAGACAAACTCAATTTAAGCTTTACTTATCGTAAAGGCTGGTATGCCCGCATGATTGCAATTGAGACACTTTTTTGTAGTTGGAAAACAATTTTCCATGTACTACCTAGATATATGGGGCACTCAGAGATTCAAATCCGGGTACGGTTGTCAGATGGAGTCACTATCCAAAACTCACTATCGGTGGCCCAAATGTCTTCCGTTGAATGTTTTGGACATTCAGGACGTTAGTGGACGCTTTCAAGTGGTTTCGACCTATAATTTCTATGGACGGTAGGCATCTGAGGGGGAACTACAAGGAAGTACTTTTGATTGCAAGCACTTTAGATGCTAACAATTACATTTTACCGCTTGCATTTGCTTTGGTTGATTCAGAGTCAACATTCACATGGTCTTGGTTCCTGAGAAATCTTAGAGATCATGCCGTTCAAGATGCTGAAGTTTGCTTGATTAGTGATCGTCATCCAAGCATCCTCAATGCAGTCACAAACATAGATGGTTGGCAACCGCCTAAAGCTATTCACTGATTTTTCCTCCGGCATTATGGTTCAAATTTCCACACTCATGCCAAGGATAAATAGCTGAAGGATATTTTGTGGCTTGCTGCTACAAAGAAAAAGAAAATAAAGTGCGATCTTACTCTTGACATTATTAAACACAATGATATAAATGCATTCAACTGGTTGATGCAATACCCAAAAGAGTTCTGGACACTAACTTATGATGGAGGAAAGCGCTACGGATGCATGACGACGAACATGTTAGAAGCGCTTAACAGTGTTTTAGAGAAGTCCAGGGCGTTTCCTTTGAAAGCTCTAGTGGAGATTATATTTTGCAAACTTGTTCATTACTTCGACCTCAACATGGAAGATGCAAGAAACTACAAACAACCATTCCCGAAGAGATTTTGGGACCAGTATCTAGCTTATGAGAGGAAATCGACCGCACTGACTGTGGAAAGACATGACCGGGCTAAATGAATCTATAGGTTCTTTTTCCGACATAGAAGACATAGTGAAATAGGCAAAATCTATACAGTCAATCTATCACAATTTAGTTGTAATTGTGATAAATGGTCCACATACTCTACCGTGCGCAAATGTCATTGCAGTTTGCAAATACCTCAAGGAAGATACATCCAGGTATATTTCAGTTGTTTATTCTCTAGAGTACTACAGGAACATCTACCGGTCCATTCTACTTCCAATACTGGATAAGAGCTATTGGAGGCCAGCTCCTTTCAATATGATATATTACCCTTCTAATATGAAAGGATCTAAACCGAGACGTTCTCAATTGTGTAGATTCCAAATGCATATGGACACGGAGAACGAGGACAGCCCCGACCGAGAAAATGCGGAAACTGCCACGCAATTGGTTACAATCGGAAGACTTACCCTAACAAACGGAGTGACAATTAAATTTACTTTGTTAGTTGCATTTTCATCTTTAACACTGTATTTTTAGACATTTTATAACTTTATTGAAACTTTCCTTAGTTATCGGGAGTTTAAAAACATGATTTCATTAAATAAATCACATTACAAAAATTACAAGGATTTATGAACGGAAATCGCCAAAATACTCAAAACCAGCTAGCTCACGCCTATAATCAAGGATATCGTAAGGTGTTGGATGGAATTGTACATGGTCACCGGGGTTAAATCTTGCAAACTCAATAAAATCATACCACCACTCAAAATAGTAATCATCTCCATCTTTCCGCACGCGGAGTGACATTTTGTTCCCCTTCAACGTGATTTTCTTACCCTCTATTTATCAAACCAAAATCTCCTTCAAAACTCATCTCAAATTCCCTCTATTACAAAATTCCCTATAACCTTCCCCCAACTTACATACACAATGAATAACGACATGGATACATCACTCGAAGAGTATTTCAGACGCAAGTTTAAAATTGTTGGCGGTTGTCAAACAAATAGAAGAATGGTAATATCTTATGTTTAAAATGTGGTTTTTTTATTTGTTATATGTTATCACTTCTCTTATAAAAATTGTATTATGTAGCGTATTCCATCAATGTTCACAAATTGGTTGGAGATAACTGGTCTCGGTGCACCACGTTGTTTTTATCTGAAGTACATTATTGGTAATCAATGGTGTGTTTATATAACCCAAACAGAGGGCAAGTACTACCTCGACGGCGGTTTACAAGAAAATCCCGTTTGTAATGGAGTTTCCTGTGATTCCAATTTTGGGTTAGCAAAAAGTGGTGCGTGGCGGCTTGGTGGTCGAATTTGGGAGATATATGGTGGGTGGACGGCGTTGGTGGTCGGACTTGGGGAGAGAAATAGTTGGTGGTCGGCAATGGATCTTGGAGGTTGAAGAATATGATGATATGACCATTTTGGAATCTCGAAAATACTTCTGGAATCATCCAGGAAATATAAATACTATATAGAGAGTGATTTGGCCAGAAACCACCGTGAGTGGCGGTGTTGGGACTAGTTCGGAAGCGCGAAATAACATCAGGACCAAATGGGAAATGGAAAATTTCGATATGGGACAGTGGGCTATGGGTAGGGCTCCTGGTCCATGTGGCAGTGATTTGTCCCACGTCGCCCTCTCTTCCCAAAATTTCTCTCAGTCACAGTTAAAATACAAAAAAGATAGTCCTGATATGGACACAGTAAAAAGTAAAAAAATTGTACAAACTTGTCACATCACTATAAAATGAGGAGAGAGAATTTTTTTTACTTTTAACTGTGTCCATACCAGGACTATCTTTTTTGTATTTTAACTGTGACTGAGAGAAAAAAAATTTTGTTTTTTTTTTGGGAAGAGAGAGCGACGTGACACATTACTCAGTACATAGACTGCGCTCTACCCTATGACCTCAGTCCATATCAGAATGTTCCATGGGAAATACAAAAAAATGAGGATCACTCGATTATTTGAGAAATAGTTTGAAAACCAAACAAGCCAATTTCCCTAAAATCTATATTCATGTTTTATGTAATGTATATAAATTACAAGTTTAAAAAATTACTTTTTTGAAGTGAAACTCTATTTAGGAATAACCTCTCTATATTAATATTTTCCCCTAGTCCCAAGGATATTCCTATATAGTGTTTACAGTATTTACACTTCAAAAAAAAATGAATTTAATACCGTTGTAGGGTGGTGGGGTTGCCTGGAGGAAAATTGAGAGAGATGGGGGAGGGTTCAACTAAAGGGGAGATTATTTTAAATATAGATTTCCAAAAATATCCCTGAAACTTTTTGCGTTAACTTGATCGTTGACTTGCGATATTTTTTACGGAAGGACCTTATTACACTTTCAAAATTAAGTTAGGGACCTTAAAGTCGGAAAACAATTAATTAATTAAGACCCTTACTAATCGTAAATTATTTAATGATGAAATTGAGCAATTTGCCTAAAACAAATAATGGAAATAATGTTTTCCACTGACATGACCGAATGATCTCCCAAATTCAATAATCTCCTTATTTAATTTTGATTTTCTCATTCATTCTACCAGTTGTTTTCCTATTCAGGTGGGGCTTGGTGGGGTACCATACTCAAAATGAAAAAAAAAAATCACATTCTCTATCCAAACAATCATTATACTATTTTCAATCCCAACATAATTCTACTTTTTGAATTTTTTTCCTTAAATCCAATGGAATTTTTTCATCCCAATTGAATGACTATCCAAATAGAGCCTTCCTTTCTCTTGATGTGAATTTTTACATTGCTTTGCAATATCAGAAATGATACAACATTACTTAGCAGCTAGATAACTATGGAGACAGGAAAATCTCCTAATTCAAAAAGCGTACCTTCTTGTAGATTTTAGTTCAAACTTATTCAGCAAGAGAAATACCTAAAGCAACAACCATTCCCATCATCAACGATACCAATTGGATCGCAGTACTTTTCAAGGATGAGCTACCTGTATTCATCTCTGCTAGAACCCCAGCAACTGCGATATAGATAAATCCACCTGCTGTGAAACCCTATTGAAGGAACAGAAATAGTTAAATATGGAGAGCCATACAGCAGCTGTAACCCATTAAGCCTCGAAACCATTGCACGAATAAAGCCATTCTCACCTCTATCAAAGAGGATTGTCCTGGATCTTTCCCCATCATCAGCGCCTACATAAAAATAGCATCCATATGAATTGTTTAGTTATTCATTTTCTTAATTTTTCTGGTAATTAGCTTTTTAATCATGATGGTAGCAGTAATGAAAAACATCTTTAGAAACAATATGGGAAGGTCAGTGAAACGATTTGTAAAGTATCTCAATTTATTCCCGACTGAAAATATATACCAATGCAGTTCCTGCTAGTGCCACCAGTGCTGAAAGGAAGTTAAAAAAGAGGGCTTTGGAGACAGAGAAACCCGACCTCACCAGTATCCCGAAGTCACCTATCTGCAAAATATATTTCAAAAAATTAGAGAAGATTATTCATGTTATGGGGCGCGAAAGAAGACATATACAGCTTGGCTGCTCATTCATCCATGCTTGAAGTAGCATGGCTATATTTAGCACAAACGTTTATATGTTAGAAGAATTTTAACCTAGATATTCCTTGTGCGGAATACGGATGACCAATGCTGTTTTATGTTATCCTGTGATTTTTAGTGATATAGTTAAATCATTAGTTTACTTGTGGTACAAAATAATAGTAAGCTTCAGAGTGGAACAGCTCAGTTATACCTAATCAATCATACATGTTTTTCGATTGGTTTTCTATTTGAAAGTGTTTGGTCTTGCTTTTGGCGAAAGGTAGAATATTTTCAAGCGGAGATTTTGTTCTCTAGACACAATTTAGTCTCTTCCTCAAATTTTAACGTACATGACTTAGAATCTATAAAAAAGTATTTCATTTGATAGATCCTTAGTTGCGTACAATAAGGTAAAATTCTTTCTCAAGTTTTTCAGCTTCAAAGAATGATTTTACAACCCGCATCCACAAACCTTTTTAGGTGAAAATAAATGAGGACATAAACAGCCAAATGGATCAAATCCTTCATTGCAACCAACAATTGCATAATCTGTCCCCCAGCACAAGATTGCAATTAATTGAAGAAAGACACACAAACACAATAGCTACGAGCATTCATGTTTTTTTACAACAATAATGAAGATTAGGCCCTGCTCTTTCGAGGGCCGAACATGCATTACTGCTTATTGTAGTAGAATGGAAGTAATAGATTATGAAGATGGTAATGATGATGATGATTAAAAGAGATTTTCCTTTGAGAAAGTGATTAATTTATTTGTAACACCTGGGTATTGAATATCTTGTCTTCTGGGAAGTGTCACAATCAGCACAAGTAGCAAGTTAATATGAAAGGGAGAAAAGCATTCCCTATAATTTCAAAGGTACTCCCTCTGTTTTGTAACACCTGGGTATTGAATATCTTGTCTTCTGGGAAGTGTCACAATCAGCACAAGTAGCAAGTTAATATGAAAGGGAGAAAAGCATTCCCTATATTTCAAAGGTACTCCCTCTGTTTCATACTAGAAGTCCTTCTAGGTAGTTTGGCACAGATTAAGGAAGAGGGAGACGATAAATGCATTCCCTATATTTCAAAGGTACTCCCTCTGTTTCATACTAGAAGTCCTTCTAGGTAGTTTGGCACAGATTAAGGAAGAGGGAGACGATAAATTTTTACTATTATACCCTCAAGTCTTAAGCACTCAAATTATATCTCCTTATATTCCATAATATGAGCATTAAAGTAATGAGGTATTATATTCCATAATATGAGTAAGGGTAATTTTAGAAAACATCCTTAAAAGTTGGAAAAGGACCTCTATTTTGGAATGAGAAAGAGTCTACAAAGACCTCTATTTTTAAACTGAGGGAGTATAACCTACTAAACTTTCATAATGGTCTACGTTATGTAGGTGATACAGCATTAATGCAGCCCCCCTTGATAAGCTTATTCCAAAATCATTAAAGCAAAGTTACATGTTTCATGATTTCATAGATGAAAGGAAGCGAAAAAGAAAAACCGTACCCACTAAGGGAGATGACATGTTGTTCAATATGCTGAAAAAACTTATTTAAGGGGAAAGTAGTATTACAAGGATACAAACAAAATTGATTTATTTTCAACAGATGAATAAAGCATTGAAAAACCAGACCTCTTGTGGGAGTTCATGAGCAAGAAGAAACAGAGTTCTTGACCACCCTCCAATGGACCCATAAAGCAGGAAAGCACTACCCAAAGCTATCCCATCAGTAAAATTGTGCTGCACCATCATGGAATTACATGCAGATATAAAAGAGTTTGTATTAAAATGAAAGTCTAGAATTATCTTTTATGTATAATCTCATCATAGAGAAAACAATAAAGAAAAAGAGGTGGGGGGATCATACCACACCATCAGAAAAAAGGTTCAGATAACCAAACACTAGATTTGACGAAGATTTAGCATGTTCTTTTTCTGTAGACTGGGTATCATCAGTGGAGCCAGCGCTTACATCAGCTTTATCTTCAGCACCACCAATCTTTCTCTGTAACAGGAAGCAAGAAAGAAACATAATTTTGATGTAAGATGTAAAGTTATGAATCTTGTAACTCAATTCTACATTCACGAACTGTGAAATGGGTTCTTTACGTGTTAATCACTGACAGAGGAAGAAATAAACGATTAAGTTGGAAGCATTATACACCTTAAGGATATCAATTTACCTCCAACAAAACCTAGGAAGAAAAGATTTCATCATTTTCATATTTACCTCCTAAGATTGAATATGAACAAATATGTTGTGTGAACACTGCTCATTTTCAACCATAGAAGAATAATCAATAGCACTGATACTGATATTCTAAATTTTGCATCTTCCAAAAATGTGTCGTCCTTGTCACAACAAGGCTCTTGTGAGATGAGAGAGTTCTTGAACAATACAGGAGGCAACTTGCAGGAAGAAGGCGAAACTATCCCCTGCTTCAAAATTTCGTATAATTCTGCGGCACTTCATTTGTTTAGCAGGTTTTAACCCTATCAAGCTCTACCTTAGATTTCTAGTTAATAACCCACCTGAACTTTAAAATGAAAAAGGTGTCGTAGAACCATCAGCAGTTTGAATATTTGCAAGCCATGACAGAGTTGCAATGTGAATGGGATTTTACTCCTGGGAATTAGATGATTACATTTAGACTCTTCTTTACCTTTCGGAGAACATCATTTCGAGATTCTTTTTCTCCGTTAAGAGTATCAGCAGGCACTCCATCCAACATCTTCTCTTCAGGTGGTGAACTCCTTTCATTCTCATCACGAGGAACATCCTCAACAATTTTAGTAGCACCATTATCAGCAGGCATTCCTGATGAACTCCTTTCATTCTCATCACGAGAAACATCCTCGGCAATTTTAGTAGCACCATTAGTAGCCTTCAACTTTTTATTCGGCTTATGATGATGGTGATGATGACCATGACTCCATGCACCAACTCCACCAGATGAATCTTCGACATATCTCACAAGTTTCTCAACGAGAAGAAACAGTATAATTCCGGCTGCAATAGCAAAAATATCATGGCAGATTTAGGTTACTTCTATATATAAAATGACTTCATGATTTTAGAGTAAAAAAACAAACAAAAAGAAAATCAGAAGTGAAGGAATACTATTTTAGAATCTCATGTTTATTTCCCTTGGCTTAGCAATATAGAGATCTTTCTGTCCCTAGGAAATAATGTTAAGCACAATCCATCAGAAAGAACCAGCAGTTCATTTATCTTTTCTTTTTTTTTTCTTCTTTTTTTTTTGCATAGAACGTAAATGAAGACAAGATTTATTTCATTCCAGTTTACCAGAATAAAAAAAGGTAACACATTCACGATCATCCTTCATGCAAAGTAATTTGAACCCAAGTGGTTATTTACATCAAGGAAGAAGAAGTATTTTTCAATTCCACGTCAATTAAAAATGGGTAGAGAAATACAGTGCAATGCAAAATCTTATATAGCCAGCCTTTTCTCATCGAAAATATTCTTTCCGAACAGAGTCCGCTATTACTGCAAGGCATATCAAATTGCTGAATTATTTAATGGGTTAAATGCATTTTATCCCATCAAATTTAATTGATCAGCATATCACCTGCTTGGCTTTGATCTAATCTCCAATTTGTTCTTAAAAAAACAACCTGGATACAAAAATACAAAATTATCCTAAAAAATGTAGCAGAAAACCAAGTTTACGCTTCAAGTATAGAAATATTTCTCTTTCATTTCCCATTTTTTCCTTTTCTCCTTCAAACACTAGAGGATACCAAAACTGTGGCTGTCGGCTGCCTGTTTTCTTTTTAGATTGGTGTCCACAAACAAAGGCTAGTTTTGAGGACTACTGTCTCGGGGGGGGGGTTGAGCAGTTAAGTAATTATGCTTACAGCACTTCTTCAAAAGAATATATGGTTTTCAGCTTATAGATTTCTTACTAACCCAAAACGGATAATCCAACTGAAAGATCCTTCAATGAATGTGAATGTGATGGCAAGTGTCCTTGACCAGAATGACTACGATCATGATCATGATCTGCATGATGATCATGTGAATGGGAGTGTTCACCACCTGCAAACAATAAAATACTCATTTAATAGCAGATAATGATCATAAGTACAAAAAAAAAAGTTATGCACGTTTCCAAATTAGATTGAGGTTCAATGAGCATTAAGGTAAGCACCTAAGGATGAAGATGAAGTGCAAATAGGAGAATACTAGAGTCTAACAAAAAATTGCAGTTGCCTGTACAAATATTGCTCACTTATTCCTTCCTTTAATTATTTGGAGGAAAGGGAGACTTTTACGAGACTGGTTTTAAAGAATGAGATTCAAGATTGAAAAAAGTTTACACAATCTCATAAAAGGTCACATGGTAGACTTCTGGGTTTGGTAGAAGCTATATGTATGCAGTCTTTCCATATGCTTACGAGGTAGTTTAGAACAATAAACTCATTAATCATGACCAGTAAGAATCCTCATAATTGCATCTATGCCAGGCTGCCAGCTTGGTTTTAGAAATATGCTCATGTCCAGAGACATTGTAGCAAAAAGACTAATGTAGTTTCATAACACTAGGAAGATTTTCTCAATGTGATAATCCCATAAACATAACCTCTCTAATAAAAACATCCTACATTTCACTAATAGCAATTTTTAACATTTAGCAGTAGGCTCTCCTGAAAAAGTATTTTGCACATTTATTTCCTTGAAGAAAATTTCACATTTAAAAGCATAGTGCAAAATTGTAAGGGTAATAAGGCAACTAGTAGAGGAATCCCTCCAATTATGAATTATCCAATTTACAAACAAATAGAATAGGTTATCAATATAAATGCATGTATCTAAATTGGATGAAGGAAAGAGTCCGAAAGAGACCCAATGAGCAGTTTCCAAATCGGGTGAATGTTGATTATGCAGTTTCTACAAAGATTTAATGTTTGATAAAGAGCCCCAATCAAACCTCAAGTTCATCAGCATCCAACATTTTTTTATAGTTAGGATTTCCAAATAAGTCTCTAATTCTTTTGGCCCGCCAACCAACTAGGATATGCTAAACAGATATTGTCATGCATGGAAGAGCCTCCATGATGTCTTGCAACAAGAACTTGAGTGCTTAAGCGCATCTGCAGTATTAGCATTTGGTCTCATGTATCAGATTATGATCATGAATCTACTACTAGGTAGTACTTATAGTTTCAGATACAGATGAAACTGCAGTCAATCCAATTGTCTGTAGTGACAAAAAAAAAAGATAATTAATTAATTCTGAAGCTTCATCATCTCCCGACTCTGAGAAGGTTTGAGGGCTCTATTTTTATTTGTCCAAATATGCACAAAGAATACATAATTCAAACATAATTTTGACTATGAATGAACAGTCATGAATGGATTGGATGAAAGTTAAGTAAAAATCTCCGAGATTTTAAATATCAACCATTTCGAGTTCTTTTGCTTCTTTAGAGCTATGTTTCATTTTCCTTCCTTTTGAACTCTGTTAGCTCCCACCAGGTTAGCCAATTCTTCTTGCTTAATGGAGAACTTGAATCATATTTTGACACTGCTAACTTTCATTATTTTATCGTCCGACTTTGTGAAATACTTCGTGCTTAAGTTCCAGGACAACTATACCAGTAATACCTTAAATGACAGGAAATATCCACTAATTTGCGTGAACATCCAGGACACTTGCCAACCCCCAAGAAAAAGAAGGAAAAAAAAAACATACGGGAAAAATGATTTTCTCATGTTCCAATCAGTGAGATAACTTGCATGAACGGTATTAGTTCCATTCATGAAAATCCAGGGGAAAAGTAAGGAAGATCTAGAAGTAGAGATAAAATTATGAAATACCAAAGGGCATCTTGTTTGATATTCATACCAAAAGCGTGAGGTAATTGGTGAAGAAAAGCATCCCCTAGCATAGCTCCTGCCTGCAAGCGCAGAAGTAATAACATAAAGAATAAATTATGTATGGATCCATCAAAACAAATAAAGACGAAAAAAATTTCAAATTCAATTGGAATAATCTACTGAAATTCGTCAACATCTGCTAGGAGATTCAGGAATTTTCCTTATTGTGTACATACAAAGTAAGGAAGAGGCATAAGCTAGCAATTGATCAGAGATTGTTACAGTTGCTCATCCTGAGAATACAGATTCGCTCGTGAAAGTTTCAAGAAATTAACAGCACTATCTATATATATATATATATATGAATTAGTAAGAACAAAAGGATGGGGGCATCTAGTAGCTAAATATCATTAAAATTCCCAGAGTTCTGCAATAGCAATCTAAAGCATCTTAATGTCGGAGAACTCAAACAAATTGGAAATAAACATACACAGATATCTTCACATATGTGTGTGTAATTTCAAGGGCAGAAAAGACACCAAAGGGCCTAAATATCCGTCTCCATGCACAACAGAGAATATAACTTGTGAAATGCAATGAATTGTCATTAAAAAATAATACTAATAACTCTTAAGTGCAGACAGAAAAGTGAAATTCAAAGTCACAAACTCTTTAAAAGAAAAACGAAAAAAGAGGGACAAAAGGGCCAAAGAATCAAACCCCAAATAAAGCTAAAGAATCAACGACAGCCTTTGATGGCTTTCCTTGTACTGCAAACAGCAGATATTTGTCATTAGCAGAAAGCATTAGGCAAACGGAGATAACCAAAGTGAAGAAACATGGAAGAGGTAAGCTACTTACTGAACAATACAGGCAAAATAATTAGGCAAATAAGGGAAGCCAAGCTCACCAATAGTGAGCAGCCCATTGCATGAATCCATAGCCCTGCCAACAAGACAAAGAAGGAAAAGGACTGTATTAGGGACATTCTTGCAGAGGGATTGCAAACACAAGTTTGAAATGACTTGATTGTGGGGAAAATGTCATAACATTAACACCATTTAAAGGGGGGAAAAAGGGACCATGTATTACACTTTGCTTTCAGAATTAAAACACAAAGCAGAACATATTCATAATAAGACCAGAAGTTGTAGAAATTAATGGAACTTTAACAAAATAAAATCAGTAATCATTCACCAGATTTCTCGAACAGAATCTCCAATTCACCTCTACTTACAAGCACCAAATATCTCGAACAGAATCCATGAAGTAATCTTTCCTCTAATAAAAAGTAAGACGCTGCTTCATCAAACAAAGAGGATCTTATATAACTTCCCCCCGATTCCATGAGTCTTAGAAAGTCATGCTTCACAAGTTTAAGTTTTGAACACTAAATGTAGTTCACATTTTAAAAACAAATCGCTGATTACTGGCTAAGATCATCAAGAAAGGGGAAAAGACTTCACATTGCACAAATCAAAACATGGAACCAAATTGATGAGAAATTTTCAAATATTACCCGTCTGTTCTACTACAATTACTAGTTCCAAAAATATTTTAAAGGGACTACATTTCACATTGTCTTCAACAAATTTCATGCTATAAAAACAAATCTCAAACACTCCCATTATAAGTAAAAATTGCACTTTAACAGTTTCAAGAAATAAACAGTTAACATTTTTTTTTTAAAAGTAAAACAGAAATACTCCACAGTAAAAAACTAAAGTACATCAAGAAATTCAAAATATCAGAAACTATTTAATTAAACATAAGTGAAAATCCAAGTTAGTAGGATGAATTACCAATGCCAGAGAGTTCCTCATCTCCAGCAGCACCATCGTGCTGAAGATGGTAGTGATGGTGTTGGTCCCCACCACCAAATCCATACAACTTCAAGTCCTCCTCTTCCGCCAATTCCTCCGGCAACATCCTCCTCATCTCCTCCTTCTCCAATACATTTTTCAGATGCTCATCATACTCATGATGATGATGATGCCCATGGCCACCGTGATGCTGATGATGGTGGGCATGGTCATGTAATGCATCATCTCCGCAGGAATCTCCATGTGCCGCCGCTACACCGAATCCAGAAATCGCCAAATTAGCAATTAACATTACCACTCCAACTCTCCTCCTCCACCACCAATGGATCAAAGCCTCATTTTCAACTCCCATTCTTTAGTTGTCTGCTTCTACTTCGTGGAGAAATGAGGAATTAGGTTTCTGAAGAAAGGAAGTTGAATAATTTAATAACGGAAAAGGAAACGAGAAGGGGGAGGGGAGGTTTTAGAAAAATTAAGGGGTGTTTGGGTGAAAATTAGTTTTTGGAAAACAAGATAATATAGTAAAAGCTAAGTAACCAAAACAAAATATCTGTTAGAGGATTAGAAAAACAAGATATAGTTCTAGTAAAACTAGCCCCACGGGTATTCCCTGCCACTAATTGACTAATAAAAGGGGTAATAAACTGAAAATAAAATAAAGCAGTAGAATGAGATGCTCCTCCAGCTTTAGCCAGTGCATCTGCACATGTATTGGCTTCTCTATAAACATGAGTGATGCTACTCTCCGGGATCTGTATGAGTAACTCCCTACAATCATAAATAATAGGCGATAAAGGGTGAGTATCAATAACCATATTTAGCATGAGATTAATAATAACTTGAGCATCTAACTCCACAGCCAATTTCTGAATTCCTAAGTTATTAGCTAATCAATAGACCCTCCCTTAGAGCACATATTTCTGCTACCGTGTTAGTACAGATTCCAAGGTTCTTACAGAAACCCACTATCCAGTCCCCATTGTGGTTTCTGATAATGCCCCCCCGCACCACCTTTTTCCCGGGTGAAAATTAGTTACGTACTGTCATAAGAGTAATTTTGGATTGAGGTATTAGCTTTTTTTGCCCATGAACTATTTACGAATTTCTCGTTTTGCCCAAAATTTATTTTCTACTCGCATATTTCCCTCTGACTATTTACGAGGGCCAAAACTACCCAAATGCGGTGGATTCCGACCATACTAAAGGGTAAAATAGTCAGAGCAAAAAATAAAATTTTAAATTTATCACATTTTAGTACCTTATTTTGGAATTGTTTGCAAATTCTACCCCAAAACTAAGAAATAGATTTTAGAAGGAAAAAAAACTAAAAACAAATACTCCCCACCACACGCAATCCCAACCCCACCCCTTTTATACGGGTCAATTTCAGAGCAAGGATGAAGCTAAAGCTAAGCCATAATCAGTTCAGAATTTTGGTAAAATATGAAGGAATTTGAGGCCTGGGAAAAATGAATTTTTGGCAAAGGTAAATATAACTGCTATACTAAATGAATTGTTGTACAAAAGATGCCATATTTTTGCAAATTTAAGCACAATTTCAAACATAATTTAAACTTTTGAAAATGTGTGTCTCTTGGTAGTTAGTGCAAGAATTTTGGTGGTTAGTAGGGGAGAGATGTTAGAGAAAAAGAAACGGAAGAAAGAGAAATTTGGAAAAAACAGAGAGTTGCGAGTATAAATCATAATTAAAGTAGTAAACGAACTCTGTTTATAGTAATTATTGTTGCATTTCGAAGCTAACTTATAAGCCTACGCATGAGAAGTGACGGTGTGCATTTTGAGTTCCCAGCGAACGAAATTTTACATTTGAAGTTGGTGCGTTTTTCTGGTTTTTGGTATTTTTCTTTGCTTTTTCTAATTCCAAGTAAGACTCTTCACCCTTGTAATTTGTGTCCTAAAACTCATGAAATGTCTACTTTTATACTTATGGAACTTCGTGTTGAAAGTGTTTTAAAGGCATTTTTATTGTATAGGATGAAACGTTAAATTGTCACAATTGTATGTTTAACATCGAACCTAATTGCGTGTGTTGATCTCCTTCTTATCTTGCTATCATTAATGTTGACTTGTTACTGATTTTAGAGTCTTAAATGTTATGTGTTCTATATAGTTGTCACTGGTTGAGCTCTTGTTTAGGATCGACCTCATTGCAAGATTCTTTGGAGTGCATGTGAGAGTGCCTGTCATTGAACCCGTTTCTCGATATGTGAGAATTGTGAGCCCATTCATAACCGGGATAAATGTTAGAGACTACAAACGGTCTTTGTAGAGTCCACAGGGATGGGCAATTACACAATACGAAGGAATCCTTAAATTGTGAGCCCTTTGTTCGGGGAGAAACTGAACTTGTGTATTGCATTTTAAAGCCTTCCTTTCTAGGCTTAAAGTTGGGGCCCGTTGTAGTAATTGCTTTAGGGTTATGATTAGACAATTGAGCTCAGCCTTGTGAATTGTTGTATCATAGCATAAAACGTATTCGAAGGATCCAATTTTGTGTATGTCCGTATGTTGGGATGAGCAACACATGGTGCTTGTGTCACATATCCGATGTGTAGATGTTGGATTTAACGAGTAAGGTATTTGTCATTCTTATGTACATATGCATCAAAACTAAGTATTTTGATGTGCAGAAATGCATTTTTCCTTCACAAATTTGTAATGAAAATGAGTATGACTAGATATCGGTCGACCAGAGCATCTACCCCTAGTCGAGGCAAACTACTGGGACCAAACGGACGATGAGAGAGTCTATTTCGATCGACCGGGCTAAGGAACCCATCGACCAAAGGTTGAGTCGGTCAGCCGGTGTGTGGTGCTGGTCAACCGGACGTTTGGACTGTGTGTTTGTCCTGTTTCCATGAGACCATTCGATCGACCGATCCTGGTGTTCAGGTCGACCGGAGGGGAACATTTGGCCATGTTGATTTCTGTCTTGTCCTGGTTCCTTCTGCTATTTTCTAAAAGTTGTAGCTTGAGGTTTTCATGTGTTAAATGTAGAGTATGAAGGGGCCTAAACTTGCATATTTTCTCACTTGGTTGGGAAAGTCGGGAAAACGGTTTTTGTCTTATTTGTTGTTTCATCCCAAGGGTGTGGATGTTTATTGGGCTTCATAGCTCATGTCTTTACTTTCTTTTATTTGCAGATGATGAGGTGCCTTGTGATACACGTAACTTTTGATTACGTGTTATTTTGCATTTAATTAATTTTTGTGTGACTTATTGCGTAGTCGTATTTCATTTCATGTCATTATATGTTTACGTGCCTATTTAATTTTTGCAACTTGTTACGTGTTACGTTTTGGTAAGGGGCGTTTCGTACGTGCACCGTATTTGATGGACCTAGTTGTAATTCACTTAGAAGAGTATTGAATTAGATTTGATATTGAAATTGAATTAGGAATGCTAATAGGTTTGGGGAGAGTTACCGGAATTTAAAATAAATAATGTAAGGAAAATATATATAGATACAATATATGTATGTATAAGGCTTCTGTAATATATATATATATATATATTTTCAATACTATTTTCTTAGATTTTCACATTTTTTAATTAATTTACTAATTTTGATTGGTTGAGAATATTTAGGTTAATTAAATTAATTGAAAATTAACTTATCTTAATAAAAATTAAATATCAACTTTTATTGGTGCAAAAATGTTAAACTATTTTATTTAAAATTGGGAGAGGGGGATTCGATCCCTCGACTCGCAAGCTCGGATGTTACGCCACATTGCCATCTACTCCTGCGGGTATTTGACAACTATTTCTTTAATTCTTTTTAATGGAATGCTAATTTAAATTTTATTTTGGTTGTAAACTCTTAATTGGCTTATAAGAGTATCCCACATTGAAAAAGTTACATTGTTTTTTTGAGTTTGACAATACTATAAAAGATGGTACTTTGACATGTTTTGAAGTTACAAAATCGAAATGACATTTTAGCCTATCAAATTAAGGAAGCCCGCTTATTTGCTTTCTTATATTTTTTATTTATATAAATATAAATAGTTAAAGTTTTAAAAATAACGAGTAATTCAGATGACCGGGTCCTCTGAATTCCGATTGAGCTTATAATCAAGTTTGATTTAGCTCAGACTTATGTAATGTTC
Organism: Vinca minor; assembly: GCA_026122235.1. Classification (NCBI taxonomy): domain Eukaryota; kingdom Viridiplantae; phylum Streptophyta; class Magnoliopsida; order Gentianales; family Apocynaceae; genus Vinca; species Vinca minor. The sequence continues at coordinate 83,398 of JAOCZM010000210.1, read as the reverse complement.
ATTTTTTTTTATTTAATTGAGAATTTTTATTTTCATAATATATTTTTAAAAATAAATAAATATGGATATTTAAAAAAAAAAATCAATTCGCTTCGTTTATACTGCAAAAAGCAAGTGAATCTTTTTTCTAAACTCTCTAAAACTAAAATATTAATTTGAAGAAATATCAATTCGCTTCGTAACATTGTAAAATTACATTGTTTGTTTAGTTTGACAATACTATAAAAAAGAGTATTATCACATATTTTGAGTGAGAAATTGGGTTGGCATTTCAGCCATCAGAGTGGGGAAGCAAATTTATTTGCTTCTTACATTTTTTATTTATATAAATATAAATAGTTAAAGTTTTAACAAATAACAGGTTATTCAAATGACCGAGTCCTCTGAATTCCGATTGAGCTTAAAATCAAGTTCGATTTTGAGAATTTAGAAATTTTTAATTTTTTTTAATATTTAATAGATTAAAAATAACTAAAAAGTATTAATTAAAAGTTATGGGTTTTAATATATTTATGGTTTTTCATTTCTTCTATTCTAATTTTTAGATTTTTTTTTTTCAATATTATTCAAGATCCCACATTGAAAGTGTACGAAATTTTTGGAGTTTGACAACATTATAAATAAAGGGTTTGAGCATGTTTTTCAATTGAATGAATTGGTGGTTGATATTTAGCTCATTAAATTCTGTGACAAACTCAATTTGCTTTTCAACTTTTTAATTCCAATAGTCATTTTTTTTTAAAAAAAATAGCTCACAGAGACATTTGATTTTTGGTACAACCTGCGAGAAAAACCTACTTATTATTTTTTTTTCATTTAAAGAGTCAAAACTTCAAAACAAATATAGTTTACTGAGCCATTTGTTTTCTTATACTCTTAATTATATAATAAATGGAATCCTGAGCATAGCACATGTTATTAAACAATCTAATCTAACTATCTATCTATATTTATATTACAGAGTTTGTTTTCAATTTCAGCCAATCATATTCTTCTAAATCCTACGTGTAATTTCCATGAATGTTTTATCAATTAATTATTTTATAAAATTTTGATTGGTTGGTTAAATTTTACTTTTAATTGGTTCATAAAACTATCCCACATTGAAAAGTTACATTGTTTGTTTAGTTTGACAATACTATAAAAAAAGAGTACTATCACATGCTTTGAGTAAGAAATTGTCAGCCCATCAAAGTGGGGAAGCAAACTTATTTGCTTCTTACATTTTTTATTTGTATAAATATAAATAGTTAAAGTTTTAACAAATAACGGGTTATTCAGATGACTGAGTCTCTGAATTCCGATTGAACTTACAATCAAGTTCGATTTGGAGAGTTTAGAAATTTGTAAATTTTTTAATATTTAATAGAATAAAAATAAGTAAAAAATATTAATTAAAAGTTATGGGTTTTAATAAATGGTCTATTCTAATTTTTAGATTTTTCTTTTTCCTTTTCAATATTATTCAAGATCCCACATTGAAAGTGTACGAGAAATTTTTGGAGTTTGACAACATTATAAATAAAGGGGTTTGAGCATGTTTTTCAATTGAATTAATTGGTGGGTTGATATTTAGCTAATTAAATTCAATGACTAACTCAATTTGTTTTTTAACTTTTTAATTTCAATAGTCTTTTTTTTTTTTTATAAAAAAAAAATCTCACATAGCCATTTGACTTTTGGTAGAACCTGCGAGAAAACCTACTTATTATTATTTTTTCATTTAAAGAGTCAAATCTTTAAAAAAAAAAAAATAGCTTACAAAGCTATTTGATTTTCTTATACTCTTAAGTGTATAGTAAAATGAAATCGCACGGGTCATTAGGCTAGTATATATATATATTACAGAAGCCCTTTTCAGATTTGTATATATATAGTGCCACGTGTCATTTTCTGTGATTTTATGTTTTTAATTAGTTATAAAACTTTTGATTGGTGCAAAAAAAATTGAACTATTTTATCTAAATTGGGTGAGAGGGGATACGATCCCAAGCCATTCAGGTTGAATGCGTTACCTCATTACCAGCTACTCTGTCAAGTATTTGACAACTGTTTTATTTAATTATTTTAGTGGAATGTTAATGTAAGTAAACTTTTCCATGATCTCTAACAAATCTAAACTAACAATATTTTTGGTATGATATAATAATCTACATTAAATATATTATCTTCATTAATTTCAAATTTCAAAACTCATCTCATACCCTTAACATCTTCTTTTATCATTATATTTTAAAAGTTTATAAAAATTTTAACAATTTAAATTCTTTTATAAAAAAGTTCATTAGCTTAAAATATTTTTCCATAATCAATCTATATTTATATTACAGAACATGTTTCCAAGTTTTAACCAATTAGAAATCTTCAAAACTCTAACCCAAATTTCTCGAATTTTCCTCTTCTAATCCACCACTTTCTCAGTCAAATCTTTAGATTTATTTCCTTCCTTTTCTTTTTCATCTTTTTTAATCATATCAAGAACTAAAGATAAGCCTCTTAAAAAAAATTTATTTGATCAAGAAAATCATGGAAACTTTAAATTCAAGTAGGTTTTTTATTCTGCTGTTTTTTGTTTTCTTCGTTTTCTTTAACATATTAAGAGATGGAGCGCAAACTGATGTACGGGTTTTGGAAATCATAGGTACAATTTACTTTTCCCACTTATTTTCTATTTATTTCATTCACTAATTCACTATTTTTAGATTGATTTCCTTTTTTTCTTTAGAAAATCAACGACTTGCCTCTACCACTTATCGATGATTTTAAGAAGAGAAAATCACCATTTATGCCCCTCAAGTAATTTTTGAAAGGCAAGTTATGACCCTTATGTTTTTTAGGTGCCATTTATGCACCTGATAAAATAGCCAATATGAGTGTGGAATCCAGCGAGGGCAGGTGGCGTAGCACACGTGCGGTTCACATGCACGAAATTCCAGGGGCAACTTCGTCTATTCACTTTTTTTAATTTAAAAAAATGAAAAAATCCCCATCTTCTTCCCATTTCTCTCCGCCTCTTTCAAAATAACTTGAGGTGCATAAATAGTAATTAACTCTTTTAAGAATCCATATTTTTACTCATCCTCATATTTTTCTTTAATGAGAAATAATCATAAAAAATGCTCTTTTTATTGCCATAATTTTCCATATTTCAGTTGTTCTCTTATGTTTCAGGGTTCTTTTTATTTAATTTTTTCAATATTAAAAGTAACAAACATGAAAATGGATTTAAAGCACCAGTAAAGTTGAAGAAAACAAGCCACAAGTGAACCTCAAAAGTGTAAATGAGAGAAAATTTCAAATATGGGTTGCCTACTTACTCTACTCTTAACACTCAATTTGTTTTTTCGAGTTGTTTGGGTAATCAAAATGAAATTTGGTGTCAGATAGTTTTTTTATTGTTTTGTTTTGAATGAAACATGAAAATTTCAAATATGTGTTGCCTACTTACTCTTCCTTTTCTTTTATTTTTATTTGCGAATTTGGATCTTTTATTCTCTCTCACACAGGTGGTCGAAAGTTATAATGAAACTTGCTTCATCAAAAGGTATATTAGCTTACCCACTATTCCTTATCATTTCTTAAATGTGTAAAGAGAGAATTATATGATATAAGAAATCTCATTCTGAGTTTTTGTCGAGTAAAGTAAGTCCATTATGAGTTTTTTTTTTTCCTTTTTAGAATGTCTAGCATTAAATTACTCATTTCCTAAAATAACAATATTTTTTCATATAAACTTCCACTACTAATCTTCCTTAGTTTAAGCGTAATTTAAGGGCATTAACCTTCCATAACTAATAATGCAAGAAGACAACTTTATTAAAAGTAAAATACTTTTATTAATTTTCATCTTAAGTCAAAGTGAAACATTAAATTTCGGATGAAGTAATATTGTATTTGTTAAAGTATATAACCTAAATAATATTTGAGTTTCTGAGAATTATGTATCATCATATTGCTTATGGCCCTTGTGTTATTTTTTAATTTTCTTTTATATTATTAGTAAAATTTTGGCATTTTTTTACATTAATTTATTATAGCTGAATCTATTGATCATTGCTAGCCACTTTTAATTTTTGAATTTTCTTTTAAATGTTTCAATTTATTTGATTGTAAGGTACAAATAATCCTAATTTCTGGTAACCTTTTCTGTTATATGTATTGATTTCTTAAGCAAAAACTTAATTTAGACTTTATTTATTATTTTGATTCCAACAATTAAGTTCTTTAGGCAGGCCCAACAGAGTTTTTACAAAAGTGTTTTTTCTTAAAAGATTGCCAATACACTAATAGATTAATTTGATTTTTGAGTGAATAAAAATATTTACTAAATTGAATCTTACAGCAATGCAAGTTTGGCGAAAAAAACTTAAGCAGAAAATTGCTCGCTCTCATAGAAGAAGATGCATTAATTATCTCAAAACGTGGATCACACAATGTTGAAAAACTTCATGAATTAGATGGCTCCATAAGAAAAATGAAGTCACAATACGTAGTCTCTTCATGTTTTCTAAAAAAGATTCGGTGATTAACATTTAATAGTAGTAGTGTACTCATTATTGAGGGAACCCAAGAGGGGGGGTGAATTGGGTTTATATAAATCTTGCAAACTATTTCCAATCTTTTCTAGGTAAGTGCAAGTTTAACAAAAGCTAAAGCAAAACCCAATGCAAATCACAAGACAAGAGATTTAGAGTGGTTCGATTCACTAAGAATCTACCTCCACTACCTTGAGCCGCACCCAAGGATTTTGCCAACTTCACTAAGAAGAATGTGCCCACACAAAGTAGGACTTTACACTAGTGGCTAACTCACAAAGAGTTTTACAAACAACCACTAAACAAGAAACTCACAAAGAGCTTGCCCACACTAAGTAGGACTTATACAATTGCCCACACAAAGTAGGACTTTTACAACAATTACCCTATCACTAAGAAAGGGGATAAGATGAATGATTAAGCACAATGTTGTTCACTCTTCTAAGTGAAAGATAATTACATTTGAAGCTCATCTTGTTGGCTCTTTGAACATAATAAGCTCACTCTTTGTCTTGCTTTGCAAATTCACCTTTGAATGCATTTAGATCATGACAATGAAGTGCATTTGCTTTCAAGGTGTTTAGACTTGATAAGGAATCAATAAGAATATGTTTTTCAAGTCTCTCCAAAAATTAGAGTCATTCTAAAGCTTTGGAGTATATATACATTTCAAACTATGGGCTGAAAAAGCGACTCTATAACGGTCGAAAGCGGCTAGTAAAAAGCAGAGTTCGGTGGACCGAGCAGGACACTCGGATCCACTAGCCAAGCTTCGGTTGACCGAGCATCACTCGGTCGACCGAAGTACCCATTAGGTCGACCGACCTCATATTTGAAACTCTCGGTTTCGGTCGGTTGATCCGACCTTAGTTCGGTTGACCCGACCTTCCCGAGCATTCGGAGAGTTGTCTTAACACACGTTTTGAAATCTTTTGAAGTCTAAAATGTTTTCTTAATATGTAACAAGTAAGAGCACTTTGGAAAACCATTTTACAAGACTTATACTTTGAAATCGAAGGCTTTTGAAATACGAACACTATTTGAAACTTAGCCTTTCAAAAACGTGTTTATGAAAACATGCAATGCAAGACTATAGTGTAGAGCTTATGTCCAAGAGAGCGTTGGTTAGAGCTTAAGGATAAATACCATTTTCAACAAAGCTAATCTAACCAACCTAAGTCTTCAATCTTCAAGCTTGACGAATGTGTCTTGAATGAAATCTTTGAAGCTTGATCAAGGCTTGATTGAAGTACTTAGAGCTTCCATATTGAGTTCCAATATTCTATCACATAGATGAAAACATTAGACGCAAACATCAAGTGTTTGTCCATCATCAAAAACGAGTTCGTTTGCCCTCAAGGCTAACAATCTCCCCCTTTTTTGATTATGTCAAACTTTGATGTAATTAGATAGGATATGGACAATATTAAGTACAAGGAAGCATGGCAAAAGGATATAAGAACAAGTAAGTGCAACGACTAATGCTTAGAATACAAACCAAGTAATTATGGAAGCCAAAAGCATTAGTAGGATTACTTCTTTTGCCATATGCATTAGGGACTCTTTGAGGAGCCCTATTTCCCAACCAACCTCCTTGCCTCCTTCCTTCCATCAAGTAGCATTCTTGTGTGTAATATACATACCTTAGTTTACACAAGAAGCTAACTTACCATTTTCATCAATGTTGATGTGAGTGCTAAGGATCCTATTATAAAGAACATTGCTCACACAAACATTAGAACTCTCAATGGTTTGTTATCATCAAAAACATTATAGAGTAACTTTGCCCTTAGGGCTAACAATCTCCCCCTTTTTGATGATGACAAAACATTGATGCAAATGGGAATAATATACAAAAGATAAATCTTTAAAGTATATAAACATGAATGCATGAGATAAGGATATTAAGGATCTAGACAAGTAGATAACAAATATTCTACTCCCCCTATTTTAGAGAATCCCTTATCTCTCCCATTTTGCAAAGTTCTAAGCTTTCTCCTTTTTGTAAAATACTTCTCATGGCACATTTGCAACACTGAAAATTCTCCCTCTTTTTGTCAACATCAAAAAGGGCTATCAGAGCGCCAATAAGAAAAGCATTTAGCGAAAAGTAAAGATTAATATTGGAGAAGCTTGATGAAATATACGAATTCTCCCTTTAAAAAAATGATACCAATTGAAAAAAAATTGATATCAATTGAAGAAAAACTTTTAAAAACAAATGAGAATCCGTAATGGTTTAAAAGATCAATCTTAAAGATCATAAATCATTTTGAGAAAGGATTGATCAAGAAAAAGCTTGGTTGATTTCTAAACAAAGAGGAGTCCATAATAACACATAAATCAAAAGATGGTCATATATGGCTCAAAAAGAATATCAACCTAAGCTAAAACAAAGGAGATAAGGAATAAACCTTAAAGAACAATCTCCCCGTTTATCAAACAAAACATGTTAGCTCTTTAAGAAGAAAAACAAGTTGAAAATATAGCTACCAAGAGTGGGATGTGATACCAATTGTTAAAACATAAAAGTTAAGCATATGTATCACAACCAAAAAAATTTAGAGGAAGTGTAAGATACCAAATGTAGTACATTCCTCTAATAAGTTAATGGTTAGCTAAATGAGTATAACACTCTAGAAGCAAGACTAACCAAAAGCTTAAATGAGATCAAAAAAATAATACCAATAACAAAGTATATGATCTCATAGTTATTTAGGGAAAAACACATGTAGAAAATGAACATGTATAACATGTATAACTCCCAAAATAACTAACACAAATTGGCTATAAGATAAGAAAGTTGAAAACCAAGCCAATAAGTGATGTGATGATGTAAAATATGAAAAATTGAGAATACATCACATATAAGGGGGTATAAGATAAAAACATATGAAGACTCCCCCTATATCTCTTAATGATGCAACTTCTTAACATGATACTCAAAAACGATAAAAATCAAGCGCATCATGTTAAGCATATGTAAATGAAGTTCAAGCACCAAAGAGATATGGTATGTGCATTCTTGAAGACATAGATATCAATTGTGATTGTGTTTGTACTTTAAGCAATTAAGATCACATAAGTAGAACACAAGACACGATATCAAGATAGAAGATCAAATGCACATTAAAAAGAGAGTTTCAATAACCAAGTTTATGCTTTTAAACCATCATTCTTGTCAAGTATGGAATACACTTTTAACATTTGACAAGCAAAACATGATGTACATAAACCATAATCCAATAAGCACACACTCTCTAGACAACTTCTTAACTCATCAAATAATAGCCCATAAGGATCAAAAACACATAATGACCACTAATAGGAGATGAGTTAAGCCTTGTACCTCAATGCTCTTTGAGCTTGGACTTCTTACCATTTTGGTAGATCTTCTTTGTCAATCAAGTCCATTGAGGCATCTCGTGTGATCCTTGGCATTTGACTCTTTTCTTGGAGTCTTAGCTCACTTGTGCCATTCCTTGTAGTTCATATCTTCTTCATGAAGCTTAGAACTCTTTGTCACCTACAAGGAATCCTTGAGAACAAATATGGTACCTTTTTAAAGGTCCTTCATGATTAGCTCAAAATCTCAAGTAACACAAACATGCATAAGGATCAAAAACCAAAGACAACTAGAATGATTCTTAAATGAATATGATAAGACAAAACAAGAATCAATCAAGTTGCATATGCTACATCTCATAGACACATTAGCTAATGTAAGCATGGATAGTCAAGAGCATGCTAAAGGTTATCTATTTGAATATAAAAATCAAGAATGTGAGATGCACCATATATATAAGAGCAAGCATGTATATATATCAAAAACACTTAAACTCATTAATCAAAGTGTTATGAGAAGGTGATTTTGATACCTTTGCTTTCTTACCAAGTGATGAAGATATTGATTGACACTTTGGCTATTGTCATCACTTGATGCTTTGCTCTTTGTAACTAACCAACTTGGTTCTCCAATTGATCAACATTTGAGCTTTGAGAATCCAAGTGTTAAGGAGTGCTTTTGACTTTCTTCTTTTGGCACAACTCCTTTGACTTCTCCCCAATGCCACTTCTAATCGAATCAATAACATTGAAGCTTTGTGGCATGCATCTAACTTATAAGAACCTATAAGATCAAGGGAAGAGTAGCTTTTGGTACCCACTTTTGTTTGGGTCCATGGGGGGTTAGTAGAATTAAACTTCACTTTCCAAATTGTTTTAACTCCCCTTTCAATCTTCTTCTTAACATGGCATCTATCACAAGTATGACCATGTTTACCACAATATGTGCAATGAATGTGTGGCTTAGAAGAATTGTGAGCATGCACATGATTTCTATTTGGCCTATGTGACATACTAGCATTTACAACATGATTCTTATGAATAAGAGAAGAGCTAGCAATATCGACATGATTTGCAATATAACCAAGACCATGTTTATCATTTGAAGCACATTGCATGCCAAGAATTTGATCAAGATTTTTTCTTACCCTTTGAAAAGTTTTCAACAAGAAGGGTAAGGTTTTTAACTTTGTTTTCCAAAAGATCAAATTCAACACGCTTGTTTTCTAAAGATGACACTTTAACACAAGCTTCTATGTGTTGTAATGAAGATGAATTGCAAGTAGTAATAAGATCATCATTTTCACATTTCAAGCAATTAACATCATCACACAACTTTTTATTTTCATCAACCAACTTGGCCTTTTCTTCAAGCAAATATTCAATTTTATGCTTCATTTCATGGTTTTGCTTTGCACATTTTTTCAATTGATCATACATATCAATTAAAAGCACATTAGCATCATCCTCTTCATCATCATCATCATAAGAATTTGAAATAGAGGGAGAAGGATGTACCTCATTACCAAAAGCCATGAAGCACAAGTTGGCGTATTCATCATCACCGTTGTCACTTGAAGAGCTTGATCCTTCATGAGTATCTTCAAGCGTTTTCCACATGGAGTGGGCGGATTTGCTTCCAAGGACACGATTGTACTCCTCCCGGACTCAAGGCACAACTAAGAAAATTCATTGCCTTGTAATTTTGAGTCATCACCTTGAACTCAACTTCATTTAGCTCATTGTCCTTCTTTGGAGTTTGAACACCTTCCACCATCTTCTTAGGTACATATGGACCTTCTTCAATTATATGCCATAAATAGAAATCAATGGAGCACACATATAACTTGAATCGATCCTTCCAAGCATCAAAATGATTTCCATCAAAAAGTGGTGGTCTATCGGTGGAAGACCCTCTTGGTAGGCTAATGCGGAATAACCCGCCATAATCTTTTCTTCAAGCGGTTAAGCTAAATATGAAGACCGTGCTCTGATACCAATTGAGGGAACCCAAGAGGGGGGGTGAATTGGGTTTATATAAATCTTGCAAACTATTTCCAATCTTTTCTAGGTAAGTGCAAGTTTAACAAAAGCTAAAGCAAAACCCAATGCAAATCACAAGACAAGAGATTTAGAGTGGTTCGATTCACTAAGAATCTACCTCCACTACCTTGAGCCGCACCCAAGGATTTTGCCAACTTCACTAAGAAGAATGTGCCCACACAAAGTAGGACTTTACACTAGTGGCTAACTCACAAAGAGTTTTACAAACAACCACTAAACAAGAAACTCACAAAGAGCTTGCCCACACTAAGTAGGACTTATACAATTGCCCACACAAAGTAGGACTTTTACAACAATTACCCTATCACTAAGAAAGGGGATAAGATGAATGATTAAGCACAATGTTGTTCACTCTTCTAAGTGAAAGATAATTACATTTGAAGCTCATCTTGTTGGCTCTTTGAACATAATAAGCTCACTCTTTGTCTTGCTTTGCAAATTCACCTTTGAATGCATTTAGATCATGACAATGAAGTGCATTTGCTTTCAAGGTGTTTAGACTTGATAAGGAATCAATAAGAATATGTTTTTTCAAGTCTCTCCAAAAATTAGAGTCATTCTAAAGCTTTGGAGTATATATACATTTCAAACTATGGCTGAAAAACGACTCTATAACTGGGTCGAAAACGGCTAGTAAAAACAGAGTTCGGTGGACCGAACAGACACTTCGGATCCACTAGCCAAGCTCGGTTGACCGAGCATCACTCGGGTCGACCGAAGTACCCATTAGGTCGACCGACCTCATATTTCGAAACTCTCGGCTTCGGTCGGTTGATCCGACCTTAGTTCGGCTGACCGACCTTCCCGAGCATTCTGGAGAGTTGTCTTAACACACGTTTTGAAATCTTTTGAAGTCTAAAATGTTTTCTTAATATGTAACAAGTAAGAGCACTTTGGAAAACCATTTTACAAGACTTATACTTTGAAATCGAAGGCTTTTGAAATACGAACACTATTTGAAACTTAGCCTTTCAAAAACGTGTTTATGAAAACATGCAATGCAAGACTATAGTGTAGAGCTTATGTCCAAGAGAGCGTTGGTTAGAGCTTAAGGATAAATACCATTTTCAACAAAGCTAATCTAACCAACCTAAGTCTTCAATCTTCAAGCTTGACGAATGTGTCTTGAATGAAATCTTTGAAGCTTGATCAAGGCTTGATTGAAGTACTTAGAGCTTCCATATTGAGTTCCAATATTCTATCACATAGATGAAAACATTAGACGCAAACATCAAGTGTTTGTCCATCATCAAAAACGAGTTCGTTTGCCCTCAAGGCTAACAATTATTGGATCAAAACATTGGATGAAACATTAATCGAAATAATATAGGAGTATGTTTAATTCTTTTGATTATATATTATTTGATCCAATAATCATTCGGTGTTCACCCTTACATTTGTGAGTTACTCAATAAAAGTCACATTACCTAATCATGTTGAATTTTCTCATTTGTTTTCAGAAAAATTAAGTTAGTTTTTGTCTTAAATATAATTGTACAACCATTAAATTAATAATTTGAAATTCAATATTTCCGTGCATAGCACGGGTTGTTTTGCTAGTATATATATATTACAGAGCATGTTATAGATACGTATATTTGTATCTATATATTTCTTCAATACTATTTTCTTATATTTTCACATTTTTTAATTAATTTACTAATTTTTATTGGTTGAGAAAATTTAGGTTAATTAAATTAATTGAAAATTAACTGATCTTAATAAAAATTAAATATCAACTTTAATTGGTGCAAAAATGTTAAACTATTTTATTTAAATTGGGAGAGGGGGGATTCGATCCCCCGATCTGCAAGCCGGATGTTACGTCACAATGCCAACTACACTGGCAGGTATTTGACAACTACTTTCTTTAATTCTTTTAATGGAATGCTAATTTAAATTTTATTTTGGTTGTAAACTCTTAATTGGCTTATAAGAGTATCCCACATTGAAAAGTTACATTGTTTTTTGAGTTTGACAATTCTATAAATGATGGTACTTTGACATGTTTCGAGTTACAAAATTGGGCTGACATTTTAGCCCATCAAATTAAGGAAGCCCGCTTATTTGCTTCTTATATTTTTTATTTATATAAATATAAATAGTTAAAGTTTTAACAAATAACGGGTAATTCAGATGACCGGGTCCTCTGAATTCCAATTGAGCTTATAATCAAATTCGATTTAGCTCAGACTTATGCAATGTTCATTTTTTTTAATTCTAATGGAGAATTTTTATTTTCATAATATATTTTTAAAAGTAAATAAATATGGATATTTAAAAAAAATCAATTCGCTTCGCTTATGCTGCAAAAATCAAGTGAATCTTTTTCTAAACTCTCTAAAACTAAAGTATTAATTTGTAGAAATTTTAATTTATAATAAAAGTTAAAAATATTAATCTAAAGTCAAATAAGAGAATTAACAACAATAAAAACTCCCACATAAAAAAAATTATTATTATTTTTAAAATTTAACAAATGACAAAACTATAAAAGAAAATTAATGTGCATAAAATTTATACTTCCTCCGATTCAAAATAGAAGTTTTTTTAAGAGTTATTTTTTGTTGCAAAATATAGGTATTTTTACAAGAATGTTGCATTTATTGGCTAATTTACCCTTACATTATTTTCTTCATATATTCATATTTGTCAAAATGTATAGTTCTCATGCAACTCTTCATTAATTTATTTGTTGTTTTGGAGTATTAATTAGGGGTACTTTAGTCATATTGATTAGTATCTTAATTTGTGTGAAAACTCCTAAAAAGACTTATATTTTGAATCAGAAAGAGTATCTATCTATATTTATATTACAGAGTCTGTTTTCAGTTTCAGCCAATCACATCCTTATAAATCCTACGTGTAATTTCCATGAATTTTTGTTTAATTAATTATTTTATAAAATTTTGATTGGTTGGTTAAATTTTACTTTGGTTGTAATTTCTTAATTTGCTTATAAGAGTATCCCACATTGAAAAGTAACATTATTTTTTGAGTTTGACAATACTATAAAAGAGTGTACTTTGACATGTTTTGAGTTACAAAATTACTTTGACATTTTTTCTTTCATTAAACATTACGTTTCTGTGCATAGCACGGTATTTTTGCTAGTATATATATTACAGAGCATGTTATAGATAAATATATTTGTATCTATATATTTCTTCCATCCTTTTTTCTTAGATTTTCACATTTTTTAATTAATTTACTAATTTTTATTGGTTGGGAATATTTAGGTTAATTAAATTAATTGAAAATTAAATTATCTTAATAAAAATTAAATATCAACTTTTATTGGGGAAAAAATATTAAACTATTTTATTTAATTTGGGAGATAGGGGATTTGATCCCCCAACCTGCAAGTCAAATGCTACGCCACGTTGCCAACTACTCTGGCAGATATTTGACAACTTTTCTCTTTAATTCTTTTAATAGAATGCTAATTTAAGTAAATCTATCTATCAATATCTATCAACTTTTTTACTTTTGTTGTAAACCCTTTATTGTCTCATAAGAGTATCCCACATTGAAAAGTTATATTGTTTGTTGAGTTTTACAATATTATAAAAGAGAGTACTTTCACATATTTTGAGTGAGAAATTGGGCTGACATTTCAGTCCATCAAATTAGGGAAGCACGCTTATTTGCTTCTTATATTTTTATTTATATAAATATAAATAGTTAAAGTTTTAACAAATAACGGGTAATTCAGATGACTGGGTCCTCTGAATTCCGATTGAGCTTACAATCAAGTTCGATTCAGCTTAGACTTATACAATGTTCATTTTTTTTAATTCTTATGCAACATTTTTATTTTCATAATATTTTTTGAAAAATAAATAAATATGGATATTTAAAAATGAATAAAAATCAATTCGCTTCGTTTATACTGCAAACAAGTGAATATCTTTCTAAACTCTCTAAAACTAAAGTATTAATTTGTAAAAATTTTAATTTTTAATAAAATAAAAATAAGTAGAAAATATTAATCTAAAGTTTTGGTTTTTAATATATTTATTGTTTTTATTTTCTTCTATTTTATTTTTCTATATTTTTCTTTTTCCTTTTCAATATTATTCAAGATCCCACATTGGAAGTGTACGAAATTTTTGGAGTTTGACAAAATTATAAATAAAAGGGTTGAGTATGTTTTTCAATTGAATGAATTGGTGGGTTGATATTTAGCCATTAAATTCAGTGGAAAACTCAATTTGTTTTTCAACTTTTTCAATCTAGAAGTCAAAAAAAATTTAAAACAAAAAATTAGCTCACATAGCCATTTGATTTTTGGTAGAACCGAAAACCTGCTTATTATTATTTTTTTCATTTAAAGAGTCAAAACTTAAAAAAAAAAAATTAGTTTAAAGAGCCATTTATATGGTAAAATGGAATCCCGAGCATATCACAAAAAAAAATGAATGAATTGGTGGATTGGTTTTAAGTTATTAAATTCAGTGGCAAACTCAATTTGCTTTTCAACTTTTTCATTCCAATAGTCAATTTTTATTTTTATTTTTAAAAAAAAATTAGCTCACATAGCCATTTGATTGTTAGGGAGCATCTAGTACCATATTTGCTATTTGAATACTCAAAAGAGCCGTTTCCTTTAGTGGGAAGTGTTACTATGCATGTTGTAGGGAGTACAAGTTTCGGGGACGAAACTTTTGTAAGGGGGAAAGTATGTGAAACCCGTAACTTTTGCTTACGTGATAATCGAATTAGAGATAAGGGGGCATTTTCGGTATAGCTGTGATTATGTGGAGTTGTTATCCAATAAAGACTCCCACTGCCAGCAGAAGTCTAGGGGACGTGGGAGTTTAAGACTCCCACTGCTAGAAGAAGTGGAGAGGACGTGGGAGTTGTTCTTTGAACAAACTCTCACACCCAATATAAACTTCTCTTGGCCGAAACCTAGAGATTCATGCTTGAGCCGCACAAAATACCGAAATACCAAGAAATCAGCTTTCTTGTTCTCTGCCTCCCTTTCTCTCTATATTCCTGAAACTCAGAAAATCAGAAGAGCTAGCACTCGCTGATCGTTTTGTCGCGTGGATACCGGTAGGGAGTAATTCCGCAAGGGAGGACTCAAGGTGGTTGCAGCCGAGAGCCAAAGACAGAACATTTTCACTCAAGAAACAGATTCTTGAACCAAGAAACGTAAGTATTGTCTTCAACATGCATGCCATGGAGAAGTCCATAAATGAGATACACGGGATGCTCAAGCAGGCTGAACTGAACATTAAGAAGACCCCTGAAGTCTTAATGGTTCAAAAATGGAATTTTAAGAACAAAGGAAAGGGTAAGCCCATGTCCAAGAAGGGCAAAGGCAATAAAAAGCACAAGCCCAAACCCAAGGCCAAGACACCAAAGGAAGGACTTTGCTTCCATTGCAATGAACCAGATCATTGGAAAACGGAACTGCAAGCTCTACTTGGAAGAGAAGAAAAAGGGGAAAGCCAGTTTGACTATCTCTCCAGGTATTTATGTTATTGAAATTAACATGTCTGCTCCTACTCCATGGGTATTAGATAACGGTTGTGGATCTCACATTTGTGCAAAGGCGCAGGGATTCAAAATGAGTATATCACTGGAAAAAGGAGAAGTGAACCTGAGAGTAGCAAATGGAGCAAAAGTTGTTACTGTAGCTACAGGGACATTTAATTTAAATTTGCCAAGTGGCCTTATTATAGAACTGAATAATTGTCTTTATGTTCCAACTTTGAGTAGGAATATTATTTCAGTTTCTTGTTTGGATATTGATAGTTTTGAAATTAATATTATGAATAAAATTTGCACCATTCATAAAGATCATATCTTCTATGGAGATGCCTCTTTGATGAATGAGCTTTATATTCTTAACCTCGATGAATCCATTAAAAGGCCCATCTATAACATTAATACAATGAGGTTTAAATCAAATGACGTAAACCAAACCTACTTTTGGCACTGTCATTTGGGCCACATAAATGAGAAATGCATATCAAAACTCCATCAAGATGGAATTTTGACATCATTTGACTTAGAGTTTTATGAGACATGTGACTCTTGCTTGTTAGGCAAAATGACTAAAGCTTTTTTTACTAGACAAAGTGAGAGAACTTCTGATTTGTTGGACCAATAAACACAAGTGCTAGAGGAGGTTTTCAATACTTCATCACATTCACAGATGATTTCAGTAGATATGGCTACGTCTATCTAATGAAACATAAATCAGAATCTTTTAGAAGATTAAAAGAATTTCAAAATGAAGTACAAAATCAACTTGGTAAAGTATTATGATACTTCGATCAGATAGAGGTGGCGAATACCTTAACCAAGAGTTTGACGAACATCTTAGGGGTTGTGGAATTGTTTCACAATTAACTCCTCCGGCACATCACAATGGAATGGTGTATCGGAACGGAGGAATCACACCTTACTAGATATGGTTCGATCTATGATTAGTCAAACAAGTCTTCCAATTTCTTTTTGGGGCTATGCCCTAGAAACTGCTGCATTCATATTGAATAGAGTTCCTTCTAAAGCGGTTCAGAAAACTCCATATGAGATATGGACTGGGAAACGACCTAGTTTGTCATTTCTCAAAATTTGGATATGCGAGGCGTATGTAAAACGCCTGTTATCTGATAAACTCGCCTCTAAATCCGACAAGTATTTGTTTGTGGGATATCCTAAAGAAACTAAAGGATATTACTTCTATCTTCCATCAGAGAACAAAGTGTTTGTTGCTCTTGTAATGGTTTATTCCTTGAAAGGGAATTTATTTCCAAAAAGGATAGTGGGAGTAAGATCCATCTTGAGAAAATTCAAGATCCTCAAACAACATCTAAACTGGCTCTGGAACTTCAAGCAAGCTCACGTGCTGATACTGAGCTTCAATCTTTGACACAAGGCCCGAGGAGGTCAAGTCAGGTACATCAACAGCCTGAGAGATATGGATTTCTCGTGACGAGTGATCATCAAATTCAACTGATTGATCAAGATGAACCCAATACCTACAAAGAGGTAATTCATAGTTCTGAGTCAGATAAGTGGCTAGAAGCTATGAAGTCTGAGATGCAATCCGTGTACGATAACCAAGTGTTGACTTTGGTTGACCCACCCGAAGGGTGTAAGGTCATTGATAATAAATGGTGTTTCAAAAAGAAAGCCGACATGGATGGTAATGTACACACTTTTAAATCTCAACTAGTAGTTAAAGGTTATAGACAAATTCATGGTATTGACTATGACGAAACATTTTATCCTATCGTTATGATAAAGTCTATTAGGATTTTACTTGCCATAGCGGCATATTATGATTATGAGATATGGCAAATGGACGTTAAGACTGCGTTTCTTAATGGAAACCTTCTCGAGGATGTGTATATGACACAACCTGAGGGGTTTGTTGATCCATCAAATCCCAGCAAAGTGTGTAAGCTTCAAAGGTCCATTTATGGATTGAAGCAAGCATCTCGAAGTTGGAATCGTCACTTTGATGAAGCAATTAAAGAATTTGGTTTCATCAGAAATAAAGACGAGCCTTGTGTTCATAAGAAATTAACTAATAATGCAGTAGTGTTCCTTGTGCTTTATGTGGATGACATCTTACTGATTGGAACTGACATCCCCACATTACAAAGCGTAAAAACTTGGTTAGGGACGTGCTTTTCCATGAAAGACTTAGGCGAGGCTACATACATTTTGGGTATAAGAATCTATAGAGATAGATCCAACAAAATGATTGGCCTAAGCCAGAATGGATACATTGACAAGGTACTGAAACGATTCAGTCTACAAGATTCTAAAAAGAGATTCTTGCCCATGTCACATGACATCAAACTCAGTAGAACTCAAGGACCTTCCACAAAGGAAGATCGAGAGCGCATGAGTAAGATCCCCTATGCTTCAACCATTGGGTCTATTATGTATGCCATGATATGCACTCTCCCGGATGTCTCATTTGCCTTAAGTATGACTAGCAGATATCAATCTGACCCTAGAGAGTCATATTGGACTGCAGTCAAGAGCATTCTTAAGTACTTGAGAAGGACTAAATATATGTTCTTGGTTTACGGAGGCCAGGAAGGAAGTCTGGTTGTAAATGGTTACACAGACGCAAGCTTCCAGACCGACGTAGATGACTTTAGATCGTAATCTGGTTTTGTGTTTTGTTTCAATGGAGGTGCTGTGAGCTGGAAGAGCTCAAAGAAAGAAATCGTGGCTGACTCTACAACATAAGCTGAGTATCTGGCTGCCTCTGAAACAGCTAAAGAAGTTGTTTGGATCAGGAAATTTCTTGATGAATTAGGTGTCGTCCCTAGCATTGTGAACCCAGTGGACCTTTATTGTGATAGTACTGGTGCCATTTCACAAGCTAAGGAACCTAGATCTCACCAACGATCCAAACACATTCTCAGGCGTTTCCATTTGATTAGAGAGATCATTAATAGATGAGACGTTAAAATTTGCAAAGTTCATACAGACGACAACATTGCAGATCCATTGACCAAGCCACTCCCGCAACCTAAACATGAGAGCCATACTAGGTCAATGTGATTGAAGATCATGTATGATTGGATCTAGGGCAAGTGGGAGATTGTTAGTAGTGCCCTAGGACCATTAGCATTTGTTGTACGTTTTATATCTTTTTGAGCATATCTTTTGAATAGTTAATGTTGCTTTTGAACATCAAATGTGTGATTTGATAGTAAAACTCACTAGCTTATGCAATTACTATTCTCACTGTCCCAAGTTTTATGTAATGTTCTTTACAGTGAAATAAAACTAGTATGATGGTTGATTGATGATTATGTTTTACTAATCATGTGTAATGAATACAAATCTTATCATAGATATTGCATCGGACGTGATCCGTTAGAGAAGTAATACTTCATGGTCCTTACTCATAAGTATTATTTCCTCAATACTATTTTGGAATCCTTAGACCTTATGTCTCCATTGATTCTAGCATGAATGAAGCCACGTTTTGACTTAGTCGGACGTTACTTTTAATCGAGTAATCAATACGACTGATGATCGGATATAGTGTCCTATCATGGCTTGAATGTGAGAGGCATTGTAAGGAATTTGTCCCTCTCTTATTAGAGAGAGATATCCATTGGCCCCTCGATAGGGAAAGACTATTTAAATGCATGTCCGTGCTCAAATGTATTTAATAAAGTGGTTATTAAATATTGTTTGTTGGAACAGTCTACCTGGAGATCGAGCATAAATATAATTAAGCTTTATAAGGGTGATGCCTACCATGCCTTATGCTAAATTAGGATATCGCGAGACAAAGAGATTAAATAGTGGATTGATATTAGGTTCCACCGTAAATTCATTCACTTTGGGTAGTCACAATGTCCTGTTAGGGACCATTTGTGATTTATGAACACATACTACTACTAAGTGTGTTTTCATTGCCACTGTGATATGAACCTACAGGGTCACATGCATAGACGAATTAACGAGCTTCATGTCCAGATTCAATGAATCTAGAATTTGTCTAGGTTCGTTGTATCTGACATTTATTTTTCTGAGAATAATAAAACGTTATTATTCGAATTAGAGAGAGTAAGAGGAATTTTCAGTATTTAGTTATAGCTGGGATTACGTGGGAGTCATTATCCGATAAAGACTCCCACTACCAGCAGAAGTCTAGAGGACGTGGGAGTTAAAGACTCCCACTGCCAGAAGAGGTGGATAAGACGTGGGAGTTGTTCTGAACAAACTCTCACACCCTATATAATCCTCTCTTGGCCGAAACCCTAGACCTATTTTTTTTGCTTGAGCCGCAATAAACAAATACACCCGAAATCAGATTTCTGGTTTTTTCAGCCTCATTTTCTCTCTAGATTCCAAAACTCAGAAAACGAAGAGCTAGCACTCGCTGCTCGTTTCGTCGCGTGGATACCGTTAGGGAGTAATTTCGCAAGGGAGGACTCTGGTGGCAGCAGCACACATCCGAAAGACAGAATCTTTAGCCGAAAAATGTAAGTCTTTCGTAAGTATTTTTCGATTCATTTTGGTATGAGCGGATCCTTCGAGGGAGGACTCATGGGTGTTTAGAACGAGTTTCTGCCCATGAATCCCTTCATGTCGTACATTCAGTTGTGTAAGTGCTTTGACATGAAGAGTATGGTCATCTCGTTTACTTGTTGTTTCATCTTGTTTGTTCATTGTTTTGGTCATATTATAGTATGCAAAGATTTCACATGGCTTGGGAAATGTGATTGTGCTTTAGTGTCAATTGAGTTTTATATAATTGTTTTAGGTCTCTGCTGAGCACCGGAGCTCAGTCCCATATCCGATTTTGCTGTTTCAGGTGATGATGAGTACTATGATGATGTTGATGGAGCTTGGGAAGGGGAGCATGAAGAGTGACTCATAACCGGCTTCAATTAAAGAACTTAGTCTATTTCATTTACTCATTGTTACTAGAACAATTTCCTTATTAGTATCGTTGAAACAATTTCATTTGTAATAATTAGTTTCCGTTGTTGAACTCTTATTTTGGATTACTTCATAATTGAATTTCCTTTTAGTAAGTTTGTTTGTCGGCTTTGGTGTTTAATTAACCAATGAGACACTGCCATGTTGTCGACCCTGGTTATGGGGTGTGACATGCCTGATGATGGAGATTATGTGGATCCATGATATGGGGATTACGATGAGTGATCCATAATAAACCTATGTAATAGATAATTTCCCTTTATCTATCTTGAACTTGAAATATGTAATAAGATGTAGTACAACTCACTACTTATGTTGGATTATGTGGAACTCTGATAATTAATGTAGGAATTTATGTTTCCCTTTAATAATGGTATAACGGACTATTTATGCTTTGGTTCTGTGCCTCATTGGCATATGAGGTACTGTTCATCACCCGATATCGGGGTGTGACAATTCTAGTTGATGGTTTCACGCCCAACGTCAGATTTCTGTTGAGTTTGGTTGCAAGACTGCTCTTTAAGAGCTTGCAAATTGTACAGAAAATATACTCTCTCTCTCTCTCTCTCTCTCTCTCTCTCTCGTATTGTGCTTTTCGGGTTATCAATTTAAGTTGTTTCTGAATAGTGTTTTAAGATAGTGTTTACCCGACACCAACCAACTAACTACTAAGGAGTGATGTTGAAAGGACTTGTAACAGATTTGTTTATTTGATGCAACTTCTAGAAATGCTTTAGCAGAAACACATCCAAAAAACAGTGTAATTTATGTACAGTGTAATTTATGTTTTCTTTGATAATGAAATCTACACCCAATATATTTCTGTCGTCAATCAAATTAAACCTTAAGACGATCAACCAAATATTCAATGATTGAATTATTTACAGAATGATATTTTGACTGCATCAAGCTACAATAGTTGGTGATCCTGTCTTGCAAAAAGGTTCTTTTGCTTTCCTGGAATTACAGTTATGTTGCACTAAAGTTTTCCTGCAACAATTTTGCTTGCAGCTGCAGTCCAGCATCACTTAAAGCACTCAAAGCTGATCTATATAGTCTTCCATCCATTTTAGTTCCATCCGTCTTCATATCTTGCAAAAGCTTAACCAATTCATCAATCCGGTTCATCTTAGAGAAGACGGAAACCATGATACCGGCCATGACTCTATCAATTGCCCCACCGTTAAGCCTGAATTCACGGTAGTAGATCATCGAAGTTTCAAATTCCCTTGCCCTGCTATAAGCACCAATAACACTCGTGTAACTAACCCGGTCAGGCCAAACCTTCCTACGCCTCATTTCCTTCCATATTTTCTCCATCTGCCTCAAGTTCAAGGCTTTCCCGTGCATGTCCAGAAGCGAGTTGTAGATCCATACATTTGGTTCACAACCTCTTTCCTTCATTTTAGCTACAAGTTTCATTGCATCTCTCAACCTCCCTGTTTTCCCATACATAGCAACCATGGTAGAATACGCCACAAGACACTTATCAAACCTCCTTTCCTCCATTTTTGAGAAAATCATCTCTGCTTCGGAATATAAACCAAGTCTGCAATAAATACTTTGAATTGAAGTATAGGTCACCTGACCTGCTTCGCAACCCTGTAAGATGAGATCCTCAAACACCTTAACAGCAGCTTTAAGCCCTCTTTTCCTTGAGAAGCCATTCACAATGGCGCAAAAGATGCAATCAGAGACTTTTATGTCAACACGATTCATAGCATCAATGACTTGAAGAGTTCGTTCCATCATTCCTTCTTCAATGTAAATCAATACAAGCTTCAAGAACAAATCTGGATCCCTTAACATCTTCTTGCTATCAGCTTCTTCAACAAGTTCTTCAGCTATTTTTAACTCTCTGATGCTCAAGAATGAAGAAATCAGAGAGGAGTAAAATGAATGATCCTTTGGAATTTCCTTTTCCGTCATTTCTCTAAAGAACTCAAGAGCTTCAAATGGTCGTCCTGATTTCCCTAATGACTCGCACAAAGTCCAGTAAATTTTGGAAACGTTTGATTCATTACCTAGATGTTTTCTTTCATATTCTTCAAACATAGCAAAAACATTCTCATATCGCCCCATTTTAAGGTAGGCTTCCATTATGTGGTAATAACATCCCGAGTCCATAACAACTCCATCGGATTTCATACGCTCATACAATGAAATTGTGCTGCTGTACATATGCAACTTGTTGTAGCTTTTCATAGCCGAATCAAACGCTAGGAAAGCAATTCTTTCATCACTTGCGAAAATATCAAGCAAAGTATTTACAAGTCTGAATTTCCTAGATTTAGCGCAGCTACTAATTAATCTATAACAGGTAGACCCATCAGGCAATAGTTGGAAACTTTTAAAATCTTCACACAGTGAATATAATAGACCCCAGTTCTTAGAACGTAATAAGTACCTGATAACAAGCTTTAGAGTCAATTTCTTAGGCACGTAGTCCGGTTTTTCTTTAGCTTTCTTGTAATAATTGTATGCTAATTCTTGGGTTTGATGATCTTCAAGCAAAGTGCAAATGAGGCCGTTTATATCCTCTGTTTCAGGTAATCCAGAAGCTTGAAGATCTTGCAGTTTCAAGTCCAATTGAATTACTGGCGAATTGCTCGATGCTGCGCCTTCCAAGACTGGCGAAGAACAGCTCGAAGGCTTCGCAATTGAAACCCTGGAGTTTAAGCAGAAGAGGGAAAGGAAAGGCAGAGTTTTGAAGGTGGCTGAGAAAATGGGGATTCGAATGCGTTTGTTCGAGCTGATAAATGCTACAGTCCATTCTGGAGAATTCGAAATGGCCATTGGGTGAGATGAGATTTCAAAGAGTGGAAACAGAACGGCCAGACTCATATGTACTTTTTCATGTGGTTGATCTCAACCACTCATTACTGGAATCGTGGAAGATTACAAAGCCTTTGGAAATTCCTATCAAGAAAATATTTTGGAAGTAATATTTTGGGAATATCAAATAATTATATTACAAATTTATCGACGCTGAATCTTGTACTCTTTTTCTCCTCTGAAGGGTAGAATTTTAAGGTTTTAAGAAATGTAGTAAGAGTGAATGACTCTAATTAGATTTTAACAATTTTTTTTTCTCTTTTTTAGGCATAAACTTTATTTTTGTACATTTATGAACGTAAATAATTTACGGGACGCTCGATATAGAAAAAGTAGTAGATTTCGGTCCAAATTAGCCACATGCCGACGACATGACGGTGGGGGTAAGGGTAAAATTGTCTATCTGAAATTTATTGTTTTTGTGAATAGCCTTATTTGGACTCCAACAATTTTACTTTTCTCTTTTTAGACAAAAACCTTTTTGTTTGTACATTTATAATCATAAACAATTTTCGACCTCCGATAATTAGAAATTGTCGTGGATTTTATCCGTATATTTTAATTGAAAGTATCAAAATGTGAAGAATAATAATAAAGGGAGAAAAAGAATGATTCTACATTATTATTGATTCAATACAGGAGCAGTACATATATCTATACTTTTATACAATTACCATCTAAGAGTAATTGTAACTAACAAAGATGAGCCGTAAAATATCTAACATAAAAGAAGGAAAAGAATGATTCTACATTATTATAGATTCAATACAGGAAAAGTACATGTATCTATACTTTTATACAACTACCATCTAAGAATAATTGTTACCGATAAAGCTGAGTTGAAAAATATCTAACAGAAAAGATAGAAAAATAACGATTCTACATTCTTATTAATTCAATACACGAAAAGTAAATGTATCAGTACTTTTATACAATTACCATCTAAGAGTAATTGTAACTTACAAAGTTGAGTTGAAAATATATAACCGAAAAAATTACAAGAGGGAAATAACTCGTACACCTCTAATTAATCCAACTCCTCAACACAAACATTTAATAATAATTGTTTCCATCTTTTCCACAAACATTCCCGAGTTACATTTGCATTCTTTATTCTTTCTTACTCTAAACCGACTTCAGCTTAATATTGTCTCAACTTTGTATCTTTGGCAATTTCTAATTATAGAAGCCTGCAAATTGTTTATGGTTATAAATTTACAAACAAAAAAGTTTTTGTCTAAAAAGAGAAAAGTAAAATTGTTGGTGTCCAAAATAAGACTATTCGCTAAAAAAATATGTTTGATAGACAATTTTACGGCAAAATAGCCTATTTGGTCCTTTTCGATATTCTACATTTTCGAATAAAGACGGTTCGTTTTATTTTAACTTTTAAGATCCAATATGTTTTTTCGACTTGCCGATAAAGGACTTCTGTCACGTTTTCTGTCAATTCTCCATTAACACAGGCATGTGCCTCACATGTGATGTACTTTTTAAGGGCATTTCAGACATTTCAATCTATTTCCCACAAAAAAAGCTTTGGTACTCAATTGTTAAACAAAATAACTAAGAATACTCAATTTAAAATAACAAAAAAAATTATAAACCCATCTTCTCCATCTTCATCATCTACCCTCTTCACCACCACCTGCAAATTTTCGGACCCAGAAGAAAATTTTCGGACCAGAACCTCTTACTTTTTCAATTTTAAACCATTTCGAACAGCTCCACTACTTCTTCATCATCATCATCTAGGGTTTCTTCTCCAATGGCGGCAACTTCGCATTCTGCTGCTTCCTCAAACTCTCCCTCCGCTTCCTCTGCCATTGATTTCCTTACTCTCTGCCACCTCCATTGGAGAAAATTAAACTGATAAGAAATTAGAGTGTTTACTGATTTGGGTTTAAAGGAAACCAAATATATGGGTTTAATTTTTTTTTTTTTTACAGAATCTAAAAGTAAAAATGTATTATCAGAATCTTTAATTTTTTGTTCGTTTTTAAAAAATCATTCAAGATGTTCTCTGTAAAAAAATTGATTTGCTAAGGACTAGTCACCATGGGCATTTGCTAAATTTAGATTTTAAAATTGTCTTTTTTAAAATTTACTTGTTCTACAGATTTAGGGTTCATATGGGTTTACTTAGAAAATTTCATAGAAATCGAAATGGGTTTTGATAATTGTTGAGCTTGAAATTAATTTTGATAATTGATAATTTAATTGTTTGATTCTTGAAAAATTTCATAGAACTCGAAATGGGTTTTGATAATTGTTGAGCTTGAAATTCATGGTTATTGTAAATTGACGGAGTGGGCAATGGGAGGGGAAGAAGATGGTAGAGGGAAAGAAGATGAATTTATGATTTATTTTTTGCAGACACCTCCATTGTTGCTTTTGCTCCCCGAAATCAAGCAGTACAACGACAACAACTCATTCCTGATTTCAATTTCAACCCATCTTCTCAAACTTCTTAAATTAATCACTCCAAACAGAGGAAATGACTTAGTAATGGAACTATTAATTTCTTTGAGAGAGCAGGGCGGATCCAGGATTGAAATTTAGGGTGGTCCCTCAACAATTTAGGGGGAACCTACAAATTTCGTTGCATATTAGACAATTTATGATTGAAATTTAGGGTGGTCCCTCAACAATTTAGGGTGGAAATTAAACTTGTTTCTTTGATCTTGGGTGGTCTTGGGCATACTTTGACCACCCCTTGGATCCGCCTCTACAGAGAGTTATGAACAATGGAGATGGCCTGGTGGGTATGAATTGGTTGTAGGCAAATTTGATAATCATGTTTAGGCGTACAAATTTCTCTTTGGCCACTGATACCATCAGTACCCCAAAAGGAAACAACTAGGTGGTGGAGGTGGTGGTGGCGGCGGCGGCCGCGGCGGTGGCGGGTGTTGCAGGTGGTGGTGATTGTTGGGGGTGATTAGTGGATGAAAATAGAGGGAAGAAGATGTGTTTAGAATTTATTTTTTGGTTAATTTAAATTGGGTATATGTAGTTATTTTATTTAACAATTGAGTACTCAAAATTTTTTTTGTTGGAAATATGTTGAAATGTCCGAAAAACCCTTAAAAAGTACATCACATGTGAGGCACATGCCTGTGTTAACGGAGAATTGATAGAAAATGTGACAGAAGTCCTTTATCGGCAGGTCGAAAAAACTATATGGATTTTAAAAGTTAAAATAAAACGAACCGTCTTTATTCGAAAATGTAGAATATCGAAAAGGACCAAATAGGCTATTTTGCCACAATTTTACCCCTACTATCAACGACATGTCGTCGGCACGTGGTCAATTTTGACCCAAATCTACTACTTTTTATATATCGGACTTCCCGTAAATTGTTTACGTTTATAAATGTATAAAAACAAAATTTATGTCTAAAAAAATAAAAAATTATTAACGTCCAATTAGAGCCATTCACTCATGTATTAATGTATTAATGTGACAAAAACCATGAATTTTATCAAATTTTTATGAAATGTGAATTTTATCAATAAACTGGTGTTTTCTCATCCTTTAATTATGAGCTAAATTCTCTTATAAAATCTTGATGAAACTCTAACCTTGTAACTTGATTTACTTTATTTGATATAGAGTAATATGCCCTAATTGGTCACCAACTATTTAGACATTTCAGGTTTTGGTTATAAACAAAGTTTTTTTTTGGCCATGAACATTTTACGGACCACTGGTATTAAACTCCTTCCAAAATTCCGGCCAATTTTTCCAAAAAGTGCCCCATGCCGACCACATGATGGGCATTTTCATCACTTTTCTTTCTTCTTTCTTCTTCCCAACAAGTTGACCATCGCCAGCGAGTTTCTCCCCAACAAATCCACCATTTTCTGTGACCTTCGTCTCTAAAATCAACCATCTCCGCGACGTTCTTCCCCAAAATCAATCATATCCATTAATTTTTTGAAGCTTCCAATTGCAAGAGCCCACAACTCCATTTCCAATCTTTTCCTTCTTTTTGCTCCCAATTAGTGGTTCCAGAATGATATTGAAGAACCCATTCAGGAAAATTGTGGTCTTTTGCTTAGGTATTTGATTAGAATTATATAGTTTGTTAATCCCTGACATTCACATTAGGATTCTCACAAAAGTAAAAAAAGAAAAAAAAAGAGCACTTCAAAGTATCCAAACAATTTTATTGACAACAAAATGGTACACGCCTCTGTTCCTGCTCAAATTGATACCATAATGGTACCAAAATCAGCAAAACTTATCTGCTTCCTTTTCCTTCTTCCTCCCCAAAAATAAGCACCGACCCAATCAAAACACCCACAATCTTTGTTAAATACAAATTCAATCTTTGTGCATGAAAAACTATGGGATTTATCAGAGGCAAAGTGATTGATATTGAAGCTTCCAATTATAAGAACCAAGGTTGTTAAAATCGGGATTC
The DNA here is from genome assembly GCA_026122235.1 of Vinca minor. Lineage (NCBI taxonomy): Eukaryota > Viridiplantae > Streptophyta > Magnoliopsida > Gentianales > Apocynaceae > Vinca > Vinca minor. The sequence continues at coordinate 55,749 of JAOCZM010000210.1, read as the reverse complement.
TACGTAGAATCGGCGGAGGGTGAAAAATCGTAAAATCGTACCGAAAAATTAAAAAATATATATTTTTTTATATAAATAACAATAAATAACATATAAATCATATCATATGGTCTAAAAATATGCAAAAATCCATAAAACATAATTTCACAAGTTTTTTTAAAATATAAAAACGCGACAAAACATAATTTTTAACTTATAAATATTTCAAAACACGTAAAATAAAATAAACCACAAAAATATCAGACCACCGATTATGTAAATAAGCAACAAATATGAACACCAAGATGTTATTAAAATATGAAACTTAGAGAACTGAACATATAATTTTGACATTAATAACGCGTAATTGAAATCCGCTTGGAAATAGCCAATTTGTGTCTGGAAATAGTTGAAATCCGCCTGAAAATAGCAAATTTATGTCTGGAAATAGTTGAAATCTGCTTGGAAATAGCCAATTTCAGCCTGGAAATAGTTGAAATCCGCCTGGAAATAGAAAATTTGTACGATTTTACGATTCTACCAAATTTCGATTTTACTTCCGATTCAACCCGTTTTCCTTCCGTAAAATCGTAAAATCTACGATTTTACGATTTAAATCGGGATTTTAACAACATTGATAAGAACCCATTCCGGAATTATATAGAAATGGAAATGGGTCACGAAAATCATGATTATGGAGATGGGTTTCATCAAATTTTCATCAAATGAAATTTAGAAATGGGAGGGGTTTGGTTACGGTGTTCGTCGGAGAGGGAGGAGGTGAAGGGTGGTGGTTGAGCAAGTCGGGTAGGTTTATGAAATACTTGATAGGGTTGAACTTAAAAGGTGGGGGGGGGGGTGAACTCTAACATACCCATGTGTAATACCCCCGTTTACAACCTTTAATAAAGACTTACAAAGTTTCCTAGCGTCATCGGAGTAAAAGCGAGGAGATACCTTTCTCATTGTATTAATGATTCTCCTTGGAATCGTGGAGATGGTGGTGAGATAGGTAGATCATCATCAGACTCAGTTTCTTCATCGAAGTATTCTTTTGGATTTCTTCTCATTTCCTTTTCCATTCTTTTCCATAATTTTCTTTGTTTTGAATCTTTGGGAGCTGGCTCAATAGGTTCTCGAATTGTTAGACTCTTTTCTAGGGGTCTTTGAGTTTGAGCTTTTCTCTTTGAAGGCTTTTCTTGGGTTGGTCTTTTGAAGAATTTGATGGAGGATTGGTGTTTTGATTTGGGTTCATGATGATATCAATTGAAGGTTTATGGAATGAATTTGTGTTTGGGGGTAAGTATGGGCTTTGAATTTGAGAGGGAATAAACGAGGATTTGGGGAGTTTGAGAGTGGGAAGTTGTTAGTTTTTGAGAGAAAAAAAATGTTAAAACCCCTTTAAATTTGAAAATCCTGATGGTCCGGTCGACCGTGGGCTGAGCTGAGACCGTGCAAACTCCTTCTGAAGCAAACTGATTGCCTCGATTTCGGTCGACCATGGCTGGGGTTCGGTTGACCAGGATACCCTGAAATTGCCTAAGGAATTTTGACCATTTCTTCGGTCAACCGGGGCCTAGTGCGGTCGACCAGAATTTTCATGTTTCTTGCAATAACATGCAATTTTGGTACCCAAACGTTTTTGGGTCCTCGGGGGTTAGTTCTAGGGCGTTTTACAACCTATAAAGAATTAGCACCTCTTTCAATCTTCTTCTTAATGATGCAACGGTTAGCAAGATGACCACATTTTCCACAATATGAGCATGTAATGTTAAGCATAGTGGAATGTAAAGTTCTAGCATAAAAAGAAGTAGGGTGTGCATACTCGTGCTTGTGTTTATGCTCTAAACAAGTATTATCATGTGAGGCATGTTGAGCATCAATCACATTACCAAGTATATCTCTTGAACATGTACATTTATTTACATAAGAGTTAAGAATATCAAGTTTATGCTTTATCAAGTCAAACTCAACAAGTTTAGAATCAACAATATGTACCTTGTCAAGCAAAACTTGATTTTCAAGAGTCAAAGCATCAATGGATAAAAGCATGCTATCTTTTTCTTTTTCTAGATCATGTAAGGAGGCAAGTAGTTCATTGTACTTTACTTGTAAGATAGATCTTTCATTTAATGAGTAAGTAAGTACGTCACTAATTATCTTATTCTTCTTAGCCATCTTTTTTAACTCATCATATAAATCGGTTAGAAGCATGTAAGGATCATCATCATTATCATGATCACTATCTAGAGTTGAATATGAAAGTTGTACCTCAATATTGCTCATGGAATTTGGACTTTGAATATTAAGTTGATCTTCATCATCAATAAGTCCAATGAGGCACTTAGTGTGATATTGGCATTGATCATCACTGTCATTTATGTTTCTTGTAGAGTCATTTTTGGTATATGAAATTTCCTTTCTTGATGAGCCCTCTACAATCTTGCAGTCCTTGGCATGTGACTCTTTTCTTGGAGTCTTAGCTCGTTTTTGCCATTTCTTGTGGTTCATCTCTTCATTGTGAAGTTTGGATCTTCTTTAAACCTACAAGAGAATCTTGAGAGTTGCTAGGTACCTCTTGAGAAGGTCCTTCAAGGTTAATATTGTCTCTCAAGTGGCAAGTGTGTGCACAAGGATCAATCGTATAGAGGTTAATACAGCAAGAATGATTCTTAGTTGCGTTAGGAATGTAGGGGAAAGAATAATTTAAGTAAATAATGTTACATCTTCTAGATAATTTAGCAAGGGAAACATATATCATATGGATATCATGCTTCAAGTTATCTACTTGTATATGATCATCAAGAGAGAATGATGTAACATTAACAAGATTATAAGCATAAACATAAAAATCACTTTTCAATTTATTGATATCATCAAGTAATGTACTTTGAAAATGTGAATTTGATACCTGTTTTTTTACCAAGTGATGGGGATTGAGGATTGACATTGTATCCTTTGTCATCACTTGAAATGATGCTTAAGCATATTGGTTCCTCAAATTGTGTAGCTTTTGAGCTTTCTAAGTGAAAGAAATAAATTTGGATTCCTAAACAAAGTGCAGCGGAATCCATTTCTAACAGGATCATTCACGAGTAAGAACCAATGATCTTAGATTTAGATTTTACCTTTTGTTTACGGGATGACATAAACTGTTACGCCCCGTGCCCACGGGCCCGCATGCGTGACACGTGGGCCTGGCAGCACCCACGAGCATCTACTTGCAACCGAACTCGCTATGCCAAAAGAGATATCCCGAGATGATAATGAGTGCTTAGACCCATCCTTATATATCAGTCAGAACGCTTCGGAGTTATCCCATGTGGGATGGGGTTTCACATTCACCCCTCCTTAAAGCCCTAGCGTCCTTCGCTAGGCGCCCCAAACATACTTAGCCCATGACCAACCATGTGTGCAGGATTCTAGAGGTGGTCCCCACCCCTTACGGTGTGGCACTTTGTTCCCATACGTCCGCCTGGTCACCGACTCTGATAACATAAAATGTCGCACCCCAAGCCTGCGGTCCCGCAACGCGACACATAGGCTTGATAGTACCCACGATCATCTACTTGGCAACCGAACTCGCTATGACAAAAGGGATATCCCGAGATGATAGTGGATACTTAGGCCCACCTTATATACCAGTCATAACTTTCAGAGTTATCCCATCTGGGATGGGGTTTCACATTAACGATTTATGTTTCGTATTTGCTACGGAATCACCAACAACAACCGATCTTTATCAACTCCTGTCTCTAGCGGTATCCACATGATAACCTTGAACTTGTTCTTCGTGTCTCTAATGCTAGTCAGAAAGCTCCAAAGTTGTAGACAATCTTCAGGAATTTCAGTGTATAGGTTTAAGTAAAAAAAAAAAAAGAACAAAAAACTAATTTTTCTGCTAACTTTTATGTTCTTGGAGTTGTGTATTTTGGCGCTGAATTTTTCTTAGAATTTCGACAGCCTAGGGGATCTTAGGAGAGTAAATTAAATCATCAAAATTTGATAAATAAAAAAACATGACTAGTGGGGTAAACTTAATTCACTCACTAAGTCACTTTCCCCTCCATTTACTCCTCCATGATGCCCACTACACACACCCCTCACATGGCCATCACATGGATGAATTTACTTTATCAAACCGGTTCATGGACCAGTTTTCCTGTTCAACAGACTAGTTTAGCCAGATCGTTTTGACCAATCGAGTATTGGTCGGCCCAATCCAATTGGAGCACCTATATCAAATGTAAATTCCAACAAGCCCAATCCAATTGATCATAGTGTGCGACCCATTAGGTATTTGTTATGTTGGTTGTGTCAACAATTGTCAACAGTAATGAGAGGTATCTAGCAACACGTCATTACTCCCAATTGACAAATGTTCCGATGATTCAAGTAAACACTGTTATGACCTTTTGTACTAATCCCTTTGTCCTCGATATCTAAATTGAACACAAGTCATGGAGAATGTCACACTTGTATAGTTCAATCAATCAGTTTCTTGATTCGTGAGTTGACTAATCAAATGATATTAATATCTCATATAAATTCATTTGTTCATGGCCATGAAATAGTCTCACTCCAACAAGGGGCCCAAGATATCACTCCTGTTATATATGAGGGACAAATCCTCTATATATCACACCTCATCCTACACATGTTTCATAAATATACCCAATAAATACCTTTATAGCCCATCTAGTTACAGACGGCGTTTGACACCATCAAAGCATACCATTAGCCATGTAGGAAATCTTGTTTGATTTCAACTCAAAGGATTCAGATACAAACAGAATCATAATAAGAAACACTGCTGGCATTCATATAACAATCCATGAAGTGTTTCTTATAGCGGATCAGTCCAGTATCACATACACATGTGTTGATTAGATATCCAATATCAATCATGACACATACTAGTCTCCCACATTATTATTATTGTCCTTGGCATTCCATAATAATGATCGACTAGGGACATTTAAAATAGTTCAATGTAACAATTACTGAGCGATATTATCGTCCGTATGTACTTTGCAAATCTTTACTTCACCTCTATCAATAATCTCTCGAATTAGGTGATATCGCATGAGTATATGTTTTGACCTTTGGTGATATCGTGGTTCCTTTGACTGAGATATGACCCTTTGATCAATCGCATTCGTAATGCTAGGTACCACACCAAGTTCAACAATGGAATTTCATATCCAAACCTCCTTAGCAGCATCTGATGCAGCTATATACTCAGCTTCAGTTGTAGAAGCGCAATACATAACCCGACTGCAATATAAAGTCGTCTCTATTGGTTTGGAAACTAGCATTAGTGTAACCACTTGCAATGAGCTCGTCTTCCCCACCATAGATTAAGAACATATCCTTAGTCCTTCGTAAATACTTTAGAATATTCTTGATGGCTATCCAGTGACGCTCACCGTATGTTGACTAGTATCTGCTCGTTATACTCAAAGCATATGAGATATCCATGCGAGTACATAACATGTCATACATGATAGATCCAATTGCTGAAGTATATGGAATCTCACTCAGACGTTCTTTCTCATCCAGTGTCTTAGCACACTATTGTCTTGAAAGAATAGTACCAAGTGCTATAAGAAAAAGACCCTTTTTGGACTCTTCCATGCTAAACCGATTTAGCACTTTGTCGATATATGTACTCTGCCATAAGCCAAGGAGTCTGTGATCTATCTCTATAGATCTTGACCCCTAAGACGAAGCTTGCTTCACCTAAGTCCTTCATAGAGAAACATTGCCCCAATAATGTCATTCCCCATAAGTAGTATGTCAACTACATTTAAAACTAGGAATACAACCGAGGTCCCACTAAACTTTTTATAAACACAAGGTTCATCAACATTTCTGGATAAAACAAAACTCGCGTACGGCAAAACGCCGATTCCAGCTTTTAGAAGCTTGCTCCAGTCCATGAATGGACTTGTTTAACTTACATACTTTATTTGCATTATTTGGATAGACAAAACCTTTGTGTTGTTGTTAGTGGACCATTAGCACATGTTGTACATGTTATATCTTTTGAGCATGTATTTGAATAGTTAATTTTGTTTTTGATTATCAAATGTGTGATTTGATAGTAAAACTCATTAGCTTATGTAATTACTATTCTAGTTGTCCCTAGTTTTATGTAATGTCTATTTTACAATGAAATAAAACTAGTATGATGGATGATTGATGATCATGTTTTACTGGTCATGTGTAATGAATACAAATCATATCATAGATGCAATATATAGGGATACATTGTATTGGACGTGATCCGTTAGAGAAGTAATACTTCATGGTCCTTAGTCATAAGTATTACTTCCTCAATACTATTTTAGAATCCTTAGACCTTATGTCTCCATTGATTCTAGCTTGAATGGAGCCACGTTTTGACTCAGTTGTATGTTGCTTTTAATCGAGTAATCAATACGACTGATGATCGGATGTAGTGTCCTATCATGGCTTGAATGTGAGAGGCATTGTAAGGAATTTGTCCCTCTCTTATTAGTGAGAGATATCCATGGACCCCTCGATAGAGAAAGACTGTTTAAATGCATGGCCGTGCTCAAATGTATTTAATAAAGTGGTTATTAAATATTGTTTGTTGGAACAGTCTACTTGGAGATCGAGCATAAATATAATTAAGCTTAATAAGGGTGACGACTACCATGCCTTATGCTTAATTAGGATATCGCGAGACAAAGGGATTAAATAGTGGATTGATATTAGGTTCCACCGTAAATTCATTCACTTTGGGTAGTCACAATGTCCTACTAGGGACCGTTTGTGATTTATGAACACATACTACTACCAGGTATGTTTTCATTGTCATTGTGATATGAACCTATAGGGTCACACGCATAGACGAGTTAATGAGCTTCATGTCCAGATTCAATGAATCTAGAATGTGTCTAGGTTCATTGTATATGACATTTATTTCTCTGGGAATAAGAAGATGTTATTATTCGAATCAGGGATTAAGGAAGGGCATTTTTGGTATTTGGTTATAGCTGGAATTATGTAGGAGTTATTATCCGATAAAAACTCCCACTACCAGCAGAAGTCTAGAGGACGTGGGAGTTAAAGACTCCCACTACTGAGAGAGGTGGAGGACGTGAGAGTTGGTTATGGGAACAAACTCTCACACCCTATATAATCATCTCTCAGCCGAAACCCTATTTATTCCTTGCTTCAGCCGCAATTAACCAAACACACCCGAAATTAGATTTCGGATTCTGCCTTCTCCTTTTCTCCCTAATTCCCCAAACTCAGAAAAACGAAGAGCTAGCACTCACTGTCCGTTTCGTCGCGTGGATACCGGTGGGGAGTAATTCCGCAAGGGAGGACTCAAGGTGATCATTGCATCCGAGCTTTAAAGACAGAATCTTCCATTCAAGAATCGATTTCTTGAGCCAACAAATGTAAGTTCTTTTCTTTGTAATTTTCTATTCGTTTTGTATGAGCGGATCCTTCAGGGGAGGATTCATGGGTGTTTGGAACGAGTTTCCGCCCATGAATCCCTTTAGTTGTATCATATATACGTCCTCATCAAGGTTTTCGTTAAGGAAAACTGTTTTGACATCCATTTGTAAGATCTCATAATCATAGTATGTTGCTATTGCAAGCAAGATCCGAATAGATTTGAACATAACTACAGGGGAAAAGGTTTCATCATAGTCAATACAGTGAATTTGTTTAATACCATTCACGAAAAGTTGCCCCTTGTACGTTTGAATGTTCCCTTTCTTGTCAGTTTTTAATTTTAAAACCAATTGCACCCTATTGAGGGTCACCTCCTCAGGTGCATCAACTAAGATCCAATATTGGTTAGTGTACTTGGAATCCATCTCGGACCTAATGGCCATGAGCCATTTCTCATAATCTGGACTAGTAATTGCTTGTTTGTAGGTTGTAGGCTCATCGTGATCAATAAACATAACATCACCATGTTTTGTTACGAAAAATCTAAATTATTTTGGTGATTTACGAGCTCTACTAGACCTACACAATTCTTGTATTTCTTGAACCGACTGCACAACAACTTGTGATTCTTGTTCATATTCCATCGGACCACTAGTGCTAGGTTGAACTTCAGTAAGTTCTGGAACTTCATTAAGCTCTTCTTGGCTCCTACTAGTTTTCCCAAAAATAAACTGTTTCTCCAGAAAAACTCTTTTTTGAGCAACAAACACTTTGTTCTCGTTAAGAATGTAGAAGTAGTATCCTTTAGTTTCATTAGGATACCCAACAAATGTGCACTTGATCGACTTAAGACTGAGATTGTCCAAAGCTGGACGTTTCACAAATGCTTCACAACCCCAAATCTTCATGAAAGAGATACTATGACGTTTCCCAGTCCATATCTCATATGGTGTCATTTCAACAGATTTAGATAGATCTCTGTTTAGCGTTATATCTGCTGCTTCTAAAGCTTGTACCCTAAAGAAGTTTGGAAGGCTCGCGTGACTCATCATGGATTGAACCATATCTAATAGAGTTCGACTTCTCATTTCGGATACATCATTCCATTGTGGAGTAGCCGTTGGAGAAAGTTGTGAAACAATTCCACATACTTTTAGATAATCACAGAATTCTTGACTTAAGTATTCCCAACCTCGATCGTATCGAAGCATCTTAATACTTTTGACAAGCTGGTTTTCTATTTCATTCTTATACTCTTTGAACTTTTCAAAGGCCTCAGACTTGTGTTTCATAAGAAACACGTATCCAAAATGACTATAATCGTCAGTAAAAGTAATGAAATATAGATAACAACCTCTTATATAGATATTGAATGGACCACATACATCACTATGTGTTAGTTCCAACAAATGCTTTACTCGTTCTCCAGTTCTAGTAAAAGGAGAATCAGTAATCTTACCCATTAAACAAGGTTCACATGTATCATATGATTCAAAATCAAATGACTCAAACAATCCATCTTTATGGAGTTTGGAAATGCGGTTCTAATTTATATGGCCTAAGCGACAATGCCAGAGTTATGTAGGATTTGAATCATTATTATTCTTAATCCTTTTCGTATTTTTGTTATAGACCGGTGAATCGAGGTCTAACAAATATAAACTATTCACCAAAGTTGCACTATAATAAAAATATTATTCAATGATAGCGGCATTCGTTGGTTTTTAATATGAATATCAAAACCAATCTTGTCCAAACAAGAAATTGAAATAATATTTTTCGTTAAAGTAGGTACATAGAGACAATTCTCTAAATCTAGGACAATCCCAGATGGCAAAATAATTCCATAGTTTCCTACAGCTAATACAAGCAACTCTTGCTCCATTGCCAACGCGTAGGTCCACTTCGCCCTTTGTCAGCTCCCTACGTCTTTGCAGTCCTTGCATATTCATACAAATGTGAGAACTACAACCGGTCTCTCATACCCAAGAGGAAGTAGTAGTAGACAAATTTATTTCTATGACAAAAATACCTGAGCTAGAAGCAACATTTGCTCCCCCCTGGAAGATAGCTCTTACAGTTCATTTTCCAATGTCATTGCTCACCACAATGATGACAAGTATCATCCTTAGCCACACCGCCCTTGACTTTTAGTGCCTTCTTGAATTGGTTAGGTTTGCCATAAGGCTTACCATTGGGCTTACCAACACACTTGCCTCTGTTATTAACCATCAGTATAGCTTTGAACTTGCCTATTTCCTTCTCGGCAGTCCTTAACAGATTCCACAATTCAGGAAGTGGTTTGTCTATTTCATTCATGTTGTAGTTTAACACAACCTGAATGTATGATTCAGGAAACGATTGCATAATCAAGTCAATGGATAGCTCCTGGGCAAGATGAGATCCCAGTCTACATAGGTTCCCAATATAACCTATCATTTTCAAAATGTGAGTTTTGACTGGTGTTCCCTCTTCCATCTTGCACTGAAACAGAGACTTTGACACGTCAAATCTCTCATGTCAAGCCTTACCTTTAAATAGTTGCTTTAGATGATTAATCATGTCTAATGCACCCATTTCCTCATGTTGCTTCAGAAGCTCAGAGGTTATGGTTACCAGCATTAAACTTGACACATCTAATACGTCATCTAGATGCTTATGATAAGCACTTATTTCAACTGTTGTAAACCCCGCGACTGGTGGACCAGGAATAGATTCTTCGAGAACATACAACTTTTTCTCGTGTTTGAGAACGATTCTCAAATTCCTGTACCAGTCGAGGAAGTTTCCTCCCTCAAGTTTGTCTTTCTCAAGGACAGATCGCAACGAAAGCTAGTTTGCAACACTTGCATTTGTCATTATATCTACAATAAAGATTTTTCAAAGTTTTAGTGTCTTATTTTAAAATTATTATTAGGTCTTTAATTAATGATTCTCCCACTATTTTTCTTCAAATGAATAACCCTCAAGTATTCATTCGAAAAGTTCAAAACTTTCTGGTCAGGTATTCAGGTGACTTTTCCTGGTAATCAAGAACCGACGGTGATGGTGGAGTTGCAAGGTTTGGATGAAGCAGAGCCATCGAAGTCAGCTACTAGGATTGAGATTGTGCCCATTACTCATAATTTTATTGGGAAAAGGAAAGAGATATTGCCTATGTCTCCTAATACAACTACTGTTGTGGAGGTGATAGAGGTTGTAGGGGATAAGGACTCTACGGATCATCGATCTTCCACATCTCTTGGGGTTCTCGAGACTCCAGTAGGTATTTCGGTTATTACACAAGATGTATCGGAGGGTACACATCCGGATGGGGGGATCCCGGAAGGGTGTTAGTCGTCTCAGATTATATTACGCTCAAAACGGGAAGGCCAGAGGCAACGCCACTGATTATGAAGAGGGGGGGGGGGGTAAGGATGAATCGAAATTGTTTTTTAGCATTAGGACAATGTTGGAGAATTCGAGAGGGGCTTGCTCCGTCTCCCCGGACTCACTGTCCGAGGGGGTGAAACGGGACGGTTGGAAGATGTTTTCCGTTTTTTCTAGGGCATTGGTGATGCCGTCATTGGATGCACTGGGTGGTGATGAGGCGGAAAAGGAAGTCGAGATTGTGGTGGACCTCACTCCCCTCCCAATCCAAAATCAAGCTGAGGAGGCCATTCAAAAAGTGAAGCAGTCGCGCAAAAAGAAGGCAATACCAGAAAGTGATATCTGGAAGTCGACAATGAAGGGATTCATGGGCGGAAACTCGTTCCAAACACCCATGAGTCCTCCCCTGAAGGATCAGCTCATACAAAACTAATCGAAAACAGCAAGAAAAAGACTTACGCTTTGGGTTCAAGAATCTAATTCTTGAATGGAAGATGCTTCTTCTTAGATGCCTTGCTGCCACCAACGGAATTCCCTTTGCGGAATGTCCCTCTACCGGTATCCACGCGACGAAACGAACAGCGATTGCTAGCTCTTCGTATTTCTGAGTTTCGGGAATTAGAGAGAAAAGGGAGAGGCAGAATCCAAAATCTAATTTCGACTGGTTTTGGTTAATTGCGGCTAAAGCAAGGATAGCCTAGGGTTTCGGCTGAGAGATAATTATATAAGGTGTGAGAGTTTGTTCCCGTAACCAACTCTCACGTCCTCCACCTCTCTCAGCAGTGGGAGTCTTAAACTCCCACGTTCTATAAACCTCTTCTGGCAGTAGGAGTCTATAATCCCACGTGCTCTAGACTTCTGCTGGTAGTGGGAGTCTTTATCGGATAATAACTCCCACGTAATCCCAGCTATACCGAAAATGCCCCTTATCTCTAATTCGAATAATAACATTTTATTATTCTCAGAAAAGAGAATGTCAGATACAATGAACCTAGACACATTCTAGATTCATTGAATCTGGACATGAAGCTCGTTAGCTCGTCTATGCGTGCGACCCTGTAGGTTCATATCACAATGGTAATGAAAACACACTTAGTGGTAGTGTGAGTTCATAAATCACAAGCGGTCCCTAGCAGGACATTGTGACTACCCAAAGTGAATGAATATACAACGGAACCTAATATCAATCCACTATTTTAATCCCTTTGTCTCGCGATATCCTAATTAAGCATAAGGCATGGTAGTCGTCACCCTTATTAAGCTTAATTATATTTATGCTCGATCTCTAGGTAGACTGTTCCAACAAATAGTATCTGATAACCACTTTATCAAATACATTTGAGCACGGCCATGCATTTAGACAGTCTTTCCCTATCGAGGGGCCCATGGATATCTCTTTCTAATAAGAGAGGGACAAATTACTTCCAATGCCTCTCACATTCAAGCCATGATAGGACACTACATCCGATCATCAGTCGTATTGATTACTCGATTAAAAGCAACGTACGACTGAGTCAAAACGTGGCTCCATTCATGCTAGAATCAATGGAGACATAAGGTCTAAGGATTCTAAAATAGTATTGAGGAAGTAATACTTATGACTAATGACCATGAAGTATTACTTCTCTAACGGATCACGTCCAATACAATGTATCCCTATATATTGCATCTATGATATGATTTGTATTCATTACACATGATTAGTAAAACGTAATCATCAATCAAACATCATACTAGTTTTATTTCATTGTAAAATAGACATTACATACAACTAGGGACAACTAGAATAGTAATTACATAAGCAAATGAGTTTTACTATCAAATCACGCATTTGATGTTCATAAGCAAAATTTACTATTCATATGAAATGCTCAAAAAGATATAAAACGTACAACATATGCTAATGGTCCTAGGGCACTACTAACAGACAAGGCTTGCCCTTAAGGTTACAACTCTTCCCTAGGAGGATTGCCAGCTCTTTTATGATTTATTTCTTGTTTTTATGGATATGTTAATTTGGAATGTTAGAGGCATTGCTAACGATGAGTCGATTGCGCGTATTAAGCAATTGAGTAAAGAACATATATTATCTCTTATTGTTTTTCTCGGACCAATGTTACCACTATTTGACCTCCCTCTTTATGATTTTGATAATATCACGAGAAAAATATGGATATTTTGGATTGGCACTATAGATTTGTCCATTGTAGGGGATTTTGAACAAGTGGTCCATGTACAACTGAATTGTTTCTTTGGCTCGCCAGTCTTTTGCTCTTTTGTGTATGCCCGTTGCCCTTACACTCAAAGGAGGGAATTTTGGGCGGATCTTGTTGAGTTCTCTAATCATCTGGATGCTCATTGGATGGTGGGGGAGATTTTAATGTGGTGCTGAGGCCCTGTGAAAGCTTCGGTTCAATTCCAGCTCTCCTCCACCTTTGCTACGCCGTCTTGATAGGGTCCTTATAAACACTCAATGGAATGGATTCTTCCAAGTTAGCACCGTGGAGAATTTGCATAGTTCATGCTCTAAACACTGTCTAATGCGGGTCTCGGCTCGAGTCTCCGCTTCAACTGGGGCTTCGGCGTTCCGTTTTCAATCCATGTGGATAATGCACTCTACATTCCTTGCAATTGTGGCAGATTGTTGGCGGGTGGAATTGGATGGGAATGGAATGGAAGTCCTCATGGCTAAACTTAAGTTATTAAAAGGTACTTTGTCAACTTGGAACTCTTCTGTTTTTGGTAACATACATAGTAACTTGCAGGAAACAGAAACTTTAGTGCAAACCGCTGAGACAAACTATTATACTACTCCATCTGAGAGCTCTCATGCTTCCCTCTTGGAGGCTCGGGCTCACTATGAGAAGTGCCTCCTTTATGAAGAGATGTGTTGACGACAGAAATCAAGGGTCTGATGGCTTAAAGAGGGGAACGCGAACATAAAGTTCTTCCATATATTTTGCAACAAACCTCCGGAAGAAAATGCACAATGCTAGAATCATGGATGGGGGCGGTTCGTGGCTGTCCAATCCGAATATATTGGCATTGAGGGGGCTTGGTTTTTCAAAGATCTATACACTGAGGAGCCGAATGTGGAGGCCAACCCGGAGATTCTCGTGTTCATTCCCCAGCTCATTAATGAAGCAGACAACACTCCTTGGGCATTTTGCCGAGCCAAAATGAGGTTAAGGAGGGGTTTTTTTGCTTTAGATAAAGATAGTGCCTCAGGCCCGGATGGCTTTACGGGGCCTTTCTTTCGCAGTTGTTGGGATATTTTGGCCCATGATGTTACACGAGCGAGTCAAGGATTTTTGGGGCAGGGTCTTCCATGAGTCTAAATCAATGTCTAGCTCGCTAATAGTCTTGCTTTCAAAGTCACATAATCCAACATTTTTCATGGACTTTCGACCGATATCATTGTGCACTTTTGCAAGCAAGGTAATCTCAAAAGTACTCTCTTTATGCTTAGCAAAGTTGTTACCTCGTCTTGTTTCTGTTAATCCGTCGGGCTTTGTTAAGGACCACCTTATTTCGGATAACATCATATTAGCATAGGAGCTGGTCCACCATATTAATCATCGCACTCGCGTCGGGAATTTAATTATGAAGTTTGATATGATGACAACATTTGATAGAGTATTTAAATGTTTTCTTCAAGAATATGAAGTTCTAACAGAAGTTCATAAACAATTATCTAAGGAATAACCTTAACCAAAATATCAATATATCTAACGTAATTAATAAGGGAGCATAATAACTCTTAAATAGAGGGATTTCAGTTACAACAATAACAAAAATGAAGGGTCCTTGAAGAAGTAGGACTCTTGCCTAACAAACTTAAGTAAACTACTTTAAATGGAATTCTACCTAACATGATGGACAACATGTCCTATTAAGTAACAAACTCCTTTATTCTAGGTGGCCAACATGGCTAATAATAGTAAAGACTATAACCGAAATATATTAAAGTCTAGAATAGACTTTAACGTAAAAAGACTAAAATTCGTCCAAATTATGGACAGATTGTTGGACCAGCTTGCACGATGATTTCGGACACCAAGCGTGCAGAATCTGATCTTGTGATCTCAAAGAAGTTGTAGATCTGACTCTTATCTTTAATATGCAACTGGAATCCGCTCCATTGGATACCTAGATCGAAAGATATGATCATTATACCAAACTGTAGCAAAGCTGTCCATTCTTTGTATACTTGTGATACTTAAGAGGTTGACTTGCACAACATTCCTAGATGTAACTTAGAGTCCTCTTTTTATCTTAGAACTCGGATCAACGATGTAGTTAGTTGAATCACGTTCATTGGTCCATGTAGGTAATCCTTTGAGTAGGGCAGCCCCGAGATCGGTACCGTATCATCCCCTCCCTCTTGAAAAGGATTCGTCCTCAAATCATCCTCAAAATCAGCTTTATAATCTGAAAAATTAATAGAAGGGAGCAAGTTAGGAATATAGAAAGTAGAAGGTGCACCGTGCTTACCATTTAAATTGATTTTATGGCGGCTGTCCCAAAAGAATTCTTCTTTCTCCATTGCTTTCAAGGCAGTAAGATTGCTAAGATTATGATCAAAACGTTTACAAAAACTTGCCAACTCCAATGATGCTGGATTTTGATTTGTACTAGTTGAATTTGGCCATTCCTCAAATGTATTAACTCTTGCTGGTTCAACTTTAATACCTTGAAAACTCATCATGCAACTAAGAAGATTAATAGAATTAGTGTAATAAACATAATTATCCATCTTAGCATACAAGGTTTATGTATTTATAATAGAAAAACAGCCTTAAGATGTGCACTAAAATGCTCTCGGTTTTGGCTATAAATAAATATATTATCAAAGTAAGAAATTGGATGTCCATACTTAAAAGTTATGTGATTAATATTTAGACTATCCGTATATATTTTTAAAATCCCTTCATGCTTTGGTACAATCTTTACCGGATTAATATAAGGACTTAAAGACGTACTTATCTTCTTCTTTGCAAGAATTAAATCACCTTGGTTTTGAATTTACTGATTTGTACCCAAAGATGGTTTATACCTTTCATAATTTTGAAGGCTAATACATAACCTTCTCGGAAATTCCTTGGGAAAGGTTTCTTGAAATTCCTGAAAAATAGTAAGACTAGGTTTAGAAAAAGATGTTATGTTAAAAGAAAAAGTGTTAGCAAAAAGGGTCCTTGTGGTTCCTTTCAAATCTAACAAAACAACAAGTTGTTTTGCTTGAATTGCCTTATCTACCTTTCCGGTTTTAATGAACAAGCATTCTTTTTTCACTTTTTGAGCGATTGCTTTTTTTTTCTCACCTTTAGCTCGGCTTTTTTTTTTTATCCATTTTCCCCTCGTTTTTTACCTCTTGGGTAGGATCACTCGTTTTTTGCAACTCACGCTCTTTACTTCTTTTCTTTCTACCCTCAGCTAATCTCTTTTGCATCGCACAAACTTGAATTGGTGATAAAGGATGTAAAGTAAATCGAATATTATCCATTGTAACCATGTACACATTCCTTCGAACAATGTGATCCGCACACCTATCATATTGCCAAGTTCTTCCCAAAATCATGTGACTTACGGTCATAGGCACCACATCACAAATAATCGAATCTTAGTACCTCCCAATGCTGAATTTAATCTCAACTTGTTTATCCACTTTAATCTCACCACTATTATTTAACCAAGAAAGCTTATATGGCATCGGATGTGCTTTCAAGGTAAATCTAAAGCGGTAACCATATCAAAAGAGCAAACGTTAGTGCAACTACCACTATCAATGATAAGTAAACAAATCTTGCCTTGAATGATGCACTTTGTTTGAAAAAAATTTGATCCTTTTGTTGATGCAAATCATCTAATGGTTGAGAATGTAAAAGTTTCATATTTACCAAAAGAAGATTACCATCATCATCCGGATATGATTCAATACTTTCGGCCTCAATGTCCCAATTTGACTTTTCGGTTTCTTCCTCACTAAAATATATTGAATCATCATTATCCGTCTCATTATCCTCTATCCTTAATGTTTCTCTCGGCTGGTTTGGATTAAATCCATTATTTGCCGCAAAGTGTCTTCCAAAGAGGGCTTTTCAATATTCTCCAATCTTTCTTGCATGTCATCCATCCGTTGTAGTATTCTCTTCATGTTTTGTTGCATTGATTCCAAGAATAATTTTTGATCACCTATAATGATATCTTTCTTTGATGAACCTTCAATAAAAGACATGTTAATCTTGAAAAAGAAAACACTCAAACCGTTAGATAGAAAAAAAAAATCTCTCTTTATTTCCAACAATACTTGTCAAGAACTTCAACTCTAGATGAATTAAGGATCCCCAACTTGTTGCATTGAGACAAAGCTGAAAAATATGGGAAAGAATTCCTACCTTGACCTAAATAAAAAGTTAAGAAAGAAATAATAGAATAATCGTTAAAAAGATGTGATCTTTACGCTTCTTGATTTTCTTGAAAATTGAATTTTAATTCTCGGATGAACAATAGCATGAATAGTACTGAAAATAAAAAATTCTTGAAAAAATTGTTTCTTGATTTTTTTTTTTTTTTACCTTTTTACCAAAGACTTACCCTTTTCTTGGCCACACGATATCAAGAACTCATGATTAGGAAGATTTTACCTTGATTTTATGTATTTGATGGCGGCTAATTCAAGAACAAGAGGGATCAAGAGCCAATTCCTTTGTGTCTCAAAGGACAAGGAAATTTGCTTTTGGTTTGATCCTTATCTAAATGGGATAACCCGGCTGCCAATTTCTTTATTTCCGGGGTGGCTTTTGCATAGGTAGTAATTGTTTTTGTAATTTTCTCGGTCTATTCCAAGCAAACAAGATTTTTTTAATGAAAAGCAGTAAAGGTACACCAAGATAGAGATCAACCTTTCACTCTGATACCACTTGATGCGGAACCGAGAGGTTTAATTCAAGGTTCGGCTTTTTAGCAGATATTTCTCTATCTCGAACAGTTTCCAAGGGAAATTTACTCAACGCAACTCTAAAGAAGGCTAAGTAACAATGACGGCTGAAACACCACAACTAGCGAAAGTTGATACAGTAACTCAAGAATATGAAGTTCTAACATAAGTTCATAAACAAGTATCTATGGAATAACCTTAACCAAAATATCAATATATCTAACGTAAATAAGAAGGGAGCCGAAATCACTCTTAAATAGAGAGATTTCGGTAAGGTTCTAACTGAGGTCATCTTAGCAACAGGTGAAAAAGTGTTTAGGTTGTCAATTACAGCTTGTTGTGTGTATCCTTTTGCAACAAGTCTAGCCTTGTACCTTTCCAATTCACAATTGGACTTAAAATTCACCCTAAGCACCCACTTGTTTCCTATAAGATGTTTACCCTCAGGCAAAGGCACTAAAGTCCAGTTTGGTTTTCCTCTAATGCTCTAATTTCATTATTCATTGCCTCCCTCCAAACTTGAGACTTGGCAGCCTCATTGTATGTATGTGGTTCATTTTCAATGTTAAGAGCATACACATATGAATGAGATTCAGGAGATAAAAGTTCATATGTAATGACATGATTAAGAGTGCCTGGAGAAGTCTTCTGCAAAGTAGGACAATCATAGTCCTTAAGATGACTAGGTGGTTGAATAAGCCTGCCAGATCTTCTACAATGTGGAGAAGAAGTGGAGTCAGTAGAGGAAGTAATGGTGTGGGGAACAGTAGCCATTGAAGGCAATGTAACAAGTTGTGTAGTTGGATACACCAGTGGTATTGTATTAATGTCACCAAGAACATGATGTGAAGAAGGAGTATGATCATTCAGAGATTGATCATCAGAAGTAGAAGAAAGAAAAGAAAAAGGAAAAACATGTTCCACAAATATAACATTTCTAGAAATGAAAAAATCCATAGTTTCACTATCCAGAAGTAAGAATCCTTTAGTTGTAGTTGAATGCCCCAAGTAAACACATTGTTTACCTCTAGGGTCAAATTTACTTCTACAATTGTCAATAGTGCAAGCATAAGCTAAGCATCCAAACACCTTAAGATGAGAGTATACAAGAGACTTCTTGTAGAGTTTATAATAAGGTGTTTGATCATGAAGAACAGGAGTGGTGTGAGATTTATTAAATGTACCACATGAAGGATGCAGTGTCCCCAGTAAGGAAGTAGAACCTTTGATTGTAATCTAAGTGTCCTTGCTATATTGAGAATATGTTGGTGCTTCCTTTCCACCATGCCATTCTGCTCAGGAGTATAGACACAAGTAGTCTCATGTACAATCCCTTTTGAGGAATAAAACTGAGGCATGTTAAATTCCCCCCATTGTTAGTTCTTATCATCCTTATTTTCATATCAAATTGAGTATTCACATAGGTACAAAAGTTTTGTAAAGTCTCTTGCATCAGACTTATTTACCAACAGAAAAATCCAAGTATACCTAGAGTAGTCATCCACTAAGGTAAGGAAATATTTATGACCATATACAATGGGCTCTTTAAATGGTCCCCATATGTCAACATGAACTAGATCAAAAATAGCCAAAGATTTAGATTTACTGAGAGTGAAAGGAAACTTATGTTGTTTGGCAATAGGACATATAGTGCAATGATCTAAGTGATCATTGGTTTTATTTCCAGAAACAGCAGGAATATTTCTATTACACTTCAGCCTAGAATAAGCTAAATGCCCTAATCCATAGTGCCATAATAAAGAAGACACTTCAGAAGAAGAAACAGGCAGTACAACATTATTTATAGAAGAAATGAAAGTAGGAGTGACATATGGAATCAGCTGAAACAGGTAGAGGCCTTGCCACCCTCTAGCTGTCCCAATCAACCTTTTGGTAATCAAGTCCTGAACATCACAGTGGTCAGAGACAAAGGTTATTGAAGAAGAATTTTGAGCTGATAATTTTGATACTGAGATGATATTGAACTTAAGATTGGGCACAAATAACACATCATGAAGAACTAATGTAGGTGTTATTTGAATGGATCATTTTTAATGAACTGGAATTATGGCTTTGTTTGGTAGATGCACATATGTGTTAATGATATGCCTTTGTGAAATAAAATGAGCATCAGTGACTACTATGTGGTCAGAAGCTCCACAATCCACAATCCAAGTGTGTTAATTAGGAGTTAGGCTTGTACCTGCAGATGCCAAGTTAGCATCAAAATGATATTGTAAGCCTTGTTGCTCAATTGTTCCAGTGACTGCCTCTCCCACTGTAGCACTTACAATTGCATACTTAGCATCAGTTGCATTAATAGATGCTATTTTTCCTCCATTAGAACTTTACAAATTTTTAATGATCTGCATGAGATGTTGCTGCTGTTCTACTGTAAATCCTGTAAAAGGAACATGTGCATTAGATGCATTATGTACTGCAGGTTGTTGTCCAGAGCTAGCATAATATCCTGCTCCTTCATATCCAATTGTATCTCCATAGTATTGTTGTTGACCTGCTCCGGTGCTTACTGCATTGATAGACCTGTAAGGAGTAGTGTTGTAGTTGTTGTGATTAAAAGGTCTAGGCCCTGGAATTCCATTTGAGGATTGGCCATTGTATGAATTTCTGAACTGATTGGATTGGGGATATTCATGCTTTCTATAACACTTGTCAACTTGTGCCCTTGTTTTCCACAAAAACTGCACAACCGTTGTTTCTTATTGTAATTTCCCTTTTGAAAAGAAGCTCCTACAGCATTGATATGTTTAGGTTCAATCATTGACTGCATTGTTGAGCTAACTGATGTACTGTTGTCCAATTTGTTTGAACCAGTTTGACCAAAAAAGACCTGAGGTGTGTGCTGCTGAGTTACATAGTTATTTTCCTTCTCATGCTGGCAAGCATCATTGAACACCTCATTGATGCTTGGTGTAGACTTTTTTCATAAGAACATGTGATCTAACTATTGCAAAGTTATCATTCAGCCCTTTTAAGAAATTCACAAAAAAATCTAGATCATGATACTTCTGCAAGCTTCTTAAACCATCAGAGATGCATAATCAACAGGTGCATTCTGATATAGGCCTCAATAGTAAAAAATCATCCCAAAGTGTTCTTAATTGTGTGTAGTATTGTGTCACTGTGCTATTTCCTTGTTTCAGTGCATAAATTTCTTCAAGAGAGTGGAATATTTGTACAAGTCTCCACTTTGATATCTTTCTTCCAAATCCTTCCACACATGTTTTGAAGTATTTAGCAACTGGATACTTTGTCCTATGCTTTCACTAACATTGTTTAAGATCCAGGTGAAGACCATTTGATCAGCCTTTTCCCAAGCATTATACAAAGGCTAGCATGGTTTGGGCACTACAAATCCTTGCACAGACTCTATAAAGCAAAGCTTCTAGTTGCTCTTCTCCGAGTGAAGTAATTCACAGTACCAGTTAAGACCTTGGCACACAATTTCAATGCTGGATTTTCATTTGGATGAATGTAACAAGGATGATTAACTTGAATCTATAATGTTGCAGTAGTATTAGTCATATTT
Source organism: Vinca minor (assembly GCA_026122235.1). Classification (NCBI taxonomy): domain Eukaryota; kingdom Viridiplantae; phylum Streptophyta; class Magnoliopsida; order Gentianales; family Apocynaceae; genus Vinca; species Vinca minor. Next base: position 34,477 of record JAOCZM010000210.1, on the reverse strand, counting down.
TCAACTCAAAGAATCACACTACAATACAAATGTGAATTGAAATAGAGATACTCTATAAACAATGTATATCAACATTTTCAATCAGAATTGAAAGTTCAGGAAGACTTAGGGAAATTACAAAAAAAAATAAAAAATTCAGAAACAACACTATGAGAGTTCGAATTACAGAAAAAACAAATAAAACCAAAAACAAAACACAGGATCAATCAGCAACTGAAACTGAGATCAACAAATTGAAAGAGAACTCAATCATAAAATCGAACATACTCTACTGCGATGAAGAAGGAAGATTCAAGATTATCTTGAAGCGGAATTAATCTCTGCATTGCTATCCATCAATGCACTCTGATACCATGACGAAATTGAGAGAAACAGTAAAGAATTTGGTAATTTTTTTTGAGTTTTTCATTAATGAGAAAAGGAGCAAATTGCTCATTATATACAAGGAGGGAAAAGCGGTTATCGCTGCTTAGCTGTCATTAGCTCAAATATAATTAAAAGAAAACTAAAAACAAACTAATCTATTTAAGATATTTACATTTTGGGTTCAACCCGACCTATTGCAAATAATACACTGAGATGGACTATGAGCCTTTTCTTTCTTTCTTTTTAATTCATTTAAACTGGCCCAACATCTTTTTATCCAATGTCTTCAATCCAAGAGCCCGCAGTACTCATTTCTTCCTTTCTCTTTATTTCACTAACACATTTCTTTCTCTTTTCGTTGTCTATCTTTACTTCCATCATTCTTGCTGCTTCATTCTTTTCTTCTTTAGCTTCTATTCCTGCTTGAGCATAATACTTCTTCTTGTATTTTGACAGTGTTGGCTGGGCTTTGAGGCGGCGGCCAATCGGGGATGGGGTGGAGTGGGATCATGGGGTGGGTGGGATGGGGGGTAATTGGGGTGGGTTAGTCGGGGAAGAAGAAAGAGGGGTATGGGTAGTTGAATTGACATTTTTGCCCTTTTGACTGGACGCATATGCTGGGCACGTGACTTTTTTGGCCCGATTCTTTAATTTGACAATTATAGCAACCTGTAAATTGTTGGTGCTAAAAATAACCTAATAAAAATTATTATTATTTATGCTAGTTAGCTAAATAGTTGGTGTCAGATATTCTGAATTATATATAAAATTTATTATATCTTGGAGAATTTTTTTAAAATGTCGAGGGCGACTATCCCACTCGCCTCTGTCTTCGTCCCCCGGCCATTATCCTTATCATTATAAAAAAGGATTTTTTACCTTAACCGTCGAACCTTTCCTTGTGGTAAGATTGGAAGATGTTCAATTCGCACATATGATACAGAGTCGATTAAGTAGTCATCTTCATAATCTCCATCTGAATATCTCTTAGCATTACCCTGTCCCTGGACCAATTTATTTTTCTTTCCCCTAGGTACTTTTGGTTCTTGAATTGTAATAGGGACATCGCACGACCTCGTTTATTGGGTTTGTCGAGTAGAATTCCTCCTTGGAGTGTCTTGGTTTGGATGATCATTTTGAGACTCTCCTTGTGGATCGGTTTTCTTTGAAAGATTTGATTTCGGATCGGCTTCGGAAGTAGGTAAATTTGTCTTCATGGGTCGTGGGACTTCTTGAGATTTTGTGAATATTTTTCAAGAGATTGAGTGTGAGGGTAGGTCGAGGGTGAAAATTCTCTCGTCCCCCATTCCTATCTTCATCCCCGTCCCCCAACCAATCGAATTTATTATATAAATAGTTTTTTAAAAATATATGTATAATATTAGTTGGTGGGATTTGAAACCTGAAACTAGGGAAGGAATATTAAGGACTGTTAAGGTGGAAAATGGTGAAACCAAAGAAAATGTTGTTTATACACTGGTAGTTCAAATTATTGAACATTTTACAGGAACATTTTCGAAAATTATGATACTATTAGAACATTATTACAAAATCTTAGGTGTAAAACACTTACTGATTTTAGATGGTATAAAGATACTTTTCTTAATAGAGTTTTGGAATTACCTGAGAGTGATAGTACTCATTGGAAGGCTAAATTTATTGATGGATTACCCCATCTTCTGGGGTCTGTACAACATTCAATAAATTTGTCTGTATTACAGGTTGAGGTCTCATAGCTCTTTCTATGGTCCAATTTTCAGGAAAAGTTATTTCTTCCCATTTAATAGCTCTTCTAGTAGTTATATCAGATCTACTAAAATTGGTTTCAATGACAATTGTTTCATTAATTGGTTTATCTGCCAATTTACAATGAGGATTCAAAGTATATAAAGGCTTAAAATAAATCCCAAAACATACACAAATTACTTCAGAACCTGAAGGAACATAGATAATTTTACTCAAAAACAGATTTATGGTCATATGCATAGGATATTGATGTATTCTACTATTTGTAAAAGTGAAGGTAATAGTGACCTTAACATTGCAAAAATGATAGTTGCAGGATTTACTGGCCAACTAAAAGGTTGGTGGAATAATTATTTGAAACCTGAAACTAGGGAAGGAATATTAAGGACTGTTAAGGTGGAAAATGGTGAAACCAAAGAAAATGCTGTTTATACACTGGTAGTTCAAATTATTGAACATTTTACAGGAACATTTTCTGAAAATTATGATACTATTAGAACATTATTACAAAATCTTAGGTGTAAAACACTTGCTGATTTTAGATGGTATAAAGATACTTTTCTTAATAGAGTTTTGGAATTACCTGAGAGTGATAGTACTCATTGGAAGGCTAAATTTATTGATGGATTACCCCATTTATTTGCAGAAAGAATTAGAAAATCTGTACAAGGTAATAGACCTACAATACCTTAGAATGAATTTACATATGGTAAATTAATAGGTACTTGTACACAGGAAGGTTTAAATCTGTGTAATGAAATTAAATTAAATCAACAATTTAAAAACCAAAGAATTGTTGAAAGAAAACAATTAGGAGAATTTTGTAGTCAATTTGGTATGGATTTGCCTGCTTATAATAAACCTAGAGGTAAGAAGAAAGTTGTTGATAAAACAACCTTATTATAGGAAGAAGAAAAGAAAATATTCTAAAAGGAAATTATAAGAGAAAAATGATAGGAAAGAAAAGAGGAAATCCTCTAAAAAACAGAAAAATTATAATAAAAAGAAAGACAAAATTATAGTCTGTAATAAATGTCATAAAGTAGGACATATTGCTAAAAATTGTTGGACTAAAAAAGAAATTAAAATTTTAGATTTGTATGATAATATCAAAGATAGATTATCAAAACTATTTCTAGATTCTACTGATAGTTCAGAACAAAGTGATAATAGTTTGGATATTATAGAAAGTGACTATTATAGTAGTTCTAGTGAATCAGAATGTGAACCATGTCAGATAGGACAAGCATGTATAAAACCAAAAGAAGATGAACAATTTTATAAATTGATGTCACAATTTCAAGATAAAGATCATGAAATTAATGTTTTAGAATCTGATAATTGGATAGAATTGTTAAAAACAATTAAGGATCCGGAATTAAGATTAAAAATAATAGACCAAATGGATAATACACCTAGTACTTCTAATAATCAGGGTATATTTAAGAATAAAAAAGAATTTGATATTAAAAAATATAAGGAAGAATATAGTATGTCTGAAGTTCATAAAATGATTATGGATAATAATAATAGTAAAGAAAAACCAACTTCAGTAAAAGATATTCTTAAGGAGATTGATAATCTTAAATCTGAGATTAAAGATTTAAAAAATAAAAATTTAGAATATAATACTAGAATTTCTAATTTAGAAACTCTGTCAATTTTTGATAAAGATTTTAAAAATAAAGAAATTCTTAAAGAAGGTGATAAAGAAGAAAAAGAAGAATTTTTACAAACTCTTGAGTTTATAACTATGCAAAAATGGCATATAAAGATTACTTTGTTAATAGGTAATTATTATTCTCAAGAATTTACTACTCTAGTAGACAGTGGTGCAGATTTAAATATCATACAAGAATGAGTAATACCTACTAAGTATTTTGAGAAAACTACTCATAATTTAAGACATACAGGTGGAGAAAGAATGGATATTAGATATAAACTATCTAAAGCTTTAATTTGTACTGATGGAAAATGTATTCCTTTAAGTTTTTTATTAACTAAAAATAATATATCAACCCCAGTAACATTGGGACAACCTTTTATAAATAAGATTTATCCTTTTACATGGATAGATAAAGAAAAGATAGTGCAACTTATAAAGGTGAGTCAATAAGTTTTAAGTTTATAACTAAACCTTTTACCAAGATATTACATAGTTTATATGATGATATTATAAATAAAGAAAGGCAATTAAATTTTCTAAAACATGAAGTTAATATTCTTACTATAGAAGAAAAATTAGAAAATCCAAAATTAAAGGAAAAGATAGTTAATATAACTAATCAATTTGCTTTAGAAATCTGTAATGATCACCCTAATGCTTTTTGGAATAGGAAAAAAGCATATTGTAAGTTTACCTTATGAAGAGAATTTTTAATGAGGAAAATATTCCTACTAAAGCTAGACCATGTCAGATGAATTCTGAATATTTAAATTTATGTAAAAAAGAGATTGAATCTTTATTAGAAAGAAAAATTATAGGACCATCTAATTCACCTTGGTCTTGTACTGCTTTTTATGTTAATAAACATTCAGAGATAGAGAGAGGTGTACCAAGATTGGTTATTAATTATAAACCTTTGAATAAGGTATTAAAATGGGTAAGATATCCCATTCCAAATAAAAAAAGATTTATTAAATAAGTTATATGATGCCTTAATATTCTCTAAATTTGATTTGAAATCAGGATATTGGCGAAATACAGATAGATCCGATTGATAGGTATAAAACTGCCTTTAATGTACCTTTTGGACAATATGAATGGTATGTTATGCCATTTGGATTAAAAAATGCCCCTTCTGATTTTCAGAGAATTATGAATGATATTTTCATGAATTATAGTGATTTTATAATCGTATATATCGATGATATCTTAGTATTTTCTAAGACTATAGAAGATCATTTTAGGCACTTAGAAATATTTAAAAAACTGGTTATAGCTAATGGGTTAGTTATCTCTAAACCAAAGATGGTTTTATTTCAAACTAAAATAAGATTTTTGGGTCATAATATTGACAAAGGTGAGATTATACCAATTAATAGAAGTATAGAGTTTGGATCAAAATTTCCAGATGTAATTACGGATAAAACTCAATTACAAAGATTTTTAGGAAGTTTAAATTATATCCTACCTTATTACAAAAAATCTAGCGGAAGATATCGCAATTTTATATGATAGGTTAAAGAAAAATCTTAAACCTTGGACTGATAGTCATACTAAAGTTGTACAGAAGATCAAGGATAAAGTAAAAACTTTGCCTTGTTTAATGATAGGTAATCCTAATTGGGATAAGATAATAGAAACTGATGCCTCGGATATAGGGTATGGTGGAATCTTGAAATAGGTTAATGCTGAAAATAAACAAGAATACTTGATTAGATTTCATTCAGGAAAATGGAATAATAATCAAAAGAATTATGCTACTATAGCTAAGGAAATCCTTGCCATAGTAAAATGTGTATTAAAATTTCAAGATGATTTATATAATCATAAGTTTATTATAAAAACTGACTGTCAATCAGCTAAATACATGTTCAATAAAGATTTTAAACATGATGTCTCTAAACAAATGTTTGTGAGATGGCAAGCTAATTTAGCTCCTTTTTTGATTTTGACATAATTTATAAAAAAGAGACAGGGATAATAGTCTTCCTGATTTTTTAACTAGAGAATATCTATGATTATTCATTTAAATGATATAATTCAAGATATGTATTTTGAAGAATGGTTAAACATTTGTATTACTTATGATAATATCGATTTAAGATGTTATGAATTTCCTGAAGAAGTTATGCTTCCAGAGATAGAAACTTTTGAAGAAATAAAAAGATTAGATACATAAATATTTTCTGAGGATATGAATATAGATGATGATTATAGTCAGGTTGATTTAATATTTGATGATCCATATAGTTTTTTATATGATAAATCCCTTGATGATTGGTTTTATGTATATTCTAATGATGCAGTTATGTCAGGGTATAGAGGTAATTCCTATTATAAAGGAAGAGGATGTCGTGGCAGAGGATCTGATAGAATCCTTGCACAGCATGGAAATAAGAGGTTAATAGCTTCTGATATTTCTGGTTTATCCAGAAAGGATAATGAGGAATTAGAACAATTCAGGGCTTGGAAAAAAGCTCAAGAAGATAATACCAATGCTGGTAGTTTTACTGCACCATCTTTCGCTAGAATACTGGAGGAAGGAAAGCAAAAGGAAGAACTTATGGTTAAAAACCAAGAAGAAAGAGTTATTTTACTCCTAAATGAAGATGATAAGAAATGGAAAAATAGTCCCTGGACTCTCTATGAGAGATATCTTAATAATCTGGGATATCCTGCAGAGGTTTATAAATCTCAACAATTTTATGAGATGATACTCTCAACTAATGGTTGTGAATTTAATCATTTCACAGGTACGAATAAAGAGATTTATAATTTCTCAAAAATTATTATTAAAAAGATAGTATCTATTGAAGAATGGGGTATATCGCCTTTCAGAGAGAAAGTTGTCTTTGTTAAGGACATCCAAGTTCGATGTAATTATTGGGATTATATTCAAGCTTTTGATAAGGTTTTCTTATATGAAAATGGCAAGAAAAGTCATACTTGGTTCATTAAGATATGTTCAGAAGTTTATAACTCACATATTCCAAACTGGTTTATTGACTGGTGGAAATTTTATGGAGCATCTGAAGAAATACTTCCATTATTATTTAAGGAGTATTTTACAGAATGGTGTGAAGTTACACCAAGAAAATCTGAATTTATAATTCCAAGTTATTATCAGATGGGTTTCTTTATGGAATTCTCTATCCCGTATATTTGGAGGAATGAGCCACAAGTTGGTTATAATAAAAATAATTTATTATGTTTAAAAAGATGTTCATATACGAGATTTTGGGATATTATGATGAAGGAAGATCCCCACACAAGGTAATTAAATTGTCAGGATACTATTGAATTGATAAAGGACAGATTGGATGTTTATAACGAGAAAAAAGTATAAAGAAAAATCAAATAATGAGATATGGTGAAGAGGCTAATATGTCAAATGCGGAAATTATAGCTAAACATATGGAAAAACTGGAACAAGCCTTGAAAGAAAGAGCATATATGGAGCAGGAGGCTAATTCATCCAAGAGGATAGCTCAATGATTTCTTCTAATATAGATTCAAAGAATTGGAAGATGCACAGGATCCAGATGATATCGAAATCAATCTCAAAGATATTTTGTCTAGTGCCCAGGAATTATTGAAGACAAATCTGGAAAAAGCTAAAAGCAAGGGAAAGGCAAGGAAGATAAGTAGGAATCTGTTTTTTCAAAAGAAGTTAAAATACTTTAAACAAGATAAGATTCCTTTTACTTTAATAAAGACGCTTTAATAAAACAATCAAATAATGTAAATTATTACTGTTGTAATAGTTTAGATAGTTTTTAAGTTAGTTTTGAAATCCGCAATCTGTTATAAATAGCGGATAGTTTTTAGAATTAGCTTAGCTTTTCTCTACCACTCTCTTTATTACTTTGTAAAATTATTATCAATAAAATCCCCCAGAAGTTGCTGTACAAAGTCTTTGTTTAATTCTGTAAGTTTTTAATTTTAATTTTTATTGTTTATGAGCCTTATAGGCTAAACTCTCTTATGTTGGATTATGGCTGATTAATGAATAAATTGAAAATCTATGATGAAGATATCTTAGGACTAAGGATTTTCAAGAAATCTAGCGTTATGGTTAGAATATGAGTAAGTATGGAAAATTGTTTCAGAAAGATATGGTGGAACTACTGTTAAGCCTGTTTAGCTCGTCAAGCCGTTGAGAGGATGAAGGCGTTAGGGCGTTAAGGCGCTGTGTAGTGGCTGTTGAGTTCTGAAATGACTTTCCCTACTAATGCATAATCTGTAAAATTTTCCATGTATGCTGGTTGCTTAAAGATCCTGACCCCCTGATGGTATCAGAGCCATGGAGTTTTGATTAGTTCATTATGAAGTTATAATTCAACATAAGTTTCATGCTAATGTCTTTTAAGTTTAAAAGCATTTTAACTAATAAAACTAATGTTAAAAATAGTGTTAGTAAAGAATCTGAGATACCTCAGAATTTAGATCTATTAAATAGATGGACAATCCCTAAGGTTGAACCTATGACAATTTATCAATTAGGTACTTTTGAAAAATTGGGTTTAAAAAGCAATTGTTAAAACCACGGAAGAATCAATTTCATTAAATAATGAAGAGATGATTATTCATTTATTAAGTGAAAATGATATTAGACCTTATAGGTATTCGTAACATAAGTTTATTCATATTGGATTAGTGCAAGTAACATTTAAACCTTTAACTTTAGAAGGTTTACCAGAAAGTTTTATAGCAGCTTTAAGAGATGGAAGAAATTTGGATTGGAAAAAATCAATCATAGGTGTAATAAAATCTAGTCTGGCACATGTACCAGTATATTTTGATGTTTATCCAAATTTACAGTTATCATTAACTGATAGTAATATACTTGATGCTTTAACTTTAAATGTTAAAACACATGGCTATAATTATGCTTCAGGTTTTGAAGTAATTTGTGTATGTTATCGGATTTATTTTAAGCCTTTATATACTTTGAATCCTCATTGTAAATTGGCAGATAAACCAATTAATGAAACAATTGTCATTGAAACCAATTTTAGTAGATCTGATATAACTACTAGAAGAGCTATTAAATGGGAAGAAATAACTTTTCCTGAAAATTGGACCATAGAAAGAGCTATGAGACCTCAACCTGTAATACAGACAAATTTATTGAATGTTGTACAGACCCCAGAAGATGGGGTAATCCATCAATAAATTTAGCCTTCCAATGAGTACTATCACTCTCAGGTAATTCCAAAACTCTATTAAGAAAAGTATCTTTATACCATCTAAAATCAGTAAGTGTTTTACACCTAAGATTTTGTAATAATGTTCTAATAGTATCATAATTTTCAGAAAATGTTCCTGTAAAATGTTCAATAATTTGAACTACCAGTGTATAAACAACATTTTCTTTGGTTTCACCATTTTCCACCTTAACATTCCTTAATATTCCTTCCCTAGTTTCAGGTTTTCAAATAATTATCCCACCAACTAATATTATACATATATTTTGAAAAAATATTTATATAATAAATTCTGATTGGTTAGGGGACAGGGATGAAGACAGGAATGGGGACAGAGAATTTTCACCTTCAACCTACCCTCACACTCAATCTCTTGAAAAATATTCACAAAATCTCAAGAAGTCCCACAGCCATGAAGACAAATGTACCTACTTCCGAAGCCGATCCGAAATCAAATCTTTCAAAGAAAACCGATCCACAAGGAGAGTCTCAAAATGATCATCCAAACCAAGACACTCCAAGGAGGAATTCTACTCGACAAACCCAATAAACGAGGCCGTGCGAAGTCCTTGTTACAATTCAAGAACCAAAAGTACCCAGGGGAAAGAAAAAGAAATTGGTTCAGGGACAGGGTAATGCTAATAGATATTCAGATGGAGATTATGAAGATGACTACTTAATCGACTCTGTATCATATGTGCGAATTGAACATCTTCCAATATTACCACAAGCAATGGTTAGACGGTTAAGGTAAAAATCATTTTTTATAATGATAAGGATAATGGCCAGGGACGAAGACAGAGGCGAGTGGGATAGTAGACCCAAATCGCAGCTGTCGGTGTTTCGAGATCAGCTAGATATGCTGGACGGGCGCCCAAGGGGTTAGTATATTTCGGTCATTTCGTATTTTATGTTGAAATTATATCATCTATTTTACACCAAGTCCAATTTATTTATGCAGTTTATGTGGAGGCCGTACCCTGATTGGGTACTTGCTGAGAGGGCGACCCGAGATGAAGGCTTCCAGGCGACATGTCGGGCACGCACACCTCTCGTTTGCTTCGAGATGGTTGAGTACCTCATGCCTGACAGGGTTGCCAGGCAATTCGGGTTCCAGCAGGGGATACTGATCCCGGCGGAGGCAGAGGGAACTAAAGCGGGTGTCGACCTTCACTCGTTCAAAGCGGGACCAGCAAAGAATTGGGAAACTGAACACGCCACCTACATAGCTATGTGGGAAGCGCGCAAGGATGCATTGGCGGGCACCGTTCCCGTTCCCGGTAATGTTATTGTACCTACCCCTGAGTACATGGAGTGGTACAATCGCATTACCGTCCACCTTCTGACCAATCCCCAGAATAGGGATCCCGGTCCACTCCCGAGGGGCATTCAACCCATCGCTACGTCCGAGGCGATTTTTGTAAGTTTCATTATTTCCGTTGTTAACATTTTTAATTTTATTTAAAGTATACTAATATGAATATTTGCATCGCAGGAGGAATCGAACCGAGTCATGCTCGAAGAATTCGAGAAGCCTGCCTCCCGAACCAACAGCCAGTACAAGACTCTCATCTCCTGGGCCGCCAAGACAATAAAGGATGCATTTGTGGCAGCTGGGAAGAGTGTTTCGTGCCGATCCCGAACATCGGATGTAGCAGAGGCTGCTGTTATTCAACCGGTTACACAGCCAAGGGAGCCTGTCCCGTGAAGATCTCAGATTGGGAGGCAAGGCACTAGGAGGAACCGGCATGCCACCCAGGAGGAGTTGGCAGCGAGGCGGGGCACCGGACCCGGCACAACCCGAAGAAAATACGACTCAATCTCCTGCCCAGAGTCAGTTCCCTAGTGCAGCCGAGGTACCCACCCGGTTTGAATATCAATATCCGAGCATGGGTACTCATTCCCCGAGTATTCAGACCGGGGGCATCCGGGTGTAGGGCCCTCGACATCGGCACAGCCGAGGTTTTTTCCCGGGTGGGTCGCCCTCGTATAGCCTCCAAATCCCTTAGACGCATCATCAGACTCCGTTGCCGTTGCCCTTTTACCCCGAGGAGCCGATATTTATCGACCCCGAAGGGGCGGAAGTGATCGCAACTAATCTCGGTAGCGCGGTGTGAGTGAGAGATGGCCGTATTTACTATCTGCAGCAAGACCCGAGAAGCCCCGACCGCTACACACCTTCGGGGCCATAGATAGTCCTTTATGTTATTTTGTTTACATTTATTAATTGTTGTTACGAACTATTTGACAATTTTTCGTTATAAAATATTTTTTAGGCCTTCCGTCCTGAATTGGCCGAAAAATTGTGCCCACACCCCTAACTTGGCCCGTGACCTGAGGACGGAATTGCCACTTCCGTCCTCAAAGTGCAGGCTTTTTGTAATGTCTAGTCTTTTCTCACTTTTGCTTTTTTGATCATGCATTATTGAACGGAAATATCTGAACGGTTTTGGCACTTTCGTTCACATTTCTGACCGATATTCAGAGACTTGTCAAATTTAAAAATTCAAAAAAATAATTTTTGAATTTCCCATTACATCTAAAATATCCCCTCAAAACCTCTCCACAATCTACAACATTCTCAACTCTCAAACCCAGTGGCGGAGCCAGAAAATTTTCTTTTGGGGGCACAATTAACATTGACAAACTAAATTCATAAAAGCATATAAATATTGGCGGAGCCAAATATTTTTTTTTTTATGAAATCTTATAGACTAGAGTTATTCACATTTTGTTCACCTTTTTCACTCTACTGATCAATGCTTCATAAACCTCCAAGTCCTCTAGCTTCATATTGTGGACTTTTTATTGTGAACTTTTTATAGTTTATAAGAGAGCCCATTGTTGATTTTTTATTAGTAATTTTATTTTTTAATCTCTTACACACTTAAAGTGATTCAAAATGGGTACAATAAACAATGTTCACAAGACGAGATGTTACAAAAACAAAACTAAAACTAAAAAAAAAATAAAAAATTTAATTTTAAATCGTAAAGTGATTAAAAATGGGTACAATAAACAATGTTCACGAGACGAGGTGTTACAAAAACAAAACTAAAATTTTAAAAAAAAAAAAAAAATTTTTTTGGAAAAAACTGGTGGGGCAAGGCCCCACTGTGGCTCCGCCACTGCTCAAACCCATAAAAACCTTTCCTCTTCACAATTCCTTTTTTCCAAATTTATTTTTACAAAAACCATCTTCCTTATCTTCCTTAATATTATTTCAAAATGAATAGCGAAATGGATCCCGTCCTGGAAGAGTATTTCAGACACCAATTTAGAATTGTGGTCGGAAATCAAACCAATGGAAAAATGGTAGTATTTTATTTTGTACTGTGTAAGTTTTTCTAGTATGAAATGTGTTTAGCTATCTAACTCATTATTTTTTTGTAGCGTCTTCCATCAAAGTACACAAGTTGGTTAGAGCAAACTGGTCTCGGGTTAGCAAGTTCTGTCTATCTGAAGGACGACTTTGGGAATCAATGGTGAGTTTATGTAACCAAAATAGATGATACATACTACCTAGACGGAGGATTGCAATAATTTTTGCGTGACAACAATCTTCGTCCCACAAAAAAAAGTTCATTTTATACCCTCTCCAATGAATGTATTAGATATTTATGTTAAGGGAGGGCCCGGGATAGGTTACTTGAAGGACGAATTATCGTATCCCTCAGATGGGGCATTTTTCCGGCAGAGTTTTCGAATAGACATTGACAAAACCTATTCGGCACTTTCCAAACCGGTACGTTTAGTAATATTTAAATTTTAGTAATAAAATCGTTCATTTTACAATTATGTGTTGTAATGTTTTTTCCCGTGTACAGTGGATATGTAGAAAGTACATGCAATGGCGTGTTAGAATGCAGCTTGGAATCCCCGAAGTACTACACATGCGCAATCTTCACGGGAACAAATTTATGCTCCAAGTGACTAGAGACGAAGGCGGAGACGATTACTAATTTTTGGGGTGGGATGAGTTTGTTGTGTTTTCAAGATTACACCCTGGTGACCATGTACAAATTCATCCAGCCCCTTACGATATCCTTGATTATAGGTCGGAATGATGATTTTGCCAATTTATTACGTCAACTTTAATAATAGGTAATTGTAATCTCAGCAATTTTCGGATATTGAATGAAAAAAAATTGAACACATTTAAAACAACTTTATACGATTGCTATCCAAAATGTTAATTTATACATTCTAAGCTATTACAATTTAGTAAAATTGAAATACAATTATTGTGGATGAGGTGCTTGGTGAAGATGTGCTAACATGGGGCAAGTCTTCCGGTTGTGACCGACTCGCTTAAAGTGGCCGCACTTCTTTTCTCTTTGTGTGCCCCTGTTCTCTGTGTCCATAAGCATTTGAAATCTCCGCCTTTGAGGTCGACCCACCTGCGTACCTTTCATGTTAGGAGGGTGATGTGTCATATCAAAAGGAGGAGGTCTCCAATGAACGGGATCAAGTACATGATATAAAATGGACATGTACGTATTCCTATAATGATCGAGGAAATAGACAGGGTGGATATATTTAGAAGCATCATCCATGATCGATTTGGACACAACAATGACACGGGAGCATGGAGTTGAATAAGTAGACCACTTATCACAGTTACACACACGAGCTGATAAGTTGACCGTGTATATTTTTCCACCTTCGCCAGGTCCTCTATGTCGGGACATGACCCTATAGATACCTTGGTCTTTATGGTGTCGTTGCACGATCATACTTGTTGCTTTTTTCTTCGTACGCGAAGTACTGCTCCCATATCCTCTTAGGGAAAGGCGTTTGACAACTATTAGCGTCTTCCCAATGTGTGTCAAAATAATGTACAAGCTTGAAAAAAATTATCTCCACAAGAACTCTCAAAGGCAGCGCTCTAGACAGCTTCACAACGCTGTTAAGCGCCTCGGACATGTTTGTCGTCATGCAACCGAAACGCACTCCCCCGTCGTATGCCAAAGTCCACAACTATTTGGGTTGCTGCATCAACCAGTTAAATGCATCCTCATCTTTTTGTTTAATACGCTCAAGATAAAAACCGCACTTACTTTTTTTTCTTTTGTGTTGCAACAATCCACACATAATCTTTCAATTATTTGTTTTTTACATGAGTGTGGAAATTGGACCTGAAATGCCTAAGGCAGTATCGGTGGACTGCCATTGGGGGTTGCCATCCGGGGACGCTAGCCACGGCACTAAGAATGTCGGCATGACGATCGCTAATAAGACAAACTTGTAGGTCTTTCACAACATGTTCCCTTAAGTTCTTATGGAACCATGACCTAGTGGAAGTTGCCTCTGATTCGACCAACGCAAAAGCAAGGGGTAAAATTTGATTGTTAGAATCCAGAGTGCTTGCAACCAAGAGTGCCCCTTTATAGTTCCTCCTAAGGTGTGTGCCATCAATTTAAATTATAGGTCGGCACCACTTGTAACCATCAACTAACTGTTTAAAAGTCCGTAACGACTCGAACACCTTAGGGGCCATTAACAATTTCTTGTGGGTGGTAAAGAAATTTGACTATAGCACCCTGGGTTAGAATCATTTAGTGCCCGTATATATCGTGGCAAGTACTCGGAAAGTTGATTTCCATGTACCCAAAAGTGTTTCTATAGCATGTCGACGGGCATACCAAGCTTTTCTATAGGTACAAGTCAAACTCATATTATTTTCACAAGCAAACTTTCTAATCAATTTAATAGAAATTTCGTGATTAGCCCTGCATAAGGTGTAGAATTTTTACCCCGATGTAGTCGGGAGGACATGTTGCGTTTTTTTTTCCAGGTCCATCAAGTAGTAGTGGGCTCGGTTAAGCTTGGTAACCTTCCACATTCCATCCACCCCCGCTATGGTTAACGCGAATGTACCAACCGCATCAACTTTTTTTTCGATTGAGTTTCTACACACCCCACTGAACCATTGTTTGTTGCTCTCTCTCTTTTCCATCCCCTCAAGGCCACCTTTGTCATGCCACACGTTAATCGCCAACATTGCCTCACGTTTATCCTTGAACCGCATCCCCAAACATATTTTGGGGAAAATCGGGATTCCATATTTTAATTGTTTCTTCCCCGTGTGTTAGTTCAGGGACATGGAACCCATATCATTCCAACATGCAAAATTAGCATAGTTATCTGTATGATGGCAAATTCCATTCTGGAATTGCAGGGGCGGAGGTATGTGGAGTTGGTTCAGGATCTTGGACCGACTCTTCATTACTTGGTCCAAATGGTTTGTCGTAGGATTTCGTGGGATGGCATCTTCCACTACCGCCTCCGCATCATCCCTCGACCCCTGTTGTCCTCGTGTTCTCCAAAGACTATCGTCGGCGAAGTTGTCTTCCGTTTCGTGAACACCGTCAATGTCCGATATTGGACCCAAGGAATCCATGACCGAATTATCTCGTACGGGTGGTTCAGTAACTAGACGGTGGGGGGCATAGTAGGTATTGGAGTTGACTCCGAATAATATGGTTCCGTAACAAATTGTGCACGTGGCAAAAATTTTCGTTCTCGGGATTACAAAGCTATCTCGCATCTCTCTCGCACAAGTTCTAACAGAGCACCAACATGAATCCCTCGTAGTTTGAAATCTGTTTGGATTCCCCACAAATTGTCTAAATCTTCTTCGTCGTTAAGGTGTACAACATCGTACATCACCATGTTGAACGCTCGGCATGAAGAATGGACGAATCATGATTAGCCGAACAGATGACACTATAAAGCTCGACTCTTTGCTGCTGACATATTCTTTGGCAAAGTTGTCGGAATGAAAGTTTTTGTATAACTTCCATACTTCTTTCCCTTGGCTCTGGAAAATGGGGATAACCACCATTTTCGTACACTACATTGTGATCGAAATGTAAGTACAATCTCATTGGACATTCAAGTGCCATTTTTTTTTTTTTACACAAAATATCAACTTGAGGAAAGTTGGGTTTGCTAGGAACAAATTGATTGGAGGATGTTGTTTGAGGTAAGAAAAATAGAGGGAATGTTATTGGATTTTATAGAGATTTTGGTAGTGAATGGGGATAGGATTTTCTATCCCTAAAAAATCAGGCCACAAATGTCTGCTGGGGCCCCTTGAAATTTTTTCCCTGGATGTTCACATTATTATTATTATTTTATTATTTTTAGTGTGTTGTAGAGTTTTTTTTTTAATATTACTCGTTTCGGGAACTTTCAAATATCATAAAACTAAGAATTACATTCGATTCATAGAAACAAAATTACATTGAACATATAAAAATTCAATGTCCCGATTATTCAAACCCTAATTCTTTCAAAATTTATGTTCAATCGTTTTCCATGAGGAAGTGTTGCTGCACGATGCATCCGACATCGGGTAGTCGGGGAGCCTCCACGGTTATCTCTTCCCGTGATCTTGAACACTAACCCAGCTTCGTCCCACAAATCTTCTTCCTTCGTACTCCAAAAAATATGGCAGAGAAGGATAAAGAAAAATTCTCCAGTCCTTATGTACCGCTTAGCCCTTGGATTAGCCTAATGTAGAGTTATACAAACCAAAAATGTAAGTTATGAAAACATTGAATTAATACAGTGTGCAGTAATTACATGCAACTTACCGCAACGTATTCCTCCCACTGGGCATCAGCACCGTCCAAATCGACAATGTTGGTCCTACCGTCGTACTTGAACCATGGTTTGCGATGAAGTGCTTCAAAATCCCAAAACCTCCTACGCAGTTTTGCTAGTCCTGCGTCGATCATCGCTATTCTGAATTGTCCCCCAGTGACGGAGTTCATTCCGTAGACAATTTCATTGTACTAATCGGACCAACGCTTTTTCACCGTGGGTAACCCGATGTACTAAAATCGTAACAAATTTCTATTAAAACCTCCTCGTATTCTCGCGAGCCATTCTCTCGGTAAAATCAACATCCCCGAAATTGTTACGCATTTCCTTTTGAATAAATTTTAGAAAGTTTGCCATTAGGGAGGATAGGGTTTTTTTTGGGTTTGAGAGTTGAGAATGTTGTAGATTGTGGAGAGGTTTTGAGGGGTTATTTATAGATGTAATGGGAAATTCAAAAATTAAAGTTTTTAATTTTTTAATTGGACAAGTCTCTGAAAATTGGTCAGAAATGTGAATGAAAGTGCCAAAACCGTTCATAAATTTCCGTTCAATAATTCATGGTCAAAAAAGCAAAAGTGAGAAAAGACTAGACACTGCAAAAAGCCTGCAATTTGAGGACGGAAATGGCAATTCCGTCCTCAGGTCACGGGCCAAATTAGGGTTTGTAGGGTTTTTTCCGACCAGTTGAGGACGGAAGTGACGTGGCAAGGCGCGTCGGGGAAACAGCCACG
The DNA here is from genome assembly GCA_026122235.1 of Vinca minor. Taxonomy (NCBI): domain Eukaryota; kingdom Viridiplantae; phylum Streptophyta; class Magnoliopsida; order Gentianales; family Apocynaceae; genus Vinca; species Vinca minor. The sequence continues at coordinate 17,150 of JAOCZM010000210.1, read as the reverse complement.
TCAGCGACTTCCGTCCTGGACACAAATGTTTCTCCCTAACTTTTAAGTGCCATGTCATGACCATTAGGGAAAAGTTGGGCCATGCCAATGCAATCCCCTCCTTGGTCCTCCTCTCTAATAGAAAGAAAAGACTTTACTTGTGGGTGTCTGTGGGGGGGGGGAGGGCGTCTCCACAAAGGCAGGCTCCATATACGCATACTTCTGAATAATGGCATTCGCTGATCAGGTCCGTACAATCAGCCTCTTGCGGGGTCCACATCGGCAGATTCCTTTTTTTTTGAGAGACCCAACAGGGTAATCGCTTAGGGCTCCTATGCGGAACAGGGTTTTGTTCCGCATGTGCGGGACAAAATTCTGACCGTCAGATGATATTTTTAACGGTCCAGATCAGAAGAGAGAAAAGTTGCGGCTGATTAAAAAAATAATAATTTTTTTTTAAGTCTCTCTCCTGATCTGGGCCGTTCAAAATCTCATCCGACGGCTCCAGTTGTTCCGCACATGCGGAAAAAAAGCTGTTCCGCATAGGAACCGGACTGAGGGTAATCAGCCTCTTGCGGGGTCAACATCGGCAGATTCCTTGTACACACTCTTTTGAAAATTGACAAATGAGCATGTCCTTGCAATCTACATCTGTATTGCAACTTATTTCATAGTCAATGCGGCTCCCATCATCACCTAAAACCTTTGAAATGAAAAACAATAAAGCTAACGAGAGAATCAAAGTTGATGGAGTTTCCATCTCTGCTTGTTAAAAGGTGAAAATTATCATTAACAGTTCTTAAAAATACTCTTACATATATAATTTCCTTTTTTTAAACATGTAGTCAACCGTACTTTGTCATCGTCGACTGTGGTTTTGGTAAACATTGGAAACTGTTCTCACGTCTCCTAAGCACTTAATAAACCATTTGTTGGGGAGAAATCACAATATAGTCCAAGCAACCGAACAAACAAGATCATATATGCTTGACAAAATATCTCTCAAGCATTAATAAAAGCATAGGACAAAAACAATAATTTCAAAGCCCCTAGATGACAATTACGAATGCAGCGGAACAATAATAAATGGAGCAAGAAAATGAAAGATAAATCAAGCAAACACAACACCAAGAATTTTACGTGAAAAACCTCTTCAAATCGAAGAGTAAAAACCACGGGACCTTCGGGTCCACTCCAAAAGCTTCACTATAAATCAAGAGAGATTACAAAAGAGTATCTACACCAATGTGTAAACTCAAAAAAACAATGAAGCTCTTGTTGCCTACGGTGAACTATTTTTTTAGTTCTCCATTTTGATCATTTATACATTTACATTTAGATAAAAAAAAAAAAAAAAAAAAACAATGAAGCTAAAACTTCATCTACTGCACAAAAGAGATGAGAATAGAGAAAATTTCACCCAGAAAAAGAGCACTGTTCATACGGCTATAACTCAGAATCCGCTTGTTGAAATCCGATCTCCACCGTCCAGAATGTAGCTCTATTAGTCTTCTACCTCCAGTTAAAATTTGAGACCGATTCGAGCACAAATTATTGCCCGATCGGAAGTTCTCCCAAAAATGTGCAGGCTGAAAACTGGCTGCAAAAATCTCATTTTTCTCTCAAAACTCACTGCCTTCTCTCTCTCTTGAATTTGAATATGACCAGCAAAAGAGACAAGGGATTTATACCCTTTTGGGCTTGGGCCTTGGGTTCTTTTTCAATACCCACATAGGAGGGAAAATATTACCTGGCCCAACAAATCTCACTTTTTTCCCGACTATATGAAAGTCACAAATTCCTTGCCATTCCGGCAAGAGAACAACCCACATCAAACTTCCACCTAGGCAAAGCCTTAGTCATCATATCAGCCCCATCATCATCAGTATGAACTTTTTCAAGCTCCAACAACTTATCATCTAACACTTCACGTATCCAATGATACCTGAATGAAAAGTTGAGTTCTTACCAAGATGAATTGCACTTTGACTATAACAAAATAGCACATACTTAGATTGAGAGTGTCTAATTTCCTTGAGAAATTTCTTCATCCAAAGCAACTCTTTACAACCTTTAGTTGCTGCAATGAACTCAACTTCAGTGGTAGACAAAGCAACACATTTCTGCAATCGAGATTACCATGAAACAGTTCCCCCTGCAAAGGTAATCAAGTAGCCTGAAGTAGATTTCCTGTATCAACATCCCCAACCTTATTTGAATCCGTTTAGCCTTCTAGAATAGATTTCTCATTGCCAAAAACAAAGTCTCAGATTAGAACTTCCACGGAGATATCTCAAAATCCATTTCACCGCTTCCCAATGTTCTCTTCCTGGTTTTGAAAGAGAATGGCTAACAACATGAGAAATATCAGGCCTCGTGCAAACCATAGCATACATCAAACTACCAACTGCTGAAGCATAAGGAACTTTCTCCATCTCTTTCCTCTCATCATCAATAGAGGGGCATTGCTTGACACTCAATTTGAAGTGACTAGCAAGTGGAGTGCTAACAGCTTTGGCCTTATCCATTATGAATCTCTGGAGCACCTTCTCAATGTAGCTCTCCTGAGATAACCAAAGCTTCCTTGCATTCCTATCACGAGTGATCTTCACTCCAAGAATTTGCTTTGCTGGTCCCAAGTCTTTCATGGCAAAAGACCTGCTCAATTCCTGCTTCAAATCTGCAATCCTAAAAGCATTCTTACCAACAATAAGCATATCATCAACATAAAGTAAAAGTATGATAAAATCATCATCAAAAAACTTTTGCACAAATACACAATGGTCAGAATTAGTCTTCTTGAAGCCATGCTTCCTCATAAACGACTCAAACTTCTTGTACCACTGTCTCGGTGCTTGCTTCAAGCCATACAAACTTTTCTTCAACTTGCAAACATGATATTCTTTTCCTTTAACTCACTACAAGAAAACTGTGTTACAGAGACGGACATTAGTTTAGCGACCGATTAGCGACCCAATGACGTGGTCGTGTATTTTTCGTCGCAAAGCAAATTACCGACCGAATACCGATGGAAATGATAGCGACCGAATATTCGGTCTCTATTTACCGATTGAATACCGACCGAATGGTCAACATTGTTGACTTTTGACTTTGACTATTTAACGACCGAATACCGACGGAAAAGCTAGCAACCGAATATGCAGTCTCTATTTACAGACTGAATGGTCAACATTGTTGACTTTTGACTTTGACTATTTAAATACCGAATACTAACGGAAAGGCTAGCGACCGAATATGCGGTCTCTAGTTACTGACCGAATGGTCAACATTGTTGACTTTTGACTTTGACTATGTAACTACCGAATGCCGACAGAAAAGTTAGCGACCAAAGGTTCGGTCGCTATTTACCGACCTAATATTCCGTCGCTATTTAGCGACCGAATGTTCAACATTGTTTGACTTTTGACTTTGACTGTTAAACGACCTAATACCGACGACTTATATAGCACCCGATATTCGGTCTCTATGCCGTCGCTAAATTGTTTTATATTTAAAAAAATAAATCTTGAAATTTAATTAAATCCCTATTATAAAAAACATCAATACGCACAGAAATACAAACCAGAAACAGTATTAATAAGATCCCAAATAGCTAAAATAATCAATAAACCCAAAAATAACATTACAAAACCAATTATCTTACTAAAAAACACAAGTTTACACTTCTCATTTACATTACAACACTCACAATCAAAGTGCGCATTTCTCATTACATTACAATACTACAAATCAAAGTGCACACTTTGAATTACAACTCTCACAATCAAAGTGTGCACTTCTCATTACATTACAATACTCACAATCAAAGTGCACACTTTGAATTACAACTCTCACAATCAAAGTGTGCACTTCTCATTACATTACAATACTCACAAACAAAGTGCACACTTTGAATTATCAAAACTCACAATCAAAGTGTGCACTTCTCATAAACTTCTTTGATGCCATTTATATGTATATCCTTGGAAATGCATGAGTTGCAATCTGAAAAGTACAAGAGTCAAATTATTTTATGGCAATAAAATTACCACTTTGAATTACGATAAAAAGTTATACAATACGACAATTAATTTATGGAATTCAAAGAAGCGAGAAAAAGATTAATCATTCTAAATCATCCTCAGACATAAATTCATCATCTTCTTCAGAATTGCCATCACCAGACATAATTTCATCATCATCATTTTCATCAACACGGTTTGTACCGGCCACAAGCACAACTTCAATTTTCCCTGACCGGTGTGCAAGTTGACCAACTTCAGTAACAGTTTGATCAATGCGACTGGTCTCCTCCTCGCGTACTTCCTCCTGATACGGTACCGGAACACCAGGAACGTCAATTAGACGTGGTTTGGAACGACAAACGGCCAACCAATCAGCCCTAGATGTTGTCTTACTACCCGGATAAGGTGTGTAGTAGACTTGTTGACATTGGGAAGCAAATACAAATGGATCGTAACCCTGATACGCTCTTTTCCTATGTATTTCTTCAAGTTTATATTGAGGATGCACCCTCAAACCTTGATTTGGAGTAGAATCAAACCAGTCGCATTTGAAAAGAATTATTTTTTGGTGAGGTACTCCAGCAAGTTCAACCTTAATGACTTGCTTTAACTCTTCGTAATAAACTCCATTAACCCATACCCCTCTGTTTGTCGTTCCTTTTCCATCGCTGTGGGCTTTTGTGTGAAATCTATAACCATTAACAAAGTAACCGGTGTATGACATCACTCTGCTTGACGGGCCCCATGATAGATTTTTCAACAACCTTTCAGAATGTTCCGGAAGGCTATGTATCTGTTGAGAAGACCAAAAGTTAAATTATTTTAGTTTAGGCATTTTTAAGACAAGTACATTTCTACACAATACCAACTTACATGAGTTCCAAATCCATTTGGAAAAATCATTATAAACCCGGCTTTGAAGTTGTTCCTCTGTTATCTGCGAATTTTGGTCATGTACTTCACTGACAAATTTTCTGAGTTACAAATTAAATGACAATATTATTATTTGGCTACTTTTAATTATATAATGTAAGCCCTAAGGGCGAACGAACTCGGTTTTTGATAATGGACAAACATTTGATGTTGTTTTTAATGATCTTAATCTTTGTGATAGAATATCGGAATTCATATTCGAAGCTCTAAGTACTTCAATCAAGCCATGATCAAGATTCAAAGTTATACTTAAAGGCATATCTCATCGAGATTGAAGATTGAAGACTTAGGTTTGGTTAGGATAGCTTTGTCTTTATAAGTCTTTATCTTATAAGCTCTAACCATTGCTCTTATGAACATAAACTTACAACACTCAAGTCTTGCATGTTTTCATAAACACGTTTTCAAAAGGTTAAGTTTCAAAATGTTTCTCATATGTGTTCATACCTCAAAAGCCTTTGATTTCAAAGTATAAGTCTTTTAAAAATGGTTTTCTAAATGCTCTTACTTGTTACATATTGAGAAAACCTTTTAGACTTCAAAAGATTTCAAAACGTGTGAAATATCAACATCTCTCAAAGCTCGGGAGGTCGGTCGACCGAGATTAGCTTGGATCAACCGAAGAGAAACCGAGAGTTGAACATATATAGGTCGGTCGACCTATGGCCAGCTTCGGTCGACCGAAGTGATGTTCGGTCCACCGAGGTCCTTGTTCGGTCAACCGAACTCGGTATAAACTAGCCGTTATTTGACCGCTTTGCAGAGTCGTTTTTCAGCCTATTTTGAAATGTATAAATACTCCAAAGCTAGAGAATGACTCTATGACTTGCACATCCAATAAACATTGATTTCTTATCAAGTCTCAAACACTTTCAAAGCAAATGCACTTCATCTTATGATCTAAATCATTCTAAAGTGTTCTTTCAAAAGCAAGACAAAGAGTGTGCATCAAATGTTCTAAGAGCTTATCATTCTTGTACTTCAAAGGTATATATCTTTCACTTAGAAGAGTGAACAACCTTGTTCTTTAAACATTCTTATTCCCTTTCTAAGTGATTGGGTTATTCTTGTAAAAGTCCTACTTTTTGTGGGCAAGTAACTCTTAGTGAGTTGTGTATTGTGGTTGTGTTGTAAAACTCTTAGTGAGTTAGCCACAAGTGTAAAAAGTTCTTCTTAGGGAAGTTGTTAAAATCCTTGGGTGCGGCTCAAGGTGGTGGATGTAGATTCTGAGTGAATCGAACCACTATAAATCCTTTGTCTTGTTGTTGGGTTTAGTTTTTGCTTTTGTTCATCTTACTCAAACTTACACTAGCATTGAATAGATTCAAAAAAGTTTGCAAGATCGATTAAAACCCAATTCACCCCCCCTATTGTGTTTTTACAATTGGTATCGAGCCTCGTCTTTCATCTTTAGCTTAATCGCTTGAAGAAAAGATTAATGGCCGGAAATTCCGCATTAGCTTACCAAGAGGGATCTTCCACTATTAGACCACCTCTCTTTGATGGAAACAATTTTAATGCTTGGAAAGACCGTTTCAAAATCTATGTGTGCTCTATAGACTACTCCTTATGGCGATTTTTTGAAAAAGGTCCATATGTACCTATGAAAGAGGTGGATGGTGTCAAGTTCCAAAATTGGACAATGAATTTAATGAAGATGAGTCCAAGAAAATGACTCTCAATTATCGAGCTATGAACATCATTAGTTGTGCTCTTAATCCCGGATGAGTACAATCGGGTACGTGGAAGCAAATCCGCTCACAAGATGTGGAAAACCTTAGAAGTCACCCATGAGGGGGACTAATCAAGTCAAAGAATCAAAGCTCAACATGCTTGTGAGGGAATATGAGCTTTTTCTCTATGAAGCCAAATGAAACTATAAATGAGATGAACACTAGGTTCACAAATGTTGTCAATGGGTTGAGATCTTATGGAAAGGAATACTCTATGGGTGAAATGAATAGGAAGATTCTCAACTCACTTCCTAAAAGTTGAGAAAGCAAAGCTCTAGTCATTTAAGAAGCAAATAATTTGAAAACTTATCCCACGGAGGAGCTCATCGGTTCTCTTCTCACTTATGAGCTCACACACAAAAAGGATGAGCATCTTGAAAAGGCAAAGATGAGTATTGCTTTAAAGGCTATTCTTGATCTTGATGAATCCAATGATTCAAGTGATGAAGAAGACATCAACTTTGATGATGAGACCATGGATTTGGTGGTAAAGCGCATGAAGAAAATGTTTTTCCGAAAGGAAGAAAACTCTTCCAAAATAGAAGAAAACAAAATCCTCATGGGATGAGATGCTATGAATGTGGAAGCGATCAACATCTCATAGGAGAGTGCCCCGCCATCAAGGAAGACAAAAAGAAAAAATTCCTTAAACCAAAGAATGCTAAGGACATGGGATCAAGAAGGGAGTGGTGATGAAGAAGAAGATGAAAATGCAAATGTTTGCTTCATGGCTTTTGGTAATGAGGTACATCTTTCTCCCTCCACTTCAAATTCTTATAATGATAATGATGATGAGGATGAGGATGATCCTAATGAGCTTTTAATTAATATGTATGATCAATTAAAAAAATGTGCATAGCAAAACAAAGATATGAAGCTTAAAATTGAATCTTTGCTTGATGAAAGATCTAAGTTGCTTGATGAAAATAAAAAGTTGTTTGATGATGCAAATTGGTTGAAATCCGAAAATGAGAGTCTCATTACTACTTGTAAAGCATCTTCATTTCAATACAAAGAAGCATGCGTTAAATTGTCTTCCCTTGAAAACAAGCTTGTTGAATTTGATCTTTTGAAGAACAAAGTTATTGACCTTACCCTTCTTGTTGATAACTTTAATAAGGGTAAGAAAAATCTTGATCAAATTCTTAGTATGCAACGTGCTTCACATGATAAACATGGTCTTGGTTATATTGCTAATCATGTTGCTATTGCTAGCTCTTCTCATATACCTAAGAATCGTGTTGTGAATGCTAGAACGCCAAATAGGGCAAATAGATATCATGAGCATGTTCACAAATTCTCTAAGCCATCTACTTGTTGCACTTATTGTGGAATATTTGGTCATACTTGTGCTAGATGCAATGTGAAGAAAAAGATTGAAAGGGGAGTTAAAACGGTTTGGAGTCAAGCATACTTCAACTAACCCCCATGGACCCAAACAAAAAGTGGGTACCAAAAGTTACTCTTCCCTTGATCTTATAGGTTCTTATAAGATAGATGGAGGCTCCGGCGCTAAGATGTCTCAATGTGAAGAAACAGAGTATACAGTGAAATTTTAAGGTCTCGGTCGACCGCAAGATTGGAAGGTCAACCGGACCCTCAACCGAAGAACTACCGAGATGGTTCGAAATCAAACCTCTGACGACCGTCTCTAGAAACGGTCGATCAAGTGTTCGGGTTACAGCTTATATCTGAAATACCCGAATGTCTTTTCATTTTATCCCCACATATTGAAACGTTTTTCTCTCAAATCCTTCATCTCTCAAGACCAATTTCTCCTAACCCAAGCCAAATTGTTCCTTCAATTCATCATTCAATCACTTTTAATCTTCAAATTGAGTGAAATTCATCAATTTTTTCTTACCTCGGATTACCCAAGCTTCCCTACTTCAAAATTATACCTAATCCGAAATGGTGAGAACAAAACACCCTAGTAAAAGAGGCAACGATGATGATGACACTCCTCCTCGCAAGAATCCCCCTAGAAATCTACCCAAAAGACCACTTGAAAAAGGGGTTTCTCTCAAAGAACCCTCACAAACCCCATCAAAGAAAGGAAGGACGAAGCAAGTTGCTCAAAAGGTTGTGGGTAAAGGAAAGAAGATTCAAGAGTCCATTTCAAGCCATTCGGAGGACGATTCTCTTCTTCTCCTTCAAGTGGTATCTCCACACTCAAATTTTGAGTTTGGAGGATCATCAAACTTCTATACAACAAAGGTAACTAATCCTTTTTACAATGCATCTGCTAAGAAATTGTTTGACAATCTATCAAAATCAAAGAGAGGATTCATGACTTCATATGTTAAAGATGAAAACATGTTTGTTCAAAGAAAAGGCTTAGATGAAGTTATGGGGTTATTTGAGGATATGGGGTGGGTCAATCTATTTGATATTGATGAAATCATTTATCCCTCCCTTGTGTATGAGTTTGGTGCTAATTTAAGGCAAGAAAAGGATGATGGTTCTGAAATTCGATATAAATCTTGTGTTGGAAAAATGGAGTTTGTATTTTCTGAGAGAATGTTCTGTGAAGCTATTGGAGTCAAATATGTGAATTATGCCAAGAGATTCTATAAGAATATCATGAATATGGATGATATTAGTACATTCAATTTGAAAAATTTTATAAATCAATTCGGTATTCAAGGAAGCTTCTATGATTCAAAGGATAGGGAAATTGATAAGTTGGACGAATTTGGACGGATCCTACATTTCTTTGTGTCCAACATTGTGACCCCGGTTAAAGGGCACAAGTCATCAATTACCTTCCTGCAAATGGTTATAATGCAACATCTGTTGGAGAGGAAGTCTTTGAACTTTGCACATCTTGCGCTTCAACACTTTATGGCTGCTATTAAGAGTTCAAGGAACTTCATTCCTTATGGAAATCTTCTTACAAGGCTTTTCAACCGTTTTGGACTTGATTTGCAAAATCCATTAGAGAAAAAGGTTGTCATTATTGATGAAGCTTGTTTCCACCGATTGAAGATGATATACATAGACAATCAATGGAAATTCGTTCGAAAGACTTCAAATGATGAATTAGGGGCTGCCATCCTTGCTAGAGAAGTATCTCCTTATATGCTTAAAACTCTTCTCAAGATTGAAAAGCAAAGGGGTAAAGCATCTTTAAAGCCTAGCAGCAATCCACAAGAAGATTTTGAAGCAGATAATTCACATAGCTCAAGTGGACATGCCTCTTCAGGAAATGACCCAGAAGAAGAATCACATTCTCCATCTCAAGAAACCTCCAAACATCATCCTCAAAAAGTTACCCGGATCAACAAGATGTATAACTTGATGAAGAAAATGGCAAGCAAAATTGAGTCAATTTCGAAAGAGATTATTTACATCAAAGGTCAAGTACAAACCGTATCCGATAAAGTGGACAAAGCTGTGCAAATGCAAAAGGAGATAGCTCGGAATCTAAGTCTCTCGAGTGATGATGGAGAAGATCAAAGCTAATTTTTATGCTTATGCTTATGACTTTAGTCTACTTATGTTTTTGCAAGAACTTGTTATGCTTTTACTATGAACTGTTTGAACTGACTAGTTATCCTTTCCTTTGGTTATTGGAATCTTTTTTATTATGCCAAAGGGGGAGAAATATTGGTTATTAATCTTACTTATTACCTGTGCTTTCTTGGAATCATCTGACTGGTTTGTTGTGTGAGGAAAAAGAGGAAAAATATTTTCCAGGTCAGCCAAGTTGCAGCAAAGTGCTGCAGGAATTTTCCCTTGCTTCGGTCGATTGAAGATGGTGACCAAAAGCTCGGATCGCCCGAGCTCCAGGCAGTTTCAGAATTCATGTCTGATTTTTGCTGCTATCAACTGCTGGAACTTAAGGGAGTTTTCTTAATATATTTTATATTGTTCTATCTTTAATATGGCATGTTTTGAGGGGGAGCATTTATAATTTATAATATTTTATATTTCTCAAAACTAGCCTTGTGATGGAAGGAAGGAGGAAAGGAGGATGGTTGGGTAATAGGGCTCTTCTAAGAGTCCCTAGATGCATATGGCAAAAAGAAGGTTCCATGCTAGTGCTTTTGTCTTCTTGGTTTTATCTTTTAAGCACTAGTCATTGTTCTTATTTGATCTTTGTCTTTTTACCATGCTTCCTTGTTCTTAAATAGTCCATATTCTATCTAATTACAACAAAGTTTGTCATAATAAAAAAGGGGGAGATTGTAAGCCCTAAGGGCGAACGAACTCGGTTTTTGATAATGGACAAACATTTGATGTAGTGTTTAATGATCTTAATCTTTGTGATAGAATATTGGAATTCATATTGGAAGCTCGAAGTACTTCAATCAAGCCATGATCAAGATTCAAAGTTATACTTAAAGGCATATCTCATCGAGATTGAAGATTGAAGACTTAGGTTTGGTTAGGATAGCTTTGTCTTTATAAGTCTTTATCTTATAAGCTCTAACCATTGCTCTTATGAACATAAACTTACAACACTCAAGTCTTGCATGTTTTCATAAACACGTTTTCAAAAGGCTAAGTTTCAAAATGTTTCTCATATGTGTTCATATCTCAAAAGCATTTGATTTCAAAGTATAAGTCTTTTAAAAATGGTTTTCTAAATGCTCTTACTTGTTACATATTGAGAAAACCTTTTAGACTTTAAAAGATTTCAAAACGTGTGAAATATCACATGTCTCAAAGCTCGGGAGTCGGTCGTGCTAGCTTGGATCAGCAAGCGAGTTTAAACATATACGTCGGTCGACCTATGGCCAGCTTCAGTCGACCAAGTGATGTTCGGTCCCACCGAGGTCCTTGTTCGGTCAATCGAACTCAGTATAAACTAGCCGTTATTTGACCGCTGCAGAGTCGTTTTTCACTCTATTTTGAAATGTATAAATACTCCAAAGCTAGAGAATGACTCTATGACTTGCACATACAATAAACATTGATTTCTTATCAAGTCTCAAACACTTTCAAAGCAAATGCACTTCATCTTATGATCTAAATCATTCTAAAGTGTTCTTTCAAAAGCAAGACAAAGAGTGTGCATCAAATGTTCTAAGAGCTTATCATTCTTGTACTTCAAAGGTATATATCTTTCACTTAGAAGAGTGAACAACCTTGTTCTTTAAACATTCTTATTCCCTTTCTAAGTGATTGGGTTATTCTTGTAAAAGTCCTACTTTTTGTGGGCAAGTAACTCTTAGTGAGTTGTGTATTGTGGTTGTGTTGTAAAACTCTTAGTGAGTTAGCCACAAGTGTAAAAAGTTCTTCTTAGTGAAGTTGTTAAAATCCTTGGGTGCGGCTCAAGGTAGTGGATGTAGATTCTGAGTGAATCGAACCACTATAAATCCTTTGTCTTGTTGTTGGGTTTAGTTTTGCTTTTGTTCATCTTACTCAAACTTACACTAGCATTGAATAGATTCAAAAAAGTTTGCAAGATCGATTAAAACCCAATTTACCCCCCTCTTGTGTTTTACATATAATTAAAATGAAGCAATAGATGGGTTTACTTACTGAATATATGGTTCGACCTCTTCACAATTCATCAGGATATAATTCATGGCTGTTTTATAATCTTTATCAGATAATAAAATCTTTTCTTTTTTTTCCAAATGATCTTCCCGGTAAGTTGCAAATTGATAATACATCTGGTCCACTAGTCTCTTCTTCACCATCATTTCGCCCAATGGTTGTAACTTTCGTTTTCACGTGGGGTTCGAAATAATAACTAAAGAATGTAGCAGCTTCTTCGACCAAGTATGCATTGCAAATTGACCCCCTCAACTCTGGCCTTGTTTTTTATCTTCTTTTTTTAGATGGTGCAGGTATCTAATTAAAGCATAAGTAGTTAATCACATTGTAAATACGTACATGAAAAAAAAATGATGTTGAGATCATAAAGACATTGGTTGTTGTTACCTCTCGAACGGGTACATCCATCTAAACTGTACCGGGCCACCAACCTTGGCTTCATACGGAAGGTGAACCGGCAAGTGTTCCATCACATCAAAAAATCTCGGAGGATATATTCTCTCTAACTTGCATAATAAAATAGCAATAGTGTCCTCCAATTCTTGCATATGCGCCATACTCAACTTTAGGGAACACAAATCTCTATAGTAATGTGACTAAGTTCAACCCAAAGGTCCCCAAACGCTTTGCTTGTAGTACTTCTCTAAGTGCTATATGGATAAGTCTCTCCATGAATACACTGAGAATCATGACTCTTCATTCCACACATTTTCAACTCTTTCATATCAACGTATCGCGCCAAATTCGATGCATATCCATCCTGGGAGCCTCAATTCTTTTAACCCACCGCAAAACCATCTCTTTTTGTGCCTTGGTAAGAGGTGAAACATGCCTTCGGTTTCGTTGCTTTACCTTGGCCATCGTGTTTAATATTCAATTCTCGCCGATCGCAATACCTTTCAACATCCGCTCTAACCTTAACATTGTCCTTACTTTTACCCTTCACGTCCAACACGGTGTTAAAGGCGTTATCAAAGACATTTTTTTCATTATGCATGACATCAATGTTGTGTCTTATCGTAGTGTCTGCACAATAAGGTAAGTCCCAAAAATATGCTACGTTAGGCCCAATCGTGATCCCGACCCCCGCCTTGCTCTTTTTACCAATCTCTTCACCAGTATCGTGTAATTTTTGGATAATCTCTAACTCTAACCCACATTTCATCACCAATCAGTGCGAGATGGCGGGCCTCGCTTTTCCCCGTCGCCGGTCTTTTCGAATCCCTATGCATCTCTTCTAAAAGGATGATTAGGTGACAAGAAGCATCTGCGTGGTAATCGAACCACGATTGTTTCCCGCCAAAGACGCAAATGGAACGCTTGTGTTTCTCCATACAATATGGACAAGCGTGAATTCCACTGCATTCCATCCACTCAACATTCCATATGTCGGGAAATCACTAATTGTCCAAAGTAATGAAGCCCTGAGCTTAAAAATTTTACTTTTTGGGAGATGTCATAAGTTTCCGCACCTTCACCCCATAACTGATTCAATTCATCGATGAGAGGTTGCAAGTACACATTAATCTTGTGTTTTGGATTTTGGGGTCCAGGTACAATGATAGTTAAAAAATTACATTGTTCTTCATACACATTCAGGGGAGGATTATAAGGTGTTAGAAGAACTGGCCAAGAAGAATATTGCTTCCCTGACTTGCCAAAAGGTGCAAAACCATCTGTAATAACCCAAGCCTTACATTCCAAGGTTTCACTGCAAAGTCGGTGTGTGTTCTATCAAAATGTTTCCAAGCTTCTCCATCCCGTGGGTGATTCATTATTCCCTCTTCCCTCTCACTGTCTGAGTGCTACGTCATGTGTCTTGCTATTTTCTCAGATGCATTTAATCTTTGTAATCTCGAAGTAATTGGTAAATAATACATCTTTTTGCAAGCAATAATCTCTTTCTATCGTGTATTTTTCGATTTCTTTTTCTTAATGTACCTAGCATGACCACAAAACTTGCCTTCTCTACTCTCAACATCATCTTTCCAGTACAACATACAACCGTTAAAACAAACATCAATCTTTTGCACCGGTAATCCAAGGCCTTTAACCAATTTCTTCATTTGGTAAAAGTCTTCTAAAGCATTATTTTGTGGAGGAAATGCCTCTTTCATCAACTGCGCAAATTTATCTATAGTAGTTTCAGAAAAGTTGTCTTCGGACTTAATAATCAACATTCTAGCAGTCATTGATAGTTATGAATGGTTTGTACAACCATTGTACAGTGGGCTATCAACAGCCTTCAACATGTCATAGAACATTTGTGCCTCTGGATTGGGAGGTTCTTCCAGATCCCTATTATCCGGCTCATTAAAACTTGGTATCCAGCATCAAGAACCATCTCTCGATAATTGTTCTGTGTCGTATGTCTTCTAGAATTATCCATATCATGAACAAACGGGATTTGAGGCATTGGAAAGAATGCCTTACCACGACATGTCCAATTAAAATAGTTAGACACAAATCCGTTCATAACAAGATGATACTTCACAGTATAAGGCATATGAAAATACTTATTCTTACAAACCCCACAAGGACACCTAATCCCATTAATTTGTACATTAACAGACATACTAACAGCGAAATTCACAAATCGTTTCAATCCCGCTATAAATTCTAGACTATGACGAGATCCACCATTTGTTGTCGAATCCATATACATCCAACTACGGTCCTCCATTATAAACACAATGTATGCATATATCAAGTTTTAATTAGTAAATGAATATTAGCTTTGAACCTTATGTTTCATGATTTTCAACCTTAATTTTCAAGCAATTATTATGTTCGATTATCAATTATTTAATTATTGAAACTAAAATGATATAATTAGCGGCAAAATAGCCTATTTGGTCCTTTTCGATATTCTACATTTTCGAATAAAGACGATTCGTTTTATTTTAACTTTTAAAATCCATATAGTTTTTTCGACCTGCCGATAAAGGACTTCACACATTTTCGTCACACTCTCCGCTAACACTGTATGTGCCTCACATGTGATGTACTTTTTAAGTGGTTTTTCTGACATTTCATCATATTTCCAACAAAATATTTTTGAGTACTCAATTGTTAAATAAAATAACTACATATGCCTAATTTAAATTAACCAAAAAATAAATTCTAATCACATCTTCTTCCCTCTATCTTCATCCACAATTCACCCCCAACAATCACCACCACCCTGCAACACTCATGCTCGCCGCCGCCGCCATCTCCACCACCTAGTTGTTTCCTTTGGGGTACTGATGGTATCGCACAAAGAGAAATCAGACGCCTAAACATGATTATCAAATTTGCCCACAACCAATTCATACCCACTGTGCCATCTCCATTGTTCATAACTCATGCAGAGTGATCCAAGTGGGTGGTCAAAGTATGCCCAGAGACCACCCAAGATCAAAGAAACAAGTTTAATTTCCACCCCTAAAATTGTTGAGGGACCACCCCTAAATTTCAATCCTAAATTGTCTAATATGCAACGTAAATTTGTAGGTTCCCCCTAAATTGTTGAGGGACCACCCTAAATTTCAATCCCTGGATCCGCCCTCGCTTCTCTCAAAGAAATTAATAGTTCCATTACTAAGTCATTTCTCTCGCTTTGGGAGTGATTAATTTGAGAAGTTTGAGAAGATGGGTTGAAATTGAAATCAGGAATGAGTTAGTTGTCGTTGTACCGCTTGATTTCGGGAACAAAAGCAACAATGGAGGTGTTTGCAAAAAGTAAATCATAAATTCATCTTATTTCTCTACCATCGCTCTCTTCATCTTCTTTTCCCTCCCATTGCCCACTTCATCAATTCTACAATAACCATGAATTTCAAGCTCAACAATTATCAAAACCCATTTCGAGTTCTATGGAATTTTTCAAGAATCAAACAATTAAATTATCAATTATCAAAACCAATTTCAAGCTCAACAATTTTCAAAACCCATTTCGATTTCTATGAAATTTTCCATGTAAACCCATACGAACCCTAAATTCAGTAGAACAAGTAAATTTTAAAAAAGAAAATTTTAAAATCTAAATTTAGCAAATGGCCATGGTGACTCAGGGTCCTTAGCAAATCAATTTTTTTACAGAGAACATCTTGAATGATTTTTTAAAAACGAACAAAAAATTAAAGATTCTGATAATAAATTTTACTTTTAGATTCTGTAAAAAAAAAAAAAAAATTAATCCCATATATTTGGCTTCCTTTAAACACAAATCGAGAAACACTCTAATTTCTTATTAGTTTAATTTTCTCCAAACGTGAGGTGGCAGAGTAAGGAAATCGGGTGGCAGTGAGGGAGCTGAGGGAGAGTTTCGAGGAAGCAGCAGCAACGCGAAGTTGCCGCCATCGAGTAAAGAAACCCTAGATGATGATGATGATGATGATGATGATGATGAAGTAGTGGAGTCTGGTTCAAATAGTTTCAAATTGAAAAAGTAAGGCGATTCTTGTCCGAAAATTTTCTTCTCGGGTCCGAAAATTTGCAAAGCGGTGGGTAAGAGTGGTAGATGATGAAGATGGAGAATATGGGTTTATAATTTTTTTGTTATTTTAAATTGAGTATTCTTAGTTATTTTGTTTAACAATTGAGTACCAAAGCTTTTATTGTGGGAAATAGATTGAAATGCCCTTAAAAAGTACAGGTCACATGCAGGCACATGCCTCGTGTTAATGGAGAATTGACGTAAAACGTGACGAAGTCCTTTATCTATAAGTCGAAAACATATCGGATCTTAAAAGTTAAAATAAAACGAACCATCTTTATTCGAAATGTAGAATATCTGAAAGGTCCAAATAGGCTATTTTGCCTATAATTAGCCTACATTCCAATAAATAAAATGGAAATCCCAAACCTTAAAAATCAGTGAGATAATACAAAGATAGAAAAGCTGCAAGAAGATAGTACAAAGATAGAAAATTCTGAAGATAATACAAAAATAGAAAACATGGGAGATAATACAAAGACGCAAACAATC